>CM059186.1:38987814-39278906 GCA_030323885.1 Branchipolynoe longqiensis
CACCCGATCCTGAACACAACCAGTATATACACAACACACACAGACAACAGACACACACAATCACACGCACATACCCACCCACCAGCCCCTCCTGAACACAACCTGTATTATACACACAACACAAATATCCACACACACGCACCCCAGCCGCAACACAACCAGTATATGCACAACACACACAGACAACAGACACACACAATCACACGCCCATACCCACCCACCACCCCCTCCTAAACACAACCTGTATTATACACACAACACAAATATCCACACACACACACCCCATCCTGAACACAACCAGTATATACACAACACGCACATCCACACACACACCCCTCCTGAACACAACCTGTATATACACAACACACACATCCACACACACATAACCCCAACATCAACACAACCAATATATACACAACACACACATCCACACACACACCTCCTGCACACAACCTGAAAACAGACAACACACACATCCACACACACATAATCCAACCCTCAATATAATCAGTATATACACAACACACACAGAGAAATCACACACACAATCACACGCCCATACCCACCCACTACCCCCTATTGAACACAACCTGTATATACACAACACACACCCCTCCTGAACACAACCTGTATACACACAACACACACATCCACACACACATAACCCCAACCTCAACACAACCAGTATACGCACATCCACACACACACACACCCCTCCTGAACACAACCTGTATATACACAACACACATCCACACACACACATAACCCCAACCTTAATATAACTTATATATGCACACAACACACACATATCCACACACACATACATATCACCCATCCACCTGCCCACAGAAACCACACACAACCCACCTGAACAAAATCTATAATGACTCTCCACAACACCCCCCCCCTCCCCCCCTCCCCCCCCCGACACATAACACCCATCATCTCCACACAATACGTAGCCCACACAGCTAACCATACACAGCTACACACGCTCCACTCCGACAACCCTCACATATCACCGACCCCTCCTTCCCACACACACAACACACACACACCTTCTGACAACCCACAACACATCCACTACACACACAGCCCACGCACAGCCAACAGACATACATGCACACAACCTATTATACACATAGTTCATCCCAACACACCCACGCCCACACAACCAACATACTCTACCTCATACAGCACCCACACACCTCACACACAACCCATGTACACTAACACCAACAGCACCCACTCCCAGATTGGTGATTTTCAAGTGAGGCGTTCTCAGCCTCATCGCGGGTCAGTCTCTCAATTCACCACTTTTCAGTTGGCAAACTTCAACACTGCCTCCCCGGGTCATGGCTGCTGCTTCCGGTGTCATGGCAGCTACCGGAAGTCAAGACACCATACACTGATGACCAGATGCGATGGCCGAATGAGTTGAACATCCGTCTCCCATTTTGGTAGATCGTGGGATTCGAACAGACGAGTTTGAACCATGGTCGAGTCAAACCAATGACTTGAAAATGTAAAATTGTCACTTCCTAGCCAGGCACTCGGCATTATTAGGATACGGCAAGGACTGGCTGGCTCAGCATCAGGATAATGTGACTGAGTGGGATAATAGGTGCTGGTGCTGGCGACCTGGTCTCCAAGTCACCATGAGCGCGCACTGTCACAAGTCGGTACCCGTCCTGATATGACCTTAGATGTTGCTAGGAGGTAAAACAACAAACAAACAAAACCTGCATGTAGCTTGGCGGCCCCAACAACCCGGAAACTGTCATGGTTGAATTTGGTTATTCCTTTGGGGTTCCCCCCCCCCTCCCCACATGTAGAATTCAGATGGTGGTGGTGTGTCTGTGGAAGGGGGGGTGGGTTTACTGATTTATTGTTCCATACTTCTCTGTATTTGTCAAAAGTTGCTGAGAGCTAAAGTTGTGTCAGGTGTGGCTGAAAATTAGGTTAGTTCAAAAGCTGAAGGTGCGAAACTAATCAAAGAAGGGCATTACATGTCATTTAAAAGCTAAGAACTACTGTACTGACACTATACATGTACTTGGATGGGTGACCACCTGGGAGAACTAAGTGCTCAACACATCCTGATACAGGTGTATAATTAGCAGAGATAAAAGTGGTCTCTGGCTAAGCTAAGATCGTGGAAATCAAGCTGAGATTATTACACTGATGGCGAATTTCCATGGAAATGCGGGTCTTTTCCCATAAACTTACTACAGAATCACGGGGAAACTGCCGGAAGTCAGGTTTCAATTGATATCCTTGTTATGACTGTATTATCGCCCACACCTAACACTTTCTGGTTTGGGTTTTATGTTCTAGCAACATCTAAGGTGATATAAGAACTGGATTCAAACTAACCAATTGGTGTCACATATAAACTGATTCCGAAGGATTTTGTGAACTTTAATCAATGAATATACAAAGAAAATAGCGGAAATCCGCGAAATCACGGGGCTCTTTCATCCCTTATTTAGTCTACCAATTTTGGTAAGTAGATGAAGAACTATTCAATTAGCTATTATGGGTTATTGATTGATTGATTGAGTAATTAATTGTGGGGAGTTTCCGCTCACAACTATCGTGAACCCCAGTAGGTGTAGCAGGGCCTCGAAAACCAGCCAGCACAACGCATGCGCACACAGGCACCCTGTTTTCTTTGCTCGGCCTGCTCTGTTTGGGAGCCTGGCTTGTGGTGGTGGGGGTGGGGGGTGGTGGGTTGCCTCGCCTGATGCAAGTACAACACCAGCACACCATCCGATACCGCCCATACTAACCCCAGGCCCACCACTACCCCAACCGACATATAACCTGTTGCCTAGCAACCACATCCAGCCCCGCCCCGCCTCCCTTCACCCCCCCCCCCCACCCGCATCACTCACAGGTGTTTGGTGGAGGTGGTGAGTGTACTAACTACTAACTCCCCCTGAGGATGAGCGTCCCCCCCCCCTCACTTCCCCTTCCCCCAACTCTCCACAGTACTGCCTTCCCTCCAGGTCCTCCCCTCCCCTCCCACTCCCACCCTCCCACCCTCCCACCCTCACCCCACCACACGCATAGCTAACTGTTCCCATTCTCATACTGAGGAAGAGGTAGGCTCCCTTACCCTAGGGGTGAGTAGCTGTAGGGGTGAGTGGGTGGGTGGGTAGGAGGGAGTGGGGTAGGGGTGGATGGGGGAGCAGCTTATCCTTTCCCCACCCCCCTTCAACCCCCCCTCCCTTCCATCCTCATCCCAATACACGCACATCTCTAGCTCTTCCCATATTCCGAGGGAGGAATAGGCCTTGGAGGGGGGGGGGGGGGGGTAAAGGTATGGGTAGTGGTAGGGGACAGGGTTATGAGTAGGGTAGGGGCAGAGGGTACGGGTGAGTGGGTGGGGGTGGGGTATTGGTGAGTGGGTGAGTGAGTGGGAGGGTGGAGTGTGAGTGGTGGTAGGGGTGGGGTGGGTGTAGGGGTGGGTGAGTGGGGTTGGTGGGGTGGGGTATTGGTGAGTGGGTGAGTGGGTGGGAGGGTGGAGGTGTGAGTGGTGGGTAGGGGTGGTGGTGGTGTAGGGGTGGGTGAGTGGGTTGGTGGGGGCGTGGGGTATTGGTGAGTGGGTGAGTGGGGTGGGAGTGTAGCGGTGAGTGTGTGAGTGAGTGAGTGGGTGAGTGGGTGGGTGAGGGGTGGGGTATGGGTGAGTGGGTGAGTGGGTGGGAGATGGGTGGGGTGGGGTGTGGGTGTGTGAGTGGGGTGGGAGAGGGGTAAGGTGTGGAGTGGGTGGTTGGGGCGGCGGTGGGGTACGGGTGGGATAGTGAGTGGGTGGGGGTGGGGTAGGAGTGAGTGAGAGTGGGAGATGGTGGGGTAGGGGTGAGTGGCAGAGGGGTGGGGAGATGGTGGGGTAGGGGTGGGTGAGTGAGTGGGTGGGTGGGAGTGGAGTAGGGGTGAGTGGGTGAGTTGGTGGGATATGGTGGGGTAGGGGTGAGTGAGTGGATGGGTGGGGGTGGGGTAGGGGTGAGTGAGTGGGAGTGGGTGGGGTAGCAGTGAGTGGGAGAGGGGTGGGAGATGGTGGGGTAGGGGTGGGTGAGTGAGTGGGTGGGGGTGGGGTAGGGGTGAGTGAGTTGGAGATGATGGGGTACGGGTGAGTGGAAGAGGGGTGGGAGATGGTATGGTAGGGGTGAGTGGGTGAGTGGGTGGGATGGGGGTGAGGTGGGGGATGGGGGTGGATTGGGGGAGCACCTCGCCCTTAGCATACCCTAACCTACTGAGCAGCTCCTTGCCACGTCCGTCTCACCTTATCCCCAATACAGCACGCCCTGGCCCCTGGATGCCGGTGTAGTAAGTTCAAAACACTACCCCACAAAAACACTACAGTAGTGTTTTCAACCTATGTTCAAAACACTACAGTAGTGTTTTCAACCTAGTTGAAGGTAGGTTCAAAACACTACTGTGATCACTGGAAACACTATCCTTAAGTTCAAAACACTACCTTTAAGTTCAAAACACTACTCTAATTGTTTTAATACAATTGCTGCATAGTCATTATCATTTCTAGTAGGGTGGGGCAGTATGCAGTAGGGTGGGGCAGTATGCAGTAGTGTGGGGCTGTGTGCAGTGAGGTGGGGAAGAATGCAGTAGGGTGGCACAGTGATGCGTATACTACTAATATGTGCAGCACCATCAGCTATACTAATACATGCTAAAATCGCCGCAGCACCATCAGCATATAGTAAGACATGGTACAAACGCCGCAGCGCTATCACTGTATACTACTAGTACATGTGTCCTGATATGACCTGCAATGTTGCCAGGATGTAAAACTCCCAATAACCAAATCAATTAGTAAATGCTTCAAACGCCAGAGCATGGTCACTGTATACCAATATGTGCCAGTAGGTTACATTCAGATAAGTTACATGTGCCAGTAGGTTTACATTCAGACAGCGCCTAACAACAGCCCCGTGTTATGATAGTGTTTTGAACTTTGGTAGTGTCTTGGACGTATATACTGGTAGTGTTTTGAACTTAACAGTAGTGTTTTGAACTTAAGTTCAAAACACTACCATAGTGTTTTGAACTTAGGTTGATTGATTGGTGGTTGCTTTACGCCGTGTCGGCAGCATAGGCCATATTCACGGCGAGAAATGTTTGTTTTTTGTTCAAACCATCGCTTTTACATGTAAAAGCAGACAATCAATTATGTGCCAATAGACACTCATTAAATTAGAAAGCTCACAATCATATATTTGTGATCAAGGGAAACAAATTCCAAAGGCCAAAAAATCAACGCAACTTAGTAAAATGTGTTTGAGTGTCAGCGAGTGCCAGCATGTGTAAGCCACGAGTGGCCAATACGGCAGTGGCTAAGGACCACTTGGTCCTTAACCGCTGCCTAGAACTTAGGTTCAAAACACTACCGTAGTCTTTTGAACGGGGTAGTGTTTTGAACGGGGTAGTGTTTTGAACGTCCTACACCGGGTCCCTATATTCCTTAGCACCCGAGCCTTTTCACAACTGTTCGGAGTCTGTAAACAGTGTAATAGATAGTAGTAGTTATTAGATAGGCCGTGTCTCGTTTAATATACTCCCCCCGTTTTGTTTTTCTGTGTCAGTGCTTGCATGAGACTTATTGAGAGGAAAAAGGTGACAAATCTTATTAGGCGCACACTGCTAGATTTTCGTTGGGGTAGGTTTCACATGATGACATCCCTTTTTTTCTTACTAATTAAAAAACAAAAAAAGATCTCGTTGGGTTTGCTTGCTTGTTTGTTTCTTGGAGTTTTATATCCTGACAACATCTAAGGTCATATAAGGACTGGTACCAACTTGTGAGAGTGCACACTCATGGCGACTTATAGTATTATAGTGCTGCCCTAGTGGGAGACCACGCTGTCGGCACCATGACCCAATCTCGCATTCAGTTACGTTATCCAGATATAGTATAACCCCATTAAACCAAGGTCGGTTAAACCAAACGATCACTTAATCCAAACTTTTTTTGGCAGCCCGGCAAAATACTACCATTTATCAGTCGGTTAAACCAAAGTTGGTTAATCCAAATTATCGGTTAATCCAAAGAAAATTGTCGGACCCCAGGCCACATCCGGTATGGTTAAACCAAACTTTCATGTGGTTATAAGGTCATCTGAGACCCCACCAACTTTTTTATATGATAAATGGTAGTATCTTGCCGGGACGCTGAAAAAGGTTTGGATTAACTGATCGTTTGGTTTAACCAAGCTTGGTTTAAAGGAGTTATACTGTATATACATTTTTTTTAAACACCAAAGTGTCCACAAACATTGTATTGTATATTACATTCATAATGCACCCACGTTTTTGCCAAAGCCAAGTCAAAGTCGAAGCCAAAGCTCAGTTAAACCAATGATCGGTTAATCCAAACAAATTTCTGGGGTCCGTTCAAGTTTGGTTTAATGGGGTTATACTGTACTGAGCTAACCAGTCCTTGCCCTATCGTAGTAATGCTGAGCGCCAGGCTAGGTAGCGGCAAGTATCAATTTTGTGAGTAATTGGTTTAACTCGACCGGGATTCAAACTCCCGACCTTCGGCACAGGATCTTGGGAGATCTCGTTGTGAAGCGATCTCATAACGGTTTTTATTGCTAATTCGGCCACCACAAATGGGGCATTCTACTTAGAATTATTTCAGTAGGCTGGAGAGCTTACCTCGTTTTAGCTACGCTGGTCATTTGACCACCGAGTTAATTACCAAGGACAAATTTTATATAAGATCAATGTGCAGTTTGACAATTTTGGCTGTGACACACTCCGTTTTGGGATGTTTTCATATTGGAATACATCACTAGAAAGCAAACAAATATATCTAATTCCTGGATATTTCCAGGACATTTAGTTGGGACCGGATTGAGTAAATTAACAGTGAATATTAGGAAATAATTCATTAGTTACAACACATGGCTACAGGCCAGAACTGCCCATGATAGTACTGTGTTGGTATAGCCATAAATCCCAAACAATAGAGGAACCTCCAGCCAACCATGGGGGTATATGCTGATCTGTGGCCCACTCATATACTTCCACTTGCCACTGGGGGAGGTCCTGTGTGGACTGTTGTACATCATTTAGATATATTTGTTGGGATGGGGTTTGTTAAAAAAAACTCCTTTCCCCCCTCCTTCTCTCTCTTTCCTTCCACCGACTCTCCCTCTCTCTCATTTTCTCTCCCTTTCTCTCCTGTTTTCTCCTACTCTTTATTTCCCTCTCTCTTTTACTCTCCCTCTCAATTTCTCTCATGTTCTCTCCCTCTCCCCTTCTGTCATTTTTTCTCCCTTTCTTTCTTTCCCTCTCTCTTTACTCTCCCTGTCCTTTTCTCTCATGTTCTCTCCCTCTCCCTTTCTCTCAATTTCTGTCCCTCTTTCTCTCTCTCTCTCTTACTCCCCCTCTCCCTTTCTCTCCACTCTCCCATTCTCTCCAGTCTCCTTTTCGCTCCCTCTCTCTCCCTCTCTCGCTCTCTCACCTCTGTCGCTGTCTCTCTCCATCTCTCTCTATCTATGTCTCTTAAAACCACAATATTTCATGGGCAGGCGATAACATGACTCCTTTTATTGTATTTCTACCAAACCTCGTACATGGCTAATCCTACTTAGTATTATGTCAGCGCTATTCTCGGGCGAACAGTGCACGAGACGAAATAGTGAGATAAATCACACATTTACTGCTGCATGTTCACTCAATGAAATCATATGGGTTCACTCAATGAAATATATATATATATATATATATATATATATATATATATATATATATGCTGGACGTTGCAGAGGTAAAGTGAGTGGCGGTTACAGTGTGCAAGGATGGTGGCGCCACTATCGGAGCTGGGGTTGGGGAGGCTGGAGCAGTAGATAACCATGACAGACTCCCTCAGTCCATGGAGCTGAGTGAGTGATGATGGCAAGGAGGGATATTCTGGGTTATAATACTCGTATAATTTTTATACAGCATATATAATATATATATATATATAGACAATGACATCCTATATATATATATATATATATATATATATAATTATATATATTGACCAGATGGGATGGCCCAATGAGTTGATTGAGTGTCCGTCTCCTGTTTTGGTAGATCGTGTGATTCGAACCCTGGTCGAGTCAAATCAATTATCTAAAAATGTATACTTGTCGCTTCCCAGCCAGGTGCTCGGAATTATTAGGATAGGTTAAGGACTGGTTGGCTCAGTGTTGGGATAATTTATCTGAATGGGATATCAGGTCATGGTGCTGGTGGCCTGGTCTCACAGTGGGGCAGGACTACAACGTCACCATGAGTGTGCACTGTCACAAGTCGGTACCCGTCCTGATATGACCTTAGATGGTGCAAGGATGTAAAGCTCCAACAAAACAACTAACCACTCCGTAACGTAACGATCTAATCAATACATGTGTATGTATTTATGCAACATATGATTAGATACACATGTATCTCATATGTAAATTGTTAAACTTTACAAAAAGTCTTGAAATAATTAATATTTTTATATCAGCTGACTGCTGATGACAACCTCAGATTACACATACATATATTTACATATACATATATTGGCAATAGCTGCATTGTCACATGGCTGGAAGATCAGTGCCACGGTGGTGACAAAAGATTTTATTCAATGAATAAACTATATTTACAACAACAAAAAGCAAAACACAAAGGCAGTGACATGCATTGTGCATTAATTTCTTGATTTCCTCTGGGGGTAGGTTTCGCTCAGTGGTGTCCTATGTACAAAAAAAAATAATTAAAGAAAAAAGATTTGAATGTATGATATGAATAAATTACAAAGTTGACAGTTGGGAATCCCGCGTGGTGTCTGTGGGACTTTAAAAGTCCAAGTGCCGAGGACAGCTGAGTCGGGCACTGCTTCCCTGTATGAAATTTGTTTCCAGCATGTTTTATTTTTTAAACAGTTTTTTTGTTATCTACAGCTGGCAATCAGACAGCGCCTAACACCAGCTTCCGAGCACACCCCGGGTGGGGGGGGGGGCGAAGGGCGGAGGGCGGGGGGTAGGGGTGGGGGGGGGGGGGGGTGTACGCCACCCTGATGGCAGAAGTGTGAACCACCAGCCAAGCGCTGTCAGGACTCGCTGATCTGATCAGATAGTGGAGGGTTTCTTCCAATGGATGTTCACTGTACGATGATAACAATAAGTCTCTATGATATGCATTATCCGACATATATATTATATATAATACATATAATGCATATAATGTATATATATATATTACATATAATATATGTAATATATATAATTTATATAATATATAATGTATATAATATATATAATATATATAATATATATAATATATATAATATATATAATATATATAATATATATAATATATATAATATATATAATATATATAATATATATAATATATATAATATATATAATTATATAATATATATAATATATATAATATATATGATATATATGATATATATAATATATATAATATATATATATAATAAATATAATATATATAATATGTTATATATATATAATATATATAATATATATAATGTATATAATATATATAATATATATAATATATATAATTTATATAATTAGATACCTCGGCCGAGGTATCTAATTATATATAAAATATATATATAATATATATACTGCGTATTTACTTGTATATATGGGTGTAAGGGGCAGCAGGTGGGGAGCCGTTGTGAGCTCCGGTAGAGATAGTGCGATCCACCAGGTTAACTCTTGGTTCAGGCGGGAAAGTTGAGATGCGCTAGTCAGCGCCACCATCAAGATCACCAGGTTCTAGTTCAATCAGCCAGGGGACGTCTGGTTCTCCTTCCACCTTGGGCTTGTTCTGACTCGTCACTGCCTGCCCGTCCAGCACCATAGCCACTTATCGGTGCCCGCTCATCTTGGTTTTTTTGTGGTTTTTTCTTTTCTTCTTTATGTTCTTTTTTATTCTAATTGATCGGTAGGGTGGGTTTGCCCAGCCATTTTCCTATATAGATATATAATTGAAAGGTGGATCATAGTTGTTGATGTAATAAATGATCATATCGGCCAGTCTACCATTGTTGCTTGTCCTTACATAATATATATATATTACAGGCGAGTGGGCCGAGGCTGGTGCGCCGACGGTGTATTTATAGGCCGGCGCAGGACCGATTCACCGCCGGGGGAGGCTCGCAGCAAAAGCGTAGTGCCGAAAACAATAGACCATTTCGTAATAATCCTGGTTAACATTGGAAGAAAAGCATAATATATTTTACGCCTACCTATATTTGCATAATTCTTTATACGCCTTATATAATAGCTGATTTTATGTGGTTATGTCGCCTTCCTATGTCTGCCTGTGCCTGTCTATGCCCCCTTGTGCCTGCCTGGACCTGTATGTGCCTGCATGTGCCTACCTGTGGTTGCCTGTACCTGCCTGTGCTTGCCTGTGGCGGTGTGTGCCTGTATGTGCCTACCTGTGCCTGCATGTGCCTGGCTATGCCTGCCTGTGCATGCATGCCCGGTTGTGCCTGCCTGTGCCTGTCTCTGCCCGCATGTGCCTGCCTGTGCCCACTTGTGCCTGAATGTGCCTGCCTGTGCCCGTATGTGTCTGCCTATCCCTGTCTGTGCCGTTTGTGCCAGCTTGTGCTTGCCTGTGCCTGCCTGGGAAGGCCTGTGCCGGCCTGTGCCTGCCTGTGCCACTTTCTCTGTGCTTCCCTACTGGGACTGGGACTGGGACTGGGACGCGCGTGCTCTGTTGAAGTGGAACCAACGCGGGTGCGCGTCTCCCAAATCACGTGACGAGGAACTAGCGAATGGGGAGTAATTGATCGTGACATCAGCGCCACCCTGTGGACTGCGGGACGCTGAGCTCTGAAAATGTCCAGGTTCATCATGGCGTCCCCTGCCCACCCACCCTTAACAACCCGCCAGGTGACGCTCCCGAAAGTGGCGCGGGGGCTGACCTCGGAGCGCCCCCTGCTGATTGAGGCGTGCGTCGACGGGGCCGAGCTTTAAGCCGACGTGACCAGCTTATTAGGGCGAGGCCACCCCGAGGAGGGTAGCGGCGCTCGGCAAATACACAGCGGCTGCCCGCCACTACGACATGTCCCGGCCGTGTGTGAGACTCATACACGGCCCGCCACCACGACATGTCCCGGCCGTGTCAGACTCACACAAGGTCGCCACCACGACATGTCCCGGCCGTGTGTGAGATGCACACACGGCCCGCCACCACGACATGTCCCAGCCGAGTCAGACTCACACAAGGCCCGCCACCACGACATGTCCCGGCCGTGTGTGAGATGCACACACGGCCCGCCACCACGACATGTCCCGGCCGTGTCAGACTCACACAAGGCCCGCCACCACGACATGTCCCGGCCGTGTGTGAGATGCACACACGGTAAGCCACCACGACATGTCCCGGCCAAGTCAGACTCACACACGGCCCACCACCACGACATGTCCCAGCCGAGTCAGACTCACACATGGCCCGCCACCAGGACATGTCCCGGCCGCGTCAGACTCACACACAACCCGCCACCAGGACTTGTCCCGGCTGTGTCAGACTCACACACGGCCCGCCACCAAGACATGTCCCGGCCGAGTCAGACTCACACATGGCCCGCCACCAGGACATGTCTTGTCCATGTCAGACTCACACACAGCCCGCCACCAGAACAGGTCCTGGCTGAGACAGACTCACACACGGCCTGCCACCAGGACATGTCTTGTCCATGTCAGACTCACACACAGCCCGCCACCAGAACAGGTCCCGGCCGAGACAGACTCACACACGGCCTGCCACCAGGACATGTCCCGGCCGAGTCAGACTCACACATGACCCGCCACCACAACATGTCCTGTATGACTATCACTCACACTCACACACGGCCCACCACCATGACACGTTCTAGGTCGACTCAAACTCATCCCCATACTCCCGCCCCACCCCGCCCCGCCCCGCCCCGCCGCACCCGACCCACCCGCCCCGCCCTGCACTCTATCAGGCACCCCCATCTCCAGCGACCTGCGTCGTTGGCATTGTAAAGCAGTGATTGATAACTGATAATGTCAACAGGGATGAGGCGGGGTGGGGATGGGTGATGGGTGTGTGTGGAGGTGAGAATGAGTGTAGGTGTGTGTGTGGGTGGGGTGGGGGGGGGGGGGTGCTGCGTTATAGAGCTTGGAGGGATCCCATGCGCATCGCCTTCAAATTTGCATAATCCGATGGAACCATGAAATTGTCCGAACCAAAAGCTCTTGCCTACATTTGATCCTACTTATCCAACATAGCACTTAGCCCTGGTGCACTTATTAAACGGGTACTGCTGCATAGAAGGAATATTGAGGCAATTTAATAGAACCTGTCACTGCTGACAATAATCATGTCATACAAGATTATCATATCCAGCATTATCGGGGTGCAGTCAAAGATTATTTATCACCTTTTCAAGTCAAATATCTAATAAGTCAACCAGTTTTAAATACAGTCACACCAAACTAAACCGAAGTAGAATATAGCCATCAAGCATTACAGAGCTGGTAGCATCATTCTACCATGTTTTCCTTACATCAATATTCAATAGACGAGAACACCATTCTTTTTGTTCCCCTCATTTTTATTGAGGCTCTATTTATACTGTCCATAGCATATAAGCCCGGGTACCCAGGCTTGTTTTCAATGCTGGCCAGTTGTAGTGTTGGTGTTATCTTACCATACAGTAGCTGCTGATAAGTAATTTGATTGCCTGCATTTCAGTAGCAGATAGATACTTGGTTTGTATGGTTAGTAGACTATGTTACTTTTTTTGGATTTTCTTAATTTTGGACTACGTAGTCCAAATTTAAATTCTGACTGTGCATGCGCTGAAAACGACGTCGAGAGCAAAGCAAATGCATATGGCCATTGAGTTTGCCGAAATGCATTGGGTAAAACTATTCAAAATGAATAGAAATATATAACAATTAGGCATAAACATGGATGCGCACATGCAATATAAACAATCTGCTGAATATATCAAAGACAAAACTGGCCATAGTTAAACATTTTGAGCTAAGAAACATAGAATTCCACAAAAAACAACAATTGTCGGACCCCAGGCCACTCCGGTATGGTTAAACCAAACTTCCATGTGGTTATAAGGTCATCTGAGACCCCACTGGCTTTTTTATATGATAAATGGTCACTTTAAGGCTAATATCCATATGACCATTACTAATTCTTGTTCTAAATATTAAAATTCCAAATGTGTCAACAGATACTTGTTTCAGAGAAATATATAACCAATATCTGATTAACCTGACTCACTTTCCAGTTCTACATATTTCATTAACCATATGATATATATAAAAACATGAATAAAATAAGTAAAACTGACTCTGGCTATGGCTCTAACACTAGTCTGAGTGCCCAGATTTGTCTAAATCTAAATGCACATGGCATAAGATGTGCTGGTTATATTGATGTAAATGCAATGCTGGATAAAATATTAATATCTTAATTTATTATATCTATTTTTTTAGTTGGTATTCTATGTTTCAAACAAGAGCTGCAATGAGCTGAAACTAGCATATTTCATAGCTGACCCAGTGTATTAGCATGTGCCATGTGCTTCTCGCGGGTTTGTTTTTCTTCCACACATCCCACAATGCATCAAGCGGCTGGAATGGTGATCTAGTCTATTAGAATGGGCTATTTGAGCTGAAATCCAGTAGGTCAGGATTGGTCTGCCTAGCACTGTTACATCATGAGTACCCCTCAGTTATAGTAGTACTATTAGTAGTTATCAGATGTCACACACGGAAGGGTGAACTTACATAGGTTATAAGGCATGCTCAAAAACCTTTAAATGTATTTTACGTAAGGTTTACGCTATTTTCCAAGCATGCAATATAGCGATATAGCGAATAGTAGACAGGAAGTGTGAACACTTATTTGTCTCTCTTTTTTTTTTTTTTTGGTACATTAGTTGTCCCAAGCAGAGGAAATCCCAGTCACAGACGACTGGTCTTCCCCACTCCACTGCTGGTCGATAGAAAGCCCGAGCCTACACTTTTACCGACCCAAGGGATTTTTAACCTCCCACACCACATAGACATGGTATGAGAGCAACCAGCCTTTAATGACACTGTAAGTTATACACAGCGGTGGAAATCCAAATTGGCAGAGCTGGGGGCACGGGGAATCGAACCGCCAACCCTCAGATTAGGAGTCTGACCTAGAAAAAAGTCAGACAGGCTACACCACCGCGGACAGTGATTAGAGCTGAATGACACTAATAGCCACAGCTTGACGATCATTGAAACCCAAATACAGTATAACCCCGTTAAACCAAGCTCAGTTAAACCAAACGATCGGTTAATCCAAACTTTTTTCGGCGGCCCAGCAAAATACTACGATTTGTCATATAAAAAAGTTGGTTAAACCAAAGTCGGTTAATCCAAATTATTGGTTAATCCAAACAAAATTGTCGGACCCCAGGCCACTCCGGTATGGTTAAACCAAACTTCCATGTGGTTATAAGGTCATCTGAGACCCCACTGGCTTTTTTATATGATAAATGGTAGTATTTTGCCGGGCCGCCGAAATCAGTTTGGATTAACCGATCGTTTGGTTTATCCGAGCAGGGTTTAACGGGGTTATATTGTACATACATTAAAAAAAACAATCAAAGTGACCACATACATTGTATATTACGTGTGCAATACAGACTTACTCAAAGTCAAAGCCAAAGGTCGATTAAACCAATGATTGCTTAATCCAAACATATTTCTAGGTTCCCTTCAAGTTTGGTTTAACGAGGTTATGCTGTACCTTCAAGAGAATGAGTTATGTTCAAGATATACAAATCATAACTAGGCCTAATTGCTCATAGTAATTATGAATAAATAAAGTTCTTTCAGTCATGTTACTGCCAGTTTAAATTATAAAAAACGTAAAACAATTGCAATTGTCCAATTTTAATATCGGGGTGGCGCTAGTGTGCCACGTGAAGTTCTCTGTGGCAGAGTGGTTAGAGTGTCTGACTTTTTTCTAGGTCAGACTCCTAATCTGAAGGTCGGTGGTTCGATTCCCCATACCCCCACCTCTGCCAATTTGGATTTCCACCGCTGTGTATAACTTACAGCGTCATCAAAGGCCAGTTGCTCTCATACCATGTCTATGTCGTGTGGGAGGTTAAAAATCCCTTGGGTCGGTAAAAGTGTAGGCTCGGGCTTTCTATCGACAAACTGTCTAATGGTGAAAACAACTCTATTCAGGCTTATCCATAATAGGCAGTATAAATCTTCAAGAAAAGTTATGAGGCCAAGGTTCAGTCGCAAATAATAGAAGCATTGCTCTGGACATGTGAAATAACAAACCAAACGTATAAGTCCTCATCAGCAAATTGTGTTTCCATGGCAACCTTCAAGAAGAGAGCCCCCGGTTGGTTGATGTTGTGTGTGTGTGAGTGTATGTGCGCAGGTTGCACGGATATAGCCGCCAGGTGGCAGTGTTGATGTTAGGAGTTAAGAAAGGTACACAGGCCGGCTTCCCCCGAGCCGCCTCCCGGCGCAGGCTCCGTCACGACCAGCCCGGCCTCCTGGGTCCAGTAGGCAGCGGAGGTTGTGAGTGCGGGAGGGCGGGGGGGGGGGGGGGGGGCTCATGGGGGTCAAGCGTCACATCTCTGGAAGTGTCCACCACCACGTACTGGTGACAAGACACCCAGCCGCCCCGCACACAACATGCCACACTCATATGCCACACGCATATGCCACATTCATAGGCCACACTCATATACCACATTCATATGCCACATTCATAGGCCACATTCATAGGCCACACTCATATGTCCCATTCATAGGCCACACTCATATGCCACATTCATAGGCCACACTCATATGCCACATTCATATGCCAACCTCATATGCCACATTCATAGGTCACACTCATAGGTCACATTCATAGGCCACATTCATATTACAAACTCATATGCCACACTCATATGCCACATTCATAAGCCACACTCATATGCCAACCTCATATGTCACATTCATAGGCCACACTCATATTCCACTCATTTGCCACAATCATATGCCAGATTCATAGTCCACACTCATATGCCAACCTCATATGCCACATCCATAGCCCACACTCATATGTCACATTCATAGGCCACACTCATATTCCACACTCATATGCCACACTCATATGCCACATTCATAGGCCACAGTCATATGCCACATTCATAGGCCACACTCATATTCCACACTCATATGCCACATTCATAGGCCACAGTAATATGTCACATTCATAGGCCACACTCATATGCCACACTCATATGCCACATTCATAGGCCATACTCATATGTCACATGCATAGGCCACACTCATATGCCACACTCATATGCCACATTCATAGGCCATACTCATATGTCACACTCATAGGCCACACTCATATGCCACACTCATATGCCACATTCATAGGCCACACTCATATGCCAACCTCATATGCCAGATTCATAGGCCACACTCATATGCAAGACTCATATGCCACACTCATATGCCACATTCATATGCAAGACTCATATGCCACACTCATATGCCATTTTCAACTATTCTTGTTGTGCCTATATTATTGCCCATACTTAACTTTTATTTGTTTGGGTTTCTGTTTTAGTAAGATCTCAGGTCATATAAGAACTGGATTCGATACAACCAATTGTGCAATATACATCCAGATTCCTTAGCATTTTGTTTAACATTAATCGGTAAATATAAAAAAATAGCGGAAATCCGCGAAATCATGGAGATCTTTCGTTCCTGTAAGATGCATTATTTTCGGAATAGCCCCGATTGTACAATCCGATTAAAGCATCAAATTGTCTGAACCAGAACACGTCTAGAGCTAGAGTAAAACTTACATATTCAAATTATTCAACATTTATTGCAATTTGGGGCTTCTGTGCTATGTTTCCATGCTGGAAAATGAGTAAACAAAACATGACTCGATGTGCACGATGTTCTGCAGAAAAGGTTTTATTTTAACATAATCAAGCCGCACTCTAGCGGCAATGACATGAAAGTTGCATAGTCCGATAGCTTTGAGTTTCTGTCATTTTTCTGAGATAAAATATATTGAATTTATTGTTATAATCTACCTTACTTTTAGTTTGAAGTCACTTTTATTTTAAATAGCCAACTTTTGAAATATTTGAAGCGTAAACACATCAAATTAGTTTTGGCAAGCATGCCAAAACTCAGCCGCCAGAAAGAAGTTCTATTTAATTGACACGGCATTTCCTTCTATGTCGCAACAAATGCTTAATAAGTGTGCACTAGTATCTAAGGTAGATGTGTAGAATCAAATCTAGATAATTGCTTTGGTTTTGAAAATTTGATGCGTCATGCGACTATGCGGCTTGAACTAATCTTGTGGATGGTAATTCGCTGAGCATACTCCATGGACAAAAGTTTTATTGGCAGACACGGCCGGTAAAATATAGATAGCTGCTTTCTTTCCTTGCTGCACCTTGGAAACCCAACCTTCAATTCATCTTCTAGAAGATTCAATATCCCACCTCGTGACCCCTCATTAAACGCACACACACCATCGTACAGACACCCACACTATCCCACCAGGCATTGCGCGAGTGAATGAGGGCTTGGGGCAGTTGGCTTCGACTTCAAGCCACACCGCATGCATTTCACTCATTTATTATTGTTCAGAATTACTGCTGTAAAATGCCGAAGAAAAGGAGAAGGAAGAGGGGGGAAGAGGAGGAAGAAAAAGAAGGGGAAAAAATAGAATATGAAATGGAAAGGAACAGAAAGAGGAAGAAGAAGAAGAAGAAGAAGAAGAAGAAGAAGAAAAAGGGAAAGAAGAAGAAAAAAGGAATACAAAATGGAAAGGAAGAGGAAGAAGAAGAAAAAAGAAAAGAAGAAAAAATAGAATACGAAATGGAAAGGAAAAGGAAGACGAAGAAGAACAAAAAGGAAAAGAAGAAGCAAAATGGAAATACGAAATGAAAAGGAAAGGGAAGAGGAAGAAGAAAAAGAAAAAGAAGAAGAAAAAATAGAGTACAAAATGAAAAGGAAAAGGAAGAGGAAAAAGAAAAAGAAAATGGAGAAGAGGAGGAAGCAATTAGATAAGAGGAATAGGAGGAGTAGAGGGAGAAGAACACAAGACAATGGTGAAGAAGAAGAGCAAGAAGGTAGGACATTAGTAGAAGAAGTTGAATAAGATGAAGAAGAAAATGAAAAAAACATGAAGGAGGAGAAAAAAGGAAGATAGGAAGTAGGAAAAGAAGGAGGAGGAAATAACTTCCTGCTAAATAGATGCATAAAACACTTGATTTCCTTTCTCTTTGTGTATGTATTATCGTTATTATAATATTAAAAAACTTACTGCTAAATAGATTTATAAAACACTTGATTTACTTTCTTTTTGTGTATGTGTTTTCGTTATTAAATAACTTACTGCTAAATAGATGCATAAAACACTTGATTTCCTTTCTATTTGTGTATCTATTATGGTTATTAAATAACTTACTGCTAAATAGATGCTTGAAACACTGGATTTCCTTTCTATTTGTGTAGGTGTAATCATTGGTTAATAACTTACTGCTAAATAGATGCCTAACACACTTCATTTCCTTTCTATTTGTGTATATGTTATCGTTATTAAATAACTTAATGCTAAATAGATGCATAAAACACTTGATTTCCTTTCTATTTGTGTATGTGTTATCATTAGTAAATATCTTACTGTTAAATAGATGCTTGAAACATTATATTTCCGTTCTATGTGTGTATATGTTATCATTATTAAATAACTTACTACTAAATAGATGCTTGAAACACTTGATTTCTTTCCATTTGTGTATGTGTTATCGTTATTAGATAACTTACTGCTAAATAGATGTTTAAAACACTTACTTTATTATTCTTTTCATGTGTGTGTAATTGTTACTAAATCATTAATTCCTCGAGGACTTAAGGGATTTATTCTTCAGCATTAATAGTTTTTGTCTTCTTGTATCCTCTGGTTCGACCGCAACCATTCCCCAACTTCCGGTATGACTTAGCATATCTTCCAATTATCGCTACCAGACAGGATGGCCAGATGAGATGAGCATCCGTCTGACACTTTGGGAGATCGTGGGATTCGAACTCACGGATTAAAACCACGATCGAGTCAAATCAATGACTTAAAAATGTATACTTGTCGCTTCCTAGCCTGGCGCTCGGCATTAATAGGATAGGGCAAGGACTGGTTAGCTCAGAGTCATGATAATGCCACAGAGTGGGATGTCAGGTCATGGACCTGGCGGCCTGATTTCCCAGTGGGGCAACACTATAAAGTCACCCTGAGCGTGCACTGTCACAAGTCGGTACAGGTCCTGATATGACCTCAGATGTTGCCAGGATGCAAAACTCCAACAACCAACTAATCCAATTAGCACTCGACGAGAATCGGGCCCCGCTACCTAGGGAGAAGGTATATATATACAATTAATGCAAAGTCTATCCATTCTCTGAGTGCGCAAACAGATTCCCACCCACCCCCACGCACCCACACACTCACCATCGGGCGAACCATGCGTGGGACTGACGTCAGCGCTGTCACGTGACCAATTAAAAGCCGGGGCTCCACGTTGGGCGGCTTCAAGTGATGTAAAATAATTTACTAGCTAGCGGCAGCAACCGACACTGCAGGCAAAGCGCCACTTAACTCATGAAAGACAACCTAAGCCTCTTGGGTGGGCGGGTGGGGGGTGGGAGTGGGGGGTGAGAGTGGGGGTCGGGGTGGGGGTGGGGGTTGGGGTGTAGGTGGGGGCAAAGGGTGCTCATACCCACTGGCCTGAACTAGCTTTAACTGAGTCCAGTCTAAGTCTTAAATGTCCGCAATCTGGCTCATCGTGAGCAGAGCGCCAAAGTTGATTTCAAGTGACAACTGGCAAATATTTACTGGTCTTGATGAACCCACCCTGTATTATATCGCCCATATCACCAACACGTGGACCCGGTCCTAATGAACCCACCCTGTCATTAATTGGCCATATCATCAACTCACCAACCCAGTCATAATGAACCCACACTGTTGTTAGTCGCCCATATCAGCAACTCAGTGACCCAGTCACAATGAACCCACCCTCTCGTTAAATTGCCATATCACCAACTCGCCGAGCCAGTCACAATGAACCCACCCTGTCGTTAATTCATTGCCCATATCACCAACTCACCGACCCAGTCTCGATAAACCCACGCTGTCATTAATCGCCCATATCACAAACTCACCGACCCAGTCACAATGAACCCACCCTGTTGTTAATTCATTGCACATATCACCAACTCGCCGACCCAGTCACAATGAACCCACCCTGTCATTAATCGCCCGGCATTATTAGGATATGGCAAGGACTGGTCGGCTCAGTGTTAGGATAATGTGACTGTGTGGGATATCGGGTCGCCATGAGTGCGCACTGTCACAAGTCGG
Source organism: Branchipolynoe longqiensis (assembly GCA_030323885.1). Taxonomy (NCBI): domain Eukaryota; kingdom Metazoa; phylum Annelida; class Polychaeta; order Phyllodocida; family Polynoidae; genus Branchipolynoe; species Branchipolynoe longqiensis. Next base: position 39,008,305 of record CM059186.1, read on the forward strand.
TACTCGTCCTGATATGACCTTAGATGTTATGAGGACATAAAACTAAAACATCTAACGAACTGACCGGCAACCTGCGCCGGGTCGCCAGTGGCCTGGTGGCAGGCAGTGCACCTGTCCTACCGGCGCCGGTAAACACACCGGTTAAAGGCGTCAACGCAGCGCCTTGTTGATCGTCACCCAGCCAGCTAATTGGAACCGACTGATGGTGTTTACAATGTTAACATCTTGTGTGCGCCACCACCGCCGCCTAGTGGCACCCACGCACACTAAACACCTGATAGAGCGCCACCTAGTGTGGCTCGTCCGCATTGACAGCGGCGAGGGGCTATTTATTATTTAGTTCACAACCTGTGAATTGTTTGTTTGTTTGTTTTACGTCCTCGCAACATCTAAGGTCATATCAGGACGGCTACCGAATTGTGACAGTGGGCACTCTATTCTATTGTGACATAAGTATAGTGCTACCCCACTGAGAGATCAGGCCGCTGGCACCATGACCCAAAATCCCACACAGTCACATTATCCTAATACTGTGCTAACCAATACTTGTTCTCTCCTATTAGTGCCAAGCCGTCCTGATATGACCTTAGATATTGCTAGGACGTAAAACAACAACAAACAAACAAACTATTAGTGCCAAGCGCCAGACTAGGTAGTGACAAGTATCAATGTGACAAGTATCGCTCTCTCATGCTCTCTCGCTCTCTCTCCCTCTATTGCCCACTCTTGCTCTCTCTCTCCCTCTCTCTTCCCCTCTTTTGCTCTGTCTTGATTTCTTTTGATGTTGCTCTCTCTCGTGCTCTCTTGGTTTCTTTTGATTTCGCTCTCTCTCACCCTTTTGATTTCTTTCGATTTTGCCCTCTCACGCGCACTCTCTCTCCCTTGAGCTCTTTTGCTCTCTCTTTCTCTCCCTCTCTGGCTCACTCGTGCACTCTCTCACTCTATCTCTCGGCCTCTCGTGTTCACCCTCTCTTGTTTCCCCTATCTCTCTCCAGCAGTCCAGTAGGAGGCGCATCGCTCTTGATACCCGCTCCATCAAAATCATCTCTTTTTGCCCAGGTATGTCTGAGAGAGACAGGCTCATTATTGCTTCTTTTTGATGTCTTATTGGCTTTTTTCGTGAGGGGAGAGAGGACGGGGGCAGGTGGAGGCAGGAGAGCACTGTTCACAAAGCTACAGTAGGCGTAGATAACAGATTCACCCCGTACTTACAGTACAGGGGTGAACACCAACCCTATATAAAAGCTGGTGTAAACTGCTTTAATATGGAACAGGAAGTGGAATCACTAGCTCCAGTATCAAATGGCTGCCTATATCGGCACAGAGTTGCTGAAATCAGAGAGAATGCAAAAAGACAAGATGGCGGCGATAAAATGCTTTCGGTTTTATTTTTTGAATTCCTTAAACAACATGCTTTATTATATTTTTCAAATCAGAAGTAGCGGGTAAATATGAAGATGTGTGAGAAGAATATATTTTGCTTCTTATATTAAGAATTTGCCAGCTCAATTCATTTCCCCAGCATGTCGAAATTCTTCGCCAGTTGGGTTGGTGTTTACCCCTTTACTGCAAGTACCGGGTGAATCTTTTATCTACAGTAGACGATGTTTGCAGAGTAGAGGTGTGCGTTGGGGTAGCTAGGGAGAAAAGTCTGCGTGCGGGTGCTGGCCTATGATGATCTTCGGTGAACTTTCGGGTGGGTTTGAGCGTATGTGGAACTTTATGAGGAGCGTACGAGGAACGTATGAGGAGGGTACCAGGTGCATATGTGAGTGTACTGTGAGATGTTTTGACGGCTTTGATTGGCATGTGGAGCGTATGCGTAGCATATGCGTAGCGTATGCATAGCGGATGAGCGTATGAGTAGTGTATGCGTAACCTAAGCGGAACCTCGATGTCGAGACCTATGGCATATGCTTTGAATACGCTGTGCATACGCTGTGCATACGCTAGGAGTACGCTCCCATACGTAACTCGTAGGTTATGCATACACTACATACGCTAGAGATACGCTAGAGATACGCTGGTGACGCAAGTTGAGCGTATGAAAAACCTATGCCAGTGTCGCAGTTTCAAAGCCCGGTCAGTTTCAACGGCCCGTCAGTTTCATGCGCATGCGTCAAAATCTAACATCATCGTCACTAACCTTATAAATTTAATATAATGTTTTTGGTAAAGATGTTTTCTACATGTGTACAAAGCGATTTGTTTCTAGGTGGTGTGGTTTTAGAGATATATATCACTTTTCCTGTATTTTCTGTCTGAAGATTGCTAGCGACCATTGACAATGCCTTGAGTTTGACGGTACGCACAGTGCAAAACCTTAGTTTTATTCAAAATTAATACTAATCAAGAACCCTAACCTTATAAATTTAATACAGTCTTTTTGGTAAAGATGTTTTCTATATATGTGTACCAAGCAATTTGTTAATAATTGGTGTAGTTTTAGAGATATTTCACTTTTGCTGTATTTTCTGTATGAAGATTGCTCACGACCATTGAAAATGCCTTGAGTTTGAGTCCATACGGGCCGTTGAAACTGACCGGGCTTTGAAACTGCGACACCGGCGTACCCCTAGCGTACAAGGAGCGTACGCTAGCGTATGAGGAGCATATGCCGGCGTATGAGTAGCGTATGAGCAGCGTATAGGTCGAGATTTTTTGAGCATGCACAAAGAAATTTGGACGGACGGATTTATGAAAGCGTATGGCGGCGTATGCTTCATACGCTTCACATAAGCCGTCACCTGGCAGCATATGAGTAGCGTATGAGTAGCGTATGCGTAGCGTATGAGTAGCGTATACGGCGTATGCCGACGTATATGAGATAACGCGCCTATGCCACCATACGCTCCCGCAAAAAACCCTAATGTGACAGCCCCTTAAAGCTGCATAGTCCAATGAAAGATCATGTTTGCAGGGACTGGTTTGCTCAGTGTCAGGATAATGTGACTCAGTGGGATATCGGATCAGTCTGGTGGCCTGATTTCCCAGAGGGGCAGCACTATAAAGTCGTTGTGAGTGCGCACGGTCACAAGTCGGTACACGTCCTGATATGACCTTAGATGTTGCCAGGACATACAACTCCAGCAACCTACCTATCCGTTTGCAGGTTAGAGGTGCAACTTCAAACTAAGTACAGCACCTGGGCCCTTCTGTTCTATTTCTATGGTGCTGCTGTTCTTCTTTTTTTTTAAAGTGTAAACAAATCCTACCTTGAGCTTCAACCACTGTGTGCACATCACCATTACTGTTTTGTTTTTTTTTGGTTTTTTGGTTAGTTATTTAAGCAGGGGAAATTTCAGTCATAGACGACTGGTCTTCCTCATTCCACTGCTGGTCGATAGAAAGCCCGAGCCTACACTTTTACCGACCCAAGGGATTTTTAACCTCCCACACCACATAGCCATGGTATGAGAGCAACCAGCCTTTGATGACGCTGTAAGTTATCTTCTGTTCAAATATTTCCCTTAAAACACAAGCAATATCAAACTAAAGCAAAGTTAAATGATAATGATCACCCGAATATATTTATAAAAGCTGCATAGTCCGATCAAGCATCAAATTCTCAAGAACAAAACAATTATCTAGAATTGATTCTACATATCTAGTATAGATACTGGTTCACTTATTAAGCTTTTGTTGCCACATAGAAGGGAACACCAAGCCAATTCAATAGAACCTGTTACTGCAGAAGCCTATGGAGTCTGAGTTTTGGCATGCTTGCCAAAACTAATCTTACATGTTTGCACTTCAAATATCTCAGAAGTTAGCCATTTAAAATAAAAAAGTGACTTAAGACTAAAGTATGGTAGATTATAACAATCAAATTATCTCAGAAAAATGACAGAAACTCAAAACCATCGGACTATGCAACTTTAATGTAAAACGAAATATAGCAGAAAATCACAACTATCAGATTCTAAAACTTTCTCGTTCAGGTCACGTCCGCTGTCTATACAATGTGCAGGCAACACAATACAGCCCAGGTTGTGTGAACAATAGGCGTAGACTACTTGTAGTTAGGCCAATATGATATTTATGTGCTGCATAATGCATTAAGTGAATATAAACGAGGTATTGTTCTATACTACATCCCACCCATTGCTATTTCTTTTAGCATATATCAGATACCATGTTAGCTCCTATCCCGGTACTAGGATACAGGAGCGCCACCTGTGAATGAACAGTACTGTGTCCCGCATCGCCCCGTCACTAAAGGCTTATTATTATATATATAATATATTTATATATATATATATATATATACATATATATATATATATATATATATATATAATCTTGGGAAGTTACAGTTTTGCAATGTCTGAGGTCATAACCAAAAGGGATACTGACTTGTAGCAATACACACTCATATTGGCTTTATAGTGTCAGTGTCAGTTCCAGTGTCAGTATCACTGTCAGTGCCAATGTCAGTGTCACTGCCAGTTCCAGTGTAAGTGCCACTGTTCTTTCAAGTACCAGAATTGGTATCAGTGTTACTGCCAGTGTCAGTGTCAGTACCACTGTCAATGTCACTGTCAGTGCCAGTGTAAGCGCCACTGTCCTTGTCAGTGTCAGTGCCACTGTGATGCCACTGTCGGTGCCAGTGCCAGTGCCAGTGGAAGTGCCAGTATCAGTGTCACTTCCAGTGACAGTTCCATTATCAATGCTCCTATCGGTGTCAGTGCCAGTGTAAGTTGCAAGATAAGTGTCACTGTTAGTGTCTATTTCACTGTCAGTGTCCGTCTCAGTGATACTGTCGGTGTCAGTGACAGTGCCAGTGCCAGTTTCAAGATAAGTGTCACAGTCAGTATCAGTGTCAATGTGACTGTCACTGTCAGTGTCAATGTCACTGTCAGTGTCACTGTCAGTGTCAATGTCCTGGACGGCTGTATCACGGCGCTTCCCAATTAAACTAATTACTGCAGCGCCACTACCGGAGGAAACAGTCATTACCGGAAATGTGAGAGACCGGATCTGTTTAAATTGCAAAGAGACCTGAAGATGGATGGGTGGATGGGTGGATGGGTGGATGGGTGGATGGGTGGATGGATGGATGGATGGGTCCAGTAGAGGGCGCATTGCGTGGAGTAGTCAGACATGCGCTGACAATTAGCATGCCTACACCAATAATTAAACAGAACTTCTTCTGTGGCGGCTGAGAGATGGAGGTGGGAGGGGGGGGGGGGATTTTGATTAAATAATAATTGACATTCAATGAAAGTAAAACAGCTTAGGCATCTGTATGATTGCGTATTCCCCATTGGTTAAAGCTGTACAATACTTGGTTTAAAATTTATGCTATATATATTGTGAGTGCACACTGTCACAAGTCAGTACTCGTCCTGATATGAAACTAGGTGTTGCCAGGATGTAAAACTCCAACAACCAACCAACCAACCTTAGTTACCATTCACAGCCTTCCACGGTCAACCTGAGTCTTATTATTGTCATTACTGTCATTACTGCAATCGCTGTCATTATTGTCACTACTGTCATTCCTGTTGATACAACTGGGCGCGGTGGCCTAATCGGTAGAGCGCTGACCTCGCGTGCGGGAGATCAGGAGTTTGGTTCCCGGTCGATTCAAACCAATGACTTTAAAATTTATACTTGTTGGTTCCTATACTGGCACTCGGCATTAATACTACTAATAGGATAGGGCAATGACTAGTTAGCTCAGTGTCAGGATAATGTGACTGAGTGGGATATTGGGTCATGGTGCAAGGCCAAATTTCCCAGTGGGGCAGCACTATAAAGTCACCATGATTGGGCACGTCACAAGTCGGCACCCATATGACCTTAGATGTTGCTAGGACGCAAAACAACGACCAACAACAACAATTGTTGATACTAGGGCACATATACCAATGCACAACTCCACGCGAGTGATTCAGTTAAAGTTGCATAATCCAATGTTTTTGATTTTCTGTAATTTTTCTGAGATAAATATATTAAATTGATTGTCATAAATCACCATACTTTACTTTGAAGAAATGTTTATTTTAAATGGTAAACTTTGGAGATATTTGAAACGCAAGCATGTAAAATTAATTTTGGCAAACATGCCAAAACGCTGACGCCATATCGTTATGTAGTAACATGTTTTTTATTAAATTGACTCAGTGCGCCCTTCTATGCGGCAACAAATGCTTAATAAGTGCAGAAGTATTTAAGTTAGATACATAGAACCAAATTTAGATGAGTTGTTTGGCTTTGAAAATGTGATCCTTCATCGGACGATGCAGCTTTAAAAACTGCTGCAAAAAAATCGCCTGTTTTAGGTCTGGCCGCAAGCAGTTGCGGGTCGCAGGTCGCAGGTCGCGGGTCGCGGGTCGCGGGTCGCGGGTCGCCCGAGGGTGGTGTTACAAGCATTGTGACTATTGTGATTTGATTGATGGGGGATGATGATTTAACCCCGTGTTGGCATTATTCCCAGCGAAAATTATTCTTTGACTTTTTTTTTTCAACAACAACAATAACAATAAATGTATCTATCGATCACATTTAAATGTTAATATATCAACTCACCCATTCAATTTGAAATGGCTAAATTTGTGTGAAATGACTGTAACATCCTTCTCACAAAACATAGGTTAAATTGCAAGAGGTGTAGATAGTCCAGTTATCTACATTAACTCTAAAAAAGATTCTGGTTGGTTGGTTGGTTGTTGGAATTTTACATCCGGGCAATATCTAAGGTCATATCAGGACGGGTACCGACTTATGACAGTGCGCACTCATGGCGACTTTATAGTGCTGCCCCACTGGGAAATCACACCACCAGCACCATGACCCGAAATCCCACTCAGTCACATTATCCTGACATTGAGCTAACCTGTCGTTGCCCTATCCTATTAATGCCAAGCGCCAGGCTAGGAAGCAACAGGTATCAATGTTGTAAGTCATTGGTTTGACTAGAGTGGTAATCGAACTCGCGACCTTCCCCAGAAGAGGCCTGCGCTCTCTCGATTCGGCCACCGAGTTCAGTATAAAAAAAGGACATTTTAATTACACGAGGTGTATACAGTACAGCTTTCTTCATGAACTCCAAAATTTGCTCTCGCTTTGCTTTGGTAAGATTGTCAATAAGTGTGGACAGAGATCCTGACATGTAAACCCTGTTGGTACACCCGTAGTGTATTAATACTTACATAAACTGACATAGTTTCACCTCAGGGTTTTGTTAATTAACACCTCCTGACCAAGGCATATGCCTGGTCACGTGCCCAACCTTTGAACTTCTAATTGCGGTCAACATACATGCTAATTGCAGGTACCCATCATTAGTCTCTCTGGCTCACTAACTGGTTTATTGAATATGAACTGGGCCCCGACTTGTAAATACTAACACTAGTAGTAGTAACAGTCGATATTCCCATTGGGCTGGGTCAATCTTGCTACAGTTTGTCGACCATTGACCTCAAGGGTTATAATAATGTGCATCATCAGCTTATCTGTACTCGCATTTAATTATATATATATATATATATTTATATATATATATGAACCTGTCTCAAAAGGTGCTAATTCTTCGTTTTTGTGTCCATTGTAACGATTGACACAAAACAGCACAGAAACGGTTATACTGAAAACACAAGGAAATTTGCTTCAAATCAATATGTACTCTATTAGGATTATGAAACACCATGTAAAAAACAAATCAGTTTATCCTGAGCAAATGCAGAAGTAGATAGTATGTTGATCGTTCCAATGGACAAAGTTTTGTCCAATATTGCTTAGCACTTTTTGAGAGAGTCTCATATATATATATGAAATGCATAGGCATTATAAAGGCGCAGAAGGGAATTGTTATTATAATTGTATATTTTGTTGACCATTGTTGTGAAGGGTTATAATACTGTGCCATATAAGCTTATCTGTACAATAATGTGACTGAGTGAGAGAACAGGTCATGGTGCTGGCGGCCTGGTGGTCTCCGAGTGGGGCAGCACTATAAAAGTTGCTATGAGTGCGCACTGTCACAAGTCAGTACCCATACTGATATGACCTTAGATGGTGCTAGGACGCGAACACCCAAACAAAATTAAGCTAGGAGGTGACTGCGGCTACATGATTCCAAACCAGCAACAAGCAATTACAGCTTGGTACGAAATTAATGGCGGTAATGAAAAACCCAGCCCCCAAGTTCACAAAGCTCACCCCCTCCCCCAACTCCCTCCACCAACCTGCACTGCAGGCGTCTGCCACTGGTGGCGCCACCGTGCTGCACATGTACATTATACCTATATACATATTCGCCTTAGGTGTTTCCATAGTTACACCTGCATTAGTCCGATGAAAGCATCAAATATGCAAAACAAACACACTCACTTAGAATCGATCCTACGTATCTATAACATAGTTAGTACACTGGCACATTTATTAAGCATTTGCTTATGGGGCTGTCACATTACGATGTTTCTCTCCTACGTGTGTTGACGTGTGTCACTTTTTAGCGAAACGAAGGGACACGTCAGGAAGCGTTAAGCGCGCGTTACGCACGCGTTGGTTGCGCGTCGGTACACGTCGGTACACTTTGAGTGACAGCATCGGTCACACCCAGACGTTGGCGCCCGTCGAATGTTTTATGCTTGCACAAAACTTTTGATGTGCGCTGACGCGCGCCAACGTCTGGGTGCGACCTTTACGTGGAACTCAGAAGCACGTCGCCATCGCTGGAATAACGTTATGCGAACGGTAGGCAGACGCGGCTCGCGCGTGAGGGTCGTTCCCTCACGTTGCGCCAAAATGTTGCTTTTTGTTGTTTTACATCCTAGGAACATCTAAGGTCATATCAGGACGGCGCGCCAAAGTTTTACCAGAATGTCGGCTGCACGCTACCACTAAGTTGGGCTCACACCGAAAAGTATGACGTGTCTCGACAATTAAAAGTGATTTTGTGCGTTGGCGGCACGCCGGCGAGAAGCGTCATAATGTGACAGCACCATTAATTAATCTAATCCATTATCGCTGAAGCCCATGGTGTCAGAATAGTTACGTGCTTGCCAAAAATAATGTTGGCATGTCTTCACTTCAAATATCATCAAAAATGCCATTTTAAATCAAAGTTAATTCAGATTAAAATTGTGTTGGCACGTTACTTGTTTAAGCAGGGGAAATTTCAATTGCTGACAATTGGTCTTCCTCATTCCACTGCTCCTTGCCCTATCCTAATAATGCTGAGTGCCTGGCTATGAAGCGACAAGTATCAATTGTTAAGTCATTGGTTTGACTCGACCAGCATTCGAATCCACGATCCCATGATCTACCAACACGGGAGACGGACGCTCTAACTCATTCAGCCATCCCGTCTGGTTAATTATAATGATTAATCTAATGTATCTGTCTCGGAAAATGCCAGAAACTCAAAAGCATCGTCATGGAACATCAAATAAGCAATTACCTTTTCGCTGTGGACATCAATGGGCAGCATACCGTTCGTACCTGTTAGCATGATAACCATGAACCAACCAGCAGGCCTGCTCGGCCTGTTCAGGTTGTTGGAGTTGTACGCCCTGGCAACATTTAAGGTAATATCAGGACGAGTATCCACTTGTGACAGGGCGCACTCATGGCGGTTTTCTATTTCTGCCCCATTTGGAGGGAAACCAGGCCACAAGCACCATGACCTGATATCCCACTCAGTCACATTATCCTGACACTGAGCTAAGCAGTCCTTACCCTATCCTAATAATACCGAGCACCAGACTAGGAAGTGACAAGCATCAATTTTCAAGTTATTGGTTTGACTCCATCACGGTTCCGACCCGTGGGTTGGAATCCCATGATCGACCAAAACGGGAGACGGACGCTCAACTCATTAGGCCAACCCGTCTGGTCTTTGCTCGGCCGGTCAGACAGCGATGTCAACAAATTAGTGCAATTGTAAGGTGGACAGCATTGTGAACCACAGCTGCACACCACGGCACTGACACAAGGATATCTGAGCTATTGCACCCAGACGGATCGATGCACTGCCCCCCCCCCACCCTCCCACGCAACTTCCGTTACCTTGGGGGAGGGAGGGGGTCAATAAAGAACACTGATATTCAACTTCAGCCAAGTATATATATAGATATTGTCATGGGGGTGATGAAAATGGGAAATATTGTGCCTAGAGCGGGACTCGAACCCACATCTCTTTACACTCCGGGCCAGTGTGCTAACCATTACACCACCTAGGCTCCCTGATATCAACACACTCCCCACGCCTACCTGTCTATGTGGTTACTTGCCTGAGAGGTCAGTGCAGACCACTACAATATATATATATATATATGTGGATGCATATATAGGAGGTGACAATATCAGAACAATTCCCTTCTGGATCTTTATACTCGCATAATACGCTATACATCATATATATATATATATATATATATACTCGGATAATACGCTATACATCATATATATATATGTATATATCATATCATATATATATATTAATACTGTATATATACATCATATATATATATGATGCATAACGTATAATGCAAGTATAAAAATACGGAAGGGAATTATTATTATATTAGTATATTCAGTAAGACCCAACACTGCACCTGTGGCGCCACCTATGTGGGATATGTAAATTCTACAGACATGAATATGACGTAAATCGCACATGTAACATACATGTTAAAAATAATATATCCATGGCATATATCAAATATATATAGCGCATACATAACACATACTTAACATAAACAAAGCATATTTACATACTTTATAACATATATAACATATATATAATATATATCATATATATTATATATAACATATATAACAAATATATTATATATAGCATATATAGCATATATACATCATATATAACATACCGAATATATATACACACTATATATAACTTATATTATGTATTTGTTATATATATATAGTATCTATGACATATAGAACATATCACAACAGCATATATAAGTTATATACAACGTAACATATATAGCATACATATAAGTATAACATACATGCATATACATGCCGGTACCCCCTCCCCCACTCAGGAGGGGGGAATGCGCAGGACACTACAGCGATTATTACACACGATAACAGTCTTATCACTCTCCACATATATATATTTATTGTGTGTGATGGATTATTTACCCTGCTCATATAGAAATTATAAATAGCGTACACTACTTATATAGTCATATTTATATGTACATATAAATATATCTCACTCAGTCGTATACACATAGATTGGCTTGTATATTCCCATAATATTTATTAGCTATCATAATAGATGGTGTCCGCAGAGCATGCTCAATCAGCTAGTACCCTGAACATTAGTTCTCGCCACTGCCGTCAGAGGGCGGGTTGGTGAGGGAAATCTTCTATAATTATAAGACCTTTTCAACAGAGTTAGCCCCTACACACAATATTACTTTTTTATTAGTTGTTGGTGATGTGTGTTGGTTGCTTGTTGGAGTTGTATGTCCTTGCAACATCTAAGGGAACCAGACGGGATGGCAGAATGAGTTACAGCGTCCGTCTCCCGTGTTGGTAGATCGTGGGGTCGTGGGTTCGAACCCTGGTCGAGTCAAACCAATGACTTAAAAATGCATACTTGTCGCTTCCTAGCCTGGCGCTCGCCATTATTAGGATTGGACAAGGACTGGTTGGCTCAGTGTCAGGATAATGGTGGTGTTCTCTGTGGTGGAGTGGTTAGAGTGTCTGACTTTTCTCTAGGTCGGACTCCTAATCTGAAAGTTGGTGGTTCGATTCCCCGTGCCCCCACCTCTGCCAATTTGGATTTCCACCGCTGTGTATAACGTACAGCGACATCAAAGGGCAGTTGCTCTCATACCATGTCTATGTGGTGTGGGAGGTTAAAAATCCCTTGGGTCGGTAAAAGTGTAGGCGCGGGCTTATTACTTGTTGTCACTAACATCATGGGCTGATTGTGATGGAAATCCTCTATTAATACCTTTTCCACAGAGCATGCTGCAGCGAGCTGCTACCCTCGTCATCAACTCTTGCCGTTGCTATCAGAGGGCGGCTTGGTAATGGGAATTTGTTTCTTTCTTTAAAATTGTTTTTAAAGAAATGGCCAGTTTATCCTGCTCAGGCACTAGGTGGAAATCTCATGACATTGGACCATGTTCAGCGCAGTCAGGCTGATGCATCTGGTTCAAGGTCACACTCGCCGTGCGCACACAGCCTCCCACGTTTATTTTGGCATGCAGGTTTTTTCCACTGAACACTCTAACTTGTCAGCAACGCCTTACCTGTCGGGAAAACCGCTTTCTACAGCTGGCCAACAAACTAATCTATTCTGTGCAAAATATGCTATATAATTTGTTATATATCCCGACATATATGTGTATACAGTAACACCTCTTTAAATCGACAGACCATAGGACCGAATGTAATGGTCCATTTAGGAAGGTGGTCGGTTTAGGGAGTTTTTTAAAATCATTACAATGGTATTGTATGGGCGATATATATATATATATATAATATATATTTATATATATATATATATATATATATATATATATATATATACACACATATATATGCATATACCGTAAAACCTCTCTATCCGACCACCTCCACAGATTGACCACTCCCCTATATCGATCGCTTTATTTTGGTCCCAACAATGTACCATTGTAACCATATTCTAACTCCCTAAACCGACCAACTCCCTAAATGGACCATGTAAAGTCAGTCCCAAGATCGGTCGATTTAGAGAGGTTTTACTGTAAATATATATATATATATATATATATATATATGTATATATCACATGCACACACCATGATGCGAGGTGGTCGGTTTACCAAGGTTTTTTTTCTCATTACAATGGGATTGTATGGGCGATTGTGTGGGACCCAAATAAAGCGATCGATATAGGGAACTGGTCGATGTGTGGAGGTGGTCGTTCAGAGCGGTTTTACTGTATCTATATATGTACATATGCATATATGTACATATACATATATATGCATATATTTATATATATATGTATGTATATATATAGTATGTATATATGTATATATATGTACATATATATATGTAAATATTGTGTATATATGTACATATATGTGTATATATTGTGTATATATGTACATATATGTATATGATGTATATATGTATATATGCATGTTTATATGTATATGTATATATAAATAAATATATATATGTGTGTATATATAGACGTCTTCAAAGTATACAAACAATGCTATCAATAAGTAATGACTGTGCTGAGGGTACCTGCCTGTGTGACATTGTCTCATCAACTTCTTGTGAAGGTTTACCTGTTTGTGATCTTGTGATCTATGCGCAGATATAAGTAGATGCACCCTGCACACACCACCCCCCTCCCACACACCACACACACACTGCACATAAAGCACACACCTCACCCCACCCCCTCCCTCCTCTAACTCTGTATCGAATGTAGTGAAGATTAAGCTCTGTCTAGCCTTATGTTCAATTTTAATGTCACCATTTAAAGGTGCATAATCCAATGGTTTTAAATTCCTGTCATTTTTCTGAGATAAAGGTATGCAATTATTTGCTATAATCTACCTTACTTTAGTTTGAAGTAACATTTATTTTAAATGCCTAACTTTTTAGATATCTTTTCTTGAAGATTTCTTTTTTGAAGTGCAAACATTTCAAATTAATTTTGGTGAGCATGCCAAAACGCTGACACCGCAGTCACATGTTCTATTAAACTGACTCGGTGTTCCCTTCTATGTGGCAACAGATACTAAATAAGTGCATCAGTATCTAAGTTAGATATGTAGAATCTAATCTAGATAATTGTTTTGGTTTTCAAGATGTGATGCCTCATCGGTCCTTGCAGCTTAAAACAACAACAAAAAGCTATTCCCTGCCAACATGGTGCAGTGCGGGTGTACCTTCTTACTGCTTGCTGGGTGGGATGGTGTTCTTTACTTTCCTACTGGAGGCTGTAGTACTCTGGAATGCCACCAGTAGGCTACCCACCAAGATACATCGGCAGGCGTTTCAAATACCAGAAATAACATATTTTCTTATGGTCGGCTATGCTTACCTACCCCCCCCCCCCCCATCGACCCCCCCCCCCCCCTGACGCCCCCCCCCCAATCCTTCCTTCACTCTCCCACCACACTATACCCTCCCCCCCCCCCCCCCACACACACATACACATCAGCTACACAGATAGTGGGTCCTGTTTTTATTTATTTTATTACAAATGCAGAAATAAAATATATCAATCAGTTATTGCCTGATATGAATCAATAGGTCCGAGGATCCTTGAACTCAGTACATTGGCGACCAAGGGAAAATGTCAATCGCTTTTAACAGCTAGACATAGTCAACCAGGTAATACAATTGTGCTAAATTAGTTTTATTGTGGGCTACAGCGCAGATCCCCAGGGATTGCAAGGAATTGACTGAAAGCCGAGTTGGGAGTCCCTCTTCCCGTTCTGGTAGGTGGCGCGTTCGAATCCTGGCCGAGTTAAACCAATACCTCAAAAATTGATAGTTGTGGTTACCTATCCTGGCACACAGCATTAATAGGATAGGGCTGGGAACAGTGGAATGAGGAAGACGAATTGTCCGCGATTGAAATTTCCACCAGCTTAATAAACTAATCTGAAATGCCCCAAAAAAGTGCGTATTCATGCGCTCAATTAAATATATATATATTATATATCTATAAACGCACTGGAGTATTTTACTTAATACGGACACATCTATGTAGAGGATTCAAATTCCCCTTACACTGACACTATTTACCACATCACTCAACCAGATGGGATGGGCGAATGAGTTAGAGCGTCCGTCTCCCGTGTTGGTAGACCATGGGATTGTGGGTTCAAACCCTGGTTGAATCAAACCAATAACTTTATAATTGATACTTGTCGCTTCCTAGACAGGTGCTCGGCATTATTAGGATAGGGCAAGGACTGGTTGGCTCAGTGTCAGGATAATGTGAGATATCAGGTCATGGTGCTGATGGCCTGGTCTCCCAGTGGGGCAGGACTATAAAGTCGCCATGAGTGCGCATTGTCAGAAGTCGGTAACCATCCTGATATGACCTTAGTTGTTGCCAGGACGTAAAACAACAAGAAACAAACAAACAGCCCACATCACTCGCCCTCCGTACCGCTTCTTACCTTCTATACCCACCCACCAACATCTCCACCACCGCCACACACACACTCACACACACGCGGACACACAACCAAGCACATACGAGACCAGCACTCTATCCTGTTACCCTGAGTATTTATTAAATCCCGTGGAGAAGTAATGTTTCTGCAACATTTTGTAGAATGGGTGTGGACTTAACGGGCGGTGTGTTGATTAAAACCGCAGCGGGGCGCCACCATAGCCGGGAATGTGTGGGTAAGTGTGTGTAAGTGTGTTTGAGTGTGTGTGTGAGTGTGTGGGTGTGTGTAAGTGGGTGTGAGTGTGTGTGAGTGTGAGTATGTGTGAGGGGTGTGAGTCTGTGTGAGTGAGTGTGTTATTGTTGTTTACGTCCTAGCAACATGTATGGTCATATCAGGACGGGTACCGACTTGTGACAGTGCACACTCATGGTGACTTTATAGTGCTGCCCCACTGGAAGAGCAGGCCACCACTGCCATGACCTGATATCCCACTCAGTCACATTATCCTGACACTGAGCCAACGAGTCCTTGTCCTATCCTAATAATGCCTAGCGCCAGGCTAGGAAGCGACAAGTATCAATTTTTAAGTCATTGGTTTGACTTGACCAGGGTTCGAACCCACGAACCCACGATCTACCAACATGGGAGTGTGGGTGAGTGTGTGTGAGTGTATGTGAGTAGGTGTGAGTGTCTGTGTGAGTGTGTGAGAGTGTGTGTGTGAGTGTGTGTGAGTGTGTGTGAGTGTGTATGTGAGTGTGTGAGTGTGTGTGAGTGTGTTTGAATGTGTGTGACTGAGTGTGTGAGTGAGTGTGGCTGAGTGTATGTGAGTGTATTTGAGTGTATGTGAGTGTATATGAGTGTGTTTGAGTGTATGTGAATGTGTGAGTGTGTGTGAGTGTATTTGAGTGTGTGTGAGTGTATGTGAGTGTGTGTGAGTGTGAGTATGTATGATGTGTGTGAGTGTCTTTGACTGTGGGTGAGTGTGTGTGAGTGGATCAGTGTGTGTGAGTGTGTGTGAGTGCGTTAGGGTGTGTGAGTGTGTGTGGGTGAGTGTGCATGAGTGTGGGTGAAAGTGTGTGAGTGAGTGTATGTGAGTGTGGGAGTGTGCGTGAGAGTGTGTGAGTGAGTGTGTGTGAGTGTGTGTGAGTGTAGGTGATTGAACCTGTGTGAGTGTGTGTATGTCAGTGAGTGTGAATGTGTGTGTTGGTTAGTTGGTTGTTGAAGTTTCATCTCCTGGCAACATCAAAAGTCATATAAGGATGGGTACCGACTTATGACAGGGTGCGCTCATGGCAACTTTATACTGCTGCCCTGCTGGGAAATCAGGCCGCCAGCACCATGACCTGATATCCCACTCAGTCACATTATCCTGACACTCACCTAACCAGTCCTTGCCCTATCCAATTAATGCTGAGCGCTAGGATAGAAAGCAACAAGTATCACATTTATAAGTCATTGGTTTGACTCGACCAGGAACCGAACTCCCGATCTTCTCCGCGCTCTACCACTGCGTCTGATGTCTATGTGTGTGTGGTGGTGGTGGGGGGGTAGAAGTCTGTCTGTCTATGGGGAGGGCAGGGGAGGTCAGGGGAGGGCAGGGGGAGGGAGGGAGCAGGAACCAGGCCATACCGGCCAAAGTAAATAGGGTAATGGTGGTTCCCTCCTAACTTTCTAAAAGAAACTGTTACTGGGGGTTTGCTACAAATCAAAGACCCTATAATACTAAGATGGCTCACTCAGCCTGTACTGTGTAATCAAAATGATCAAACCCACCTCTTGCTACGCTGGCTGTTCTCTTGGTTAAACAGTTGCTATATTATATGTATAAATGTATATATGAATGTGAAAGATGTGTGATGATGGTGATGATGATGATGATGCTGATGATGATGTGTATTTGTTCATAGCAATTTCATATTGATGTGTATCCATACTTACCTATCTCATGTATAATATAATTGTATGTGTTTACATTTGAAACACCAACCAGCAGCTGGGCTGATCAAACCCACCACAAGGTGGCACTGCAAAATTTACAGTACCATGGGAGAGATAGGGAGTGAGCCGTCCTAGTATTATAGGGTCTTTGTACAAATCAACCACCAGCATAGGTACACAAATACACAAACACACACACTCCTATCACTCAATATTATTTCATGTATATTTATTTATGCTTAGTGAAAGTAACTAAATTGCCTAAATTAAAACACTCATCTCGATTTGATCCTACATATCCAATTTCGATGCCTGGTAAAGTTATTACACATTTATTGCAGTTTGGTGCTCCTGTGCCAGGCTGCTACGCTCGAAAATAGGATTGACAAATCCCATGTCCAGATTTCCAGGTGCATACCAAAATATTTGCGTTTCGGAAATTGTCCATCTTCGCAGTTCAAATATCCCCCAAAGTTAACCCTTTACAGGAAAAAAACTTATTTAAAATCAAAGTTAAATAGAAATCATAGCGATGAACCTAATATATTTATTTTAAAACAATACCAGAAAATCAACTATAATGGATTATGCATCTTTAATTTTTTTTTTTTTTTTGAGGAGCTCGGTTGGGGGTGGGGGTTAATATGCTTATGCTGCTGAATATTCTGCTGAATACGTTCTTAAAGGCCCTGTCACACTCTACCGGATTGAGGATATGGACAGACCCGGACAGAAATATTCTAATCCGGTGTGAATCGGACTTGAAATGTATCGATTGTGTAATGAACGGTAACGGACGGTAACAGACAGTAATGGACGGTAACGGTTCATAACGTATCTAACAATCAACGGACAATTCAGTATACAAAAAGAACTATAATGAACAGCAACGGACTTATAATGGACATGTAATGGAACGGACGGGAACGGACGGGTAACGTATGGGAATGGACGGGGAATGGACGGTGAATGGACGGTAATGGATAATAACCGCATACGTCAGTCCGGCGCAATCCATTACAAAACTTGTAACGGATCGGGCCGGATATCAACGGATATCAACGGATGTAAACGGATATCAACGGGTATCAACGGATATCAACGGATATGCAATGGACACAAACCAGCCTTTGCCGGATATCAACAGACTTTGTCCCATTTCAATCCATTTCCTCAATCCGGTGAAGTGTGACAGGGGCTTTAACTACTGAATTTGGAACAGATCCCAACTATGGAGAAGAAGAGAAAAACAAGGGGAAAAAAGAAGAAACAAAAAAGTAGATGTCTGCTACAGCTCTGACGTCTAGGAAGACACCTCTGACTTCCCACTGCTTATACCCCTGTCACACTATGACGTAACGAGCCAACGTGAGCCTAACGTGGGCATTTTGCGTCATGACGTTGGGTTACGTCATGATGACGTCAGAATGACGTTAGAATGACATCGAGCTACGTCACATTACGTCGTGTTATGTCGAGTTACGTCAAGGTTTTGGACATGTTCAAAACTTTCGACGTAGGTCGAACGTAAGGGTTTACGTTCGCCGTACGTTCTGTTCACGTTCAGTGAACGTCAATGACGTTAAATGGACGTTATTTCAACGCTGCTCACTACATTCCACTACGTTCCACTACATTCCACTACGTTCCACTACGTTGACCCACATTAAACCAAGTGCAAAAGCCTACGAGGCTTAATGGGAACGTCAGGAGAACATCACGAGAACGTCAGGAGAACGTCACGAGAACGTCACGAGAACATGGGTTCAACATACGTTCAACATCTCATGACATAGCTAACGTCATGTAACGTTCTTCTGGCGATGGAATAACGTTCATAACGTTCCGTGAACGTAGTGACGTTGTCCTCTCTCGGGGATTGACGGTATCACTACGCTTTACCAACGTTACGCTCTCGTCCACTACGGTGCATCCACGTTCAACTTCTGCCCAAATTTGCATACTACGCCGAGAAGTTCAACGTTCTTCACGTTCTCCCTACGTTGACGTCGTTACGTCGTAGTGTGACAGCCCCATTACACACGTCTGGGCGGCTTTACTAAATGTGCAAAGCGGGGTGCCCTGATGACGTCATCACGCCTCGTTTACACAGTTTCTTTAACGAGACTGTACGTGTTGCTCACCAGTGTCATGGTGGAATACACTCCAGACAGCTTAAGTACACACACATGGACACGTACACACACGCGCGCACACACACCCACACACACCCACACACCCACCCACACCCACCCACACACCAGACGGGATGGCCGAATGAGTTGAGCGTCCGCTTCCCATATTGGTAGCTTGTGGGATTCGAACCCTGGACACTGATGACGACTATATAGTGCTGCCCGACTGGTAGACCAGACCACCAGCACCATGACCTGATATCCCACTCAGTCACATTATCCTGACACTGAGCCAACCAGTCCATGCCCTATCCTATTAATGCCGAGCGTTTGGTTTGGAAGCGACAAGGATAACATTTTATGTCATTGGTTTGACTCAGCCATTTTGTTTATGTTGAACAGCTGTTAGCGCCATTTGACCCTGACCTAATTACAAAATGTAGTGAGAACCCTATTAAGCTCGGCCATCAGGGCCCATGTGTTTACGGGTTTGAAGTACCTTTTACGCATAGGGCCTATTCTAAAAGGATAGGGCTAGGAGTGCCACCACCCTACTTCCAGTTGTGTAAATACGCCAGGTGGCAGCTTTAGGCTTTCTAGTAACTTCGAATACAAATAATGTTTACAAGCAGACGGGATGGCCGAATGAGTTAGAGCATCCGTCTCCTGTGTTGGTAGATCGTAGGTTCGAACCCTAGTCGAGTCAAACGAATGACTTAAACAATTTTATACTTGTCGCTTCCTAGCTGGCGCTCGGCATTTTTAGTATAGGGCAAGGAGCAGTGGAATGAGGAAGACCAATCGTCCACAATTGAAATTTCCCCTGCGTAATCAACTATGTCCCCCCCCCCCAAACAAATTTTTTTCGCGGTATGCGAATGTCAAGGTGAAGGCATACGAGGTATGCAATTTGTGTGATCCTATAAATACAAATATCCGTGTGTTTTTAGTCAGTCCATCCAATTTTGTGTACACATTTGCACCAATTGCTACATGGAGCGATCCAGTTTCCTGTCTCTACACATTCACAGTCAGACATATGGAGTCTATTTCCATGTTTTCCATTTCATGTCGCATTTGCGTTTGGATTCGCATACGGCATACCACGTTTATGGAATCATGTCTGTGTATTCACGGAAAATACATGAGCGTGGGTCAGTTGAGGTTTTACATCCTAACAACATTTGGTGGGATGGGAGGGTCACATCATGAACAGATACCGACTTGTGACCATGTGTATTCACGGCGGATTTATAGTGTTGCCCTATTTAGATTAAGTGCCGTTGGCATCATAATGTAATATCCCACTCAGTCAGTCCTATTATCCTGGCAGAAAAGCCAACCAGCCCTACCTCATTCCAGTGCTCCTTAGACTATCCTATTCCTAGTAATGCCAAGTGCCAGGATAGGTAGCAACTAGATAACGGATTCACCTGGTACTCGCAGTACACGGCTGAATACCAGCCCTATATAAAAACGGTCAAAAAAGAGGGGAAATGAAATGAGAGCCTAATTTCACAATCTAAGAAGCAACATTTATTCTTTATATGTCTTCATATTCCCCCACTACCTTTGAGTTGAAAAATATAATAAAATATCTAGTTTAATAAGATTTAAAAGTGAAATCAACGGCATTCTATGGCCGCCATCTTGTCTTTTTGCATTCTCTCCCCTTTCACCAACTCTGTGCCTATATAAGTATCCATTTGATACTGGAGGCAGGCATTCTACTAAAGCTATTTTCGCCCGTATTTACACTACGTTGTCATTCACCCATGTACCAAAAGTACCGGGTGAATCTTTTATCTAGGTAGCAACATGTATCCATATTTAAGTCATTTGGTTTGATTCGACCATAGTACAAACCCAGGGTTCGAATCCCACAACCTATTACATGGGAAGTTGGTGGGATAGATATAATGATTATACACATAGCGATTAGCTATACATGTACAGTAAAACCTCTCTAAATTGACTGACCATGGGGCCGACTTTAAATGGTCCATTTAGGGAGGTGGTCGGTTTAGGATTTTTTTAAATTGTTACAATGGTATTGTATGGGCGATCGTTTGGGACCCAAATAAAGCGATCGATATAGGGGAGTGGTCGATCTGTGGAGGTGGTTTGTTATAGAGGTTTTACTGCAGTAATATTTATAATTATTATTTATAATAATTATATATATATACATATATATATAAATATATATATGTATATATATATAAATAAATATATATATATATATACATATATATATATATATATATATAGTGAGAAAACCATTATTGTGTGCAATTATAAGCTAATGGTTAGTGGCTCTTCCAATTACCTCTCCCGCATAATATGGGTCACACAGGTAACCATGGCCGGCTGCCAGGTTAGGTGCTAAGCCCCCCCCCACCCCACATCCCCACCCTCCTCCTCACCCCCACACCCCATTGCCACCCTAGGCAGGCACCCACGCTCGCTCTTGCATGTGAATTTTTCTTAGATATATTACACAATTGAAGGGTGGGTGAGTCCTTGCCTTATCCTAATATTAATAATGCACCCGCAACAAATTTCACCCACCCACCTCTATTCATCCAACAACACATCACGACTACCTTGTGTTACTCTACTCTGTAACTAAAACATGCATAGCAAGGTGGCCCCATTATTAGTATATTACTACTATGCTTATTAAAGTATAATTAGTACGATTATTACTATTATTACTAATACGCCTATTACAGTATAATTAGTACGATTATTACTATTATTACTAATACACTTATTACAGTATAATTACCATGATTATTACTAGTATTACTACTATGGTTACTACAGTATAATTAGTACGATTATTACTATTATTACAAATACATGTATTACAGTATAATTACTATGATTATTACTAATATTACTACTACGATTATTACAGTATAATTAGTACAATTATTACTATTAGTACTACTACGCTTATTACAGTATAACTAGTACATTTATTACTATTATTACTACTATGCGCATTACAGTATAATTAGTATGATTATTACTATTATTACTACTATGCTTATTACCGTATAATTAGTATGATCATTACCATTATTACTACTACGCTTATTACAGTATAATTAGTATGATTATTACTATTATTACTACTACGCGTATTACAGTATAATTAGTATGATTATTACTATTATTACTACCACACTTATTACAGTATAATTAGTATGATTATTACTATTATTACTAATACACTTATTACAGTATAATTAGTACAATTATTACTATTAGTACTACTATGATTATTACAGTATAATTAGTACAATTATTACTATTTTTACTACTATGTGCATTACAGTATAATTAGTATGATTATTACTATTATTACTACTATGCTTATTACCGTATAATTAGTATGATCATTACCAGTATTACTAGTATGCTTATTACAGTATAATTAGTATGATTATTACTATTATTACTAGTACATTTATTACAGTATAATTAGTATGATTATTACTATTACTACTACGCATATTACATCATAATTAGTACGATTATTACTATTATTACTACTACACTTATTACAATATAATTAGTACGATTATTAGTATTATTACTACGACACTTATTACAGTATAATTAGTATGATTATTAATATCATTACTAGTACATTTATTACAGTATAATTAGTATGATTATTATTATTACTACTATGCGTATTACAGTATAATTAGTACGATTATTACTACCACACTTATTACAGTATAATTAGTATGATTATTACTATTATTACTACCACACTTATTACAGTATAATTAGTACGATTATTACTATTATTACTACTACACTTATTACAGTATAATTAGTATGATTATTAATATTATTACTAGTACATTTATTACAGTATAATTAGTATGATTATTACTAATACTACTATGCATATTACAGTATAATTAGTACGATTATTACTATTATTACTACCACACTTATTACAGTATAATTAGTATGATTATTAATATTATTACTACCACACTTATTACGGTATAATTAGTATGATTATAACAATTATTACTACTACACTTATTACAGTATAATTAGTACGATCATTACCATTATTACTACTACGCTTATTACAGTATACAGTAAAACCTCTCTAAGCCTAGCCGACCACCTCCACAAATCGACCACTCCCCTATATCGATCACTTTATTTGGGTCCCAACAATACCATTATAACCATTTTCTAACTCCCTAACCAACCAACTCCCTAAATGGACCACATTAAGTCAGTCGGTCGATTTAGAGAGGTTTTCCTGTAATTAGTACGGTTATTACTACAGATTGGCCCTTACCTTTGTGCGCCACACCCAGACATATTCACCCTATTCACGCGCGACCTAATTTGTCATCAGAACGAGGCTAAGTAAGCGTCGGTATTGGAAATGGCCATAAGACACTACTGTGTGCCGATGTGTATGAACTACCACAGAAATTAAAGCATTAAAATTTGAAGATATTCACTTTTCAAATATCATATTCATTTTTGCATACCTTTTTTCTATTTATTGGTCAATTTTCATGAAGATTGAGTGATGATCAGATGCATTTCAGTAGGCAATGTCAATAAAGTCACTCACCTTGGCTGCCAATCTTTCCTTAAATTCAAAATTGCATAGCTTTCTTAATATAGATATATTAAACAAATATATGTTAACCCTCTTAAAGCTTTTATTAATTTGTAATTATTAAGACTAGTTGTTTAACAGTGTTGCACAGATAGCTACGCTGAGAGTGCTGCATTACATGATACCACCATAACTATGCAGACATGAAGTTGACAGTCACATTGTAGTTAAAGAATGGGAAAAATCACCATGCAAGAGTCACCCAATATTCCTGAAAATTGGCCAATAGATAGCAAACAGGTATGCAAAGATGAATATGTTACTTTCAAAAATGAATACCTTCAAATCTGAGTGATTTCGAGAGGTTTTGGTTGACAAAAAAGTATTCACATCACTTTACATACAGCGGCGCCTCGCCGACGCGTAAGTGCCCTCGGTCTGGTTTCAACATGGCCGCGGCGTGAATAGGGTGAATAGACAAAGCCCGCCCACTACACACGTGTTTAACAGCCACCCCCTTCCACACCTACCAGCCACGCATGTGCAGAAGCCTGCCCTGCCCACCACATCCACACCTGTGTCCACACCCACATTCAAGCGGTATACAAAACCACACCCACAAAGGGGCTCCCTCCACACATATATGTATATATACATATATATACACACATATATACATATATATATATACATATATACACATATATATACACACATATATACATACACACACAGTAAAACCTCTCTAAATCGACCGATATTAGTGAGTGGTCGATCTGTGGAGGTGGTCGGTTAGAGAGGTTGTACTGTATATATACACACATATATACATATATATGCATATATACATATATATACACATATATATATAAGACTCCCCTATGAAATGACAAGGAGACCAGCAGATTGGGTTGGTTCGTTTATTCGACTCCGGGCTGAGTGATAAATGCCCTACCTAATTCAAAGCAAAAAACTGGAGGCAAGTGACGATTCAAACCACTCGAGCAGCGTCGAAAGCCGCCGGGCCCGCAGCAAGGCCAACGGACGACGGCGATTGGACAATATCAACTCGAGTTGAATGGAATAATAATAATAATAAATAATTCTCCGAGCGTTTATATGTATATAATACATTATATATAATATAAGACTCCCCTACGAAATGACAAGGATACCAGCAGATTGGGTTGGTTCGCTTATTCAACTCCCGGCTGAGCGATAAATGCCAAAGGGAGCCGAACGACTCCCACCCAAACCAATCAAGCTGTCTCGGTGCACAAGGTGGCTGCAACCCTCATGTCGTCCATAATCCTAACAGATAAGGTTTTTTTTAGATATGCGTAGACTGTCTCAGATGCCCAGTCCCCCTGTACCTTAATTTCTTCTACAGTGGCCCCACAAAAGGCTAAAAAGGTGCAGCCACCCTGGCGAAGGGAATGTAATGACAAGTCGTCCACATCCATACCTGCCCTCGATGCAAAAGTCTTTAGAGTCTGCTGGTAAATTGCATAAGTCATTGGTGTAGAGCCCCCTAACCCATCAGGAAGCCTGAATGCTTCCTCTCCGGGTCCAGCGGGTAGCTGGTTGAAATGCTGTTCAACCCAATGGACTGCGCATATCCCCGGATCGCCACAGCGTGCAACAGGGACTTCCAATAATCTCTCAGTGAACTGGATGGTCTTACTCTTCATAATAGTTATCACCATGCCCCAATCAAAAATTTTAAAGTCCCCCCTCCGAAGAGTTGAATCCAAGAGGGTGACCTGCGCCTTTCGTAGAAGGGCTCTAAAAGAAACTAGTATTGCAGCTCTCCAGGATGTATGGCCCAGGGATGGGTGCAGCATAGCAAATATCCTTCTCATCATTGAAGGTAACAGGGGCCTAGCCCGGCATGGGGCATCCCCCTTGACCCACTTAATCCCCCTAAGTGTTGAGGAGATAATGAAACTGTTGTAATCAATAAGCTGAGTGCCAGACTGTTTTAGAAAGAAATTTAAGCCACTCAGGTAATTCATGATTGAGCAATATTTCATAGTGCGGGCGAGCCAAGTTGCGTACAGGGCGACTTGCTCATCTGAACATGGCACAGGAGCCTGACTAGAACTAAAAGTCTCTACAAAGTCCAAGTATCTCTTGACTTGCACCGCCCTTGTTGTTACTGAATTCGGCACGTAGAACTGCTCCTGAAAACTCTTTTGCTCACTTCTCAGCTGAGATATTTCTGTAAGAGAATAGAGTATGACACAGATTAGCCCTACAGCAAAGCAACCCCTCAGGGTCGGCATCCAAAATCCTGGTGTTGCTAACACTGTCGTCCAGGTGGCTTAGGGAGTCACAGATAACACTATCCTTACTCCGAATATAAACAGACTTGAACTCAAAATTCATCTCAACCGCCATCCAAAACAATCTCCTGAGATAATACATGATCCCACCTGATCTAGATCTTCCCATGCTCAAGGCGGCCTGAACGACAGCACTATCAGTAACAATAACGACAGTTGCATCAGTCCATTTATGTGACCATTTCTCGCAGGCGGCGTACACAACAGCCATCTCCTTAATATTTATATGAGAAGAAGCGACATGGCCCTCGGGACTCAAGTGATGGTGACCAACGTAGCCAGCAAGCAATCTATCGTCGGCCTCTACGAAGGAGCCGACCAACCAGTCGTTACCATGTAGCACACCCAGGCCCCATCCCGATGCATCACTGTAAGAAGCAATTAGGCCAAGAATTTGGGCCTTCCCATTAAAATGGCTGGAAAATGTGATCCACCATTCAAGATCTTCACGTACCCCCTTGGTTAGCCTAACCCTATGGTGGCCCTCCTTAAGTGCTGCAGACATATCGAATATCCTCCTAGTAAAGGTTCGCCCCCCCCTGATCACCTTTGCACAGTGGGTGAGGATTCCACCGACCTGTTCCAGCTCCCTTTTTGAAGCTTTTCTCTTACTCCTCATCGTTCTGAGTATCAGTCTCATCTTATCTAACTTATCTATGAGTGTGGTGATCTATGAGTGTGGTAGGCCTTGAGTGCCCTCACACACAGACCTGCCAGCACCACTGGTGATGCCTGAGTGGGCATCACCAGCCCTTCCATATATATACATACATGCGCCTGGTCACGTGTATTTGCATTCCCCCCTAAGCCGAATATCGGAATATTTTACCCCTGGTTTGAACTGATGGTCCAGTATGACAAAGAGCAGTGTAATGACCAAGACCAATTGTCCGCGATTGGAATTTCCCTAGATAAAAGATTCACCCGGTACTTGTCGTACACGGGTGAACGACAACGTAGTGTAAATACAGGCGAAAATAGCTTTAGTATGGAACATGAAGTAGAAACTGTGGTTCCATGATCAAATGGCTACATATATTGGCACAGATTTGGTGAAATGGGAGAGAATGCAAAAATCCAAAATGGCGGCCATAGAACGCCGTCGATTTCAATTTTAAATCGTATTAAACTAGCTATTTTATTATATTTTTCAACTCAAAGGTAGTAAATATGAAGACATCTACAAAGGGTAAATATGAAGACATGTACAAAGAATAAATGTTGCTTCTTAGATTGTGAAATTAGGCTCCCATTTCATTAACCTGCTTTTTCAACCGTTTTTATATAGGGTTGGTATTCACAACCCTATATAGATGATTTCTAAAATGACGACAGGAACAGGAATGGTCGCAGATTTGGACCATATCCAGGAAAATATCAGGCAAATAAATAATCCGGAATGCCGGATGAATCCTGGAAATTGTCATCTATGAGATGATACTCTATCAAGGTTGTAGCACAAAGATGCAAAGCAACAGAATAACAAACTGCAATGGAACCAAATTGAACACTGTTGGTCTGAACATACAAAAGGAACGCCCCCCCATCTCCCCCCAACCACCCCCACACACCCGCTCCCCGCTGAAGTACCATCAAGTATATGCAGAACTGACATTTGCTCAATGATATTCAACTGATGCAAAGCAGGGATTAGATAAAAAGATTCACCCAGTGCTTGTAGTACATGGGTGAAGGACAACGTAGTGTAAATACTGGCAAAAATAGCCTTAGTATGGAACAGGAAGTAGAAACTGTGGTTCCATGATCAAATGGCTACATATATTGGCACAGATTTGGTGAAATGGGAGAGAATGCAAAAATCCAAAATGGCGGCCATAGAACGCCGTCGATTTCAATTTTAAATCGTATTAAACTAGCTATTTTATTATATTTTTCAACTCAAAGGTAGCGGGGAAATAATAAGACATATCTAAAGAATAATTGTTGCTTCTTAGATTGTGAAATTAGGCTCTCATTTCATTAACCCGCATTTTCGACCGTTTTTATATAGGGTTGGTATTCACCCGTGTACTGCGAGTACCGGGTGAATCCTTTATCTAAGCAGGGATGTGATTGAGGACTATAATCAAGTGCTGTTATGGTTTTTGTTGGGTTTTTGTGTCGGTGTCTTTTTTTTGTATCGGTGAGAGGGAAAGACTATATGCTCGTCAGTCAGATTAAAGCCGCATAGTTCAATAAAAGAATCAGATTTACATAAACCAAATAATTGATCTAGATTGTATTCTATGTATATATCTAAATTAGAATTTAGATACCGGTGCATTTATTAGGCACTTGTTGCCGCATAGCAGGGAATACGAAGAGAATTTAATAGAAAATGTTATTGCTGAAGCCTTTGGTTTCAGTGTTTTGAGGTACATGTCAAAATTAATTTTGGCATGTTTCCACTTCAAATATTTCCAAAGTTAGCCATTTGAAATAAATATACATATATATCCTCCGGTGCGACTGACACTTGTCGACACCTGTTGGAGGGGAGGTGGGCCGCAGGTTGTGCCACCAGTCAAGTGTGGAGTCTTACGGAGAATAACAATGGTAATAACTATAATATAATATATAATGGAAACAATTCCCTTCATATTTTTATACTCGCATTGTTAAACATCACATAGATATACAGTAAAACCTCTCTATATCGACCGACCAAGAGACCGACATTAATGGTCCATTTAGGGAGGTGGTCGGAATAGAGAATTAGAATATCCTTAAAATGGTATTGTTGGGACCCAAATAAAGCGATCGATATAGGGGAGTGGTCGATCTGTGGGGTGGTCGGTATAGAGAGGTTTTACTGTATATCAAAACCATCCGACGATGCTTGTGAGTTTCTGTCATTTTGTAAGATAATTATCTTTTATATTATAGGTTGGTCCTTATAAACTACCTTACTTTTGTTTGGAATAACTGTATTTAATCAATTACTTTGAAGATATCTGAAGTGAAAATATGCTACATTAATATTACCATGCACACCAACTTACAGATTAACTTACAGATCCTCTAATGGGTCTCTAACGTCAGCTCGTTATGGCAAAAAAAAGAATTTACTTTTGCACACATATATAGGTCGACGGTGCCCTGAAGTCATATAATTGCGGGTGTGCTCTCCAATGTCTATCCAGCCTTCTCTCAAATGCTTCTACCATTGGTGCTTCAACCACTTGGTCTGGGTGACTGTTCCATGGATCTGTCACTCAAAAGAAAAATGAGTGCTTGCTGACCTCAAGTCTGGGCTTCTCCTTAAAGATCTTATAAATGTCTGACATCATAGCATTCACCAGTAACAGGTTCAACAGAATTGACCTAGTAGTCCCTTATATGCAGCAACAAATGCTTAATAAGTGCATCAGTATCTAAGTTGGATATATAGGATCAAGTCTAGCTAAATTGTTTTGGTTTTGAAAATCTCATGCTATGCAGCTTTAATATTGCTCACTCCTAATATTAACTCACACTTCAGCACCTGCAGCTTACATTTCATTCCTTCTGATTATGCAAATTTATGCAGAGCAGGGATGAGGGGCAGGCAGTGGGGGGTACGGGAGTGTAGGCATAGGCATAGTAGACAAAACTGACCAAAGCAATGCCTTCAGGGTACATTTGAATGCAAATTTATGTACATGAGGATGTGGAGATGAATGGTTTTTGTTTGTTTGTTGTTGTTTTACGTCCTAGCAACATCTAAGGTCATATCAGGACGGGTTGGATGGGGTTGGGTGAGATAGCAAGAGGTGGATGAGAGGAGAAGGAAAGGGTGGTGAGAGCAGGGGGAGGGAGAGGACGGGGAAAGGGGATGATGAATTAGAGAGTGGGTCGGGGTCGGATAGCAGGAGGGAGATGGGGAGCGGATCGGGGAGGGGAGGGGGTGGAAGGGAGGGGTGGGGATAGGTGGAGGTGGGGGTGGAAGGGAGGGGTGGGGATAGGTGGAGGTGGGGTGGAAGGGAGGGGTGGGGTTAGGTGGAGGGTGTGGAAGTAGGGGTGGGGGTAGGTGGAGGGGGGGTGGAAGGGAGGGGTGGGGTTAGGTGGAGGTGGGGGTGGGGGGAGGGGGTGGGGTGGTGGGTGGGGGTGGGGGTGGGGGGGGAGGGGTGGGGGTGGGGGAGGTGGGGGTGGAGGGGAGGGGTGGGGGTGGGTGGGGAGGTGGGGTGGAAGGGAGGGGGGTGGGGTGTAGGTGGGGGGGGTGGAGTGGGGGTGGGGGTAGGTGGAGGGGGTGGAGGGGGGGGGGGTAGGTGGGGGGGGGTGGGGGGGGGGGGGTAGGGGGAGGTGGGGGGGGGGGGGAGGGGGGGGGATGAGGTGGGGGGGGGTGGGAGGGGGGGTGGGGGGTGGAGGGGGGGTGGGGGGGAGGGGGGGGTGGGGGGGGTGGAGGGGGGGTGGGGAGGTGGGGGTGGGGTGGGGGAGGGGGGGTGGGGAGGGGGGGGGGTGGGGGGGGGTGGAGGTGGGGGGTGGGGGGGGAGGGGGGGTGGGGTTAGGTGGAGGGTGTGGAAGTAGGGGTGGGGGTAGGTGGAGGGGGGGTGGAAGGGAGGGGTGGGGGTTGCTTGATTGATTGGTGGTTGCTTTATGCCGTGTCGGCAGCACAGGCCATATTCACTGCGAGAAATTTAGTTTTTGTTCAAACCATCGCTTTTACATGTAAAAGCATACAATCAATTTCTGGTCAAGCTAAATAAAATTCTAGATAAACGTAGTATTCACTGATGAAATTAGTTTAAAAAGCTATATGAGGTGGCACAAACCAGCGGCCCTCAAAAAGCCTAAAGTGTTTTCTTGTTTTACTTTAGTAAAAAGGTCATGCATGCTGTTTGCAGTGTAAAATTGTTGGTGCAGGGCCATGAAATCCACAGAGTTTAATAAAGTGTGTTTTAATGTCAGTGGGGACTGGGGACTGGGGAGGGGTGGGGATATTTGGAGGTTGAAGGGAGCGGTGGGGGTCGGTGGAGGTGGAGGTGGAAGGGAGGGGTGGGGATGGGAGGAGGGGTAGGTGGAGCGCGTGGACGGGAGGGGTGGGGGTAGGTGGAGGGGGGGTGGAAGGGAGGGTGGGGGTATGTGGAGGTGGAAGCGAGCGGTGGGGATAGGTGGAGGTGGTTTGGAAGGTAGGGGTGGGGGTATGTGGAGGTGGAAGGGAGGGGTGGGGATAGGTGGAGGTGGATTGTTTGTTCTTGTTTGTTGGAGTTGTACGTCCTGGCAACATCCACGGTCATATCAGGACGGGGTACCGACTTGTGACAGTCCGCACTCATGGCGACTTTATAGTGTTGCTCCACTGGGAGACCAGGCCACCAGCACCATGCCCTGATGTCCCACTCAGTCACATTATCCTGACTGACACTGATGGTGGAGGTGGACGCGAGGGGTGGGGATAGGTGGAGGTGGGGTTGGAAGGGAGGGGTGGGGGTAGGTGGAGGTGGAGGGAGGTGGTTGGGGGGGGGGGGGGGGGTAGTGGGGGGGGGGGGGGGGGGGGGGGGGGGGGGGGGGGGGGGGGTGGGGGGGGGGGGGGGGGCTAGCTTCAGCTTAGTGGCAGCAGACAAAAGTGACCAGCTTTGTGTAACACATGTCCGACTGGTGAGAAAGCGACCGGCGGACGGGCCTCACTGGGGAGAAACCTTATCACTGAAGGTGGCTGATGTGCTCAAAAGACAGTTCACAACTCAGTCCCTGGATACTCATAGCTCAGGGTCCCCTCACCCCGCCAGCCGCCCTCCCCCCACCCGCCCTCTCCCACGCGCCCCCGGCCCCAGACGACGTCGGGCGCATCCGCGCACCATTCCTAATCTTCTTTCGGCTGGAAATCTTTTTTTTTTAAATCTATACTCCGCGAAAGATATAATCTGAATTGGATTGGTGGTGTGGATCCTCTAAAAAAAAAGATTCAAATTCAAATTAAAAGGAGAGAGGAATTAGCAAGTCGGCTCGTTGGACTCACAATAAACTCATTGTGAAGTGTGTGCGTGTGCGTGTATTATATTCGTTGATTAAGCAGATGGAATTCTAATCGCACGCAGACAATTGGTCTTCCCCAATCTATTTCTCCTTGCCCTATCCTTGTAATGCGCAGCACCAAACGAGGTAGCGACAAGTATAAATTTGTAAGTCATTGCTTTGACTTGGCCTGGGCCGCGTTCAGGGTCCGTCTCGGAGGCGCCTCGGAGGCGCCCGTGACGTCAGGCTAGTCTGAACAACAATAGCAGTTGGTCACCTCGAAAATGGCCGTCCCCATAGGCGGTGGCCATTTGCAATCGAAATGGTGCGCTCTCATTGGATGAAACCACTGCATGCGGCGGCCATTTTCGAGGCGCTTTTTGTCTCCAACCTGAAAAGGGAGGCGTCGCCGAGACGGACCCTGAATGCAAATAGACCAAAAAGCATCGCCGAGACGTCGCCGAGGCGCCTCCGAGACGGACCCTGAATGCGGCCCAGGGTTTAAACCTCATGCGCCATATGGACAGTGGACGCTCAATTCGTTCAGTCATCCCGTTTGGTTGGTGTATGTTGATGGGTTGGAACTTATGTATGCGTGTGATTGTGGGAAGGGGGGGGGGGGGAATGTGTGTGTAAGTGATGATTGATTGATTGGTGGTTTCTTTAAGCCGTGTCAGCAGCATAGGCCATATTCACAGCGAGAATTGTTTGGTTTTTATTCAACCATCACTTTCACAGAATGCAAAAGCACAGAATCAATTTTGTATTAGTACACTGTGGATTTAAAAAGCTCACAGTTATATAATTTGTGGCTAAAGGAAATAGAATTTAGATAAAAGTTAAAGGTTGTTAATTGATCTAATTGGTTTAATGGACTATATGTGATGATATAGACCAACTGCCCTTAAAAATGCTAAAATATTTTCTTGTTTTACTTTTGTGAAAATGTTGTGCATGCTGCTTGCAGTGTGAAACTGTTGACGCGGGGCCAAGAAATCGACACAACTTAATAACATGTGTTTGAGTGTAAGTGGGGACTGTATAAGTGATGATGTGTCTGTCAGGTTCTACTTGTTGGTGATGTTACATTATTTGTTGCTGCTGTAAATATTTTATTCATCAGAATACATCATTTGACTGCATCAAAGCACCACTTTTTTCAGATAGTTCTCATCTGACCTGGCAATATGGCGCGCCTTTAACAAACTTGTGGAAAAGATAGCCTAGGACTTGAAGTATGTGTACAGTAGTCACCATCTTCAAAGTACAGGTCCGCTTTCAGGGTACGCCTCCGAGTCAACTCCGATACGGCTCCGAGACGTCTTTTTGGCCTATTTGCGTTCAAGGTATGCCTCCGAGTCATCTCAGAGACTTCTCCCTTTTCAGACAGGAGACAAAAAGCGCCTCGAAAATGGCCGCCGAATTCAGTGGTTTCAGCCAATCAGAACTCTTCTTTTCGATTGCAAATGGCTGCAGCCAATGGTGGCTGCCATTTTTTAGGCTCCCGGCATCTAAAGTCGTTCAGACCAGCATGACGTCAGTAATTTCTCCGAGGCGCCTCCTTGGCATCCCTTGAATGCGGCCCAGGTCCGCATCTATACCATTGTTGTCCTGACCTTGCAGGTGTCCTGTCATCATCGGAATGGGTCAAATGAGACAACAACAAA
This sequence comes from Branchipolynoe longqiensis, assembly GCA_030323885.1. Taxonomy (NCBI): domain Eukaryota; kingdom Metazoa; phylum Annelida; class Polychaeta; order Phyllodocida; family Polynoidae; genus Branchipolynoe; species Branchipolynoe longqiensis. The sequence continues at coordinate 39,042,070 of CM059186.1, forward strand.
AACAGTGTGCGCATTGAAAAGAAAGCGTTCACACATGGCAGGGTTTCGAGAGAATCACAGGGGTGGTTGAGCACAGATACTACTGTACTTGTGTCCTTGACTGAATGAAGAATATGGCAGCTTTCTCACTGGCACCCTGTTGTGAAATCAGCAAAAATAGACTTTTTCTACAGAGCATGCACAGTAAGCTGCTAACTGCATTCTTTCTTGCTACTATCACCAGTGCTGATGGAAATACTCTATAATGCTCTATAATGCCTTTTCCACAGAGCATGCCGCGCAGGGAACTGCTCACTACATTACTTTGTCATTAGTTATTGGTACTATCACCAGTGGCGGTGGAAATCCTCGAGTATGCTCTATAATGCCTTTTTCACAGAGCATGCTGCGCAGTGAGCTGATCACTACATTAGTTCTTGCTACTATCACCAGTGGTGATGGAAATCCTCTAGTATGCTCTATAATGCCTTTTTCACAGAGCATGCCATGCAGTGAGCTGATCACCACATTAGTTCTTGCTACTATCACCAGTGGTGATGGAAATCCTCTATTATGCTTTATAATGCCTTTTTCACAGAGCATACCATGCAGTGAACTGATCACTGCATTAGTTTTTGCTACTATCACCAGTGGTGATGGAAATCCTCTATTATGCTCTATAATGCCCTTTTCACAGACCATGCTGCGTGGTGAACTGCTCACTACATTAGTTCTTGCTACTATCACCAGTGGTGATGGAAATCCTCTATTATGCTCTATAATGCCTTTTTCACAGAGCATGCTGCGCAGTGAACTGATCACTACATTAATTCTTGCTACTATCACCAGTGGTGATGGAAATCCTCTATTATGCTCTACGATGCCTTTTTCACAGAGCATCCTGCGCAGTGAGCTGATCACTACGTTACTTCTTGCTACTATCACCAGTCGTGATGGAAATCCTCTATTATGCTCTATAATGCCTTTTTCACAGAGCATGCCATGCAGTGAGCTGATCCCCACATTAGTTCTTGCTACTATCACCAGTGGTGATGGAAATCCTCTATTATGCTTTATAATGCCTTTTTCACAGAGCATGCCGTGCAGTCAACTGATCACTGCATTAGTTCTTGCTACTATCACCAGTGGTGATGGAAATCCTCTATTATGCTCTATAAGGCCTTTTTCAAGGAGCATGCCGCGTAGTGAGGTGATCACTACATTAGTTCTTGCTACTATCACCAGTAGTGATGGAAATCCTCTATTATGCTCTATAATGCCCTTTTCACAGACCATGCCGCATGGTGAACTGCTCACTACATTAGTTCTTGCTACTATCACCAGTGGTGATGGAAATCCTCTATTATGCTCTATAAGGCCTTTTTCACAGAGCATGCCATGCAGTGAACTGCTCACTACATTAATTATTGCCACTACCATCCGATGGTAGGTTGGTGGTGGAAATCTTCAATAAGACATTTTGCTGAGAGCCTGCTGCATAGTGAGGTGCTGTCATCAATGGTAGTTCTTGCTACTGCCGTCAGAGGGCGGCTGGAAATCGTCTGACAGGCATTGCATTGGGTTGAAGTGGGATGGGAGAGGGAGGGGTTGTTGTTGTTAGAGTGTGAGAATGCGGAGGAGGGGAGAGCAGTAGTAATACAGCGAGCAAGGCTCAGGTTTTTATTACTAATCGTTGGTGAGGTTTTTCCCCTTCTTTTTGCTGAATTACTACTTGACACACACCCTAACGCGGCAAATAAACCGTCATATTTTATATATGTGATCTATAACGTATAATGTGAGTATAAAGATATGTAAGGGAATATTACTTCTTATTATTGTTATTGTTATCCTCTGTAAGATACGCCACTTTACCGGTGGCGCCATCTCGCCCACCTCACTTCCCCCCAGATGTTGACCAGTGTCAGTCGCACTGGAGGATATATATATATATATACAGTCAAACTTCTCTAACCGACCACCTCCACAGATCGACCACTCCCCTATATCGATCGCTTTATTTGGGTCCCAAACGATCGCCAATAGAATACAATTGTAATGATAAAAAAAACTCCCCAAACCGACCACCTCCCGAAATGGACCATTTAAAGTCGATCCCATGGTCGGTCGACTTAGCAGCGAATTGGCGCAGTGCAATTGTGTATGTGGATCATGAATGACAACAGACCATTCAGACGGAAGTGGCTTATTAGTGGGTCGCGTCAGACAGGAAATAACCCATGGGAAGCTGACATTGTTTGATACTGATAGCTGGTATTGTGTGACAGCTGACATTGTGTGACAGCTGACGGTACATGACAGCTGATATTATGAGACAGTTGACGTTGTGTGACAGCTGACATTATCTTCTAGCTGATATTGTCAGAGCCAACCTTTTCAGATAACTGACATTGTTTGAGAGCTGGCATTGTGTGACAGCTGACATTCTGAGACAGTTGACGTTGTGTGACAGCTGACATTATCTTCTAGCTGGTATTGTCAGAGCCAACATTTTCAGATAACTGACATTGTTTGATAGCTGGCATTGTGTGACTGCTGACATTGTGAGACACTTGACGTTGAGTGACAGTTGGCAGTATCTTATAGATGATATTATCAGAACCAACCTTTTCAGATAACATTGTTTGATAGCCGGCATTGTCTGATATTGTCTGGCATTGTCAGATAGCTGATATTGTCTTATAGCTAACATTATCGTATAGCTGACATTGTCAGAGTCGACATTATCATTGAACTGACATTGTCGGATGTGTGACATTGTCGGATGTCTGACATTCTCTAACATTGCCTGAAATTATTGTTCATATCTTCATGTCAGCATACATTCAAAGTTAGCAATTTTTAATTTGTTTAAATTGTGCCCTCCAACTAAAATCGATCAGATAATAATGTTCAGCCTAATCTTTTTTTCTTCACGTAACAAAATAAAAATTGTAATAGTGGAAACCCTACCCCCTACCCCCCACCAAAAAAAAACCCACATATGCAGCTTTAAAGAATACATATAAAGTTAGCCATTTTTAATTTCCTTAAAAAGTGACTCCAAACTAAAAAATAGAGCAGATAATAATGTTCAGCCTAATCTTTTTCTTCACAAAAGTAAAAACAAAATTAAATGACAGAGACCCCCCCCCCACCCACCAAAAAAACCCACCAAAACCCCATAGGAATATGGAGCGTTAAAGAATCGGGTATCATTATTAACATCTTAGTGTGTATACGTATCCTTTAAGTGTGGATTGTCCCCTTGAGGAGGAGACCAGACGGGATGGCCGAATGAGTTAGAGCGTCCGTCTCCCGTGCTGGTAGATCGTGGGGTCGTAGGTTCGAACCCTGGTCGAGTCAAACCAATGACTTAAAAATTGATACTTGTCCCTTCCTAGCCAGGCGCTCGGCATTATTAGGACAGGGCAAGGACTGGTGTGCTCAGTGTCAGGATAATGTGACTGAGTGGGATACCAGGTCATGGTGCCGGTGGGACAGCACTATAACAGTTGCCATGAGTGCACACTGTCACAAGTCGGTGCCATCCTGATATGACCTTACATGTTGCTAGGACGTAAAACAACAACAAACAAACAAACCCCTTGAGGAGGAGTGTGGAGTGATCTGAGTGGCCGGGAAGGGTGCTGTCAGTGACAGTGTCAGCGGCCCTCTAGGTAGTCTGTTACACAGTGTTAGCGCTTGTCACAGATGCAAACATTGACTCCCCAATGACAGGGCGAGATGGAGGACTGGGGGAGGGGGTTGATTGATTGTTGGAGTTTTACGTCCTGGCAACATCTATGGTCATATCAGGATGGGTAGCGACTTGTCATAGTGCACACTCATGGCGACTTTATAGTGGTGCCCCACTGGGAGACCAGGCCACCAGCGCCATGACCTGATATCACCATCAGTCACATTATCCTGACACTGAGCTAACCAGTTCTGGCCCTATCTTAATAATGCCGAGCATCTGGCTAGGAAGCCCAAAGTATCAATTTTTCGGTATTTGGTTTGACTCGACCAGGATTCAAACCCGTGGGTTCGAATCCCACGATCTCCCAAAACGGGAGGCGGACGCTCCCGTGTAGTCAGGAAGGGGTGGGGCTGGGTTGGGGTGGGTGGGGGGTGGGTGGGAGTGGGTGGGGGTTTAGACACACACTGAAACTGTCACCACCCAACTGACGGCCTTTGATTGCGAATGCATACAATGTACAACCTACAAATCACGGCCCGGAACAGGTGCACGGTGCGCATGCGCGGGCGCCGACTCACTGGTACCCGTGCCGTCTTTCCAGTCGAAAATCGCTTAAAGCTGCATAATCCGATGGTTTGTGGTGTCATAATAAACACTATTAGGTCAATTGTTCAAATCTACCCTAGTTTAAAGCACCAGACCGCCTGGCCGAATGGGTTGAGCGTCCATCTCCCGCCTTGGTACATCGAGGGATTCGAACCCACGGGTTTGAACCCTGGTGGAGTCAAACCAATGACTTACAAAATTGATACTTGGCGCTTCCTACCCAGACGCTCGACATTATTAAGATAGGGCCAGAACTGGTTGGCTCAGTGTCAGGGTAATGTGACTGAGTGGGATATTAGGTCATGGCGCTGGTGGCCTGGTCTCCCAGTGGGGCAGCACTATAAAGTCACCAAGAGTGTGCACTATCAAAATTCGCTATCCATCCTGATATGACCATAGATGTTGCCAGGACGTAAAACTCCAACATCCAACAGTGGGGTAGCAATATAATAAGTGTGCACTGTCACATGTCAGTACCTGTCCGGATATGACCTTAGATGTTGCCAGGACATAAAACTCCAACATCCAGCCAACAACATCCTTGTGTGACGTCACCGAGCTACTAATAATATTTTAATAGCCACGGTCTACAGGTTATATGCAAACCAACACCCGACGTAACGCTTCAAGCTCAAATAAGTTGTGGTCGCTCATTAAGATACATAACATATTCATATGGCGAATACGTGGTGAAATCACGTGACCAGAAATCGAGTAGCTATTACACCGGACATGTTATTCTAAAAATAAATTTCATCATTTCATATGGAGATTTTTTTTTTTAAACGCCCTCATAAAATAACACTCTGAAAAGCCCCCAGCCACCCATCCCCACCCACTAACCCACACTCTACCAAACCCTTACTCTCTTCCAAAACTCCCACCCTCCTCCAGCGGGGGCCGAATCGGTAGAGCGCGGCTTCACGTGCGGAAGGTTGGGGTTTGATTCTCGGTCAAGTCAAACCAATGACTTATCAAATTGATACTTGTCGCTTCCTAGCCTGGTGCTTGACATTAATAGTAGGACTGGTTAGTGTCAGGATAATGTGACTGAGTGGGATATCGGGTCATGGTGCCAGCGGCCGGGATTTCCCAATGGGGAAGCACTATAAATTCGCCTTGAGTGTACACTGCCACAAGTCGGTACCCGTCCTGATATGACCGTAGTTGTTGCCAGGATGTAAAACTCCAACAACCAACCCACCCACCCTCCTCCCGTAGTAAAACTGGAATAGTTAACGGGAAACAATAAAATGGTTGTAAAGCATGTCACATAAAGCAAGTGTGTTTGTTGTTGTTGTTTTATGTCCTAGCAATATCAAAGGTCATATCATGACGGGTACCGACTTGTGACAGTATGCACTCATGGCGATTTTATAGTGCTGTCCCACTGAGAAATCAGGCCGCCGGCACCATGACCCGATATCCCACTCAGTCACATTATCCTGATACCGAGCTAACCAGTCCTTACCCTATCCTAATAATCCCGAGCACTAGGCTAGGAAGTGACAAGTATAAATTTTTACGTCATTGGTTTGACTCGACCGGGAACCAAACTCGTGAACTCCCGATCTTCCGCACGCGAGGCCTGTGCTCTACCGATTCGGCCACCGCGCCCGGTAAAAAAAAAGCAAGCCTGTGTTCAAGGCTTTTAATTTATGCCCCACCTGTATGCCCAGAGATGCGCATTATTACGAAGGTTCTACAATGCCAGAAAACCTGGCAATGAGTAAAGATACAAAGATGCATATTGGGGAAGGCTTGCAATTGTACCGACTTTTCTTATATTAAGGAGTAATTAATTGCATAACGTTCTTTGGAAATGGATCGTAGCGGTTTGATGGCTGGTTTCTTGGAGTTTAATTAAATTAAATTGCCACGCCGAGAATTGGGTGCTAACCATTACACTATCTAAGCTCCCTGATGCAATCCCCCCTCCCTATCCATGGCGACGTGTCAATGTGGATGCTTGCCTGAGAGGTCGGTGCAGATTACTAATACTACACTGGTTTTTGATGCGCTCTGGGAAAAGGTAGCGACAAGTACAAAATGTTGTCGTCATTAAAGAAGCGACACAGAAGCTCAAAGTAGGGGAGGTGGGGGGGGGGGGTTGTTACCTAGATCCCAGAAGTTTCAAATCTTCATGACCTATATAAATTACTTGGACGCGACAGTGTCCGAGTGTGCGTGCATTGGACCAATGGCAGTCTCCTCCTCGATGAATGATTGTCAGACCACACTCACAACGAGGGTTGGCCCCTGGGCTCCAATTAGTCATCTGGTTAGTTAGCAGCGGACGCTGATTGGTTGATTGGCTCATTGCTTGATTGGGGGTCATCACATTTGGAGCTGGCTGCATTCTCTCCGTGTGAATGGCATCTCTCTCTCCCTCTCTTTCTGCCTCTCCGCTGCCCCTCCCCTGCCTCTCCCCTGCCTCTCTCCCTGTCTGTTTCTCTTGGTCTCTCTTCTCTGCCTCAATGTCTGCTTCTCTCGTATCTATATCTGTCTCTCTATCGCTATATATATATCATCATCATCATCATGCTGTCGGTCGCGATGCGACAAAGACTGCTTTCATTACTTGACTGCCGCTCTCCATTTAGCTCTCTGCTGTGAGAGTTGCGTCCATGAGACAGTCTTAATGTCTCTCAGCTTCAGGTTTCTCTTGATGGTATCCCTGAACCGGAGACGGGGGCGCCCTCTCTTTCTGTAGCCAGAAGACAGTTGAGAATAGAGGATCTGCTTTGGTAGCCTGTCTGATGACATCCTCATGAGGTGTCCAGTCCACCAGAGATTCTTTTTGATCAGAGTATCTATATCTGTCTCTCTATCGCTATATATATATATATATATGTATATATATATATATATATAGCTATATATATAAATATATGTATATATATATATATCTATAGTGAAATTATTACATAGCCTGGTACACGGCATTGCTAGGATATGACAAGGACTGTTTCGCTCAGTATCAGGATAATGTAACTGATTGGGAAATCAGGTGACGGTGCCAGCAGACTGGGACAACAATTTGGCAGCAATATAAAGTTACCATGAGTGTGTACTGTCACAAGTCGGTACCTGTCCTGACATGACATTAGATGTTGCCAGGACGTAAAACTCCAACAAAGAAACATATAATGGGAATGTCAACAAGGACATGTCCTTTGTTATTTCCATCCTGGTTATATTATATTTAAATCACAGTAAATAGATTATATGTTGCTTTAGTTCCCTCTTCTCCCACTTTGCGCCACCTGTGCCTGCCTATCTGCCACTTACATCGGTATTTACTCTGGCTGGATTAAGGGGTACAGTTAGTGTGCACAACAGTCGCTGAAGGGTGGGAGGATAGGTGGCACGAACTGCAGAGTTGAGGTTGTAACAGTAGATGACCTAATATAGACTCCTCCAGCCAATTACTGAGGAGGATGGGGAATAGATGGAATATTCCGGCCTTATTATACTTGTATAATGGCCTATACAGCATATATATATGTGATAGATCCTCTATTCTCAACTGTCTTCTGGCTACAGAAAGAGAGGGCGCCCCCTTCTCCGGTTCAAAGATACCATCAAGAGAAACCTGAAGCTGAGAGACATTAAGACCGACTCATGGACACAACTCTCACAGCAGAGAGCTAAATGGAGAGCGGCAGTCAAGTAATGAAAGCAGTCTTTGTCGCATCGCGACCGACAGCATGATGATGATATGTGATGTATTAACATTATACAAGTATAATTAATCGGAACCTTTCACACCTTATTATATTCTAAGTCAGCTCCTGTATTGATCTATTATTAATTGTTCATCTACTATGCAACCGGGCCGATTGTGTCGCCCCCTGCCTACAACCACTGTAGCTTGTCTGCCGGCGCTCAGTCACTCTGCCCGCGATTTTTATGTTTATACAGTAAAACCTCTCTAAATCGACCGACCCTGGGACCGAAATTAAGTGGTCCATTTAAGGAGGTGGTCGGTTTAGGGAGTTAGAATATGGTTACAATGGGACCCAAATAAAGCAATCGATATAGGGGAGTGGTCGATCTGTGGAGGTGGTCGGTTCGCAGGTTAGGGAGGTTTTACTGTATATTGATAGATAAATAGCTACTATTGCTATATATATATATTTTTTTGGTCCATTAGTTATTTAAGCAGGGGAAATTTCAGTCATAGACGACTGGTCTTCCTCATTCCACTGTTGGTCGATTGAAAGCCGGAGCCTACACTTTTACTGACCCAAGGGATTTTTAACCTCCCACACCACATAGACATGGTATGAGAGCAACCGGCCTTTGATGACGCTGTAAGTTATACACAGCGGTGGAAATCCAAATTGTTCAGAGCTGGGGGCATGGGGAATCAAACCGCTGACGGGGAATCGACCCTCAGATATATGTAGCACTATATCTTTTTTAATTATTAAATCATCAAATAACTTGTAAAATAATTTAAATAACCTAAGCATATTTTGACAGAAGATAATTTAATAATTTGCATCCCTTTATTATTTATACACACACATATAACATGACGATGTGCTCAAAGAATCATGAGGCTACTTGGCCAACTGCCTGACCATTTGGATATTCATGCCAGCATATGTGTGACGTCATTCACGACAAGCCCGATTGGCAACAAACGCACGAGCCCTGCAGTGTTCAAGCACTGACCGACAGGGTTGACATTCTACATGAAGTAGAACACCGGTATTAAACACAGCACTGTCATGTGTCAGTATACAGGCAGTCACAGTAGCACTGTCAGTACAGAGCCAACATAATACTGTCAGTACACAGGCAGTCAACACAGCACTGTCAGTACATAGTCAGTCACAATAGCACTGTCAGTACGCATGCAGTCACAATAACACTGTCAGTACACATGCAGTCACAATAGCATTGTCAGTACGCATGCAGTCACAATAACACTGTCAGTACACAGGCAGTCACAATAGCACTGTCAGTACGCAGACAGTCACAATATCACTGTCAGTACACAGCCAGTCACAATAGCACTGTCAGTACGCAGGAAGTCATAATACCACTGTCAGTACACAGGCAGTGACAATAGCACTGTCAGTACACAGGCAGTCACAATATCACTATTAGTGCACAGGCAGTGACAATAACACAGTCAGTACATAGGCAGTGACAATAGCACTGTCAGTCTGCAGGCAGTCACAATAGCACTGTCAGTACGCAGGCAGTCACAATAGCAGTGTCAGTACACATATGATCACAATAGCACTGTCAGTACGCATGCCGTCACAATAACACTGTCAGTACCCAGGCAGTCACAATAGCACTGTCAGTACACAGGTAGTCACGCTAGCACTGTCAGTACGCAGGAAGTTATAATAAGACTGTCAGTACACAGGCAGTGACAATAGCACTGTCAGTAAGCAGACAGTCACAATATCACTGTCAGTACACAGGTAGTCACAGTAGCACTGTCAGTACACAGGCAGTCACAATAACACTGTCAGTACACAGACGGTCACAATAGCATGGTCAGCAATGCAAAGTAGATAATAGTGATCAATCTAATATATTGATCTCAGAAATTCAAAACCATCGGACTACGCAACTTTAAATAATTTTAATTCTTTTAATTATAATTTTTTAATTACAAAAGAAAATTGCATTTTAATTTTGTTTTAATTTTGTTTGAAAGAAAAAGTCTTAATGGTGCATTTAAGCACACATAAAACAGCACACTCCCTCCAAACAGTGTAAGTCCCAAGGCCTGCTACTAAACTAATCAATGCGGTGTGTGGGGGGTGGTTGGGGGGGACTTCTACGTAGGTCTCGACATTCAAAACATCTACTGCTACCAGGAAGTGAGCCTGTGTTGATAATAGATCCCTTTATCTTCTAAATGAGCGCGCTGATGGGATTGGAGCCCGGCCATGTTTTAACTATAGAACATACGGTAACGCAATGGCCGTTGCACACGCAAGACCGTCATTACACCCTACCGCTGCACCAGTGGCATCCCCAGCCTGGCTTCTGCTCATGTTGAAGCGGTGCGGTGTGAATACTGCCATTTTAGCCTGCCTTGCTTTCGCATTAATCGCCCGAATGAATACCACATCACACACCTCAGCGTCTACAATGTCCTATCCTTCCTTTTTTGTGTTACACGCATTGATTAAGCAGGGGAGAATTTCAATCACGGACAATTGGTCTTCCTCATTGCGCTGCTTGTCTTTCTATCCACCTAGTGATGCCGAGCGCTAGGCTCGGTAGCGGAAAGTATAAATTGTTTAAGTCGTCGTTTTGACTCAGCCCGGGTTCAAAACCAGGTGTAAAGTCTATTGCTCGAATCTGGGTTTGTGTAGGCAGGCTATGGTGAAATCAATACAGGCAAAGAGAAAGGAAGAGTATAAAGTGTGAAAGAAGAGAGAGTTTATATGGTACATGGATTCAGTATAGTGTATTACCCCACCTCATTCCCCCAATGAGAAACAAGCATTTCTAGCTCTACCAATGGGAAACAAGCATTCCTGGTCCCCATGGTTACAGTGATCTACACACCACCACCAAGCTGTGTGGCTCCCCTGGCCACCACCTGCATTGAGCTGAGTGTGGTGATGCTGACTAGCAGAGGGGGGAGGGGGTAGCGTGTAGGGCTCTGAGTGCTCCTTACGCACAATCCTACTTGCACCACAATGTCTATTTACCTATCAATCAAGCACCACAAGCAACTACATAAACACATTTATGCACCTGGCCATGTATACCTGTTTCACAATAGAACATTTGCATTCCCCCACCAGTGCTTATTATCAGAATATTTTAAACAGGGGTGCAAATCTGAGTGACCTGCCACATGCGAAGCGAGTGCTCAATTGATTCAGCGATTCCATGCTGTTTCCCAGCTTTTACCGATTAGCTTAGAGCATTCCTCGCGCTCTTTGGGCTCTTTGCTGTTATTTTGTTGGTGTAAATATGCCAATATCACGTTGAGATTTAAATTTGCATAATCTACTATTTTTGAGTTTCTCTCATATTTTTCGATAACTATATTAGGTTATAATCTATTTGACTTTTGTTTGAAGTAACTTGTATTTATATATAAATGAATATGTGAATTTATGTGTGTGTGCATGTGTGTGCAAAGATCGATATAATGCACATATATGCATTATGCAATGTATTATGTGGACATAAAAATCGTGACCACTAACAGATTTTGTATGTTTGTAAATACGAAACACCGACCCGTTCTGCACTGCTGACTTTGCCTTTGTCTCGGTTCTGCATGACTGGCACTTCTCATATAGCCAACACTGTCACCTCAGCCCTTAGGTCGGCAGACCTGGTCTCCTGCCAGATATATATATATATATATATATATATATATATATATATATATATATTAGCGTACATTATACAAGAACTAATATATATATATATATATATATATATATATATATATATATATATATATATATAAGGAGTTCACGTGAAAATCCTGTAAACGCCAATTAAAAAATTGCTAAACATTGGAATCAAACCTTCAAAACATTCTTTTCTTTGCATTCCTATCTTGTGTCCAATCCTCCATAACCATTTCATCACAAGAAAAGTTGAATTAGGGAGAAGTAAAATTACCTTCAGGCAAAAATCTGTTACTCTTATTAAAATATTTGGATTGGCATTTACGAGGTTTTATACCTGAACTCTTCAATATATATATATTTTATCCTCCGGTCTGACTGACACTGGTTGAACATCTGATGCGAGCGAAGTCGGCCAAAGGTGGCACCACCGGTACAGACAGTGTTGGGTCTTACAGAGAATAACAAAATATAATAATAATTCCCTTCAGTATCTTTATACTCGCATAATACATTATACATCATATACGCATATGGAAATGACCGCCATATGGCATTGCTTGGCAATTGCTTACACTGGAACACCCCTGTAGTCTGTACCTATATTGCCTATGTAAATAAATGCACGCCTTCCAGGAACCAACAACAACGGCCCTGCAGTGTTATTGTTAACAACACCGCAACATTTCGTCCATCCATACAAACTCGGGTTGCCATTGTCCAAGTAGAACCGTGTCGGTTGCCGTGACAACATGGCACTAGAAACAACAACGACCCTAACTGCGTAGGCGTCGCTACGCTTACAGCCGGATAGAAGTAGGGTAATGCCCACCAGACACCTACCCTACAAACGGCGCCGCCTTATGTGGCATTGTATACTATGGGTTGTTACATGACAGTGTATAGACTACATCACCGTTCCAGCGGTGCGGTGCATTGTCAGAGCAAAACAAACCCGCGAGAAGCACATAGCACATGCTAATACACTGGGTGCAGCCATGAAATGTGCTAGTTTTCAGCTCATCTCAGCTCTTGTTTGAAACATAGAATACCAACTAAAAAAATATAAATAATAAAGTAAGATATTAATCTTTTATTCAGCATTGCATTTACATCAATATAATATGCACATCTTATGCCATGTCCATTTAGATTTAAACAAATCTAGGCACTCAGAATAGTGTTAGAGCCATAGCCAGAGTCAGTTTTACTTATTTTATTCATGATTTTATTTATATTAATGACACATGTAGAAATAGAAACTGAATAGGGTTAATCAGATATTGGTTATATATTTCTTTGAAAAAAGTTTTTGTTGACACATTTGACAATTTTTTATTTAGAACAAGAATTAGTTATGTCTAATCAATGGTGATGTAAACATCAACCTGTAAAGTGACTGAAATTGTATGTTTTTTAGCTCAAAATGCTTAATTATGGAGAGTTCTGTCTTAAACATATTCATTATATTATTATATTGCATCCTTTCGTCCATGTTTGTGCCAAATTGTTATGTATTTTTATTAATTTTGAATAAAATCGAAGTTTTGCCCTACGTGTATTCGCAAAGTCAATGGCTGTACTCCTTTGTTTTGCTACCAACGCCGTTTTCAGCGCATGCGCAGTTGGAACCGTTATCCCGTCTATTCCACGGCCCCTTAGAAAGGCAAGCTGATACAATATGGACATGACCAACTGGTGCTGATTATGATGCCGATGATGATGATGGTGATGATGATAATTTGGTTGGTTGGTTGTTGGAGTTTTACATCTTGGCAACATCTAAGGTTGCATCAAGACAGGTACCGACTTGTGACAACGCACACTCATGGCTACTTTATTGCGCTATCCCACTGGGAGTCCAGGCAGCCAGCATCATGACCTGATATCGTACTCAGTCACATTATCCTGGTACTGAGCCAACCAGTCCTTCCCCTGTCGTAATAATGCTAGGAAGCGACAAGTATAAATTCTTAAGTCATTGGTTTGACTCAACCGGGATTCGAACCGGTGGGTTCTATCAAAATGGGAGACGGATGCTCAACTCATTCGGCCATCTCGGCTGGTTTGTGATAATGATGATGATGATGATAATAATAAAGTATATGAGAACAATAGAGAATAACAAAAATAATAACTATTAATGATAACATTAGAACAAGAATAAAGAAAAAGAAAAAAATGTAAATAATGATAAAGATTAAAAGAGTAATAACAATAATAAAGACTAATAAATAAATATAAATAGTAGTAAAGAAAAGCAAAGAATGATAAAGAAACATGAAGCATGATTCCAAATAATAAAGAAGTATAAAGTGCTATACATGAAGATAACAATTAATAAAGTGTGGGGAGCCGCTTGCGGAGAGAGAATATATATATGCGACTGACACTGGTCAACATCCAGTTAAGGAGAGGTGGGCTGAGATGGCGCCACCAGTACAGTGTTGCGTCTTACAGAGTATGACAATAATCATAATAATAAGTAATATTCCCTTCCGTGACTTTATACTTATTTCTTTCCTTATACTTTTCATATTCATGTTCAGATTTGATGTAAGAAATAAGGGAAATAAAATAAAGTGTGTGCAACTTTGGTCCTTTTAGTTATGAAGTGTTTTGGTACCAAAAAAAAACATTTTACAGTCAGCCATTTGTAACATGACATATGGGACATGGTTGAATCCTTACTAACATCTTCAATTGCATTGATATATCAAACAAAGCAGTTCCCAATTCAAAAAGGAAGTATTTATTAACACATATGCATGCTTAAATTCTTTTAAAATTAGTTGATGTCTTCAGAAATAACATTACAAATTTCCATCACAGATGGAACCAGTGGTGTCTGGATGCCACACAAATATTGTACACTAATTATTCAGTGAATAAAGCATGGCTGGGAATTACTTTTTTTTATCAATATAATCACTACATATTTCTGTATATTATGCCATGATTAATATGCTTCTAAGTATGAAATTATTTAATTCTGCTTAGATTTGTATTAAGCAGACTGTGTGGTGTCCTAAACATGTGTTACATCTGAGCAACACATGCTATACTGCAATAAGACATAGCTTAATCATGGACTACACCTTTATTTTTCATCTCATCAATTTATATTTTACATAGCTGTAAAGGGGAGATTTCCAGCTTTCATTTGCAACCACAAAATGTTAAAAATTCTAATATTAGATTTTAACTCTCCATGAGATACTTCTGGCCAGTTTTCAGGAGAGTGACCCATATATTTCTTGAAGATTTATACTGCGTGTTATGGGTAAGTCTGAATAGACTTGTTTTCACCATTAGACAGTTTGTCCATAGAAAGCCCGAGTCTACACTTTTACCGACCCAAGGGATTTTTAACCTCCCACACCACATAGACATGGTATGAGAGCAACTGGCTTTTGAAGATAAACATATATCCCAGATCCACCTTAGCGTTACCCACCTGGTGCGTGCGCATGTCATACTTTTATTAACTTGGTGAACATGGCCGGCAAATAGTTAGTAAGAGGGGTGGTGAAGCTGATCCCTCATACTCCCCCTGGCGTCAGATTTGGAGGCACAAAGAAGCGCGTCGACAAGACACCTGCGCCTCAAGTTAGGTCGGCCAGCCTAGGTCTACTCACTGAAGGCTATGAGGTGCATCCCACCCCTATATGCCCAGCCTGGTGCCCAAAGCTATATACATTGTGTATATAGCTTTTTGGTTGTGAAAATTTGACACTGTCACCGGAGTATGCATCTTTACGACATGAGCAGAATAACGCATTGTGCATATATATTTAGGGGTGCGGGGATCGGGAGAGGGGTGCGGTGTGTATGTGTGTATGTGTGTGTTGGAAATGGCGGGAGGTAGGAAGGTGGGAGAGGGTGGAGATGGGGCTGATCTTGGAGACACAAAAGGGCGCGTCGACACAACACCTGAGCCTCAAGTTAGGCCGGCCAGCCTAGGTCTACTCACTGAAGGCTGCCAGGTGCATCCAACCCCTGTATGGCCAGCCTGGGGCCTGGAGATCACCCCCATCTCCACTCTCACCCACCATCCCTACCTCCCGCCGTCTCCAGCACACACACACATACACACCGCACCCCTCTCCCGATCCCCGCACCCCAAACTGTATGTATATACACAATGCGTTATTCTGCTCATGTCGTAAAGCTGCATAATCTGATGACAGCATCAAATTTTCGCAACCAAAAAGCTATATTAGACATTTATTCTTTGCATATAAGGAAATATAATTTCATTTGTTTGCTTATTTACGTCCTAGCAACATCTAAGGTCATATCAGGTTGAGTACCGACTTGTGACAGTGCGCAGTCATGGCAACTGTATAGTGTTGCCGCACTGGGATATCAGACCACTGGCACCATGACCGGATATCCCACTCAGTCACATTATCCTGAAACTGACCTAACCAGTCCTTGACCTATCCTATTAATGCCGAGTATCAGGCTAGGAAGCGACAAGAATCGATTTTATAAGTCATTGGTTTGATTCGACCGGGAATCGAACTCCCGACCTTCCGCACGGGAAGCCTGCGCTCTACCGATTGAACCAGCGCATCGTGAAACCTATGGGGACAAACATTTCGACATTGCACACTGGAATTGCACACATTGCATACTGCAAGAACTTCTTTGTGGCATCTCCAAATTTTGTCATAGGGGTACCCCAAACAAAAGGGTTGTGTCTAGTGTCACCCTGGACATTCTGGTCTAAGACTCCTAACCATTAGAACATCTAGGCTCCGAGTAGATAAAAGATTCACCCGGTACTTGTAGTACATGGGTGAAGACCAGCCTTATATAAATACGGGCGAAAATAGCGTTAGTACGGAACAACAAGTAGAATGCCTGGCACCAGTGTCAAATGGTTACTTATATCAGAACAGAGTAGGTGAATGAGAGAGAATGCAAAAAGACAAGATGGCGGCCAGAGAACGCTGTCGATTTCACTTTTAAATCTGATTAAACTAGATATTATATTATATTTTTCAATTCAAAGGTAGCGGGCTATCAATAAGATGTATGTAAAGAATAAATGTTGCTTCTTAGATTGTGAAATTAGGCTCTCAATTCATTGACCCGTTTTTTCGACAGCTTTTACATAGGGTTGGTTTGCACCCCTACTGCAGCAGTACGGGGTGAATCTTGTATCTAGGCTCCCTGATGCAATCACTCTCCATCCACACCTACCCATCGATGCGGATTCTTGTCTGAGAGGAAGTAGACTACTGTAATATTATAATTTGTCTCATTCTCAGATTCAAACTGCTATTAGACCCGCCAGAAGCGCCCTGAATACCTAGTCCCTAGTCCCCCATAGGTGCTCTGTTGGGACTTGGGGGTGGGGTGGGGTGGGGTGGTGGGGGTGGTGTGTGTGTGTCTGAGAGTGGGTCGGCGTGTGGTGAGGGATGTGGTTGGGGTGTGGTGAGGCTAGACCTACATGTGTACCGTCCATTGACGTCATTGCATTAAACAACAGAAGGGAGGTTAAATAACGATAGCAGTCATAGCGATATATATATATATATATATATATATATATATATATATATATGTATATATGTGTAAGCATGTATATGTATACATAGCCTCGGGGCATATATATATATATATATATATATATATATATATATAGAGAGAGAGAGAGAGAGATTTTGTTTCTTTGTTGGTTTACGTCCTAGCAACATCTAAGGTCATATCAGGACGGGTACCGACTTGTGACAGTGCGCATTCATGACGACTTTATAATGCTGTCCCACTGGGAAACCAGGCCACCGGCACCATGACCTGGTATTCCACTTAGTCACATTATCCTGACACTGAGCACACCAGTCCTTGCCCTGTCCTAATAATGCCGAGCGCCTGGCTAGGAAGCAACAAGTATCAATTTTTAAGTCATTGGTTTAACTCGACCAGGGTTCGAACTCACGACCCCACGATCTACCAGCAATATATATATATATAGCTATATATATATATATATATAACATATATATATATAGAGAGAGAGAGAGAGAGAGAAAGAGAGATCTGAGCGATGTTTATTTTGTTTGTCTGGTTGGATTTTACAGACTGGCAACATCTAAGGTCATATCAGGATGGGCACCGACTTGTGACAGTGCTCACTCATAGCGACTTTGTAGTGTAATACCGAGAGCCACGCTAGGTCGGCCTGTCAATATTATAAGTCATTGGGTTGATTCGGCTGGGTTTCAAACTCCCAACCTTCCGTATGGGAAGGCTACATTCTATCAATTCGACCACCATGTCTGGCTATATATATATATATATATATATATATATATATATAGGCTATGATTCTAAATAAATAGGATATGGCAACTCATACACATATATATACGTATATATATATCCATCCACCCATCCATCTATATATTTATGATTTAGCAATACATCTATCTGTCTATTCTTCTCTTTTTCTATCATATTTATTGGTTATTTATATATTTATTATTTGCATATTTATATATTTATATATTATATCTCTCTCTATTTCTCTCTCTCTCTCTCTCTCTCTCTATATATATATATATATATATGTACGTAGATATACTATGTTGATCAACTGAGGTTACCTACCCCATAACTTCTCAACTGATGCGCTGAATATGTATATATATATATATATATATATATATATATATACTATATAATATATTTGTATGTATATATATAATCATTTATATAGATCCATAGATGGATAGACATAGATAGATCTAAAACATATTATATATATATGATAGATATATATAGATATATATATATATATATATATATAAATATATGCTGATTTGGCAAGGTTATATAAATATTCACATTATACTTTTAGTCATCCGTCTTCTCATATTGAAGTTGTGCCTGGATATATGTCTATATTTAGAAGCGGGCTGGATGTGGTTTCACATACATTCTAGTAGACGACCTGGCAGCCAGGCTTGCTCAGCGTGCCAAAAAGAAATCACTCAGGGTGTGTGTGTGCGTTTTGTTGTGCTTTGTTTTGGATGCAAATTCAACACGCCTGTCCCTCGTACAGATTGGTGACACTATCGCACCGACAACCTGGATTGTAGCTCTGTCTTTTAATTCTATAAGGAACGGTTTTATATCTCACTCGACCCCCCACCCTCATCTCGTTCTCGTTAAATATCAGACGGGATGGCCGAATGAGTTGAGCATCCGCCTCCTGTTTTGGGAGATCAGTGGATCCGAACCCAATGCGTTCATGGGTTCAAACCCTGGTTCGAGTCAAAGCAATGACTTACAAATTGATACTTGTCGATTCCTAGCCAGGCGCTCGCCATTATTAGGGTAGGGCAAGGACTGGTTGGCTCAGTGTCAGGATAATGTTACTGAGTGGGATATCAGGTCATGGTGCTGATGGCCTGGTCTCCCAGTGGGGCAGCACTATATAGTCGCCATGAGTATATATATAATCATTTATATAGATCCATAGATGGATAGACATAGATAGATCTAAACAGATAGATATATATATATATATATATATATATATATAGATAGATAACACAATATAAATATATGCTGATTTGGCAAGGTTATATAAATATTCACATTATACTTTTAGTCATCCGGCTTCTCATATTGAAGTTGTGCCTGGATATATGTCTATATTTAGAAGCGGGCTGGATGTGGTTTCACATACATTCTAGTAGACGACCTGGCAGCCAGGCTTGCTCAGCGTGCCAAAAAGAAATCACTCAGGGTGTGTGTGTGCGTTTTGTTGTGCTTTGTTTTGGATGCAAATTCAACACGCCTGTCCCTCGTACAGATTGGTGACACTATCGCACCGACAACCTGGATTGTAGCTCTGTCCTTTAATTCTATAAGGAACGGTTTTATATCTCACTCGACCCCCCACCCTCATCTCGTTCTCGTTAAATATCAGACGGGATGGCCGAATGAGTTGAGCATCCGCCTCCTGTTTTGGGAGATCAGTGGATCCGAACCCAATGCGTTCATGGGTTCAAACCCTGGTTCGAGTCAAAGCAATGACTTACAAATTGATACTTGTCGATTCCTAGCCAGGCGCTCGCCATTATTAGGGTAGGGCAAGGACTGGTTGGCTCAGTGTCAGGATAATGTTACTGAGTGGGATATCAGGTCATGGTGCTGATGGCCTGGTCTCCCAGTGGGGCAGCACTATATAGTCGCCATGAGTGCGCACTGTCACAAGTCAGTACCCGTCTTGATATGACCGTAGATGTTGCTAGGACCTAAAACAACAACAACATTCTCCTTAAAGCCAACTAGTCCGATGAAAGCATCACATTTTTTTAAAACTATAAACACTTATCTAGATTTGATTCTACATATCTACTTTTGGTGCTGGTTTACTTGTTATGGGGCTGTCACACTACGACGCTTCCAGCATTGGAAATACAATTTTAAGCGTCGAGAAACGTCCAACGGTTTGGGGACAAAGTTTGGCATCAGTGCAGCGCGTTAGTAGCGCGTGGCCAAGGTGTGTCGACGCGTTGGGAAAAAAAAAAAAAAAGTTTGGCGCAACGTCTTCATATAACCTTAAATGTTGCTAGGGCATAAAACAACAACGCCCCAGTTTGCCACAACGGGTGGGAACAACCCTCCCGCGCGCGCGATGTCTGCCTAGCATTCCCATAACGTTATTCCGGCGCATCCAACGGAGCTCGACGACCGCCTAACGTCCTCCTAATGTCATTACCCATATATTTGCGCGCGCTGCCGGTCGTTGTTTTTTTTTTTACATGCTTAAAACCTTGGGCGACCGGCAACGTGTGCCGGTGTTCTGCGCCGACCGTCAACGTCAATGATAGTGTACCGACGTGTACCGACGCGCGCATAACGCACCCCCAGCGTGTCTCGATATTTCACCAATTATCGCCCAAAATCAACACACGTCGACGGGTCGCCGGTAAGAAGCGTCGTAGTGTGACAGGCCCATTATAAAGCATGTATAGAAGGGAACACTATGTCAATTTAATAGAACCTGCTCAGCACTGCTGAAAACGTATAGTTTCAGAATACTGAAATTAATTGAAAACTTTGTGATGTAGGATTGGTTGGTTGTTGGAGTTTTACGTCCTGGCAACATCTAAGGTCATATCAGGACGGGTAATGTATGATTACATGCCCATCATGTACAGAGAACTGGGTCATCTTAAAGTTGCATAATCCGATTAAAGCGTAGACTAATAGTTTGAAAACTAAAAAAAACCTTGCGAGATTTGATCATATATATATATATATATATATATATATATATATATATATATATATGAAGTAGGGTTGTAATGGCACCCTCATTAATCACCATTTCTTGTAATTGTTTGCCCAATTAAGAGCATTTAAATCCACTGGATTCAACAACTGACAGCGTGACCTAATTAACATAGTAGGGGTATTCTGTCGTTGGCTTAAAGTTGCATAGTCCGATGGTTTTTAGTTTCTGTCATTTAAGGAAAAAAAAGAAAATATATATAATTCTTTTTTTAAATGAATTTATTTACCCTGGTCATAACGGATGAATGTGTTAACACTTGTTTTCACCACTGGGAAGCACTAGTCTAATTTGATTCAAATATTTTGAACTTTGTTTTCGGAATAATTTTGGTTTTCTTGCTTCTTGTTTATGGCTCGTAACTGTTTGTAGATTGTAAACAGTCCAAAATCCATCTTTTCTTGCTTCTTGTTTATGGCTCGTAACTGTTTGTAGATTGTAAACAGTCCAACATCCAGCTTTCACTATACTTTGTGTTAATCCATTTAAACAGTGTCTGTTTTTCTATGTTACATTATTTTTTTAGTAGTTAAGTACTTAAATTGATTATTATAATCAACCTTACTTTAGTTTGAACTGACTTAGTTTGGATAATTTTGATATATTTGAAGTGCAAACATGTCAAATTAGTTTAGGCAAGGACGCCAAAACTCTGACACCATAGGCTTCAGCAGTAACAAGTTCTATTAAATTGACTCAGAATACCCTTCTATGGGGTGACACATGCTTAATAAGTGAATCAGGATCTAAGTTAGATATGTAGAATCAAATCTAGATAATTATTTTGGTTTTGAAATTGTGATGCTCCATCGGACTATGCAGCTTTAAACTGGTGTGTACACGCAAATTATTGTGCATGGTTTCACATCAACTATCTCCGATGTTCGCCGGTTATCAGAAAGGTTTCTTTGAATTAAAGTATAGTAGGCCATACATGCCACGCTAATATAGGCTAATAGGCTATTACTAACAACCAACATTGCAGAAGGCTGACCTGAGCAGCCCCAGGTAAACACTCCTGGGCAAAGGAACAGATCAAGACAGCACCACAGCTGTCCAGCATTGAAAACAAGCACCATCACGGGAGCTTATACGTTATGGGCAGAGTAAATATTAAAGGCAGAGTAAAAATTAAAAATATATATATATATATTCAATTAAAAATAACATGATACAAATTCAAAACCAATGCATTATGTAATTGTTTGCAATCTCACGCAGAATGCAAATCAGAGGGTTAAATGGGTCAGAAACTTGTCATTGATGGTGGGTCTTCATCTTGCAATGCATAGAAGGCCAGATAAAAAGTAGACACAGCTGGATAAAATTTAGTCAGAAATCTTGAGTTCTACACGATTAATAAAAAGTTCAACTGTGGGTAATACTTCAGCCAACCATCCACAGCTTGATGTAAATATAGCCGCTTTAGCACGCACGTCCCAATGGATCAGTGGCTGGTAATAATAACTATGGGACTTAAGCATGCAAATGAATAGAAAGTCACGTAGGAGCTTCATCAGAAACATCAAGCCCATCGACACAACAGCGACAGCAACCTGTGTGGAGATGTGGAGGGAGCGACTCAAAGCCCTAGACGCCAGCGTGTACCTCAACATCCGTGCCGAAGAACACCTCCTCGCTGGCGCAGAGAATCCCTGGGTAACCTGGAAGGCTCTGAACCGGTTGCGAACACAGGTTGGCTGGTCCAGAGTGAACATGCTGAAGTGGGGGTACTCTGAGTCATCGGAAACCTGTGACTGCGGCATCAGGCAGACGATGCAACACCTACTGGTCTGCCCCATGATGGCCACTGCCTGCTCTGCTGCAGACCTGACATTGGCCAACAACATTGCCATCAGCTGCTCTAAACACTGGGAGAGCAGCATCTGAATTAGACAACTGGTGGAAGGACACAATGAAGAAGAAGAAGAATAGAAAACTCAATTCGGGCAGATAAAATTCAGTCATAAATCGTGAGATATCCACGATAACAAAACCGAAAAAAATCCTAAAATAACTGAGTAAATACTTCAATCGCCTATGAAAAAGGCCCAGTCGTCAGTACGCGGATGTTTTTAACGGGGCACAGCCTCATTCTTGAGGGTATGCAAAATGAGGATTTGTAGTTCAAATAGAGCTATTCGATGGAGCATTACTAGCTACTTATTGCACAGCTCGACACATGTACAAATACTTGTCATTCATCAGCAACCTTTTACGATGTGGACGTGTATTTCCAGCCCCGAATTGATCTTCGCTTCTACAGGCAAATGCCATCTTGCATAATATTTGGTGTTCTACAGACTCCCCATTCTCTCACCCTCCAAGCCCCCAACTACACATCGTCCCCTTCCCCCTCCACTCTGAAACCCCAGTCACACCTACCCGGACGAGCCCCGGATTTTTAGCCGGACCACCCCCGGACCAGTCACCCGGACTGTCCCCGACAGGCCCGGATAAAATCGCTATTTTGGTCGTTTTTGGCCTCGCAGTCACACCTACCCAGACGAGCCATGGACTACCCCTGGACCAGAGGCCGGATCGCCCCAGACTGAGCCGGACCACACCCCCCAACAACCCGGTGTGTCCATGGAGTAGTCCTGGACTTGAAGTGGACTTGCTCCTGCTATATATATATATATATATACAAAAATGGGTCTCATCCTGGACTGATCCATGGTAAACCGGGCTATCCCTGGCGATCCGTGGCGATCCGTGGCTAATCCATGCTCATCCGGCTTGTCCGGGCCTTATCCAGGCAGTCCGGGAGTGGTCCGTGGCTATGTCGGGCCTAGTCTGGGCTAGTCCGGGGCTGGTCCGGGTTAAACCGTGGCTAAAATGTGGCTCATCCGGTTTAACAAACACCTGGACTGCCCTGGACGGTACACAGACTACCCCCGGAGCACCCCCAGACTACCTGTACCACCACCGGATTACCCCGGATCATCCCGGACAATGCCGGATCAAGCCCGGATCACAAAATTCCCCGGACTGCGCCAGATGTTTTAAGCATTTTAAAACTTCCGTGGTGGACCCCGGATGAGGCCAGACCAGCCACGGATCACCAAGGATCACCAAAGATCACCAAGCACCAGCCACGGATGAGCCAGGGATCACACCGGATCGCCACGGACCACGCCGGATCACAGTCCGCGCTCGACCGGCCCCTGATCCAGGTAGCTGTAACTGGGGCTTGACACACACCTCCTCCTCCTCCTTTCCCCCACCGCCACCACCCTCGCCCTCCCCCTCCCACCTCTCACCCACACACCTCTCCCACCACCGCCGCCCTTACTGCCAACTTCCAGTTTTCTCCCTACACCTCACCCCATCGCACTGCTCTCTCCCAACTCCACCGCCACCTCGCTCCCCCCCCCCCCCTCTCCCCTAAACCTCCTCCCCACCCCTTTCCACTACCACCACCTCCAGCCTTTTCCTTTAGACATCCCCCAACTCAACCCCCCCCCCCACCCTCTACCCTTCGCCCTTTCGAGCATTTCTCCTTACACCCACCACATCCACAATGCACATCTCCCCCCCCCCGCCCCTTCTCCCTTCTCTCCTTCCGGCTTCTCCAACATTTCTCCCTACATTGCCTTCTCCCACCTCCCTCCCCAATGGATCCCTCCTCTCCTCTCCCCTCTCCTCTCTTCTCTCCCCATCTGCCACCCCCCCCCTTCTCCCACCCCTCCCCCGTGCATGCCTCCTCCCCCCCTCTCCCCACTCCTCTTCCCTACCGCTACACACCGCCCCTTCTTCCACCTCCCTCCCCCGTGCATACCTCCTCACCTCTGACCTCTCCCCTTTCTTCTACCGCCCCTTCCCGCCTTCTCTCCCTCCTCCTGAGTGCATACCTCCTCCCCTCTCTTCTACCACCCCTTCCCGCCTTCTCCCCCACACCCCATCGCCAGGTATACCTCCTTCCCTCTCTCCTTCCGCCCCTTCCCGCCTTCTCCCCCCCCCCCCTACCAAGTGCATACCTCCCCCCTTCTCTCCTACCACCAAGTCTCCCATTCTCCCGCTTCCATCCCCAGTGCATACCTCCTCCTCTCTCCCCTCTTTCCTACCACCACTTCCCGCCTTCTCCCCTCCCTCTCCCCTCCCTCCCCCCTCCCCTCCCCCACCAGTGTAAACACCCCCCCCCGCCCAAACACACACTGCCCCGCTGGTGTTGGGCGTGTAGTGGCGAGCGTTGGCAAGTGGCAGGTAGGGAGGAGGTATATGAGGGTTGGGAGAGTCTCCACGGTGTCGCAGTTTGAGCGCCCTGCCAGTTTCAGCTGACTGCATACACTCAAACTCAAGGCATTGTCAATGGTCGTGAGCAATCTTCATACAGAAAATACAGAAGATGTGAAATATCTCTAAAACCACACCACCTATTAACAAATCGCTTAGTACACATATAGAAAACATCTTTACCAAAAAGATTATATTAAATTTATAAGGTTAGGGTTCTTGATTTCTATTTATTTTGAATAAAACTAATGTTTTGCACTGCGCATACCATCAAACTCAAGGCATTGTCAATGGTCGTGAGCAATCTTCATACAGAAAATACAGGAAAAGTGAAATATCTCTAAAAGCAGACCACTTAGAAACAAATCGCTTGGTAGACATATAGAAAACATCTTTACCAAAAACATTATATTAAATTCATAAGGTTAGTGATGATGCTGTTAGATTTTGACGCATGTGCATGAAACTGACAGTCAGCTGAAACTGGCAGGGCACTCAAACTGCGACACCGGGAAGCATCTCCCCCTCCTCCCTCCCCTCCCCCTCCCCCTCCCCCCTCCTCCCCCCACTCCCACCCCCGCCCACCCACCCGGCCTCTGCCGTGTAGTAGGTTAGAATGTTGTCTTGTGGGAGGGATCCCTCGCCCATTGACGTCATTCGTCAGTGACACCGTGCCATCATGTCTGTCTGTTTGTCACCCAGGATCAACATGGGTCGGTGGGGGCGGGTGAGGGGGGGGGGAGGAGGGGAAAGGATGGGGGGGGGAGGTGAGGGGTGGCAGGCGGGCACAGCATGAGCCCATTTTACCAACAGCCCACCAATAATTTAGATATCGTAGCAACATATAATATTAACAGTTTTACCATAATACAGATATGTGTATGTATATATATATATATATGAATTCGTGTGTACATGTGCACAAGTGGGCGTTTGTAGTCAAAATAAATGAGGCAAAGGGAAGGACAGAGAAAGCACTGAATGTCTCTGGAGAGAGAGAGAGAGAGAGATACAGACAGATAGAGAGAGAAGGGTTGGGCTCTGGTAAATTTGTCAAAAGCGTGCTTTTCCCCATAGATACATCATGTTTCACGCAATGAGAAAGCGTTCCATTTGTGTATTTATGAAAATGCGTGTTTTGTCTCATCACCATTTCCAGCGATGTGTACTGAGAGATTTTATAACGCGGGTTGCGACTGTGGGAGCCTCTAGCTGTGATTATATGTACTAAATCTAAATATAGATTTATACACACACAAAGTATTTATGTGTGTATATAATTATATACAAAAAATCCTCTCCCCACCGAAAAAAAAATCCTCATGTGCGACTGACACTGGTCTCCATCTGGTGGAGGCGAGGAGGCTGCAGGTGGCACCACCGGTACAGTGTTTGGTCTTACAGAGTTATAACAATAATGATAACAATTCCCTTATGTATCTTTATACTCACATAATCCGTTATACATCACATATATGCACCCATACCGATTATAAATGCTAGGGGAACATGTTAACTCTCAGTATATTACATGTGTATATATCCCAATACACATATATGCATATATATTGAAATATATAATTTATGTATATATATAGACTGATATAATATATATATATTTGATGCATAATGCATTATTCTTGAAGATTTATACTGACTTTCTTGAAGATTTATACTGCCTATCATGGATAAGTCTGAATAGACTTGTTTTCACCATTAGACAGTTTGGCGATAGAAAGCCCAAGCCTACACTTTTACCGATCCAAGGGATTTTTAACCTCCCACACCACATAGACATGGTATGAGAGCAACTGGCCTTTGATGATGCTGTAAGTTATCCACAGCGGTGGAAATCCAAATTGGCAGAGGTGGGGGGGGGGGGCACAGGGAATCGAACCACCAACCTTCAGATTAGGAGTCTGACCAGAAAACAGTCAGACACTCTAACCACTCCGCCACAAAGAACACCACTATTATACAAGTATAAATGCTAGGGGAACATACACTTCTCACTATATTCCTCCATAGGCGCCTGAAGGAGTGCACCCCCTCACCACCTGTCGGGTTAGTGTAAACGGGTGCGCCCCGCCCCTCGTGCCGCACCCACTGGAGGATGTAATTATAAGTATCATATATACACTTATACATATATATGTACGGGCATATATAAATACTAATGTTATGTATATATGCCCATACATATATACATACTGATATATATATATGTATATACAGTAAAACCTCTCTAAATCGATCGACCATGGGACCGACTTTAAGTGGTCCATTAAGGGAGGTGGTCGGGTTAGAGAAATAGAATATCATTACAATGGTATTGTTGGGACCCAAATAAAGGGATCGATATATATATATATATATACATATATACATATATATATATACATATATATACATATATACACACACATATATACACACATATATATATTATATATATATATATATATATATATATACACACACACGCGGCCATATACACAATGCAGTACACTGAACGCCCACTCTGTAAACTAAGCTAGGTAGTCGTACTAACAATTCTACCATGCTATGTAGAGCAGAGTCGTTGGTGGTATTAACGATTCCTAGTCTTGATATGCGATGTGGTTCCTATGGGAAGGACGTTCCAGATCGATGCAACCTCTACTATTGAAGTTGGAATTTGAATTTTGCCATCCTTCAATTCACTCTGGTCGAATGCATGTACCAATAAATATAACCCCCACCCCCACCCACACACACACAAACCAACAAAAACACACACACACACCAACCCACGCTCCCCCCCCCCCACAAAAAAAAAACAACCCACAAAACAATCATCGCATTTTGTGTTGTTATTATCGGGATCTCCTAGAACATTCAGATAACTAGTTTGTATACTGCTGGACAATTTTCAATTAAATTTTATATTTGTCTGTGGGCGGAGTGGTTAGAGTGTCTGACTTTTTTCTAGGTCAGACTCCTAATCTGAGGGTCGGCGGTTCGATTCCCCGTGCCCCCAGCTCTGCCAATTTGGATTTCCACTGCTGTGTATAACTTACAGCATCATCAAAGGCCGGTTCCTCTCATACCATGTCTATGTGGTGTGGGAGGTTAAAGATCCCTTGGGTCGGTAAAAGTGTAGGCTCGGGCTTTCTATCGACCAGCAGTGGAATGGGGAAGACCAGTTGTCTATGACTGAAATTTCCCCTGCTTAAACAACTAATGGACAAAAAATAAATTAAAAAAATTTGGTATTGAGAATAAACCATACTTATACAGACCACTTACTCGATGTTAATATGCATTGCTTACACGATTATTCGCTACATCTTAACAAAATGTTCATACTATAAAAACATCAGATGCATTGTACTTTAAACTAGTAAGAATCACCAATGGGATAGAGCAATCTGTTGTGGGATGAGAAAGACCAAGGATCTTACAAACCAACACTGGTTACATGATCACTTGTGAATCTCTGAGACCTTCACCTGCTTATATTTTATATATATATACATTATATATATACATTATTATATGCATATATATATATATATATATGTATACATATAATGCATATAATATATATGTATATATACATATATATGTATATAATATATATGTATATATACATATATATATGTATAACATATATATGTATATACTACACTACGTGTGTGTATAAACAGTAAAACCCGAATTTACGCATCCCAATTTTACAAGAATTTGAATGTATAACACAGTCTCACAGACGGGATGGCCGAATGAGTTAGAGCATCCGTCTCCCATGTTGGTAGACCATGGGACAGTGGCTTCGAACCGTGGTTGAGTCAAACCAATGACTTTAAAATTGATACTTGTCGCTTCCTAGCCAGGTGCTCGACATTATTAGGATAGGGAAAGGACTGGTTGGCTCAGTGTCACTGTCAGGATAATGTGACTGAGTGGGATATCAGGTCATGATGCTGGCAGCCTGGTCTCCCAGTGGGGCAGCACTATATAATCACCATGAGTGCACTGTCACAAGTTGGTACCTGTCCAGATATGATCGTAGATGTTGCTAGGTCGTCAAACAACAACAAACAAACCTGGAATTCTGTAATCCAAAATTAATTCAGTAAACTTAATGCTGATTGAGCATGACCCTGGGGTCTTTTTTCGCAATGATATTTGGTGGAACCCAATGATCACATCATAATGAGGTTTCACTGTGTATATATATATGATGTATAACAAATTATGCGAGTATAAATCTAACGAAGGGAATTCTTATCATCAGATGTTCTCTGTAAGACCCAACATGTAAACTCTATACCGGTGGCACCACCTTCGGCCGACCTTGCCTCACCCGGCTGTTGGCCAGTGTCAGTCGCCCCGAAGGATGTTTTCCTTTATATAAATAGTGAAAGAAACAAACAGACAGACAGACTGCATAGACAGAAGAGTACATGGAGTCACTTGGTGGTGGGGTGGTGGAAGTGGTGGTGGAAGTGGTGGTGGTGGTGGTGGTGGTGGGGAGGTGTAGAATGTGATACCCAGCGCTTCAAGGATTAAACTACGGTCATGCGGGTACGACATGATGCATGCTGAACCAATTACTACATGCGGTAATTCCACTAATTATTACTATTCATATAAGTGCTTAATGTGGCAGAAATGATTGTATTTTGGTGTTGTCGTTTTGTTTAATATAGATTTCATCACTATCCATGTAGATTTTACCCCAGTCACACGAGAGCCAGCGTCCGCCGCCAATCTCCTTACAGCCAAAAGGAGGCCAACCTCCCAGCGTCACACTCAATACATTGATTCAAATACCCCTAACTCGCCGACCACATGTGTGGGCGTCGCCAGGTCGGCGCCAGATTGCCGCCAGGTCGCCGGCAACTCACCAACCAAGAGGTCGGTGCCAGGTCAACGCCAGGTCGGTGCCAGGGCGGCAGCAGGGCGCCAACCAGTTTTGAATGGCGACACCGGAACAGGGCGCAAGGAGGTTGCAGGTGCAGCAGCTGCAACCTCCTTGCATCCAAAATTTCCCAAATGGACGCCGGGAGGTTGGCATCCTACCAGCGCCAGCACTTAAGGAGGGCATAAGGAGGGCGCAATGAAGACGTTTTGATGTCGTGAATCGATCGTAAGCGAACGCAGGCCTCGTGAGACCGGGGTATTAGGTATCAAAAGTGTCATAACCTGATTTTTGTAAGGTTTTAAAAAAAAGTTATTACTACCGATATATGTGTTTAAAGTGGCCATAAAATGAGGAATTTGAAGCTGTTCTTATAAAAGATAACTATATTAGGTTGATCGCTATAGTGCATTTTTTTTGTCTAAGTAAAATTTATTCTAAAGAATTAACGTTGACAATATTTGAAGTGGAACCTTATTAAGATAATTTTGGTGTGCACACTGAAATGCTGGACATGGATTTTGCTTACACATTTTGTTAGCGTAGTCAGCACAAGAACACTAGATGGCAATGCATGTTCAATTATCATAGGTAGTAAATATAAATAATATACATGAATATTATAATATATAAAGAGAGTATATCGTGATGGTGTGGGTATTGGCGGTGTTCTATTACGCTTACATTATAAATAATTATATAGAGTAAATATAAATAATATATATAAATAGAATTTGTCGGTTTTGTAGTTAACCCACTTTTTATTGTTCATCTAGTTTGTACTCTAGCCGGGCTTTATATATATATATATATATATATATATATATATATATATATATATTAGTCTGTACATGAGCTCCACTACCACGCGGTGGCAGCAGACACTATGCCGCACACTTACCCAGTTACACTGAACTGCGCTAAGTGGTGGCACACTAGCCACCGGGCAGAGCCCAGACTGGGCTGCCCTCTACTGAATGTGGCTAGCACACCCCCTACCCACCTATAGAGGTGATGTGGGACCTGGCGAGTTAGGGGGCGGGTCAGTTGACTGTTGACGCCGTGGAGAGTGGATAGGTTTTGCAGTTTGAAGCTTACTGTTACTAATTATTGGCATTCTTCTGTGAGTACTTGGCAGTGTGGAAGACCGGTGAACCATCTCATATAGATATTATATAGCATATAAATTATATAGCATATACAATTACAAAGAGAGTATATCTTGAAGGCATAGTAATTCAAGGTGCTCTATTAAGTTTACATTATTACTTAATATTAGGTATATATTATATATAGTAAATATGAAACAAATATGTTTGTTTGTTGTTTTACGTCCTAGCAACATCTAAGGTTATATCAGGACGTATACCGACTTGTGACAGTGCACACTCATGGCAACTTTTATAGTGCTGCACTACTGGGAAATCAGGCTGACCGCACAATGACCTGACATCCCACTCAGGGCCGACCTCACCATGACCTGACATCCCACTCAGTCACATTATCCTGACACTGAGCCAACCAGTCCTTGCCCTATCCTATTAATACCGAGCGCCAGGCTAGGAAGTGACAAGTATCAATTTTTAAGTCATCGGTTTGACTCGACCAGGGTTTGAACCCACGATCCCACGGTCTACCAACATGGGAGACGGATGCTGTAACTCATTCAGCCATCTCGTCTGGTCGAAACAAATATGAAAACTATATAAATAAATATTATATACATTATTTATTATATATACACAATACAAGAGAGTATATCTTAACAGGGCGGGTGACCGATGTTCTACTTGGGTTAAACAAAATGGCGGGAACATGAGTACCTTCATAACAACACAGGATTTATCCAAATAAATGAAAATGGGTGTTACAAAGAAGATAAGAAAACATTAGAGAAAAAAGGAAGTTTTATTTAGGAAAATAACATTTTATTGTGGGATTAATTTCTCCTGACAAAATACCTTATTGCAGAATGCGCAATTAATTAGACTGAGGTTTCTCGCCTGTTTCCGGTGTTTTCTTCGGTGGCAGTGGTGGTGGGTGTTTGTTCTGTTGTCATGGCGACGTCGTTGGTTTTGGGGTTAATTATGTCAGTCGCCAACTGTGTTCTGGACAAATTGTGCCACTTGTCACGTTAATTGATCATGAAACTGGGCCTGCCTAAGGTTGCACAGTCCGATGATTTTATGCTTCCGGCTTATCACATAGATATTATACTTTAGTCATAATACCTTCACAACATTACAATATTACATTATCCTGACAATTTTACCTTATTACCCTGAAACGACGCCTCAAGAGCACATTAATTTGTATCATTGGCTATTGCACGTCAAACATATGGTCATTCTGACATATTTCTTTGGAGGAAACCTGTGGCCGCCACATAGGCTACTCTTTCCGATAAATAGCAAGGGGCCTTTTATATGCACTTTCCCACACACAGGACAGCACATACCACAGCCTTTGATGAACCAGTTCTGGACCACTGGTTGGAACAGAAAATAGCCCAAACTGCAAATGTGTCGACTGAGCAGGATCGATCGGATGACCCACACCTTCAGAGGCGGACAATCTACCGCCTGAGCTATGTATGTTCCACTCCACTGTTTTACAATGGTGCATGTCTATTTATAATATGTTATAAGCTTGCATCCAAAAAGTCTCATTTGCAGCTCACATCGAGGACTCCCAGTCGTTAAACCGGGCGCAGTGGACGAATCGGTAGAGCGCAGGCCTCACATGCGGCGATTGGGAGTTTGGTTCCCGGTCGAGTCAAACTAATCACTTCTAAAATTGATAATTGTCGCTTCCTAGCCTGGTGCTCGGCATTATTAGGATAGAAAAAGGACTGGTTTGCACAGTATCAGGATAATGTGACTGTGTGGGATATCAGGTCATGGTACCAGCGGCCTGGTCTCCCAGTCGGAGCAACACTATAGGATAAAGTTGCCATGAGTGTGCACTGCCACAATTCGGTACCAGTCCTGATATGAATTTAGATGTTGCCAGGACGTCATCATCATCATTATGCTCTCGGTCGCGATCCGACAAAGACTGCTTTCATTACTTGACTGTCACTCTCCATTTAGCTCTCTGCTGTGAAACTCAAAAAAACTCAAAAACTCAAAAAACCAACGAACCCAGTCGCTAATCGGACATCCAGCGAGTTTAGTGGTCCCCAGGAGAGGCTGAATTAAACAAACAACAAATTTAAAAAAAACAAAATTTAATATTATTTTTTTCGAGAGAAACTAGCCAGCGTTGTGACCGGTTTCACAAAACGTGTCCGGGACAATTAAGCCGACATGTTATTGATCACAGCCCGGTGCGCCTATTCATCAACGGCGTCACTTCAAATGAGCCGGGCCTGCTTTCATGTCGCGCATGCGCATAAATGTAGCATACCTTGGAGCCGCCGGTAAACAAGTCATGTCCGCCCAAACTGAACTACCCCCCCCCCCCCTCTCCCCGGGATGGCCGAATGAGTTAGAGCGTCCGTCTCCCGTGTTGGAAGATCGTGGGTTCGAACCCTGATCGAGTCAAACCAAAGACTTAAAAGTTGATACTTGTTGCTTCCTAGGCAGGCGTTCGGCATTATTATGATATGGCAAGGACTGGTTGGCTCAGTGTCAGGATAATGTGACTGAGTGGGATATCAGGTCATGGTGCTGGCAGCCTGATCTTACAGTGGGGCAGCACTATAAAGTCACCATGAGTGTGCACTGTCACAAGTCAGTACCCATCCTGATATGAACTTAGATTGTTGTTTGTTTGTTGTTGTTTTACGTCCTAGCAACATTTAAGGTCATATCAGGACGGGGTATGAACTTAGATGTTGCCAGGATGTAAAACAAACAAAAAACAAAAAACAAACTGAACTCCCCTTTCCGGGTCAGCTGGGAAAATTGGGGAATCCTCTCCCTCTCTCTCTCTCTCGCTCTCCCTCTCTCTCCCTCTCTCCAAATAGCTTAATTACAATAACTATATAGATTGCAAAGCTGTGCTGCGGGTGTTTACGTGTGTGCCTATGTAATATTATGTGCTATATCATTTATTATATGAATATAAATAAAGAATAGTCCCTGATATGTTTCGGTGCTCCTTCTGGGCACCTCTCGCTTCCCAACACTGTTTTTTCTCCGCAGGCCCCCCTGTAACCGGGCACTCTCTGCCTTCCCCCTCCTGGGAAACGACTCCAACGGTCTCCCAGCTCTCACTTCAAAATGTATATATACTATTATATGTTATATATATATAACATTTGATATGTTATATATAATATTATATATAATGTACATTATATCTATCTATATATATATATATATGATATATATATATTGAATATATTAACTTCGAATATGAATATCGACATTAACTTGAATGTGAATATTGGAATTAACTCGAGGGTGAATGTTAGAATTAATTTCGGTGTGATTTTTGGAAGTAACTTGCGTGTGAATAATAGAATTAACTTGAGTGTGAATTAATATTAATATCAATAGTAACATTAACTCAAATGTGAATATTGGAAGTAACTCGAGTGTGAATGTTAGAATTAAGTTGAGGGTGAATATAATTAACTTGAATATGAATGTTTTCACTAAACCATGATGTGCGAATGTTTTCATTAACGTGAGTCTGAATGCTGGCATTACATTGAGTGCAAATGTTGGAATTAACTAGAGTGTGAATATCGATGTTAACTCGAATGTGAAAATTGGAACTACCTCAGGTGTCAATGTTGGAATTAACCTGAGTGTCAATGTTGGAATTAACTTGAGTGTGAATGTTGGAATTAACTTGAGTGTGAATGTGGGAATTAACTTGAGTGTGAATGTAATTAAATTGAGTGCAAATGTTGGAATTAACTAGAGTGTGAATATCAACGTTAACTCGAATGTGAAAGTTGGAATTACCTTGTGTGTGAATGTCGGAATTAACTTGAGTGTGAATGTTGGAATTAACTTGAGTGTGAATGTTGGAATTAACTTGAGTGTGAATGTAATTAAATTGAGTGCAAATGTTGGAATTAACTAGAGTGTGAATATCGACGTTAACTCGAATGTGAAAATTGGAATTACCTCATGTGTGAATGTCGGAATTAACTTGAGTGTGAATGTTGGAATTAACTTGAGTGTGAATGTTGGAATTAACTTGAGTGTGAATGTAATTAAATTGAGTGCAAATGTTGGAATTAACTTGAGTGTGAATGTAATTAAATTGAGTGCAAATGTTGGAATTAACTAGAGTGTGAATATCGACGTTAACTCGAATGTGAAAATTGGAATTACCTCATGTGTGAATGTCGGAATTAACTTGAGTGTGAATGTAATTAACTTGAGTGCAAATGTGGGAATTAACTTGAGTGTGAATGTAATTAAATTGAGTGCAAATGTGGGAATTAACTTGAGTGTGAATGTAATTAAATTGAGTGCAAATGTTGGAATTAACTTGAGTGTGAATGTAATTAAATTGAGTGCAAATGTTGGAATTAACTTGAGTGTGAATATCGACATTAACTCGAATGTGAATATTGGAATTCATTTGAGTGTGAATGTTATATTTAAAATGAGTATGAATGCAATTAACTTAATGTTTGAATTATCTCAGGTGTGAATGTTGGAATTAACTGGAATGTGACTGTTGGAATTAATTAGAGTGTGCATGTTAGAATTGAATTGAGTGTGAATGTAATTAAATTGAATATGAATGTTGGAATTATCTCGGTTGTGAATATTGGAAGTAACTCTTCTAATTGTCTATGCGCTGCATAGGGGGTTGCCTAGAATACACTTGACAACAACCAGGTACTTGTGCCGCAACTGGTGCTACAAAGGCCGACTATTCTGGTAAAGTTGTTTTTGTTGTTTTTGTTTTACATCCTAGCAAAATATAAGGTTGGGTACCGACTTGTGACAGTGCGCACTAATGGCAACTTCATAGTGCTGCCCCACTGGAAAACCAGGCCACCAGGATCATGACCTGATATCCCACTCAGTCACATTATCCTGACACTGAGCCAAGCTGTCATTTCCCTATCCTAATAATGCCGAGCGCCAGGCTAGGAAGCAACAAGTATCAATTTTTAAGCCATCGGTTTGACTCGACCAGGATTCGAACCCACAAACTCATGGGTTCGGATCTCCCGATCTCCCAAAAGAAGAGACGGATGCTCTACTCATTCGGCCGCCCCGTCTGGTCCTTCTGGTAAAGTATTCTTGTAGATATAGTACTGCAGTGTTGCCGAGAACCTACCTGCACAGCCCCACAAGACCTCGCACTACTTCCGATGTTAAAGGTACTTACCTGAAAAACACAAAAGAGAAGAAAAGGCAATATTAGTTGACTGTATACAGGTAATCACATAAATACAGGTAACCATGGGAAGAGATAATCATGTGAGTGCATTGTGCTCTAAATATTAAAGTGTTGTTGTTGTTGTTGGATGGAGTTTTACATCCTAGCAACATCTAGGCTCATATCAGGATGGGCATCGGCTTGTGACAGTGCACACTCATTGCGACTTTATAGTGCTGTCCTACTGGGAGACCAGGCCGCTGGCACCATGACCCAATTTCCCACTCAATCACATTATCCTGATACTGAGCTAACCAGTCCTTTCCCTGTCCAAGTATCTCGAGCACCAGGCTAGGTAGCGACAAGCATCAATTTTGTAAGTCATTGGTTTGAGTCGACCGGGAATTAAACTCCCGACCTTCCGCGCAGGAAGCCTGCGCTCTACCGATTCGGCCACCGCGTCCGGTAGTATTAAAGGGTGTGTGAGGATTGGGTAGTTGATGTGTATATAAAGGCGGTCTGGCAATATCGGTATTCTGAGTTCATGTTCGCTGGTACCTGAGTACAGTCTGAATATGTAACCCAGGGTCGGGCGTGGTATCCGAATCGGTAGAGCGCGGGCCTCGCGTGGGGGAGATCGCAGCTTCAGCTTTAATACATGAATGAAGTTAAGATTGAGGTATTTCAAGTTCATCTTCGCTGGTCCCTGAGTACAGTCTGAATCTGCAACCCAGTATGTGCACACGCCGAGTCACAGCTTCAGCTTTAATACATGAATGAAGTTAAGGTTGAAATATTTCAAGTTCATATCCGCTGGTCCCTGAGTACAGTCTGAATCTGCAACCCAGTATGTGCATGCGCCGAGTCGCAGCTTCAGCTTTAATACATGAATAAAGTTAAGATTGAGGTATTTCAAGTTCATATCCGCTGTTCCTTGCGTACAGTCTGAATAGGCAACCCAGTAT
Source organism: Branchipolynoe longqiensis (assembly GCA_030323885.1). Taxonomy (NCBI): domain Eukaryota; kingdom Metazoa; phylum Annelida; class Polychaeta; order Phyllodocida; family Polynoidae; genus Branchipolynoe; species Branchipolynoe longqiensis. The sequence continues at coordinate 39,079,439 of CM059186.1, forward strand.
GTACATACGTAGCGTTGAAGCTTCAGCTTTAATACATGAATGAAATTAAGCCTGGTTTCCCAGTGGGACAGCACTATAAAGTCGCCATGAGTGCGCACTGGCACAAGTCGATACCCATCCTGATATGACATTAGATGTTGTGAGGACCTAAAACAACAACAAACAAACAACAAACAAACTGAAGCTGTGACAAAGCACGTTACGTCACAACTTCCGTCCTTTCGGAGGGACCAGTGTAACTTGGAATACCTGAACTGTAACATGGGAGTGTGATGCCATATGATCCTTACATTGTCTTTGTGGAATTAGCTATGAATATACCTTCGAGGAGTTCGAGTAAAATCTACTTGGCAAATTCGCAATAATTAAGCTATGCAGTTCAACAAACTATCTGATAGGGAATAACTTATAACAATTACTACAAAAGTTATGTTGTTGTTGTTGGCTAAACGGTCTATCTGACGTCATAGCAATTTTTGTTTTCAGCGTACCATCCAGTGTATGAGTAGAAAGTTATTAATAGACTAGTAGTACACAAGGTTCAAGCAACACAAGGTCAAGGTCGGATAGTGTGCACAAGGTGTCCTTTAAGAGGACAAGTGAATTATCTACTTCAACGCCCCCGCCATATTAAGGTTGCATAATTTGATGAAATTTCTTCTTTTTTTAAATGCAAAACAGTTACCTAGATATTTAACTGAGCTACCGGTGGTCTCACCAGGCCGTATGCATGAACAAGTATTTATTGGCTCCGGTGTTAAGGGCGGTGCCGGGTTAGCTAATGTCAGTGTTCCGAAATGGGTCATGGGGTATGTACGGAGCCAAAGTGCAGAGGCGTTAGCTAACATATAAGTTATTTATAGATTTGGGAAATCCCTCTGAGCCTGTTGCCGGCGAGCACCGCTATTTGCGAATATCGCCGCCAATCTGGCATGGGTGGCGGCGTTAATATCGTTTCGATTATTGGTTTAATTTGACCAAAATTCGGCGGCTGCATTAATATCGGTTTGATTTCTGGTTTAATTTGATCAAATTTAATTGTTTCTGGACCGTTATTTGCCAATATCGCTGCCGATTCGCCGCCGATTCGATTTAGTGGCGGCGTTAATATTGCTTCGATGTTAGGGTGAATTTGATCAAATTTCACTTTTTGAGTATGTAATTCTGTTAAATATGATCGCATTGAATAGATTTGGGCCTAATCGGTACCTAACACCGCCCATAAACTTGCTACGGAGTGGTGTTAGTGTAGGCGACGTTAAACTCGCGGTGTTTCCGTAACATTGCTCCATACATAGCGACTTTTCGCCGATAACTGAAAATCCCGCCCAAAACGCGTTTTGGCTCGCTAACACTGCGTCATGCATACGGGCCCCACAGTTGTGGTGGCCTAATTTGAGCATGGGCCTCGCGTGCAGAAGTTCGAGAGTTTGGTTCCCGGTCGAGTTAAACCAATCAATTACTTTAACATTTACATGTGTCGCTTCCTAGCCTGGTGCTCAGCATTAATAGGATAGGGTAAGGACTGATTAGCTCAGTGTCAGGATAATGTGACTCAGTGGGATATCTGGTCATGGTGCCAGTGACCTAATTTCCCAGTGGGGCAGCACGATAAAGTCGTAATGAGTACACACTGTCACAAGTCAGCATGTCTTGATATGACCTTAGATGTTGCCAGGACGAAAAACTTCAACGACCAACCAGCCTTCAGAATGATGATTATCACGGGCAACAAGTGACCTAGTTAATGTAATGATGGTGTATTGCACTTTGGCTTAACTGATGTGCATGCATACATTGTTTTACATGCTTGCAATTCAAATGTTTCACTCATCGCCTAAGTTTATTCCTAACTTATAGTTGCATAGTCCGATGGTTTGAGTTTCAGTCATTTTCTGTGATAAATATATTGGGCTGATGGCTACAATCTATCTCACTTTAGTTTGAAGAAACTTTTATTTTAAATAGCTAACTTTTGAGATATTTGAATTGCAAACATGCAAAATTAATTTTGGCAAGCACACCAAAAACCTGACATCATAGGCTTCTGCAGCAATAAGCTCTATTAAAGTGCTTCAGTGTACCCATCTATGTGAAGACAAATGTTTAATAAATGCACCAGTATCTAAGTTAGATATGTAAGGATATAAGTATAAGATATCAGTTAGATTTGTAGATATATCAAATCTAGATAATTATTTTGGTTTTGAAAATTTGATGTTTTCATCGGACTATGCAGCTTTAAGTTTGCATAGTCCGATTGTTTTGAGTCTCTGTCTTTAAAAATAAATAGTCATGGTAAGGATTATAATCTCCCTCACTTAGTTTGAACAGGTAGAGGCTACGACTAGGAAATCAAAACGGCTTGGTTTCTGAAGTCGTCTTGAAAAACAATATATGATGCTATTCATCATGATTTGTTCATATTGTTGGTTATTTCTCATTAACTATGTCCAGGATTTTGATTCTAAGAAAAATACTGGTTTAAATAGACCATGGTGTTTGACCAGTAAAAATGACTAATTCCAGAATAAAAACAGCACAATGTTATAGGCAAAATAAGATTATCTCTTTATTTTAATGTAGTTTTAATTGAATATTATTAACATACTATAGACAGGAGCATTTTCTTCATAGAAACTTTGAAGAGCTACTCATAGCCATTTTAATGATGTATTTTGTTAGGTTCCATCCTCAATATTAAAGTAGTGGCAGACTGTGACAGGTCACCCCTATTTGTTTCTATATGTAAACTGTCTTGGTTTTTCAAAACGTCTTGATTTTTCAAGACGTTTTGAAATCCAAGACGTGGCCCCTACCTGTTGAAGTAACCTTTATTATAAGTGGCTAACTTTGGTGATATGTTGGCATGCATATAGAAATTCTGATATCAGAGGCTCGAGCACTAACAGGTTCTGTTAAATTGATTACGCAGAAACAAATGCTTAATAGACTACATCACCGTTCCAGCCACACAGTGCATTGTGGGATGTGTCAGAACAAAACAAAGCCACAAGAAGCACATGGCACATGCGAATACACCGGGTGCAGTTATGAAATGTGCTAGTTTAAGCTCATCTCAGCTCTTGTTTGAAACATAGAACACTACCTAAAAATATATATATAATAAATTAAAATATTAATCTGTTATTCAGCATTGTATTTACATCAATATAATCAGCACATCTTATGCGATGTGCATTTAGATTTAGACAAATCTGGGCACTCAGACTAGTGTTAGAGCCATAGCCAGAGTCAGTTTTACTTATTTTATTCATGTTTTTATTTATATCCTATGGTTAATGACATATGTATAAATAGAACATGAGTTAATCAGATATTGGTTATATATTTCTTTGAAACAAATTTTTTTTGACACAATTGACATTTTAATATTTAGAACAATAATTACTTCTGGCTAATCAATGATGTAGAGTAACTGTAAAGTGACTGAAATTGTATGTTTCTTAGCTCAAAATGCTTAATTATGGAGAGTTGTGTATTAAACATATTCATTATATTATTATATTGCATCCTTCAGTCCATGTTTGTGCCAAATTGTTATGTGTTTCTATTAATTTTGAATAAAATGACAGTTTTGCCATACCCGTATCGGCAAACTCAATGGCCGTACACCTTTGCTTTGCTCCCAACACCGTTTTTAGAGCATGCGCACTCGGAACCGTGATCTCGTCTATAAGTGCAACATCATCTAAGTTGGATGTGTAGGATTAAGTATGGGTATGTGCTTTCGTCTAAAAAATGATTATGCCTAATTGGAGTAACCAGCGTAAAGTACAGTGGAGTGGGTTCAATGATCAACATAATTCAAGACACGAGGCAGAACTACATAGTATGGGAGTTTATTAATTTCAATGTGTAGTGGAATGAGTAGTACAGTAATAAGTATAAGAGTAGGTAAGGTTAAATGAGTAGTGAATCAATATCAGGTAGTGAATGAATAAAGTCTCTGGGTGACCCGGGCCTCAACCCCTTAAGATGTAAGTTGGGTCGGGTGGGCCAGTGAAAATTAGGTCTTGCTGGTCCGGCAGCGGGTGAAGAAGTGGGTGTAGTATGGGCAGGGCGGAAGTGAGGTCAGGACTGGTGGGTACAAGCGGCGGCTCCAGCGCGGGTGCGCTGGTGCCGACGCCTGGAGTTAAGTCGGATAGGTTGAGTGGCGGGGGAGGGCGGAAGGGTGATGGAGGGGGCAGGGGGGAAGGAGTGGCTAGGGAGGGCGTGTTCGCCTCTGTCCCGAATTACCCATATTGCCACAGCAATATGGACAATGTATTTAACTTAAAGTTTCAAAATGCAAGAATTAGGCAACTTAAAATGGGTAATAATATGACCAAGACAACTTTCTTCATTCACATTTATTATAATAAAACATGACTGGATATAATCTGAATGATCTTAAAATCATTCCTCTATTAAATATAAATAAAACAGGTAGAGATTCATGGGAGACTAATTATCAAGAAGAGTTCTAAACAAGTACAGTAAAACCTCTCTAAGTCGACCGACCATGGGACCGATTTTAAATGGTTCATTTAGGGAGGTGATCGGTTTGGAGATTTTGTTTTAATGTACAATGGTATTGTATGGGCGATCGTTTTGGACCCAAATAAAGCGATCGATATAGGGGAGTGGGCGATCTGTGGAGGTGGTCGGTTACACCCCCACCAAACTAGTTCTCAAAACATCCGTCCCCATTCTAAAACGGGCTGTGGTCGGGGTAGAATGTGGCTGCAAGAAAACTTTAGGCATGCTCAAAGTTCTGGAGCGCCATTCCGTTCTAGCCCATCCATTCCGTTAGTAAAAAGACCGTAAAATGTTGCTATTATGTTCATTCCATTCGCACACAGTTTGAGCCCATTCAGCAACATTTTCAAGAACATAGTGAGAACTACTTTGGTGTGATGGGGATAGTAGAGAAGTTTTACTGTAGTTCACTCAACATAATTCCACGAAGTCCTTTGATTATGCCTTGTACCCTATGTAATTACACGTGTCACCTAAATCTGATTTCCCAGAACTACTCAAAATAGCCAGGGTCTAAAGGGTAGTGTGCAGACCTGCCCCTACCTGCTGGGTTGAAGGTCAAATAGCGCATATTAAGTACAATGCAATTCATCTTTCTGGGATATGAATATCTTAGGTAAAGTTGCATAGTCCGATGGTGTTGAGATTCTGTCATTTTCTGAGATAAATATATTAGGTTGATCATTATAATCTACCTTACTTTAGTTTGAAGTGATTTTTATTTTAAATGGCTAACTTTTGAGGTATTTGAAATGTAAATGTACTAAATTAATTTCCGCATGCACACTAAAACTCTGACATCATAGGCTTCTGCAGTATTACGTTCTATTAAATTGGCTTGGTGTTCCTTTCTATGTGGTGATACATATTTGATAGGTGCACCAGTATCTAAGTTAGATATGTAGAATCAAATTTAGGTTACTGTTTTGGTTTTGAAAAATTTGAAGTTTTCATCGGACTATGCAGCTTTAAGATACATACAATATTCAGGTTTTGTTTGTTTGTTGCTGTTTTACATCCTAGCAACATCTAAGGTCATATCAGGACGGGTACCGACTTCTGACAGTGCGCACTCCTGGAGACTTTATAGTACTGCCCCACTGGGAGACCAGGCTGCCAGCACTATAACCTGATACCCCACTCAGTCACATTTTCCGGACACTGAGCCAACCAGTCCTTGCCCTATCTAATAATGCCGAGCGCCTGGCTAGGAAGCGACAAGTATCAATTTTTAAATCATTGGTTTGACTTGACCAGGGTTCGAACCCACGATCCCATAGTCTACCAACATGGGAGACGGACGCTCTAACTCCTACGGAAATATTCAGGTAAGGAATACGTGATGATGATGAAATCAGGCCACTAGATCTTTTATTTGGTGACCTAGAAAGGATTATGAGGCTAACTTAACTGTAGCATGCTAATTTAAAGCTGCATAGTATACTATTTTCTAAACCAAAACCTTAATTCTAAATATCCAAATTACGTACTGATCATTGTTTTAAACAGAAGTTGCATAGTCCGATAGCTTTGAATTTCGGTAATTTTTCTGAGATAAATATATGAAATTTATCGTTATAATCTACCTGACTTTAGTTTGAAATATTTTTTATTTTAAATGACTAACCTTTCATCTATTTGAAGTGCAAACATGTAAAATTAATTTTGGCAAGCATGCCAAAATTCTGACACCATAGGATTGTGTAATAACTGCTTCTATTAACTTGACCCAGTATTCCCTTCTATCCGACAACAAACGCTTAATAAGTGCATGCATCAGTATCTAAGTTAGATATATATAATCAAATCTAGATAATTGTTTTGGTTTTGAAAATGTGATGCTTCATTGGAGTATGCAGCTTTAAGCCTTTATTGCCACATAAAAGGTCATACTCTGTGTTCTCTGTGGCAGAGTGGTTAGAGTGTCTGACTTTTTTCTAGGTCGGACTCCTAATCTGAAGGTCGGTGGTTCGATTCCCCATGCCCCCATCTCTGCCAATTTGGATTTCCACCGCTATGTATAACTTACAGCGTCATCAAAGGCCGGTTGCTCTCATACCATGGCTATGTGGTGTGGGAGGTTAAAAATCCCTTGGGTTGGTAAAAGTGTAGGCTGGGGCTTTCTATCGACAAACTGTCTAATGGTGAAAACAAGTCTATTCAGGCTTATCCATGATAGGCAGTATAAATCTTCAACAACAACAACAACAAAAACAAAACAAAAACTAAACCAATTTACTTGAAGCTGCTGCTGCTGCTGAAGCCTATGGTGTCAGAATTTCGGTGTGCATGTCAAAATTAATTTGCAATGCTTTCACTTAAAATAACTCCAAAGTTAGCCATTTAAGATAAAAGTCACTTCAAACTAAACTAAGGTAGTTTATAATGATCGACCTAATATATTTATCTGAAGAAAAAAAACTTTCAGATTATGCAACTTTAACTAAACCATGCTAAGAGGCACCTTTACTATATTCGCCCAGTGATAAGAAGACAGCGTTCAGTTGGGCTACATGTCATGTATTAACTCGCAGCAATTAGTGAAGGCTGTTACTCTTATTACTCTTAGTGACGTAGGCAGTGAGAAAATGACGCGCATACTCATTAGAACGCTTAACTTGATTATCTGGTTTTAACTCTCTTCATTATATGAATCAGATGCTTCAAATCTCACAGGCAGTAAGTGGTGATAATGAAAGTGGTGGTTGTGGTAGTGGTGCTGGTGGTGGTAGTGGTGGTGGTGGTGGTGCTGGTGGTGGTGGCGCTGATGGGGGTAGTGTTGGTGGTGGTGGTGGCGCTGATGGTTGTGGTGGTGGCGGTGGCGATGGTGGTGGGGGTGATAGTGGTGATGGTGGTGATAGTTGTGATGGTGATGGAGTGATAGTGGTGGTAGTGGTAGTGGTGGTGGTGGTGGTCGTCGTGATAGTGGTGATGGTGGTGATGGTGGTGATTGTGGTGATGGTGGTGATGTTGGTGATGGTGGTGATGGTGGTGATGGTGGTGAGGGTGGTGATGGTGGTGATGGTGGTGGTGGTGATTGTGGTGATGGTGGTGATGGTGGTGATGGTTGTGATGGTGGTGATGGTGATGGTGGTGATGGTGGTGATGGTGGTGATGGGGATGATAGTGGTGGTGGTCGTGGTGGTCATGGTGATAGTGGAGATAGTGGTGACGGTGGTGATAGTGGTGATCGTGATGATAGTGGCGGTGGTTGTAGTGATAGGGAGATAGTGGGTATGGTGGTGATGGTGGTGATGGTGACGATAGTGGTGGCGGTAGCGGTAGCAGTGGTGGTGATGGTGGTGAAGGTTGTGGTGGTCATGGTGATAGTGGAGATAGTGGTGATGGTGGTGATGGTGATGATAGTGGTGGTGGTTGTGGTGATAGAGGAGATAGTGGTGATGGTGGTGATGGTGACGATACTGGTGGCAGTCGTGGTACCAGTGGTTGTGGTGGTAGTGGTGGTGTCAGTGGTTGTTGACATCGTGGTAGTTATGGTGAATGTGGTAGTGGTGGTGGTTGGTGATGGTGGCGGAGCTGGCTGGTTTGGCCAGGCACAGACTAGGCAGGCTGAGCAGCTTGGGCAGGCTGAGCAGATTGGGCAGGTTACGCAGGTTGGGAAGGTTCGGAAGGCTGAGCAGGCTGAGCAGGCTGGGTAGGTTGGGCAGGTTGGAAAGGCTGAGCAGGTTGGAAATGCTGAGCAGGTTGGGCAGGTTGGGCAGGTTGGGCAGGTTGGGCAGCTCGTGCAGGTTGGGCAGGTTGGGCAGGTTGGGCAGGTTGGGCACATTGGATAGGTTTGCGTTTGCGCCATGGATCACTGTACACAGGCGGCTCACTGTTGCTTATCTGTGACGTCACATGCTGTCAGCGGTCAGCGGTCACGTGGCCCGACGGAGTTTGACCGAGCGGACTTTATTGGCTGCAGTCATGCGGCGCCATGCCGCTAGGGGGCCAGCCCGTGTGCCCTCTGGCGGCCGTCATGGCCAGATAATGGCGGCGGTGCGGTATCGCAGGTAATCACTTCTGTCAACCGTGCCGCCTGCTGTCAACTAGGTCGACCCGGTGCCAGAGTTCACTACAGCGACGTCTGACGATAGCGGGAGACGTTATTAAAACTGCGTAGTCCGATGGCTTTGAGTTTCTGTCATTTTCTGAGATAAATGTAGTAGCTTGTTGGAGTTTTATATCCTGGCAACATCTAAGGTCATTTACCAGGACGAGCATCGACTTGTGACAGTGCACACTCATGGCGACTTAATAGGGCTGTCGCACTCGGTTACGAGGCCACCAGTACCATGAGCTGATATTCTGCTCAGTCACATTATCCTGACACTGAGCCAATCAGTCTTTTCCATATCATAATAAGGCTATGTGTTTGGCTAGGAAGTGACAAGTATCAATTTTTAAGTCATTCGTTTGAATCGACCAGGCTTTTGAAACCGTGTGTTCGAATCCCACGATCTACCAAAACTGGGAGACACGCTCAACTCATTCACCCATCCTGTCTGGCCCTTTCGATGGCGAGAGACGCCATCACAGCTGCATAGTCCGATGGTTTTGATTTGGTGTCATTTTCTCAGATATTTATAGATCTAGTAGGTTTAATTGAGCGTGCTTTCAGTTTGAAATAATCCTGATTCAAAATGACTAACTTTGGAGCTGTTAATGTTATCTTAAGTGGAAATACGCTAAATTAATTGTTTCGTGCACAATGAAGTGAATAGCGAATAATAAATAATTAAGCCTCTCTACGACATCTAAGCAAGTGGGTGAGTTGGGGCTGGCTCAGTGAGTAGCTCGCAAGCACGGGCCTTGGTGGTGCCCCCCTCCCCTGCCCCCCGCCGCCCCCCCCCCCGACCCATCGCCAGGCGGCAAGGAGTCGAGTATATATATAGGTAGGCTATACATAGGCGGTCACTTGCTATCCGGACCGCACCTCGTCCACACCTCTCTCTATCACCTCTCCGCCGGCCGGACACCTCCTTGATATGTCTGAAAAGAGTTCCAGGAGGGGGTGCCTGCCGGCATTTTCACTTTCTACCCTTACTCTGTCCGTGCCTATGGCTCGCCGGTTGGTTACCACAGGGCAGATAGGCACGGGCCTTTGACTCAACTCTCCTCATTTCTCTTTCCTAGATCTGCCCACTCGATTTCTCCCAGGCTCACTTCTTCCCCTAACCAGGGTTGTTGTGTTCTTGGGGGGGGCTCTTGACCTTTTTTCCTTTTCTCTGACTGGTTCTTGTTGCTGGAACGACCGCTGCTGCCACCTTTGCCCGCCTTCCTCACACCCCTGCTGACCGGATACAAGTGCTCCCCTACAGACACCATACAGATCACTACAAACAGACGGCACGGAGAGATCCGCTGCCACCCGACGCCCCGTCGTCACCACGTCTTGAAGGATGTCCCCAGCCTTCACAACACTTCCTCTGAGACCACTTCACCGCAGAAGACATGTCTTAACCAAAGACTGGGCCGATTTATCGGTGCCTCTCTACAAATGTTGCAGTCCTGCAACCGGTAACCGTCGTAAGGTTACGAACACCCCATACAATACATAGGCGGTCAGCATTGGGGATCCCTGGCGGCCATAGAGGTAACTAACCACTGAGTAAGAGAGCGTGAGTGTGAAGGTGTGAGGGTGTGATGGTGTAAGAATGTTAGGGTGTGGGGTGTGGGGGTGTGGTGGTGTGAAAGTGTGGGGTATGGGGGTGTGAGAGTGGAGGTATGGATGGGTGGGTGGAGATGTGGGAGTGTGTGGTGTGGGAGTGTGTGGTGTGAGGGTGTGAGAGTGTGGGGGTATGGGGGTGTGGGGTTTGGGGGGTGTGAAGGTGTGAGAGTGCCGAGAGAGGGGGGGGGTGAGGGTATGCGAGTGTTGGGTATTGGGGTGGGGGTTTGGCAGTTTGTGGGTGTGAAGGTGTGAGCGTGTCGGGAATGTGGGGTGTGAAGGTGTAAGAGTGTGGGGGTATGGGGTTTGGGGGTGTGAAGGTGTGAGAGTGTGGGATATGAGGGTGTGAGAGTGTGGGTGGGTGAGGGTGTGGGTGGGTGAGAGTGTGGGGGGATGGAGGTGAGGGGATGTGGGTGTGTGAGAGTGTGCGGGTCTGGGATGTGGGGGCGTGAGGGGGTGAGGGCTATCGGGATGTGGGGGTGTGGTGTGAGAGTGTGAGGGTGTGAGAGTGTTGGGGGTGTGAGAGTGTGGGGGATGGAGGTGAGGGGATGTGGGGGGTGAGAGTGTGGGGGTATGGGATGTGGGGGTGAGGGTGTGAGAGTGTGGGGGTGATGGGTATCGGGATGTGGGGGTATGGTGTGAGAGTGAGGGTGTGAGAGTGTTGGGGGGTGAGAGTGTGGGTGTGTGAGAGTGTGAGAGTGTGGCGGTATGGGGTGTATGGATGTGATGGTGGTGTGAGGTCATTTTAGGAATGCAAATGAAATGACACAAGAGCCCCACCTTTCTTTGCAGGATTCACAAATGACATAAGAGCTCGGCTCCATTCAGCTCTCTCCGTGTAGAATTACTGCCGGGAAACTTTATTTTATTCAATAAATCCAATTCAAATAAATCCTGATTTAAGCTATTGCAGACTTTGTCCTTCGTTTGTTCGAGCGAATTGAGTGAATTTGTTATCAGATGCCAAGCCCTTATGACGCCGGAAAATGGTCAGCCAATGGGAGATTGGCAATAGACGGGATCGCGGTTCTGACTGAGCATGCGCTAAAAACGGCGTTGGCAGCAAAGCAAATGTGGATGGCCATTGAGTTTGTCGATACGCATAGGGAAAAACTTTGATTTGATTCAAAATGAATAGAAATACATTTCAATTTGGCATAAACGTGTATGCACACATGCAATATAATGATCTGATGAATATAGCTAAGACAAAACTAGCCATAGTTAAACATTTTGAGCTAAGAAACATACAATTCCACACAAAACAATCAGTGATATCCACATCACCATTATTAATTATTGTTCTAAATATTAAAATGCCAAATGTGACAACATACACTTGTTTGAGAGAAATATATAACCAATATCTGATTAACCCTACTAATTTTCTAGTTCTACATATGTCATTAACCATAGGATATAAATAAAAACATTAATAAAATAAGTAAAACTGACCCTGGCTATGGCTCTAACACTAGTCTGAGTGCCCAGATTTGTCTAAATCTAAATGCAAATGGCATAAGATGTGCATATTATATTGATGTAGATGCGTTGCTGGATTTAAAGATTAGTATCTTCATTTATTATATATATTTTGTTAGCTGGTATTCTATGTTTCAGACAAGAGCTGAGATGAGCTGAAACTAGAACATTTCATAGCTACACCCAGTGTATTAGCATGTGTCATGTGCTTCTCGCGGGTTTGTTTTGCTCTGACGCATCCCACAATGCACCACGCCACTGGAACGGTGATGTAGTCTATTAGCTTTTACAGCAGCCAGATAATGGCGAGCTGGAAAACAATACAACTCATCTAGAGTACTCAGCACTACTACAGTAAACCATCCCTAACAGACCACCTCCACAGATCGACCACTTCCCTATATCGATCGCTTTATTTGGTTGGATCCCACCGATACCATTGTAACCATATTCTAAACTCCCTAAGCCGACCACCTCCCTAAATGGACCACTTAAAATGGGTCCCAAGGTCGGTCGATTTAGAGAGGTTTTTACTGTAGTTTGCTGCTTTTAGTGCTGCAGAGTCCGATGGTTTTGAGTTTTGGTTATTTTCTGGGATTAATACATTAGGTTAGTCATTATAATCTACTTTACTTTAAGCCCCAGTCACACATCACCGGACTGAGTACCGGACACCACCGGACAAAGAATTTTCTAGTCCGGTGGTGTCCGGTGTCAAACTGTTGCAATGGCCGCCGGATGAAATGGACACTAAACGGATGCTAAACGGATGCTAAACGGATGCTAAACGGACGTCAAACGGACGTCAAACAGACGTCAAACGGACGTCAAACAGACCTCAAATGGACGTCAAACGGACCGACCGGACACCAAACAGACACCAACTGGACACCAACCGGACACCTACCGGACACCTACCGGACACCTACCGGACACCTACCGGACACCTACCGGACACCTACCGGACACCTACCGGACTGTTCACAGACGCGCCAAAAACCGAAGGACCGAATTCCCACAGTACCATCAACGGACTCTTCAGGATACAAAACAGACACTTAACGGATGATTAACGGACATGAACCAGACGAAACGGACGAAACAGACTTAAAATGGGCACCAACCGTACACTTCAGTCCAGTGGTGCCCGGTTCAAGGTTAGTAGTGCATGTTCAAAACTTGTACCAGACACCGCCGGATACCACCGGACATGCCGGACAACGCCGGATGGGTACCGGACATGTACCGGACATTGCCGTATTTCACCGGACAGTGTCCGGTTCATGTCTGGTTCCCCAGTCCGGTAAGGTGTGACTGGGCCTTTAGTTTGAAGTAACTTTGATCTTAAAGGATTACACAGCACCACACTAACACTGACACCAGCTTCTAGTCTCTCTACTCTCCACACACCCCTCGACCCGACCCAGACATCCGATTTGCACCGCATGCAGCCCCGCCACATCATATCATGCGGCCGATGCGACAACATGCTTCATTACTAGACTGCGCTCTCCATAGTAAGTAATTTCATGAAAGCTGCTGCAGAAGTGTGGCTTTGCAGTTACCGTGGCTCCTCCGGGCGGATCAGAGAAGTCGAGGGATGTCCGGGGGGCGGGCACGACGGCACAGATGACTATAGCTGCGTGGCTGGCATGAACCTGCTATGCTATCTCAGAGTGTGACAGGAAATGAAATATGTTGCACCAATTAAATGAATATCAGCCACATTTGATGTTTCATTTAAGAGTGATTGTGGATTGAATTTACATTAAAACAGAAGAATTTGCATGTATTGCACCTTATATCATGGGGGGCATTGTTAAACTGGCAAATCAATATTTATCTTATTAAAGAAAACATTTGCAGATTTTGTTTATGTTATTAAGGAAATGATCTGGTGTTTGTGTTCTAGCAAAGTATCCCTCAAATGATGGTAACTGCTGCCTCATGACATTGGGTGAGAATGAGTGTGTTCACGCTGTGTGTAGGTATCTCGCTGACTGAACCCCTGGTCTGGCCTCCCACACCTGACCACATGTCCCCCCCCCCCCCCACACACACACAGTGGACAGTATGCCATGGACTGGTGAGCAGCAGAGGTGACCCTGCTGCTTGCAAACGGGTGGGTGGGAGTTACCATGGTTACTGATTTGGACAGGGTGTGAGTGACCAAGGTTAGCACAGGATAAGGGAGTTGGTGAAGAACACACATTGTTAGAAGTGGTATTTTATTTAATTAGAATATTTGTTAGGACAATTTCGTGGTGAACTATGGGGTCGAGGTGTGCATGGGTGAGGTGTGCATGCATACATGCATACATACATGCATACATATACATACATATACAGACATCCACACATACATCTATGCATGTATGGATGTGTGTATATATGTATATATGTGTATATGTATATAGGTATATATCTATATATGTGTATATGTATATATGTGTATATGTATATATGTATATATGTATATATGTATATGTGCTCTATAATCTATTATGGGAATATAAACAAGGACACTACCACCGAGCAGTTCTCTCCCTCTATTTACTCTACACCTGGATGTCATGTGACTTAGCTACTACCCACTCCTATTCATTGAGTTAGTACTACCCAACCTGCTATGCCTAGCTTAGTTCCTTCATCCACCACTGCACTGCCACCTGTGAGCGGCTCATGACTGCATGATACCAGCTGTATACAAGCGAGTAGTGGGTTGTGCCCCGCACAGGGGCCCGGTGAGGTGCATGCCGGACCCCCACCCCACCCCCACCCCCACACCCACCCCCACCCCCACCCCCACCCCCACCCCCACCCACACCCACACCCTCACCTCCACCCCCACCCCCACCCACACCCAACCCCCACCCCACCCCCACCCTAACCCCCACCCCCACACCCACCCCTTGAGCAGTACGATTTGTAAGGGGAGGGGGATAATGGGTGAGGCATGGGTGTGAGGAGGGGTATGTGTGGGGGGGGTGAGATGCTGGTTGCTTTGCTTTTGGGGGGTTTGTAACCTTACGACGGTTACCGGCTGCAACACTGCAGCAATATAGAAAGGCCCTGATAAATCGGTCCAATCTTTGGTTGAAGATTAATCTTCAGGTGGGATGGTTGTAGAAGTTGGTGATATCTTTACAACATTCAAAACGATGAATCATTGGGGCAGACCCGAATCCCCCGGTCCTGCGGTAGCACAACACTCGTATCCAGTCGACAGCAGGAAGGTTCAGGAGGAAGGGACGGGTAAAGGTGGGCCCAGTGGTTCCAGCAACAAGAACAAAGTGGGAGAAAACGATAAGGTAAAGGGCCCCACCCAAGCAAACAACCTCCTTGATCAGGGGGAGAAGGAAGCGTGGGAGAAGAAAAAAAAGAGTAGAGTATAGGAAAGAGAAATGAGGAGAGTCGAGTCAAAGGACCATGTCTATTTGCTCTATGGTAACCAGCTGGCGAGCCAAAGACAAGGACAGAGCAAGACTAGAAAGTGAAATGCTACCAGGCTCCCCCTCCTGGAACTCTTTTCAGACATTATCAAGGAGGAGCAAGACTAGCAAGAGGAGATAGAGAGAGGTGTGGACCAAGTGCGGTCCGGATAGCAAGTCAAGATGCTGGTGTCTGTGTCAGTGTGTGGGGTGAGGGGTGGAGCAGTAGAGAAATGGAGGAAGTATCAAGGTCTGGTTCTGACCACCGTCACCCCTCTACCCCCCCCCCCCCCCCCTCAAACACACGGCTCCTACTAATCGTGTGTCAGAGTGGCCATCACACGTGTTCCTGGTTCTCTGCTGCAGTACTTTGACCCTCCACACACACACCCTCCTACCAGGGTGGGTGTTGGCTAAGATGTATGTCTGCATGTATGTGTGTATGAATGCATGTATGTATGAATGTATGTATGGATGGATGGATGTTTGGATGGATTTATGGATGTGGATGTATGGATGTGTATTGATGCATGTATGGATGTATATGCATACATGTGTATGCATGCATGTGTATACATGCATGTGTATGCATGCATGTGCGCCCCACCCCCATCATTCACCACCAAATTGACCTAGCAAATATTGTAAATAAATAAAATAACACTTCCTGCATGTGTGTTCTTCAACCCCCTCCTCTGTGCTAACTTCGGTCAAACACACCATGTCTTAATTAGTAACCATGGTAGCCCCCACCCACCCTTGTTTGCAAGCAGAGGAGGGGCCCCTGTTGCTCACCAATGCAACATGGGTTCAGTGACATACACAACGAGCTTGCCGAATCGGACAGGAAGTCGAAACTCTGGTGCACCGAAATAAACGCTCACACCACCTCCAGACAACTCTGGCCCAAACTGAACAGCATCCAGGGGAGACTCGCCACCCCCCCCCCCCCCCAACTCTACCCACACCCTGTTTCACTGTAAATAGGTTCACTGGATACAGCCAAAAACACATTTTCCTATAGTAAAGCATACCAATTAACGTCCTGAAATACATCAACCGAACACGTTGTACCAACAGACTCTCATTTCAGGTGTTTCCCCAACCTGCTTAAGTATCTTTATACTTGTATAATGCGATATACATCTCATTATATATACACATATATATATACATGTATATATAATTTATATATATATATATATTCAGCTATTTAGAAAACACACAAGAAAGCCAGACGGTGATGGAGTTGACCAACACTTTAACGCAGTCTTGGTGAGCATGAAGCTAAACAAAAAAAGGAGTAAATGTTGGATGAAACTTGGGTGATGTTCATCACCAACGATGTCATTTGCTGTCTCATAGAATATGCCACTTATTGTCTCATAGAATGTCACTGACTGTCTCATAGAATATATAGCTCGCTCTTTCAGAATGTCGCTCACTGTCTCATAGAATATGTAACTAGCTGGCCTCATAGAATGTCACTGACTGTCTCATAGAATATATAGCTCGCTCTTTCAGGATGTCGCTCACTGTCTCATAGAATATGTAACTAGATGGCCTCATAGAATGTCACTGACTGTCTCATAGATATAGCTCGTCTTCAGGATGTCGCTCCTGTCATGAATTGTAATGATGGCTCATAGAATGTCACTGACCTCCTCATAGAATATTCCACTCACTCCCATAGAATCTACAAATGTGTCACAGAGTATCTCAGTTACTGACTCATACAACATGTCAGTAACTGCTACAGAATGTCACCCAATGTCTCACAGAATATTTCACTTACTGTTTCATGAAATATGGCACTGTTTTTTATTTCACAAGTGTTTATTCATCTGAACAAGTATAGTGTCAGCGCCGGAGCACTGGTCTTACAGCCGTTTTACATTCACTCTGGAATTTTACACATGGTTTGGGAGAGTATCCTGTGCTGTTTCTGTGCAGCACAGGACACTTTCTCATAGAATATGTCACTCAGTGTCTTGTTAAGATAATGTCAGTCTCATAGATAATATAGGACCTACCACACACTGTCTTGGAATGCTATTCACTCTCCCGTCCTGATATGACCTTAGATGTTGCTAGGACGTAAAACAACAACAAACAACAGAGAATTGGTAATGTGAACTCACATAAAATATGTCACAGGCTTGCTCATAGATTACGAAACGCACTGGTGGTGGGTATATAGACTAAATCATTCAAATTCCACTGAATTACGCATGTTGAGTTTCAACATGGATAATTTACGAATGCGTATTGAGCGCACTACTTTCCTTACACTGGACTACTTTTATGTCACACTCACCTTGCTCTTCTCACTTCTTCCCTGACGCTTGACCGTGATAGTCATTTTACCCACCCTCCCTCCCATTGAGTTGGTGGGTTGAGGGCTGATGTTTTGTTCTCGCTCATTCATTCCTACATGCTAGATTTTCTGTCATGATTAACGATATGAATTTACCTTGACTGTTGCCCTGATTCATTGATAACGATTTGACTGTTTATATTCTCTGCTTGTTACCGATATGATACTGATATGTTTGACAAATGATCGATGATTGATGCTTGATACGATACATGATATCGAATATGTTCTCCAGACATTTATGAGTTACGATATGTTACGAGATGTTCTCCATTAAATTTTGTTAATCCATGTTCTCCGTTTGTCTCTTATTACGCATGAGTTAATTATGCTACCCTTTGTTTCGGGTGAAGCGGGGGGGGGTAAATAATGTATTCTTCTGAGGTTGACGGTAAATACCTTATTCTTCTGAATCAGTACCCTTTTTCCTTTTTTGAGGGGATGGTTTATTTACCCTGTCCATAATGAGTAAATCGCATCACGGCTTGTTTTCATCGCTGAACAGCAATAGTCTAAATTTGGTAGCAGCCTTGTCATCTTAGCCGAAAGTACTTGATATTGCCAGGACACTGGTGTTTCTGGAATTTATGTTATTGGTACTATTTCATCAATTACGCTTTGAGACTCTGTCATTGAGCAGAGGGTTGGTTCACAGTGCTCCACCACGGGCAATGTCTCATAACGGACGCTGTCTCATAGACAGCGCCCAGGGGTACAGGCGCCTCAGATTAATTCCAAATGTAGCGCTATTCTGTATGGTGTTTTAGCAGTCAGATGTCTCGAAAATGGCTTCCTCCATAACATGCACTTCCTGCAGCCATTTGCAATTGAAAGAACAGCTCTGATTGGCTTATACCTACAGCCATTTTGGAGGCATATTCGCCTCCTACTCGAAAAGGATAACGTTTCAGAGTCAACTCCGAGGCACAAATTGAAAGCAAATTGGCAAAACAGACATTGCGGAACCGTCACAGGGTTGACTTTGAGGCGTACCATGAATGCAGCCCAGGTATCATAAGAGCGCAGGCGTGCAGGTGGGTGCACACCTACCAGTAGATTCGTGGAAATCGATGTCGGTGTCAGACGAGATGTTTGGGGGCCACAAATCTTTGGCGAGTGCCAGCCAATCTGTTAAGAGAAGACCCCTCGGGGATTGCTTACCGTTTTAAAACGTGCCGACAGTGGCGCCCCCTTCAGGCGGTCATCGTCAGCACGTCTGTGCCTCTGACGTCCCACTACGGGGCGGATGGGGGAGGGGGGATGGGGTGGGGAGGGGGATGTGGAAGAGAGGGAGGAGAGGGAGGAGGAGAGAGGGTAGGGGGAATGAAAGGGAGGGAGACAGGGGGGTGGAGAGGGTGAGGGTGGGGAGTGTAGAGGGAGGGGCGGGAGGACGGTAGGAAGGGTTGGAGATGGAAGGAGGTAGGGTGGTGGGAGGGGGCGGGGAGGGAGGGATGCTGGGAGAGGGAGGTAGGGTGGGGGAAGGGAGAGGGGTGAGGAGGGATGGGGTAGGGAGGAGATTTGGAAGGGTGTGGCTAGGGGGGGAAGGGAGGTGACAGAGGGAGGGTGAGCGATGGAGGGATGGGGGTTGTGGAAGGAGGGGGATGGTGGGATGGAAGGTGGTAGCGAGGGAGGGCGTAAGGCGGTTGGGAGGGAGGCGGTAGAAGGGAAGCGTAGGGAGGGATCAGGGGGAGGGTGGGAGGTGGAGGAGGGTGGGAGGGCGGACGGGCGGGGAGGGAGCGTGGGAGGGAGGGAGGGCGGGGAGGGTAGAGGGGATGGAGGGGAGAAGGCGGGGGCGAGACTTCCGGCGCTGGCTTGGGCAGACTCGTCGCTGACCTCTGACCCCGCGATAGAATTTATTGCTCAGCCGTGCCCCATAACCTGCCAGGCGGCCGAACAGGCCCTCTGTGAGAGAGGGCGCCACAACAGCGCCCCCTACACACACAGGCGCCACCTGCAGGCGGCCGTGCACAATAATCTCCAACGCCAAATTTCTTGTGTTTTTTTTTGTGTTTTGGGGGGGAGCGGGTGGAGAGACTGAGTGTGTGACAGTGAGCGGGCTAAGGTGAAAATGAAAGGTTAGGTTTTGATGATTGGTTGGTTGTTGGAGTTTTACGTCCTGGAAACATCTAAGGTCATATCAGGATGGGTACTGACGTGCGACTCATGGCGACTTTATAGTGCTGCCCAATAGTGAAACCAGGCTGCTGGCAACATGACCTGATATCCCATCCAGTCACATTATCCTGACACTGAGCTAACCAGTCTTTGCCCTATCCTATTAATGCCGAGTGCCAGGCTAGGAAGCGATAAGTTTGAAATTGATAAGTCATTGGTTTGACTTTGAGTCGAACGGGAACCAAACTCCCGACATTCCACACACGAGGCCCACACTCTACCGATTTGGCCACCACGCCCGGTTAAGGTGGAGATGAAGAGTTAGGTTTTGATGAACTAACGCATAACTCCCACCTTCTTCAAAAATGTTCAGCTCAATCTTCTCGAAAGTGCCTTATCCTGCTCAATGAAGGTGGTATAATCATAGCATTTCCGGCCCCCAACAAATTGGCTTTCATCATCATAATTGCAACAATAGATTCATTGACCGTGGTTTTATGCCATAGCAAACGAGGCTTACCAGAACTGGTGCAGACCTGTAGCATGGGGCACTAAAGGCGGGTTTATAGTGCGGCCCCATTGGGATGCCCTGCTGCTAGTACCACAGCACAATAACCCACTCTAAGTTACATTGTCCTAACAATAGAGGCTAAGTAAGTAGTCAGTGCTCACTGCTAGCAATGCAATGTTCCTGGTAGCGACAAGTATCAAGTTGATAGGTCTTTGGGCTTGGGATTGAACGAACCCACGATTTGAGAGTCGCTCCGATAACCTTCCACTTGGGAAGTGTGCGCTCTATTAAACGACTGGGCCATCCCAATGAGCATCTCTGAGACTGAAAGCAGTACTTAGTTGTTTTGTCCAATTCGCTTCACGCTGTCACTGAGAGCATGGGTTAGTGTACTTAATGTGGGTCATTCTCTGAAACTGGCCACCATATATTTGGTTTCCACGTTATGACGGTGATAATTAAATCTTTCATTTTGTTGTTGTGGCAAGTCAACTAAGTATTGTTGCCACTGTTAGCAATACTACAAACATTTAATCTATCCCATAACAAGTATGAAAAGTCTGCTCGTATGAATTTATGCTGAAGTAAAAATGTGAAAATATACATAGCCTAATGGTTAGAATACTAGCCCTGGATTGGAAGCGGTGTGGGTTTGAATACTGACTGTTCTTATGTGGAATCCTTCCTTTGTTTGCATCACCTCCCCGACTCTGATTTCTGGTTGCGGTGACCATGAGATTGTATAAGCAATGCAGCAAATTGTTGGTGAACATGCCCTGCGTGTTTACAGGTAAGCGCATTGCCTGCATGTGTGTAATTGTAAGCATTAAGAGACTTATGGATAAACCAATTAAAAGACTTATGGTTCTAACTCTAAGGGGATTAGTGAAGTAGTTTACAGAAGGCCTCACAGGCAAGGAACCACATATGCAGGTAGGCATTGACAGGGTGTTGCATCAGAGAGTCTAGATAGTCAAATGGTTAGGACACTAGCGGACCAGACGGGATGGCCGAATGTGTTAGAGCATCCATCTCCCGTGTTGGTAGATCGTGGAGTCGTGGGTTCCAACCCTGGTCGAGTCAAACCAATGACTTAAAAATTGATACTTGTTGCTTCCTAGCCAGGCGCTCGGCATTATTAGGATAGGGCAGGGACTGGTTGGCTCAGTGTCAGGATAATGTGACTGAGTGGGATATCAGGCATGGTGCTGGTGGCCTGGTCTTCCAGTGGGGCAGCACTATAAAGTCACCATGAGTGCGCACTGTCACAAGTCGGTAGCTGTCCTGATATGACCTTAGATGTTGCTAGTTTACCTTAAGCATCATCATCATCATCATGCTGTTGGTCGCAAAGCGACAAAGACTGCTTTTATTTCTTAAGCGCTGCTATTTTGTGCGGTTATGCATTTCATAAAAGCTGCTTGCAAAGTCTTGAAGTGCTGCTGGCTTTTGCAAGTTACTAGTAGCACTCTCTCGGGGAGCAAGTAGAGGTCTCACACCGGCAAGAACATGTCAAGACAGGCGCAAATTATTTGTCCCTGCAGTAGCTGGCCGGGAGATGTTGGGAGTTCCCTTCATCACCGCCCTTAATGCTGCCATGGAAGCATGGTTTTCTGTTAGGGTTTGCTCCCTTATCCTTTGGTTCTATCAAGAACCTGTACCACAAGGCAGTGGTATATAACAGATTATCCGCATACCATAAGCATTTAGGGTATTAACAGATAAACTAATGCCAGAACCACTACTGTGCATGGTACACTTTTGTCACAGACGCAAGATAAGCTGATAGTAATCGGCCAGCGGGTGAGTAAGAACTAGACAGGGAGGGAGAGGGAGGGACAGGAGGGGAGAGGGAGGGAGGGAGAGGGAGGAAGGGAGAGGGAGGGAGGGAGAGGGAGGGAGGGCTAGGTGGAGGTGGGTGGTGGAGGGGGGATTAGAGCTTGCAGACTGGTTCGAATCAGGATTATAGAAGGATTAAAATAGACCCCTTTCAATGTTTATAAACATTGTGTATGCGCATGCAGCTTGGCTGCAGAATGAAGGCACACTGCCATTGAGTTTGCCGATACGTTCAGCGCAGAACATCACTTTTATTCAAAATTAATAGAAATGCAGACATCTAACCTTATAAATTTAATATACTCTGTTTGTAAAACATGTTTTTCTATATGTGTTCCAAGCGGTTTGTTTCTAGGTGGTGTGGTTTTAGAGATATTTCATTTTTTCTGTATGAAGATTGCTCACGGCCATTGACAATGCATTGAGTTTGCCGATACACGCAGTTCAAAACGTCAATTTAATTCAAAATTAAAAGAAATGCAGAACCCTAACCTTATAAATCTAATATAATTTGTTCATTGAATATGTTTTCTATATGTGTTCCCAGCGGTTTGTTTCAAGGTGGTGTAGTTTTAGAGATATTTTACTTTTTCTGTATGAAGATTGCTCATGGCCATTGACAATGCATTGACTCATTGAGGTTGTCGATACGCGCAGTTCACAACGACAATTTTATTCAAAATTAATAGAAATGCAGAACCCTAACCATATAAATTAAATATACTCTGTTTGTTAAACATGTTTTCTATATGTGTTCCAAGCAGTTTGTTTCTAGGTGGTGTGGTTTTAGAGATATTTCACTTTTTATGTATGAAGATTGCTCATGGCCATTGACAATGCATTGAGTTTACCGATACGCGCAGTTCAAAATGTCAATTCTATTCAAAATTAATCTAAATGCAGAACCCCAATCTTATAAATTTAATATAATCTCATCGTGAAATAAGTTTTCTGTATGTGTGCCAATCGGTTTGTGGCTAGGTGGTATTTTAAAAAGAAATTGTTTATCTTTTCTCTATGAAGATTGTTCATAGCCATTGAGTTTGCAGTGTGACAGTGTGTCGTCCTGCAGCCAAGCAGCGTACGCACTGACCTAAATACCTATGCTGACGTCATATGAAATAGGTCTATAGCGCACAACAATAATCCACAGCTGAGGATTATGATTGATATCACTCGCTAGGCTTAAAATATAAGTAGGTCGCACAATAAGAGCCTCACCATATCAGTAGAGAGTATCCTTGCACACACATTCTCTCTTTTTTTTTCTCTTGCTCTCTCTCTTTCACTCTCACAGACATAGAGCCCAAACTCATAGACAGAACTTCGGGCAGAATTGAAGAGAGTATAGTTTTAATAGCAGAGCAATCCCCCCTCCTCCTCCTCCCCCCCCCCCCAACCCCCAACCCCCACGCCACCCCCCACCAAGTCTGATCCTAAGCAGTGAATAGGCCTCAATCTACTGTAAAACCTCTCTAACCGAACACCTCCACAGATTGACCGTTCCCATATAGCGATCGTTTCATTCGGGTCCCGAACATTCGCCCATACAATACCATTTTAACGATAAAAAAAAACTCCCGCAACTGATTACCTCCCTAAACGGACCATTTAATGTCGGTCCCATGGTCGGTCGAACTAGAGAGGTTTTACTGTATTTAACACTTGCGTTCATAGCGGTGTAAACTGGAATGCTGACTACACATGAACTGGCGATGTTTGATTTGCTTGGCGTGTTTCATTTCATGACTACACCACTTTGGGTACAATGAGCGGATGGCGTACATTGGCTGTGCCTGCTGGGTACAAGCGAACCAACAATCGCCTCCCCCCATTTCCTATTGGCCGACACTTTTAGCCAAGCAGTATTCCAGCCTATCAAGCACCTCGCCGCATGTCATCATACCACGTGACATGTCCCATGATGGCCTTCGCCCCCACTTGCTATCCGGACCACACTTCGTCCACACCTCTCTCTATCTCCTCTCTGCTGGCTATGCTCCTCCTTGATATTGTCTGAAAAGATTTCCAGGAGGGGTAGCCCACCAGCATTTCACTTTCTACTCTTACTCTGTCCGTGTCTTTGGCTCGCCGGCTGGTCACCATAGAGCAAATAGACACAGTCCTTTGATTCAACTCTCCTCATTTCCCTTTCCTATACTCTACCCTTTTTTTTTCTCCCAGGCTTACTTCTCCCCCTGATCAAGGGAGTTGTTTGCTTGGGTGAGGCCCTTTACCTTATTGTTTCTCTTGCTTTGTTCTTGTTGCTGAAACCACTTTTACCTGTCCCTTCCTCCTAAACCCTTGCTGCTGTCTGCTGGATACAAGTGCTGTGCTACCGCCGGACCGGAGTGATTCGGGCCACCCCAACAACTCATTGTTTAATCGTTGTAAAGACATCCCCCAGCTTCTACAACCCTACCACCAGAAGATTAATCTTCAACCAAAGATTGGACCGATTTATCGGTGCCTCTCTATATTGCTGCAGTTCTGCAGCCAGTAACAATTGTAAGGTTACAAACACCCCAGAAGTCAAGTCAAGTTTGCCCCCCTCCCCACCCCGTGCTTTTCTCTCCATCTGGTGACTCCCCCCCACCCACCCTCCACCCCTCAACTTTAAAGTTGCATAGTCTGATGGATTTGAGTTTCTGTCATTTTCTGAGTTAAATATATTAAATTGATTGTTATAGCCTCCCTGACTTTAGTTTGAAGTAACTTTTATTTTAAATGTCTAACTTTTGAGATATTTGAAGTGTAGCCATCCACAAATAATTTTGGCAAGCACACCAAAACTCTGACACCATAGCCTTCTGCAGTAACAGGTTCTATTAAATTGGTTATGTATGCCCTTCTATATGGCGACAAATGCTTAATATGTGCACCAGTATCTAAGTTGGGTATGTAGAATCAAATCTGGATAATGGTTTTGGTTTTGAAAATGTTATGTTTTCATTGGACTATGCAGCTTTACACTTAGAATTCTCTCATGGAAGAGCACGGGCTTCCCATGCGAAAAGTCGGGAGTTCGAATCCTGGCCACGTCAAACCAATGGTTTTGAAAATTTGATGTTTTCATTGGACTATGCAGCTTTACACTTAGAATTCTCTCATGGAAGAGCACGGGCTTCCCATGCGAAAGGTCGGGAGTTCGAATCCTGGCCACGTCAAACCAATGACTTACAAAGTTGATACTTGTCGCTACCTAGCCTAGTGCTCGGCATTAATACGATAGGGCATGAACTGGTTCACCATAGGCCTATGCTGTTGACACAGCGTAAAGAAACCACCAATCAATCAAACATATTATATGTTATATATGTAATATATGTAATTTATGTATTATATATGTCTTATATATGTATTATTATCCTCTTCTTTGATGCAGGCTTGTGGTATGTGTATTATATATGTATATATGTATTATATATCTATTATAGGTGTATTATAGGTGTATTATATGTGTATTATATGTGTATTATATGTGTATTATATGTGTAGTATATGGGTAGTATATGGGTAGTATATGTGTATTATATGTGTATTATATATGTGTATTATATATGCATTATATATGCATTATATATGCATTATATATGATTTATATATGATCTATATATGCATTATATATTGATTATATACGCATTATATATGTATTATATATGTATTATATGTATTCTATATGTATCATATGTGTATTATATGTGTATTATATAAGTATTATATATGTAGTATATGTGTATTATATGTGCATTACATATTCATTATATATGTATTATAAGTGTAATATATATGTATTATATAAGCATTATGTATGCATTGCCACATGTTGAAGTCAACATGGATAATTCGGGGCGCGAAAGCATTACAAACTCACCCCGACGCTCTCCCCTGGCGCCCCCTTCTGGCTGGGAGTCGAACCCAGCACCCCTACGCCATCTAGCGGAAACTCCACTCCCCACCACGTGGCGCCGGGCTGACCTGCTCACTTCTTCCCAGCATCCGAACCCGCGTGGTGCCTGGAGCTGTCTCACCCTTTCTCACCCTTTACATATGTAATACATATGTATTATATGTATTATATATATTATATTCATATTATACATGTATTATATATGCATTATATATATTATACATAGTTGCTGAGAAGTGACGCGCATTCCTTTTTGCAATGCGAATACCTAAAATAGCCGGTTCATTGAAATGCCACTGTAATTCCCTCCAACACCAACTATCGCTCACCACTAATGCACGCCCTCACTCATAACCCAGTCACTCCCGGCAGCTCCTGATTCACACTGCTCACGGTTCACCCAGAATCCAGCAGTCGGACTCCGGGATAAGCCGCCTAGAACAGCCGGATTATGTCACACTGTTTGCGCTGATCCCTTAACACTGTGTTTCCATGCACTTAGCTGTGATTGATTTGTTAAATTTAAACAAAATATTTAAGTTGCATAGTCCGATGGTTTTCGGATTTAGTCCTTTTTCTTCGATAATTTTATATATTACATTGATTGTCATATTCTACCTTATTTTAGTTTGAAGTATCTTTTATGTTAAATATGAGATTACTATTTTAGGTTGATCATTATAATATTTCTTACTTTAGCTTGAGGTAGCTTTTATTTCAAATGGCTAACTTTTGAGATATTTGGAGTGCCAACATGAAACATTAATTTTGGCAAGCACTGCAAAACTCTTACACCATAGGCTTATGCAGTAACATGTTCTATTAAATTGATGCAGTGTGCCTTACTATGTGGCAACAAATGCTTAATATGTGCACCAGTATCTAAGTTAGATAATTGTATAATCAAATCTAGGGGAATATTTTGGTTTTGAAAATTTGATGCTTCATCGGACTATGCAGCCTTAACAAAACGATTTTGAGACGTGTTTATAATCGCTAGGTTTTGCTTGGTTTTGGGGTTTATGTCCTAGCAACATCTATCATCACATCGGGACGGGCACTGAGTTGTGTCAATGTGCACTCATGGTGAATTTCATAGCGCTGCCCCACTGGGCAACCAGGCCACTGGCGCCACTGGTGCCATGACCCGATGACCCGATAGGAGCAGGACGTAGCTCAGGCAGTAGAATGTCCACCTGTGAATATGTGGGTCATCTGATCGATCCTGCTCAGTGGACCCATTTGCAGTTTGGGCTATTTTCCGTTCCAACCAGTGGTCGACAACTGGTTCATCAAAGGCTGTGGTATGTGCTGTCCTGTCTGTGGGAAGGTGCATATAAAAGACCCCCTTGCTGCTTATCGGAAAGAGTAGCCTTTGTGGTGGCAGCGGGTTCCCTCCAAAGAAACATATCAGAATTACCATATATATTGGACGTCCAATAGTCGATGATAAAAATTGATGCGCTCTAGAGGTGTCGTTACATCAAATAAACAAACAAAAGGTATATATAATATATATATATAATTGTTAGGAATGCCAAGAAATGGAATGGGCAGTGTGGGATAGGCGGGTGGGGGTGGGTGGGGGTGGAGGGGGATGGAGGCATGGGGGGGGGGGGGCGCCTGGCTGATTTGCTCGGGGCTTGGTGTTGTAAGGAGGAAGTTTGGTTGGGTGTGAGCCGTGGTTGAGCCTTTTTCCTGACCACTTTAAAACTGAGCAGGACTATTTAATCCAGTACCCGGATGAAGCTTACCAGCATGGAAGCCAGCCCTTAAGGCCACCTTCTAAGGCAGTAGAATTTGTAGAGCGCGGGCCTCGCGTGCGAGAAATGGTGAGTTCGGTTCCCGGTCGAGTCAAACCAATGACTTATAAAATTGATAGTTGTCACTTCCTAGACTGGCGCTCTGCATTAATAGGATAGGGCAAGGACTGGTTAGCTCATGTTAGGATAATGTGACTGAGGGGGATACCGGGTCATGGTTATATAAACATGTCTACGCATGAAATATAATTGCCGAGTGACTAGTGGGGAAGAAAACCGGCCGTTCCTAGTGTGGCTGCCGTGCGGTGTCGGCGCCACGAGTCATATCCGGTTAACAAAGCACAGATATAAATAGATCATGCATGAAGAACTTCCGTGATTGATACTCGAATAGTTCTTATATATATATATATATCCCATAAATACATACATATTGAATGCTGCTTCCCATGTTCCAGATACTGACCCCTGCAAGAGCCACAGCTTTCCGCATGTCCCTATAAACCAAACCTGGGCAGAGCGGCTTTCGTCACAGCAGCCATTGTGACCGGGCATCTCGGCGCGGTGCAATGTGGGACGCCATTAGGCGGACATCCCATCAAGGCGCGTTGCACCATATGATATGTGACAGGTGGGAGGAGCGAGGTAACATGGGGTTTAGCGTCATATCAGAACTGGATGAGATGGCTGAATGGCTAACAGTGCTGGCTTGTTTCCCGTGTGCAAAGTCATCTGTTCCCAAACCCGGACCGAGGCAATCACCAGTTACAAAATTTATACTGGGCGCTATCTAACCTAGATAAAAGATTCACCCGGTACTTGTAGTACACGGGTGAAGATCAGCCTTATATAAATACGGGCGAAAATAGCGTTAGTATGGAACATCACATAGAAACTGTGGCTCCAGTATCAAATGGATACTTATATAGGCGCAGAGTTGGTGAAATGGGAGAGAATGCAAAAAGACAAGATGACGGCCGCAGAACGCCGTCGATTTCACTTTTAAATCTTATTAAACTAGATATTATATTATATATTTCAACTCAAAGGTAGCAGGCTCTCAATAATACATATGTAAAGAATAATTGTTGCTTCTTAGATTTTGAAATTAGGCTCTCAATTCTTTGACCCTCATTTTCGCCACCTTTTACATAGGGTTGGTTTGCACCCCTACTGCAGCAGTACGGGCTGAATCTTGTACCTATATCTAACCCAGCACTCAGCATAACAATAGGATATAGCATAGATTGATTTGTCTCAGTATCAGGATAATGTGAGTGAGTCGGGGGTATTGGGGCATGGTGCTGATAGCCTGATCTCTGTGACTTATTTAGGGTTTAATCCAGGCTGAGGGCGACTATAGTTAAGCTGTGAATATCAGAGTCATTCAGTCATAATGACCCTTTTCAGCCGTTAGATCTTTTAAGCAATTCTAGCTACACATTCCACTGTCGGTATTTCTACAATTTTTAATATTTTGTTAAAACATAGTGTCATGGGGGTGATGAAAATGGGAAATATTGCGCCTAGAGCGGGACTCGAACCCACATCTCTTTGCATTCCGGGCCAGTGTGCAAACCATTACACCATCTAGGCTCCCTGATATCACCACACTACCCACACCTACCTGTCTATGTGGCTACTTGCCTGATTGGTCAGTGCAGACTACTACACTCGTCCCCCTGGAATTGTAAGTATTTTAATGCTTACAATTACATACATACAAGCAATGTACTAACACATACATACCCAGGGTAGGTTCAACAACCATACAGCGTGGAGCTTGTACAGGATCATGGTCACGGCAACCAGTGTCATGGTGGTGATGAAAATGGGAAATATTGTGCCGAGAGCGGGACTCGAACCCACATCTCTTTGCATTCCAGGCCAGTGTGCTAACCATTACACCACCTAGCCTCCCTGATATCACCACACTACCCACGCCTACCTGTTTATGTGGTTACTTGCCTGAGAGGTCAGTGCAAACTACTACAATAGCAAATATTCATGTAAAAAAATGGTGTGTTCAAATTAGGCGACCAGATCTTTAACACCATATCAGTCACCCTCTTGCTGTGACTGGCAATCGGGCTTGGTGCCTCTGTGGCACACACCGGGCACAGTGGCCGAATCGGTAGAGCACAGGCCACCCGTGAGGGATATCTGGAGTTCAATTCCCGGTCGAGTCAAACAAATGACTTACAAAATTGTTAACTGTCGCTTCCTAGCTTGGCGCTCAGCATTAATAGCATAGGGCAAGGGCTGGTTGGCTGAGTATCAGGATAATGCGACTGAGTGGGATATCGGGTGATGGTGCCGGCGACCTGATTTTCCAGTGGGGCAGCACTATGAAGTCACCATGAGTGCACACTGTCACAAGTCAGTACCCATCTTTGATAATGATATGGCCTTAGATGTTGCCAGAACGTAAAACTCCAACAACCAACCAGCGTGTGGCACACTGCAAGCTGGGCACACACCGCTCCCCGAGAGGTGAGTTCGATTCGTGCCAACCGGCCATAAGCCGGTCTCCCACAGAAGGTTAGGCGGCATGGTCGGGCCGCCCGGGGCGTGCGGCTTGACGCAATCAAGTTCCGCCTTTGACGTCCGATTGCCTCGGCCACGTAGGTCTAGATTCCGACCACACAGGCCACGCCTGGGTTCCTTTCATCGCCATACAATTAGAAAAGGTGCGTGTGTGGGTTGGTTGGTTGTTGGAGTTTTACGTCCTGGCAACATCTAAGGTCATATCAGGACGGGTACCGACTTGTGACAGTGCGCACTCATGGAGAATGTATAGTGCTGCACCCATGGGGGTGACCAGGCCACCAGCACCTAGATAAAGGATTCACCCGGTAATCGGAGGACATGGGTGAATACCAGCCGTATATAAAAACGGTCGAAAAACGGGGGAAATGAAATGAGAGCCTAATTTCACAATCAAAGAAGCAACATTTATTCTTTGTATATGTCTTCATATTTCCCCGCTACCTTTGAGTTGAAAAATATAATAAAATATATATTTTAATCAGATTTAAAAGTGAAATCGACGGCGTTCTATGGCCGCCATCTTGTCTTTTTGCATTCTCTCCCATTTCACCAACTCTGTGCCTATATATATGTAGCCATCTGATCCTGGAACCACATTTTCTAGTTCCTGTCCCATACTAAAGCTATTTTCGCCCGTATTTACACTACATTTTCGTTCACCCGTGTACTACAAGTACCGAGTGAATCTTTTATCTAACCAGCACCATGATCTGATATCCCACCCAGTCACATTATCGTGACACTGAGCCAACGATTCATTGTCCTATCATAATAATGCCGAATGCCTGGCTAGGAATCGGCGATAGGGGAGGGAGGAGGATGCGAATATGTGTGTGTGCATGGGGAAGGGAAGTAATCGACCACAAACCATTCTCTTCCTCTAACCAGCAAAATATGCGATAGATCTAAGCCAGTGCTTCAAATAACAAAGTGCTGTAGTTGATGAAAACGGACTTCTTCTTTGCGTCTGTTTTGGTTTATGGCCTCGCATCTAAGGTCATATCAGGACTTGTGAGCGTATGTACTCAAGGCAACTTTATAGTGCGCGCTGGCACAAGTCGGTACCCATCCTGAGATGACCCTAGACATTGCTAGGCCGTAAAGCTCCAACACACCCCTAAACCTTATTGTGCTCTAATATGAATTAATGCACAAGTGGAGTCCTAAGGATCCATGCCACAATCTTCACAAAGAGCAAGGAACTTTAACAAATTTAAATTTAAATTTAAAAACTACCCCTGATACTTTTATGCGCTAACTCCATTGACTTCTCTTCATCTCTTCACCTCTTCACTTTGTGCACAAGATTTCACAGCAGTCAAAGCTGATAGATCTCGGGTTTCTGTCTACATGGGCTACTTATTTACAGGTCAACTTAAAGCTGCATAGTCCGATGAAAGCAACACTTTTTCAAAATCAAAACAATTATCTAGATTTGATTTTACATATCTGACTTGGATACTTATGCACTTATTAAGCATTTGTCGCCACATAAAAGGACATACTAAGTCAATTAAATATAGAATCTGTTACTGCTGAAGTCTATGGTGTCAAAGTTTTGGCGTGCTTGCCAAAACTAATTTGATATGTTTGCACTTCAAATATCTAAAAGGTTAGCCATTTAAAATAAAAGTTACTTCAAACTAAAGTAACATAGGTCACATCAATCAACGGTGTATTTATCTGAGAAAATACCAGAAACTCGAAACCATCGGACTATGCAACTTTAATATACCGTATATAAAATGGCTCAGGAATCAGTTCAACTGGAATTGAATGAGATGGCAGCTTTGACAAATTAATATTTAATGCCTCCTGCAAGTCTTTAAAAAGAAAAGTGTTATTGTAGCTAATCAGAAGCAAAGAGAATGAACACAATGAGAAAATTCAAAGTTGTGTAAAGACTTATTTAACTTCTGCTCATAACTGCAGGTTGCCCCTCCCTACCCCGCGACCCCCCCCCCCCCCCCACACACACACACCCACACACCCACCCTACCACACACACACACACACTTCTTGAGGATAGGTAGCTAATGAAGCCTTTTGTAGTGCGGGGAGAGGAGGTGTGGATGAAGGAAGGGGAGAGGGGGTGTGGGTGTGTGGGTGTGTAGACGTGTGGAGAGGAGTTGTGGATGCAGGAAGGGGAGCGGGTGTGTGGGTGTGTGGGTGTGTGGGTGTGTGGGTGTGTGGATGTGTGGGTGTGTGGAGAGGAGGTGGGGATGCAGGAATGGGAGTGTGTGGAGAGGTGTGGGCGTGAGGAGGGGAGGTGTGGGTGAAGGATGGGGAGAGGGTGTGTGGGTGTGTGGAGAGGAGGTGTGGATGAAGGAAGAGAGTGCGTGTGTGGAGAGGTGTGGGTGTGAGGAGGGGTGATGTGGATGCCGGAAGGGGAGAGGGTGTGTGGAGGTGTGTGTGTGTGTGTGGAGGGGAGGTGTGGGTGAAGGATGGGGAGAGGGTTATGGGTGTGTGGGTGTGTGGGTGTGTGGAGAGGTGTGGTTGGAGTCTAGGGAGAGGGTGTTTGGAGAGGAGGTGTGGGTGAAGGCTGGGGAGAGGGTGTGTGGGTGTGTGGGTGTGAGGAGAGGTGTGGTTGGAGTATAGGGAGAGGGTGTATGGGTGTGTGGAGAGGAGGTGTGGATGAAGTAAGGGGAGTGGGTTTGTGGAGAGGTGTGTATGTGTGGAGGGGAGGTGTGGTTGGAGGATGGGGAGAGGGTGTCTGGAGAGGAGGTGTGGGTGAAGGCTGGGGAGAGGGTGTGTGGGTGTGTAGAGAAGAGGTGTGGGCGAATGATGATTGAACAGTTGTTGTTGTTTTAGGATGTTGTTGAAGGATGGTTGAACAGTTGTCGTTTTAGGATGTTGTTGAAGGATGGTTGAACAGTTGTCGTTGTTTTAGGATGTTGTTGAAGGATGGTTGAACAGTTGTCGTTGTTTTAGGATGTTGTTGAAGGATGGTTGAACAGTTGTCATTGTTTTAGGATGTTGTTGAAGGATGGTTGAACAGTTGTCGTTGTTTTAGGATGTTGTTGAAGGATGGTTGAACAGTTGTCGTTGTTTCCCATTGGGAGGGTGTGTGTGTGGGGGGGGGGGGTGAAGAGGTGGGTAGAGGATGAGGAGGGCGTGTGAGTGTGTGAAGAAGTGGGAGATGGTGTGTGTGGGTGTCGTTGTTGTTTTACGTCCTAGCAACAGCTAAGGTCATATCAGGGCATTTACTGATGTGTGACAGTGCACACGCATGGCAACTTTATAGTGCTACCCCACTGGGAAACGAGGCCCCCAACATGATGACCCGATGCCCCAGACAGTCACATTACCCTGACACTGCGCTAACCAGTCCCTATCCTATCCTATTAATGCCGAGCGCCAGGCTAGGTAGCAACATGAGCCAATTGTATAAGTCATTGGCTTGACTTGGCTAGGATTTGAACTCCCGACCTTCAGCACGGGTAGCCTGCGCTCTACCGTGTCGGATACCGCGTCCGTTGTGAGTGTGGGTGTGGGGAGGTACAACATTTGTAGATATCCCCTACCAGGAGGCGGGCACTGTTATAGAATATCAGGTAGGGTGACACCACATTAATTAGTTCTAAATCCATATTTGATATGAGATTTCTCCCCGGATCTATAATATATTGACTCAGTATTGATTCCGGCTTAATATGGATCGATGCTACTTCCGGCCACGTCCGCAACAGCAAGTTTTGAAGTATTGAAATAGAACTAGTTAATGTCCTTGGTTGGTAATAGGTTGGTTGGTTGTTGGAGTTTTACCTCCTGGCAACATCGAAGATCCTATCAGGACGGATACCAACTTGTGACAATGTGCACTCATAGCAACTTTATACTATAGGATACTCTAACCACTCCACCACAGTGCTGCCCCACTGCGAGACCAGGCCACCAACACCATGACCTGATATCCCACTCAGTCACATTATCCTGACACTGAGCCAACCAGTCCTTGCCCTATCCCAATAATGTCAAGCACCAAGCTAGGAAGCGACAAGTATAAACTTTTAAGTCATTGTTTTGACTCGATCAGGGTTCAAACCTATTGTTTCGAATCCCACGATCTACCAAAACGGGTGACTGACGCTCAACTCAATCGGTCCGTAATACTGGGTATATACTTGTATACACGGGTTTTGGGTGCATTAGGTTGGGAGCCGTTGTGGGCTCCGGTAGAGTTAGGTGCGATCCACCAGGTTAACGCTTTGGTCGGGCGGGAGAGTTGAGATGCCCTAGTCGGCGCCACCATCGGGATCGGCAGGTTCTAGTATGATCCGCCAGGGGGCTTCTGGTTCCCCTTCCGCCTTGGGCTTGGCTTGGCTCGTCACTGCCTGCCCGTCCAGCACCGTAGCCACTTATCAGTGCCCGCTCATCTTGTTGTTTTTTTCTCTTTTCTCTTCTTTTTGTTATGTGCTTATTACTGTTTATTCTAATTGATCGGTAGGGCTGTGTACTACCCACGCCTACCTGTCTATGTGACCTCTCAGGCAAGTGCAGACTACTACACTCTCCCCCCGGGAATTGTAAGTCATTTAATGCTTACAATTACATATATACAGGCAATGCACTTACCCATACATACACAGGGCAGGTTCAACAACCATACAGTGTGTAGCGTGTATAGGATATTCAACAATGGAATAAACATTTTGAAGAGAGAAACACAAATTCCAAGTAAAACTAACATAACAACTTTTTGCAGCGAAGCGTAGTCTAGCAGGTTTCCATCAGTAAAGTTAATTGTTCAGTTTGACTCATCAGTTCACAGAAAGCACGCAGTATGCACTGGATATGCATGACACGTGACGGCGAGTGAATAATGTATCTTTGTGCGCATATCATCTTTAACGGGGTCACTAATATGCACAGGCATATATATATATATATACATATATTGTCATGGGGGTGATGAAAATTGAAAACAGTGCGCCTAGAGCGGGGTTCGAACCCACATCTCCTTGCATTCCAGGCCAGTATGCTAACCATTACACCATCTAGGCTCCCTGATATCACCACACTATCCACACCTACCTGTCTATGTGGTTACTTTCCTGAGAGGTCAGTGCAAACCACTACAATATCATAAGTAAATCCTCTAGTGTGACTGATACTGGTCAACATCCGGTGGAGGCGAGGGTGGGCCGCAGGTGGCGCCACCGGTACAGTGTTGGTTATTACGCAGTATCATAATGTAATAATAAAATAGTAATATTCCCTTCCGTATCTCTTTGTACTCACATAGTACGCTATACATGTCCCAAACAAAATGCTCCTCCATACACACACACATATTTTTGATAATGATATATAACGTATTATATGAATATAAAGGGGCGGAGCATTCTAGTGATATTTAAACCGCTTTTTATTATGCATGCTATTTATTATTTATCCATACTGCCTGATCAGGCGATTTGCTGTGGGCCGGATCCCGCCTGGCGAGTTTGGCACCACCAGCGCCTAGTCACGCACCTCTTCACACAGTTGGCCTCACATGAGCCTAGATTTCAAACTTTTGTATTACGTAGGGCGGTATATTGCTCGGCCAGAGCCTCGGTCAATAAAATCTAAGGATTCCACCACTCCTTGCTTTGTGTCTTTCTCCTACTAGGGTGTAACCATCTCTTATATATATATATATATATATATATATATATATATATATATATCTACTATATAATTTATTATGTGGATATAAATAACAGCAGCCCCTTAATGTTTCTCGCTAACCACCTTCACTTCCATGTTATTCACTGTGGAGCGTGCATTCTCTCCTGCCCGCCTCCTCTACACCGTGAGTCAGCTGTCACTCTGCTCACTTTCAAATATATATCCGGGTAATTCGGACATATTAAATTAACACCGCACGTGATTATATACGAGGTTGGGAGGCAAGATGATGCCATTGACTTGCCTGCATGGCAGTGTCGCTATCCGGGATGGGGTTGATTGGATGATGGCCCGTTATTGGCTGGTTAGGATCACGTGTTCATAGGGGATACATGCTATTGGCTGAGATGGCATGGCGTGCACAATCATGTCTTGCTCGGGCTCATCATGAGAAAACACAAGACCGTCTAGTGCCACCAACCACCCCCTCCCCCCACCCGCCACCCCCCGCCCCCCGTTCCCTATCTCCGGGCAATGCACGCACCGGAAACAAGCCGGTTTTGGCTGTGACGTCACTATTACTCGCGTCGTCAGCCACATACCAAACGGTAGATTGGTTGGTGGTTGGAGTTTTATGTCCTTGCAACACATGATGACTTTATAGTGCTGCCCCACTGGGAGACCAGGCCACCAGCACCATGAACTGATATCCCACTCAGTGATATTATACTGACACTGAGCCAACCGGTCCTTGCCCTATCCTAATAATGCAGAGTGGCTGGCAAAAGGAGGATGTGTGTGTGTGTGGGGGGGGAGGTGGTGGTTTTGAAATTGCGAAATATTTTAGATAAATATAGATTGAAGATTTATACTGCCTGTTAGGGATAAGTCTGAATAGACTTGTTTTCACCATTAGACAGTTTATCGATAGAAGGCCCGAGCCTACACTTTTACCGACCCAAGGGATTTTTAACCTCCCACACCACATAGACATGGTATGAGAGCAACAGGCCTTTGATGACGCTGTAAGTTATATACAGCGGTGGAAATCCAAATTTGCAGAGGTGGGGCCATGGGGAATTGAACCATCGACCTTCAGATTAGGAGTCCGACCTAGAAAAAAGTCACACACTCTAACCACTCTTCCACAGAGAACACTACACTTGCTAGTTGTAATCTACCTTATATTCAAGTAATTGTTATTAAGACGATATTTTAAGTGAAATTGTGCCATATTAATTGTAAGGATGCACATCGGAATGTTGGACAACATGCACAGCAGTAACAGCTTCTATGAAATGTACCTCGTCTTCATTCCTCCTATGCAATAACAAATGTGTAATAAGTGCGCCAGTATCGAAATTATATATACATATATATATACATGAATATAGAATTGTTGTATTCTCTGTGGTGGAGTGGTTAGAGTATCCGACTTTTTTCTAGGTCAGACTCCTAATCTGAAGGTAGATAATTTGTTTTGCTGTGCCATCACCTCTGCTCGTTTGGATTTCCACTGAGTGCTATATATAACTTACAGTATCATCAAAGGCCAGTTGCTCTCATACCATGTCTATGTGGTTTGAGGGGTTAAAAGTCCTTTGGCTCGGTAAAAGTGTAGGCTCGGGTTTCTATCAACCAACTTTCTGACGGTGAAAACAAGACAATTCAGACTTATCCATGATAGGCAGTGTAAATCTTCAATGAGACAAAAACCACCAAAAACCATACAATCAAACCTTAGCTTGGTGTTTTTGATTAGAACATTTTAGAGACAGAGACGGACAGGCAAAGAGAGGGAAGAGGAAGTTTGGGTAGAGGAAAGGAGGAGAGAAATAGATGTGAATGGAACAGAGTGAGAGGGATAGTGGTGGGGGTGGAGGTGGGGGTGGGACAGGGGTGGGGGGTGAAAGACCACCAGGTGTTACTTCAGTGCAGGTTCGATGCCTTTCCGCTAGGAGCGCCCCCCTACAGAGCCCCGGCGTCAAATGAAATGGAAAGCCAATTCAGAAGCCAATAAAATGTTCACTTCCAATCAGTCTCTCCAGAGTTTGCTGCAGTGCCGTGACGGAAATTGGGAGCGGCTATTTGCATAGGAATGTGGCCGGGGACGGACGAGGGCGGGCCGGCAACATGGCCGTCGGGGGAGGGCGGGACGGCGGGGAGGGTGAGGGACGAGTGAAAGGAGGGGGAGGAGGCGGCAGAAGGGGGGGGACGGGGTGGGGAATGGGGTGGGGAGGGGGTGGGGGGGGGGAGAGGGGTCGGGAGGGGGTCGGGACGAAGATGGGCGGGAGAATGGGGGGGAAAGGGAGGGGGAGGGGAAGGGAGGGCGGGAGGGGGGGAGGGAGGGAGGATGGATGGGAGGGGGGGGGAGTGGTGGTGGCGAAGGAGGGGGGGGGAGGGGGGGGAGGGGAGGAGGGGGGAGGGGTGTAAGAAGGGATGTAAGAGGGTGGGAGGGGAGTGGCTGGGGGAGTGTGGCAGGAAGGAGAGGGGTGAGGGAGTGGGAGGGGAGAAGGGAGGGAGGGAAGGGATTGAGAGAGGGAGGATGGAAAGGGAGCGGAAAGGAGGGAGGAGGGAGGGAGGAGGAAAGGGAGGGGTGGGATAAGGGAGGGGGAGGGGAAGGGAGGGAGGGAGAGGGGGAAGGGAGGGAGATAGGAAGGGACGGAGAAGGGAAGGGAGGGAGAGGGGAAGGGAGGGAGATGTAGAAGGGAGGGGGGAAGGGAGGGAGAGGGGAAGGGAGGGAGAGGTGGAGGGAGGGAGAGGGGAAGGCAGGGAGAGGGGGAAGGAGAGGGGAAGGAGGGAGAGGGGGCAGGAGATGGGAAGGTAGGGAGAGGGGGAACGAGGGAGGGGGGAGGGAGGGAGAGGGGAAGCGATGGAGAGGGGAAGGCAGGGAGAGGGGAAGGCAGGGAGAGGTGGAGGGAGGGAGAGGGGAAGGGAGGGAGAGGGGAAGGCAGGGAGGGGGAAGGCAGGAGATGGGAAGGCAGGGAGAGGGGGAACGAGGGAGAGGGGAAGGGAGGGAGAGGGGAAGGGAGGGAGAGGGATAAGTGAGTGGCAGGAAGGGAGGCAGCGTGAGAGGAGTGAAGTGGAGAAAGAAGTTGAAGGAGGAAGGGGGGAGGGGGGAGTGTGGGTGTGTGGGGTGTGGGTGTGTGGGTAGGTGGGGGGGGGGGGAGATTCTAGTGACAAATACAACCAGGCTGTCGGCAAATAGCTTAAACGTAGATGACGTTAATTGAGACACGTGTGTTGAATGCGCCGCGCATGCGCCGCGCATTCAACACATGCCCGATGCACGCTTGGCGCATGCTCGGTGCATGCGTGGCGCAGTTTCGGCGTATGAGCGGTCGATTTTCAGTGCATGCTCGGCGCATGCGAGGTATATATGGTTCAGGATACAATATCAAATATGTATGAGTTATCCTACAATGTCAGGGTTATCAGCCAGTATACAATGCCAGGGTGTATGATTTAGCATACAGTGGAAGGGTGTACAATCCAGCATACAATGTCAGGGTGTATGATTTAGCATACAATGTCAGGCACATATAACTTTGCATATAATCAT
The DNA here is from genome assembly GCA_030323885.1 of Branchipolynoe longqiensis. Classification (NCBI taxonomy): domain Eukaryota; kingdom Metazoa; phylum Annelida; class Polychaeta; order Phyllodocida; family Polynoidae; genus Branchipolynoe; species Branchipolynoe longqiensis. The sequence goes on from CM059186.1 coordinate 39,118,802, forward strand.
AAGGTACATCCATGCATGATTCACCATACAATGCCAGGCATGTATAATTTAGCATCAAATGACAAGATTATGATTCAGAATACAATGCCAGGTAAATATGATTCAAGCATATAATGTATGCTTTCAAATACAATGGTTGCCACACATATGTTTCAGCACACATCATCAACCATATAGCTTCAGTATACAATGTCTCAGCATACAAGACCAGACGGGGTTGCTCAAATGAGTTAGAGCATCCGTCTCCCGTGTTGGTAGACCGTGGGTTCATGGGTTCGAACCCTGGTCGAGCCAAACCAATGACATAAAAATTGATATTTGTCGCTTCCTAGCCTGGCGCTTGGCATTATTAGTATAGTACAAGGACTGGTTGGCTCAGTGTCAGGATAATGCGACTGAGTGGGATATCAATCAGGTCATGGTGCTGGTGGCCTGGTCTTCCAATGGGTCAGCACTATAAAGTTGCCATGAGTGCGCACTGTCACAAGTCGGTACCCATCCTGATATGACCTTAGATGTTGCTAGGATGTAAAACAACAACACACAAACTCAGCATACAACACTAACTGCACACCAGCACGAACGGTTAGGTCCACATACACTGGTGGACTGCACTGTCAGTGGCGGATGTCAGGTTTACTGTACAACAGAACTACTATGCTACTTATAAAACAGACAAAGCAATGTGCGAAGAAAGAAAGCAAGGCTTCTCTGTGGCGGAGTGGTTAGAGTGTCTGACTTTTTTCTAGGTCAGACTCCTAGACTGAGGGTCGGCGGTTCGATTCCCCGTGACCGCAGCTCTGCCAATTTAGATTTCCACTGCGGTGTATAACTTACAGCGTCATCAAAGGCCGGTTGCTCTCATACCATGTGTATGTGGTGTGGGATGTTAAAAATCCCTTGGGTTAGTAAAAGTGTAGGCTCAGGCTTTCTATCGACCAGCAGTGGAATGAGGAAGACCAGTCATCTATGACTGAAATTTCCCCTGCTTAAACAACTAATGCACACACACAAAAAAGACAAAAAAAAGGCGTGAACAAAGAAAGCACTTGCTGTCCGGACTCCACTTCGTCCACACCTCTTCTATCATCCCTCAGCCGCTGGTCTCCTCTCCTTGTTTGATCTAACAAAATATTGCAGGGGGAGGCCAGCTGGCTGGCTTTTCATGTCCTACCGCCTTACTCTGTTTGTGTCTCTGGCTCGCTGACTGGTCACCACAGAGCAAGAAGGCACGGCGCTTTGACTCAACTCTCTTCACTTCTCGTTCCTCAATACTACCCATTGTTATTCTCTCTCCCAAGCTTGCTTAGAACTCTCCGCTGATCAAGGGAGTTGTTTGCTTGAGTGGGGTTCTTTTCCTTTTCACTGCTTCACTGTGTTCTTTTGCTGTGGATCCCATCTTTCCACTTCCTCCCTCTCCAACCTTTCGGCACCCGGACTCTAGAGCATTGACTGCATTACCCCCAGAAGTCTATTATATTTCAGCCAAAATCAGACCGATTTATCGGTGCCGATTCAATACAGCAGATTTGCAGCCTGTAACGGAACAGGTTACAAACAAACCCAGTATTGCTTGTGAAGAAAGGAGCAGTGTATTAGTCCTATAATTACCATTACAAAACCAACCTCCATACAAGTTTTATTGTACCAACTCTGACAATTGTTTTCCCTCCTCTCCCTGTTTCTCTGTGTCTATATGTCTCCCTCCTTGTCTCTCTGACTATCTCTGTCTGCATGTCTCCCTTCTTCTCTACATGCCTATCTCTGTCTGTCTCTCTCTATATCTGTGTCTCTCCCCTCTCTGTCTATTTGTCTTTCTTTCCGTCTCTACCTGTATGTCGCTCTCCCTGTTTCTGTCTTTCTCCTCCTCTCTCTGCATGTCTGTCGTTGTCTGTCTGTGTCCCTCTCTCTTTCAATCTGTCTCGTTCTGTCTGTCTGTTTCTCCCTATCCTACTTCCTATGTATGTCTGTCTCTCATTCTATTTGTCTCTCTCTATGTCTGTCTCTCTCCCTCTCTCTCCCTCTCACTCATTCGCTACACGTGTGACAGCTTGAATCTTCATGTGACCTCATCGTGTAATTAGAAGTGGGGCATTGTCGGTGCGCATGACCGGCAGTATGCTGGCCGGGCGGATCAGCGGCTGTGATGTCATGATCCCCCTGTTACTGCGAATGACCGGTGTTGCGGTTTCAGGTCTCCATCGGTTTCAGGTCTACGCTGTCGCTTCTGCACATGTGTGGATGCCCTGTGCATGCACCAAATTCGACTGACGCTTTCAAACTGCACAATGTTGCGGTTTGGGTTCTCCGTCGGTTTCAGCTCTATGCTCTCGCTTCTTGTATCTCGGAGGTGGGGGGAGGGGGTACTTTTATTTATCTATTCATGGCTTGGTTTGGGGGGGGGAGGTTATTTCCTCGCCCCCACCTCAGCGATACAAAAAGAACCAACCCGCCCTTCTCAGATATAAAAGAATTATTAAAATAATCCCCTCCCCTCCCCGTCCCGAGATGACACTGACACTATAGTGACAGTATGAGTGCAGCGATTTTCGGCGATTGCCGACGGCTTTAATCTGGCTCGATTTTGATGCATGTGCAGACGATGCTGTTCGATTTTGACACATGTGCAGAAGCGATGCATAGAGCTGAAACCGACGGAGACCCCAAACCACAACGCCGGTGTCATGGTATAAAACCCCGGCCCGATCGCAGCCCCTGCCGTGGCTTCTGCGCATGCGCAGAGTTTGTAAACAGGCGCAGCTCGGCTGCAGAACGAATACACACTGCCAGTGTCTATTAAAGATTAATAGAAATGCACAACCCTAACCGTATAAATTTAATATAATCTGTTCGTTGGATATGTTTTCTATATATGTTCCAGGGGGTTTGTTTCTAGGTGGTGTAAGTTTCATAGATATTTCACTTTTTCTGTATGAAGATTGCACTCACACTCAGAATATCCCAACTTTCACTATTATCTCTGTTTTTAATACTTTCAGCATAAATTGCTCTTAGGTTACATTAAATACTTCAGATCTTCCTCTTCAATCGCGCATTAAGATATTTTTAATCGATCCAATGAAAGTTTTTTAATTTATTTTACAAAAATAAATGCTTAGTCAACTGTCTTCACGGCAGGGGCTGCGATCGGGCCGGGGTTTTATACCATGACACCGGCAGTATGAGGCTGGGTTGATCAGCAGTTCTGACATCACGAACCGCTGGTAATTGTGCATGACTGGCAGTATGAGAGTGAGCGGATCAGCGTGTGTGTTGCCACCAGCTGCTGGTCACTGCGCATGGCGGACAGTATGCTGGCTGGGCGGATCAGTGACTCTGATGTCATGAGCCGCTGGTCACTGCACATGACCGGCAGTATGAGGCTGAGCGGATCAGCATGTGTGTCGTCACCAGCTGCTGGTCACTGCGCATGGCCGACAGTATGCTGGCTGAGCGGATCAGCGTCTCTGACATCATGAGCCGCTGGTTACTGCGCATGGTCGACAGTATGAGGCTGAGCGGATCAGTGTGTGTGTCGTCACCAGCTGCTGGTCACTGCGCATGGCCGACAGTATGCTGGCTGGGCGGATCAGTGACTCTGATGTCATGAGGCGCTGGTAATTGCGCATGACTGGCAGTATGAGGCTGAGCGGATCAGCGTGTGTGTCGTCACCAGCTGCTGGTCACTGCGCATGGCCGACAGTATGCAGGCTGGGCGGATCAGCGGCTCTGACATCACGAGCCGCTGGTCACTGTGCATGGCCGGCAGTATGAGGCAGCTCTGACGTCACGAGCTGCACCTAGCGGCCACCACGGCCTGCCCAAGTCCAAAGCGAGGCTGGCAGAAGGCCATGCAATCAATCCCTATGCGTTGCAGGTCCGTCCAGTGCGTGCCTGGCCGTGAAGCGGGTGGGTGGGTGTGGGTGTGAGTGTGGGTGTGAGTGGGGATGTGAGCGGGGGTGTGAGTGGGGGTGTGAGTCGGGGTGGGAAACGGCGGCCAAGGGGTAAGTCCAAGGGTTTATACTGATTGTACTCAATTAAATGCTGAATGTTACTAGAATATGAGGTTTTTGGGTGTTTTTGTGTGCGTGTTTTTTGTTTGTTTTACATTTTTTGTATATCCGAGTATTTTTTAATCAGTAGCATTATTTTATTTGTTTAGTGTTTTGATTTATCATGCTGACTCAGCACAATTATTGAGCTTATACAATCCAAGCTATTAGCAGTGCCCTGCGGTCCGGTTGGGGGTGGGGGTTGCACGTGTGTAATGTGTTTTGCTAAGTAAATGTTGAATAGTTATAACAGTAATACCTCAAGCTAAAACTGCATATACTGGGGAGACGACAATGACGACTGACTGATCAGGTTATATTGCTTTCTTTAACACAACTGACTGCTATCTACACTAGGTTCCATTTTTTTTTTTTAATTGTTAAAATTTCAATTTAGATAAATGTCATTTGACCATTGAATAAAACTCCTGGGGTCGAACCCTGGTCGAGTCAAACCGATGACTTAGAAATTTATACTTGTCTCTACATAACCTGGCGGTCGGCATGACAAGGATGGGCAAGGAACAGTGGAATGAGAAAGACACATTGTTCATAATTGAAACTTCCCTTGATTAATCAACTAATGCACAATCAATCAATCAATCAATGGTTCCGTCCTCTAGTCGAGGGTTGGATGCAATGGTTCTCCACTTGTCCTGATGGTGTGCTGTTCTGATACACTGTGAATAATTCAAGCCTGACCACTGTGAAATATTTGTAAACCATGATGTTCTTGGTCTCCCTCTCCCTCTGCTGCCATTCACCTTCCCTTCCAACAATGTACGGTATATTGAACTTTGATGAATGATGTGGCCAAAATAAATAAGTTTCTTTGTCTGTATAGTTGCAAACAAGCATTTCTTATTTTTAATTTTTCTGAGAACTTCTTTGTTGGTGATCTTCTTACAATATATATATATATGTATATGTAACAGATATAGAACACCCACAGGGCAGATATAACTATAAGGGCATCTAATGCTGCAGTCACATTACAACGCTTCTTAGCAGTGTGCCGACAATGCACAAAATAAGTTATACGCGTTGAGACACGTCCAACTTTTCGGCGGAAGTTCGACATCAGCGCAGCGTGTTAGTAGCGTGCGGCCAATGTGTGTCGATGCATGGTGAAAAAAAACAAAAAGAAGTTGGCGCGCCATCCTGATATGACCTTAGATGTAGCTAGGACGTAAAACAACAAAGCCACAATTTGGCGCGCCGTGTGGGATCGAGTGTCACGCGCACACGCTGTGTGCATAGCATTCGCGTAACGCTATTCCAGTGATGGCGACGCGTTTCTACCGTCCCCATAACGTTAGCACCTGCGCGTTGTCATGCGTCGTCGCACGTCGAAAGTTTTGTGCAAGCACCAAACATTCGACACGTGCCGACACATGCCAGCGTTCCTCGCCGACCGTCGACTTCCTTGAACGTGTACCGACGTGTACCGACGCGCGCCTAATGTGTGCGAACACTTCCTGATGTATCCCGACGTTGCAGCAAAAAATCACACACGTCGACACGCGTTGGTGAGAAGCGTTGTAGTGTGACTGCAGCATTAAACATCAGTTTTCAGGGCACCAATTTGGCAGATATAAGGGCACTCTCATAGCAAATCTAAGGGCACTTACATAACAGATACCGTCCTGATATGACGCTAAATGTTGCCAGGAAGTAAAACTCCAGCAATCAACCAACAACATAACAGACATAAGGACACTTAGATAGCAGCTATAAGGGCACTTACATCATAGATGTTAGGGCACTTATATAACAGCTATAAGGACACCTACCTTCCAGTTATAAGAACACCCACAGGGCATATATAACTAATAAGGGCACTTACATAACATATGGGAGGGCACTTGCATAACATATATAAGGGCACCTAAATTGCACCAAAGACAGGGCACACAAAAAAAGGGCACCCACATGTCTGACATAAACCAGGGCACCCAGGAGGAAGCAGACACGAGGACCACCCACCACACACGGGCAATGTAACTTGTAAGCGCGCCACCTAGCGGCAAGGTGGGCAGCACACACTGCCCCGCAGATGTGTGGCTACGTTGCTCCTAAATACAGTAAAGCCTCTCGAACTGACCAACTCCACAGATCGACCGCTCCCTATATCGATCGCTTTATTTGGGTCCCAAATGATCGCCCACACTATACCATTGTAACGAAATATAAAAAACTCCCTAAATGGACCATTTAAAGTCAGTCCTATTGTCGGTCGATTTAGAGAGGTTTTTTACTATACTAGACAACTAGAAGGCAGCCTTCACTCTCATCGACTCACCTGGCTCTCCTCGGTTAATTACTCCTCACCTGGCACTCGCAGCACCGCCGCCCCACCACCGCCCCGCCGCCCCGCTAGATGGCGCCACCTGTAAGACTCCAGTGTCAGAGGTAAGCCGACCCGCACCATCCATCCACTCAGGCACCACGTCCGTCACCTCAGCTGGCCACGGACGCGCCATGACACCACGTGACCTTGGCCCACTCCTTCCTCACCTCACCACACCTTCCACCCTTGTACATTTCAGGTTAACCTTTGAACCCGACACCACCGCCCCGCGGCCTCACCGAACTGTAGTCCCGGCCACACGCCTCTCAACACACCCTCACTCTTCTACTACATATGTTTATATATATAATTTAAGAGTGTGAAGTTGGGATGTTCGGCCCAACATGATACCAACCGGATGGAAGAGTCCATTCAGAGATGGGGGTGAAGGTTATGCAAACCACTTCTAGTTATTAGGGCTGATAATATCTATATTTATGCATATATATATATGCATATATCCATATATACATATATATGCATCTATTTTTACATCTATTCATATGTATATTTGTTTGTTGTTTTTTTTACGTCCTAGCAACATCTAAGGTCATATCAGGACAGGTACCGACTTGTAACAGCATGCACTCATGACGATTTTATAGTGCTGCCCCACTGGGAAATCAGGCCGCCGACACCATGACCCGATATCCCACTCAGTCACATTATCCTGACACTGAGCTAACCAGTCCTTGCCCTGTCCTAATAATGCCGAGCACCAGGCTAGGAAGCGATAAGTATAAATTTTTAAGTCATTGGTTTGACTCGACTGGGAACCGAACTCGCGAACTCACGATCTTCCGTACGCGAGGCCTGTGCTCTACTGATTCGGCCACCGTGCCCGGTATTCGTATGTACACACATATATAATATGTGTGTATATATACACATATACATGTGTACATGTGCATACATATATGTATACATATATATTTGAATATGCTTATATGTGTGAATAGATGTGTATATATATATATATATATATATCCTGGAAGGCTTGGCCTAACACGACAGCTGTAAGAAACGATTAATCTATGACATTTTCACTATGACTGCATGTAGACCGCGGACAGCTGACTATGCTAATTACTTGAACCGGAAGTGATTCCCTGTCCTTGGACTGCAACTTGCAAGTAGTCAGCAGCCTCGTGACCGATTCCTTGCTTCTTTTCTGGGTCTTTGCGTCCTGGAAACATTGAAGGTCATATCAGGACAGCTACGTCGTGTGACGGTACGTGTGCACTCATGGCGACTTTTTAATCATAGTGCTGCTCCTACTGGGACACCAGGCAACTGACACCTTGCATAGCCCAATATCCCACTCAGTCACATCATCGTAATACCGGGAAAACTATTCCTCGCCCTATCCTCTTAGGATAGAGCAAGGGATCTACATATAGCCATTACAGGGCCCAAGCATTGGGCCATGTAGTGGCAAGTATCAGTACATTACGCATTTTGGCGAGTCAACATGGATAATTTGGATGCGGGAACCCTGGCACTACTTTCACGCACTACTTTCTTGACTGCACTGCTTTCTTACCTGACACTCAGTGTTACTTCACTCTTCCATGTGATCCCGGTCCTGCCAGTCGCTTCACCCACCCACCCACCCGATTTGAATGGGTAGGGGTTGAGGGCTGCCGGGTTTGTCTAGTCCTATGTCTCGGCTTCGGGTTCCTGACTATCAACACTGTCTAGATATTAAGCAACATTTAACCGATATTGTCTAGCAATAAGGCCAATTTGATATGATATGATTCCGATATGATTTGACATTGATAACCAACAATCATCTCGATTACATTTAACTCAATCCTGACATCCATCTCAATATGAGACACGATACCGATATGTTCGCCACACAAGTCGACCTGCCGCAGGTTATGTTCTTCATAAAATTTTTGTTATTTCCAATTATTTCTTGTCTCTATTTTGTTCACGTGTCTAAATTAGTTATTAGTGTGAATCTGTCGAGATTCCAACCCACGACATTCTGCATGAGATGCCATATAGTGGGTGTTTTTTTGATTCGGATACCCCATACAGTCCTGAGTAGAGGTCGAGGTAATATGTATATATATATATATATATACATATATATATATACATATATATATATATATGTATATATATATATATATATATAATATGGGTATATATATATATATGTATATATATGACAAATAAGGAAATACTTGAATGGACGGGGCTGCCCTCTATGGAAGATCTTCTGATCAAAAAGAATCTGCGGTGAACTGGACACCTCATGAGGATGTCATCAGACAGGCTACCAAAGCAGATCCACTATTCTCAACTGTCTTCTGGTTACAGAAGGAGAGGGCACCCTCATCTCCGGTTCAAGGATACCATCAAGAGAAAGCTGAAGCTAAGACCGACTCATGGACGCAACTCTCACAGCAGAGAGCTAAATGGAGAGCGGCAGTCAAGTAATGAAAGCAGTCTTTGTATATATGTATATATATATATATGTGTGTTTTGGTAGATCATGGGATTCGAACCTCGGTCGAATCAAACCAATAACTTAACAATTGATACTGGTCGCTTCCTAGCCAGGAGCTCGGTATCATTAGGATAGGGAAAAGACTTGTTGGCTCAGTGTCAGGACAATGTGACTGCATGGGATACCAGGTCATGGTGGCCTGGTGTCCCAGTGGGACAACACTATAAAGTGACCATGAGTGCACTGTCACAAGTCGGTACCCGTCCTGATATGATATGACCCTACATGTTGCGAGGATGCAAAACTCCAACAACCGACCAAACAACCATGAGGTGTCCAGTCCACCAGAGATTCTCTTAGATCAGAAGATCTTCCATAGAGGGCAGGCCCGTCTGTTCGAGTATTTCCTTATTTGTCACTTTGTCCTTACAGGTTAGCCTCATGATTGAACGCAGATGTCGCATCATGAAAGCATGGAGCTTTTTCACCTCAGTCTGTACACTGTCCAGGCCTTGGCTCCGTATAGTAGGGTGGATAGCACGATTGCACGGTAGATCTTGCCTTTGACCCGCATGGACACATGGTGGTTGTTCCAGAGTCTCTGGCGTAGTCGGCCGAAAGATGCGCTAGCCTTGGCCATCCTCCTCTGTATTTCAGCATCAATGCATCCATCACTTGATATAGTGCTTCCGAGGTAGGTGAATTCCAGAACAGAGTTCACCTTGTTTCCGTCAACCATGATATCCTCCTCTGAGGTTCTTGTAGAGTTGGGTTGGTACAGTACCTCCGTCTTCTTGATGTTAATCTTCAGGCCGAACTTCTTTGATGCATCGGAGAAAGCATCCACTATTTTCTGGATCTCTTCAGCAGAGCGGGCAACCAGTGCACTGTCATCTGCGAATAGCAGCTCTCTCACCAGTATCTGAGTAGTCTTGGTCTTCGCTCTGAAGTGTGCGACATTGAATAGGTCAGCGCTCTGTCTGGACTGTATATAAATGCCATATATGATATATATACTCTTCATATATATACATGCAATGTACATATATATATATTTATATTGTATATATACATTGTATATATACATACGATGTACACACACATATATATATACATCTATATAGTCTCCTGCAGTACTGCACATGCGTACAATACGGGTCGCTGCTTGTGGTGCGTGCTGTGGGGAGGCCGGCTGCAGGGGGGTGTCTATATTAAATGTATAGCGTGGAGGGTTGAGGCACTACGGCCAACATAAAGCACACACACTCCCTGATCAGACTTCTCCAACGGGTGGGTGATGGAAGGAGGGGGCAATATGGGAGGGGCAGGGGTGGGGATGATGGGGCGGGACCAGGATCCCACCCCAACCACCAACCCCACCCCACCCCCCATCCCGATCTCCACCCACACCGCCATACCATCCCAACCACCCTAACCCTATCCCACCCCCACCCTCAAGCCCACCCTAGCCCCATCCCACCCCAATCCTATCCCACCTCCATCCCTATCCCACACTCAGCCCCACCCACACCCTAACGCCACACCAACCCCATCGTCATCCCCATCCCATCCCCAACCCCACCCCTAACGCCATCCCACCCCCACCCAGGTCATGGTTCCGGCGGCCTGGTCTCCCAGTGGGGAAGCACTATAAAGTTCCCATGAGTGCGCACTGTCACAAATCGGTACCCGTCCTGATATGACCTTAGAGGTTGCCAGGACGTAAAACAACAACAATCAAATCTCCATGGCTACCAGGTCCGAGCTCACCTTTGCATAATATATTGATTGATTAATTGATTTAAAGCTGCCGGGAAAGCATAACCTTTTTTCTAAACCAAAGCGCTTACTTAGATTTGACCCTGGTGCACTTATTATACATTTGTTGCTGTATAAAAGGGAATATTAAGTCAATTTAATACACCCCTTTAACGTTGAAGCCAATGGATTCCAGTCTTTTGATGTGCATACAAAAATAATAATAATTGTGCATGATTCCACTTCAAATATCTCCGAAGTTGGCCTTTTAGAGTCAAAGTTACTTCAAACTAAAGTAAGGTACATTATAACAATCAAATCCAATCGCTTTGCTGCGCTTTGCTGCGCTTTGCTGCGCTTTGCTGCGCTTTGCTGCGCTTTGCTGCGCTTTGCTGCGCTTTGCTGCGCTTTGCTGCGCTTTGCTGCGCTTTGCTGCGCTTTGCTGCGCTTTGCTGCGCCTTGCTGCGCCTTGCTGCGCCTTGCTGCGCCTTGCTGCGCCTTGCTGCGCCTTGCTGCGCCTTGCTGCGCCTTGCTGCGCCTTGCTGCGCCTTGCTGCGCCTTGCTGCGCCTTGCTGCGCCTTGCTGCGCCTTGCTGCGCTTGCTGCGCTTTGCTGCGCTTTGCTGCGCTTTGCTGCGCTTTGCTGCGCTTTGCTGCGCCTTGCTGCGCCTTGCTGCGCCTTGCTGCGCCTTGCTGCGCCTTGCTGCGCCTTGCTGCGCCTTGCTGCGCCTTGCTGCGCCTTGCTGCGCCTTGCTGCCTTGCTGCGCTGCTGCGCTTGCTGCGCCTTGCTGCGCTTGCTGCGCCTTGCTGCGCTGCTGCCTTGCTGCGCCTTGCTGCGCTTCTGCGCTGCGCCTTGCTGCGCCTTGCTGCGCCTTGCTGCGCCTTGCTGCGCCTTGCTGCGCCTTGCTGCGCCTTGCTGCGCCTTGCTGCGCCTTGCTGCGCTTTGCTGCGCTTTGCTGCGCTTTGCTGCGCTTTGCTGCGCTTTGCTGCGCTTTGCTGCGCTTTGCTGCGCTTTGCTGCGCTTTGCTGCGCTTTGCTGCGCTTTGCTGCGCTTTGATGCGCTTTGCTGCGCTTTGCTGCGCTTTGATGCGCTTTGATGCGCTTTGATGCGCTTTGATGCGCTTTGCTGCGCTTTGATGCGCTTTGATGCGCTTTGATGCGCTTTGATGCGCTTTGATGCGCTTTGATGCGCTGTGCTGCGCTTTGATGCGCTGTGCTGCGCTTTGATGCGCTGTGCTGCGCTTCCCTGCGCTTCCCTGCGCTTCCCTGTGCTTCCCTGCGCTTCCCTGCGCTTCGCTGGGCTTTGCTGCGCTTCGCGGCGCTTCGCTGCGCTTCGCTGCGCTTCGCGGCGCTTCGCTGCGCTTCGCTGCGCGTTGCGGCGCGTTGCGGCGCGTTGCGGCGCGTTGCGGCGCGTTGCGGCGCGTTGCGGCGCGTTGCGTGCATGCGCTTTGATGCGCTTTGATGCGGTTCGCTGCGCCCCGCTGCGCTCGGCTGGGTTTCGCTAAGCTGTGCAGCGCTGTGCTGTGCTGGGTTGTACTGTACTGTGCTGGGCTGTGTTGGGCTGCATTGTGTTGGATTGTGCTGGGCTAGTCGTGTTGGGCTGTGCTGTGTTGCGCTTAGATACAATATTCACCCCGTACTGCTGCAGTAGGGGTGCAAAAAGCTGGCAAAAATGCGGGTCAAAGAATTGAGAGCCTAATTTTACAATCTAAGAAGCAACAATTATTCTTTACATATGTCTTATTGATAGCCCGCTACCTTTGAGTTGAAAAATATAATATAATATATAGTTTAATAAGATTTAAAAGTGAAATCGACGGCGTTCTGCGGGCGCCATCTTGTCTTTCTGCATTCTCTCCCATTTCACCAACTCTGTGCCTATATGCATAATATGGGTAGCCATTTGATACTGGAGCCACATACTGGAGCCTCACTTCCATACTAACGCTATTTTCGCCCGTATTTATATAAGGCTGGTCTTCACCCGTGTACTACAAGTACCGGGTGAATCTTTTATCTATGTTGCGCTGTGCTGTGCTGTGTTGTACTGTGCTGTGCCGTGCTGTGCCGTGCTGTACTACGCCGGGCTGTGTTGTGCCGTGCTGTATTGTGCCGTGCTGTACTGTGCCATGCTGTGCCATGCTGTTCCATGCTGTGTCATGCTGTGCCATGATGTCCCATGTTGTGCCATGATGTGCCATGATGTTCCATGCTGTGCCGTGCTGTGCCATGCTGTGCCATGCTGTGCCATGCTGTGCCATGCTGTGCCGTGCTGTGCCGTGTTGTGTAAGTACGCCGTTCGCTATCACACGACACCGGGCCGGGCTCTATTGATTTCCGAAGGTCGCCTCCTGGGCCGGCCGGGCCCGGCAAACATACAGACAGACACCGTGACCCGGGCCGGGGGTCCCGCCGTCACATGCCTGCCGAACCCGCCCTGCCACACCCCGCCCCGCCCATTCCCCCCCCCCCCAGCCCCGCCCCGCCCCGCCCCGCCCCCGCCCCGCCCGCCCCGCCCCGCCCCGCCCCGCCCCGCCCCGCCCCGCCCCGCACCCCCGCCGCCCCGCACCGCACCGCACCGCACCACCCCGCACCTCCACGCCGCCATGCCCGAATCTCGATCCATCTCGCCCTCCCCCCCCTCCTCGCTCCCGTCCCCCTCCGCCCCGCCCCGCCCCGCCCGGCCCGGCCCCGCCCTGCCCCGCCCCGCCCCGCCCCCCCGCCCCGCCCCGCCCCGCTCCGCCCCGCCCCGCCCCGCCCCGCCCCGCCCCGCCCCGCCGCACCGCCCCGCACCGCCTCGCACCTCCACGCCGCCATGCCCGAATCTCGATCCATCTCGCCCTGCCCCGCCCCGACCCGCCCCCGCCCCCATCCGCCCCGTCCCGCCCGCCCCGCCCGCCCCGCCCCGCCCGCCCCGCCCCGCCCCGACCCGCCCCCCCCCCCGCCCCGCCCCGCCCCGCCCCGCCCCGCCCCGCCCCGTCCCGCCTCGCCCCGCCACGCCCCGCCCCGCCCCACCAGTCCACCCCCTCATCCCCAGATGCGCCTACCCTCTTTGCCGCGTCGCCACCCCCCCCCCCCCCGCCACTAGCTTTGTCCAACCCCCTCTCATAGTCCGCCCCACCATTTCCAAACCCCGCTCCCACCCCTCACACACCTTCCTATCACCGCCCCTACCCCCAACTATAAACAGTAGTTATTACCATTTTTATTCTGTCTAGCTGTTTTACAAATGTATCCGATATTTACCGACAGGAACACATAGCTCAAATTCAATTCAATACACATGGTCATGGTGACTTATGCATGTAGCATCATAGGAAATGCTACTACGTGTGTACACTACAAACACCCTCCCCCCTCTCCACCCCAACCGCCCCACCCCCTATAAACAGTAGTTATTACCATTTTTATTCTTTCTGGCTCTTTACGAAATATATTTTATATTTACTAAACAGGAACACTTAGCTCAAATTCAATTCAATGCACTCTGTGGTCCTACCGGCGTATTCATGTAGCATGATTGGAAATACTACTGCTTTTGTACACTACAAACCCATTCCTCCCTCCCCCCCACCCCCACCCCCACCCCCACCCCCACCCCCACCCCCCACCCCCACCCCCACCCCCACCCCCCACCCCCAGGTTGGGATGGAGAGGGACGGTTGAGGCACTGCAGCAAACATAAAGCACACACACACCCTGATCAGACTTCTCCGTGGGGTGGGTGGGGGAAGGAGGGGGGCAATATGGGAGGGGCAGGGGTGGGGACCATGGGGCGGGACCAGGATCCTATCCCATCCCAACCACCTATCCCATCCCAACCACCAACCCCACCGTACTCCCATCTCCACCCCATCCCTATCTCCATCCACACCGTCATACCACCCCAACCAACCCCACCCTAACCCTATCCCAGCCCCACCCTCAAGCCCACCTCCACCAACACCACCACCCCCACCCCAATCTCCGTCAGAGCGTGGACGACGCATGCGCGGCTTTCAACTAACTGATAGCGGAGCGCATTATGCGCTTCCGGTATAGTGTGTGTGTGTACACAAAGCGGCGGTGTGCCAGCGCACATTACCGGTTGTAGGCAGTGTGCGCACGCATGTGTGTGTGTGTGTTATGTGCGTGGGTGGGAGGGAGGAGGGTGTTGGTATGAGAAAGTACAGTAAAACCTCTCTAACCAACCACCTCCACAGATCGACCACTCCTCTATATCAATCGCTTTATTTGGATGCCAAACGATCGCCAATACAAGGCCATTGTAACGATAACAACAACAAACACTCTAAACCGACCACCTCCCTAAATGGACCATTTAAAGTTGGTCCTATGGTCGGTCGATTTAGAGAGGTTTTACTATATTTGGGGTGGTGGCCGCTTTTGTTTGTTTGTTTGTTTGTTTAACGACCCCCAGCACAAAAAGTGGACATCGGCTATTGGGGGACATACAGTGGTTAAAGCTGAATAGTCTGATGAAATATCAAATTTTCAAAACCAAACCAATTATCTAGATTTGATTTTACAGATCTAACTTAAATACTGAAAGGTCTACCATTTAGAATAAAAGTAACTTTGAACTAATGTAAAGTAAATACCAGTGATTGATCTAATATAGTTATCTCAGAAAATATACAGAAATTCAAAACCATCGGACTAGGTAACTTTAAACATATCTGAATTAAACAAATTAATATATTATAAAGAAGTAAAATAGAGCACAGAAATGTATGCCATAAAAGAGCATTCAACTGCGGTAACATCAGAAGTGGTATATGAGAAATAAAATCAGCAATAAACGACGTTTCAAGTTAATGGAATATTTTTGTAAAAACCAGTTTTCCTCAAAGGGTGGTGGTCGCAGTGAGAGATGGGTGAGGGTATGCGGGACACATTGGCTGTATTCGATTAATCAACTCGGGTCACCCTCACCACTGTTTGGTGCATGCGCACATCCTACAGACTTGGGTTGAGTAAACGAATACGCTTCTCTATGCTCGGGGTGAAAAAAATGGTGGTTTAATCCAACACCATTTTTTTTTAAATAACAGATATAACTACAGCAAAATAGGATTCAAAGTGTTTTATGATTGCATAGTTTAGTTATATTTCCATTTAATTAATCTGGGTTATTACACAAAAACAACAATGTAGGACTGCTATTGGTAGCTGTTATCCTACAGGACGGTACCAGCGCAAATGTGACGTCATCATTCCTTGCCACCACCAGCCAAAACGTGGGTTACTTAAGTCGGGACTTTTTGCACACGGCACATGTTTTTGTCAACTCAATTCACGATGTTCGATTTGAAATTCTAGCAACTAGGGTGACCCGGTGTGGCGGTTTCAGCTCACTGTCAGTTTCAGCCGTGTGCATAGACTCAAACTCAAGGCATTGTCAATGGTCGTGAGTCACTAACCTTATAAATTTAATATAATGTTTTTGGTAAAGATGTTTTCTATATGTGTACCAAGTGATTTGTTTCTAGGTGGTGTGGTTTTAGAGATATTTCACTTTTCCTGGATTTTCTGTATGAAGATTGCTCACCACCATTGACAATGCCTTGAGTTTGACGGTACGTGCAGTGCAACATGTTAGTTTTATTCTAAATTAATAGAAATCCAGAACCCTAACCTTATAACTTTAATATAATCTTTTTGGTAAAGATGTTTTCTATATGTGTACCAAGCGATTTGTTAATAGGTGGTGTGGTTTTAGAGATATTTCACTTTTTCTGTATTTTCTGTATGAAGATTGCTCACGACCATTGACAATGCCTTGAGTTTGAGTCTATGCGCATGGCTGAAACTGGTGCACGGCTGAAACCGCCACACCGGGTGACCTTAGTCGCCCGGGTCGTGTTAATCGAATACGGCCATCGGGATCGACAGAAGGCTTGATGGGTGAGTGTGACTGAGGAGAGGGGGGGGGGGGACTAGCTGTACACTGCTAGTCTATGGATCGGCTCCAGCCCCGAATACAGACTCTTGCGACAATGCTCAGTCATAATCACTGTATAGTGCTGCCAAGGTATCAACTTGTGACAATGCACAGTCATTACGGCTCTATAGTGTTTACTGCCCCACTGGGAGACTAGCCTGTCAGTGTTATGCCCCAATATCCCACACGGTCACATTATCCTGATACTGAGCAAACCATTCATTGCCCTATCCTATTAAATGCTGACTGCCAGGCTAGGTAGTGCCGCATATCAATTTAGTAAGTTACTGGCTTGACTCGGCCGAAGTTTGACTACAGAACTTCTTACACATAGGAAACCAGCCAACTGGTGATCGTAACCGATTCGACCACTGTGTCAAACAGGATGCTGGGGGTCTATTGTGACTACAGTACAACCCCATTAAACCAAGCTCGGTTAAACCAAACGATCGGTTAATCCAAATTTTTTTCGGCGGCCCGGCAAAATGCTACCATTTATCGTATACAAAAGTTGCTTAAACCAAAGTCGGTTAATCCAAACTATCGGTTAATCCAAACAAAATTGTAGGGCACCGGGCTACTTCCGGTGTGGTTAAACCAAACCCTCATGTGGTTATAAGGTGATCTGAGACTTTTTTATATGATAAATTGTAGTATTTTGCCTTGCCGCCGAAAAAAGTTAGGATTAACCTATCGTTTTGTTTAACTGAGCTTGGTTTAACTGGGTTATACTGTATATACATAAAAAACAATAATAAAAGTGTCCCCACATATTGTATATTGCATTCATAATGCACATACGTTTTTGCCAAAGCCAAGTCAAAGTCGACACCAAAGCTCGGTTAATCCAATGATCACTTAATCCAAACAAATTTTTAGGGTCCCTTCAAGTTTGGTTTAACAGGGTTATACTGTATAGTTAAAGGCCTCTTGGGCGATGTCATGATAAAGAGGGTGTCCCCTATAGAGAGGGTGTCTGGGAAGAGCTAGTAGAAGGACACCACTAGCAGGGGAGCGGTGTTCAAACAAGCATAACTGTTCTAGAACTTAGAAAGGCTAGCTCCTTCAGAGCTCTTCTACAACAAGGACACCACTAGCAGGGGAAGAGGTGTTCAAACAAATCTGACTGTTCTAGAACTTAAAAAGGCTAGCTACATGAGAGCTCTTTTACAACAAGGACACCACTAGCAGGGGAAGAGGTGTTCAAACAGAACTTTAAAATGCTAGCTACATGAGAGCTCTTCTATAACAAGGACACCACTAGCAGGGGAAGAGGTGTTCAAACGAGCCTAACTGTTCTAGAACTTAAAAAGGCTAGCTACATGAGAGCTCTTCTATAACAAGGACACCACTAGCAAGGGAAGAGGTGTTCAAACAGGCCTACCTGTTCTAGAATTTAGAAAGGCTAGCTACATGAGAGCTCTTCTACAATAACCAGACTTGTCTGTACACCTCTTCTTCCCTGCTGACCGACGGGCGGTAAGCCATCATGAATCACTGAATTGGCTTCAAGAGAACAAAAGCAGGGAAGAGCTGTTTACATAAGGTTTAGGCCAAAAAAAGGTTATTTGTGTTTCCAGTTTCCGGACGAGAAAAACGGTAGTTATTTCTTAAATAAAAATGGCTTAACCATGAATCCTATGACAATGATGTAATTTGATGTAACAACTCAAGGAAAGCCCGATCTGCTACGCCATGATAGGGAAGAATAAGTCCACTATATCGGTTTAGGAAGAATAATACCATAGATCTACTGACATGAAGAAGTGGTCTGATGGAGCTAATGATATATCCCGAGGTTATTCCCATAATATAATTGAACAAACACGAGACAGTAGTATATAGTGGCATTTATTCTTTCTATTTTAGCTTGTTACAGTTAGATTCAAGATGTTGATGATTTATATATTTCGAGGATTTCAGGCACTTAACCCTATCGATCTATGTCATTAGTTGGGTGGGTGGGATGGCAAATCTACAGCAAGGTAACACGTCCGATCGTTTGAGAGGCTCTGGTCGAAGTGTCTAGAACTGTCTAGAACGCGTCGGTCAGCGGCCATTCATTAGTTCACAAGAACAATGTAGATACCGCCAATGGTCACACTTTTAATCTACTGCGCAGTTTCGTTCCCTGCGGAATATCGGTTTCAACGAATTTACAGTAGGTGGCGGGTCAGTCGGTGACCATTTGGTTAGTTCAGAATTACAATATAGGTGGTGCCAATAGTCGCTCTGAAATCTACTGCGAATACACAGTCTCGCGATCTCAATTACCCATGTTGCGCACATCATGGACAATGACAGCAACACTATCAGTGCGGAAGCAGTCATTGGGACTATACATATATATATATATATATACACACAGATTAAAACCTCTCTAACCGACCACCTCCACAGATCGACCACTCCCCTATATCGATCGCTTTATTTGGTTCCCAACAATACCATTCTAACAGTATTCTAACTCCCTAAACCGACCACACTCCCTAAATGGACCACGTAAAGTCGGTCCCAAGGTCGGTCGATTTAGAGAGGTTTTACTGTATATATCAATTTATATATATATATATTTATATATATATATATATGAAGAGAACGACGAGATGCTCTTATGGAACCATTATCATAGATAGGCCTAATCAAACAGTCAATCTGTCAATTAATAGAATGTCTGCTCAATAATGGAAATGGCTACTCAATTGAAATGGATGCAAAGGAGCACTCTGTCAGGGAGAGCCATCAGGGCAATGCGATAGCGAGCTTCTTCTGACAGGGAGACAATAGTGATGGTCCGTCAGGGAGACTCAAGAAACGGCAGGGAGACTCGGGGACAAGAGACTAGACATGGAGCCGCTTTTGACAGGGATGCAATGCTCTGTCAGGGGGAGTAGACAGGGAGTTGCTTTTGACAGGGAGGCAATGTTATTTCAGCGAGAGTAGACAGGGAGCTACTTTTGACATGGAGGCAATGCAATGTTCTGTCAGGGAGAGTAGATAGGGAGGTACTTTTGACAGGGAGGCAATGCAATGTTCTGTCAGGGAGCAGGGAGAGTAGATAGGGATGTACTTTTGACAGGGAGGCAATGTTATGTCAGGGAGAGTAGACAGGGAGCTGTTTTTTACCTGGAGGCAATGTTCTGTCAGGGAGAGTAGACAGGGAGTTGCCTCTGACAGGGAGGCAATGCAATGTTCTGTCAGTGAGAGTAGACAGGGAGCTGCTTCTGACAGGGAGGCAATGCAATGTTCTCTCAGGGACAGTAGACAGGGAGAGTAGACAGAGGGGCAATTTTACGTCAGGCAGAGTAGACAGGGAGCTGCTTTTGACCTGGAGGCAATGCCCTTCAGGGAGAGTAGACAGGGAGCTTCTTTCAACCTGGATGCAATCCCCTGTCAGGCAGAGTAGACAGGGAGCTGCTTCTGACAGGGAGGCAATGCAATGCTCTGTCAGGGAGAGTAGACAGGGAGCTGCTTTTGACAGGGAGGCAATGCAATGCTCTGTTAGGGAGAGTAGATAGGGAGCTACTTTTGAGCTGGAGGCAATGTTATGTCAGGGACAGTAGGCAGAGAGCTGCTTTGGAGGCATTACAATGTTCTGTCAGGGAGAGTAGACAGGGAGCTGCTTTGGAGGCATTACAATATTCTGTCAGGGAGAGTAGACCCAGAGGCAATGATCTGTCAGGGAGAGTAGACAGGGAGCTGCTTTTGACATGGAGGCAATACAATGTTCTGTCAGGGATTAGACAGGGAGCTGTCTTTGAGAGGGAGGCAATGCAATGTTCTGTTAGGGAGAGTAGACAGGGAGGCCATGCAATGTTCTGTCATTTAGAGTAGACAGGGAGACAATGCAATGTTCTTTCAGGGAGAGTATACAGGGAGACAATGCAATGTTCTGTCAGGGAGAGTAGACAGTGAACTACTTTTGACAGGGAGGCAATGCAATGTTCTGTCAGGGAGAGTAGACAGGGAGCTACTTTTGACAGGGAGACAATGCAATGTTCTGTGAGGGGAGTAGACAGGGAGACAATGCAATGTTTTGTCAGGGAGAGTAGACAGGGAGCTGCTTCTGACACGGAGGCAATGCAATGTTCTGTCATGGAGAGTAGCCAGGGATCTGCTTTTGACAGGGAGACAATGCAATTCTCTGACAGGGAGAGTAGACAGGGAGCTACTTTTAACAATGGTCTCTCAGGGAGAGTCAAATCCATACATTGCAGGGCAAGTTTCTCCATCAGCGAGCCAAACCGCTGCGTGTATCAGGCAGGGAGTGTCAAGGCCACAAGATAGGATAAGCATTACTATTGTCGCGGGGAGGCTGGACCAACAGATGGTCTCAGGGGAGGGGGAGGAGGCTTGAGACAGGCCTGATCACGTGACCTACTCAGACGCCAGCACCGGGTACAAGGAGCCGCCATCGTCAGGATATTGAGGTTGTGTGGGTGTGCGCGCGCATGTGTGGCTTGGTGTGGGTGTGGGTGTGGGTGTGGGTGTAGGTGTGGGTGTGGGTGTGGGTGTGGGTGTGGGTGTGGGTGTGCAGAGGGGTTCATGATGAACCAGTGAGGGGGAGCCACTCAGCTGCTGCTGCGGCTGCTACAGGCTCATAGTCATAGTCATACAGGGTGATCTCCATGGTAACCAATATGATGATCTTTTCTGTCGACATTTTGGCCAATTTACTCCGACCAGCAGTGTTCAGTAGTACAACACATGCACACACACACAAACACACACACACGCACGCCCACCCATGACCCCCCCCCCCCCACACACACATACATCTACATCCACCCACACACAGCGCCACCCACGACCAACACCAAACCTACAGTCACGTGGGATCCTCGCTGCGGTTGTGGTGGGCTCTCTGGTGTGTATGTAGTTTGAGATGCACACTACTAAACAACAACTTTTTTTTTTAATGATGAGATGAAAGAAGAACATAAAAGACTAACATAAAAAATAAGAAATCGGTCGAGGGGAGAGAGAAAAATGAAGAAGAGAACACCGGACGCAGTCTGCAGAAGGGTTGCCATGGCAACGTGAGGCACCGCGTCCGGCCAACTAGCGCTGTGGTTTCTGGGAGTTGGTGGGTGCGTGAGGAGAAGGTGGTGGGGGTGAGGGGTCGAGGGGGAGGGGGGGTAGGGGAGAGGGGTGTTCTGTTCAGGGCGAGAGTTCAGGTGAGTTCGGGGCATGCCGGGCCCGGCTGTTCAGAGAAGTGTACGCGTGTGGGGGGGGGGGGGTGGGGGGGGGAGGCGGGAGTGGGAAAGGGTGGGGGGGGGGAAGAAAGTAGGTGGGGTGGAGCACAGGTAGGGTAGTGGCTCCATAGCACTGCGGCTGCATTCTCAAGAAAGTTGTGTTTCTATTAATAGTTCACTATCGGAAACAACCGAAAGGGTAGCTAGCACCCGTGTCAGGGTTATATATATATGTAATATTTGTTATGTAGTTCTGTGCGCTTTACTTTTTGTTTGCTTACAGTCTTGTTGAGTAGTTGGCATTTAAGTTGCATAGTCCAATTTTTGTGAGTTTCGCTCATTTTGTGAGATAAATATGTTAGGTTAGTCACTATAATCTATCTTACTTTTAGTTTGAAGTAACTTTGGTTGACTTTGAAGATATTTGAAGTGTAAACAAGGAAAGTTAATTTTGGCATGCTTGCCAAAAGTCTGATATGAACCGATATGCTTCAGCAGTAATACTACTAGGATCACTTAAAGCTGCATAGTCCGATAAAAATCATCAAATTTTCAAAACCAAAACAATGACCGAAATTTGATTCTACATATCTAGCTTAGATACTGACGCACTTATTAAACATTTGTCACCACACAGAAGGGAATAGTGAGGCAATTGAATAGACCATGTTACTGCAGAATGCTATGGTGTTAGAGTTTTGGCAAGCTTGCCAAAATTAATTTTGCATGGTTGCACTTCAAATATCTCAAAAGTTAGCCACTTAAAATAAAAGTTACTTCAAGGTAAAGTGAGGTATATTATAATGATCAACCTAATGTATTTATCTCAGAAAATTTCTGAAACTCAAAACCATCGGACTATGAATCTTTAAATTGACTTAGTATGCCCTTATATATAGCAACAAACACTTAATAAGTACATCGGTATCTAATTTGGATATGGAGGTTCAAACCTTGGTAAATGTTTTGCTTTAGAAAATATTATGATTTTATCAGACTATGCAGGCTTTGAAGTTTCATATTCCAATGGTTTTGAGTTTCTGTCACTTTTCTGGGATTAATTAATAGATTAAATTGATTGTTATAATCTACGTTACTTTATTTTTAAATAACTTTTATTTTAAATGGTTAACCTTTGAGATATTTGCAGTGTAAACATAGCAAATTGGTTTGGGCAAACACGACAAAACTCTGACATCATAGGCTTCTGCAGGAACAGGTTCTGTTAAATTCACTCAGTATGTCCTTCTATGTGGCAACAAATGCAAATTAATAAGTCCATCAGTAAGTTAGATATGTAGAATAAAATCTAGATAATTGTGTCGCTTTTGAAAATGTGATGCTTCACCGGACTATGCAACTTTAAATATAGATAGTGAATTAAAACGGTGTGTGTGAGATGCCAATTGGAGGTTCATTTAATGTACCTGCCATGGGGGGTTTGTGGGGGTGGTAGGTGTTCCATATGTATAAATAAGGCATGGACTAGTATAACAGACTGGCCTTGTTAACATTACAGTCGATAGGCAACCGTAAGGGACATGGTCTATAAATATTTATAATAATAACAAACACAGGAGCCTTGTTTAAATAGTGCGTATCTGTGAATAGAAGTACTTGTATAATATATTATATATATATATATATATATAGTGTGCATACTATATCGTGCAAATATAAATAGGTTAAGGTATTTGGTGTATGAGTCGCATATATGTTGTTTATTATCAACACAAGTATTTACCGGAAACGGTGAGCTAATCGGTAGAGCCCAGGCTGCCAATGGGGAAGATCAGGAGTTCAATTCCCGGTTGAGTCAAACCAATGACTTTTAAAATTGATATGTGTTGATTCCTAGCCTGGCACTTGGCATTAATAGGATAGGACAAGGACTGGTTAGCACATTGTCAGGATAACGTGACTCTGTGGGATATCATGTCAAGGTTCCCAGTTGGAGTAGCACTATATAGTCGTCATGAATGCTCGCGAGTCAGTACATGTCCTGATATGACCTTCCACGCCTTTATTCTCGCTTAATGCTTATATATCACATACATATCACTAGAACCACTCTTCGTTTGAGTAAAACCTCTGCAACCGACGACCTCCACAGATCAATCGCTCCCCTATATTGATCGCTTTATTTGGGTCCAAAACGACTACCCATACAATACTGTAGTGGTCTGCACTGACCTCTCAGGCAAGTAACCACATAGACAGGTAGGCATGGGGAGTGTGTTGATATCAGGGAGCCTAGGTGGTGTAATGGTTAGCACACTGGCCCGGAATGCAAAGAGATGTGGGTTCGAGTCCCGCTCTAGGCGCAATATTTCCCATTTTCATCACCCCCACGACACTGGTTGCCGGATCAGATCCTGTACAAGCTTTGCGTTGTGGTTGTTGAAGCTACCCTGTAGTATGTGTTAGTGCATTGCCTGTATGTAGTAATTGTAAGCATTACAAGACTACAATTCCAGGGGACGAGTGTAGTGTCTGCACGACCTCTCAGGCAAGTAACCACATAGACAGGTAGGCGTGGGGAGCCTGGGTTATGGTTAGCACACTGGCCCGGAATGCAAAGAGATGTGGGTTCGAGTCCCGCTCTAGGCGCAATATTTCCCATTTTCATCACTCCCATGACAATACCATTGCAATGATAACAAAAAGTCCTGAAACCGACCACCTCCCTAAATGGACCATTTAAAGTCGGTCCCATGGTCGGTCAATTTAGAGAGGTTTTACTGTAAATGAAAACATCCACAAGAGAAATCAAATACAGTCAGCTCATTTACGTTAGTCACAACCCCGTCTAATCTGGAAATCTCGCTATCTGACCAAATCTTCTATGGAACAGATTTCCCTCCATTCACTTTATCGCTTTCGTCTTAACAATTGCTTATCCGACAATCATGCTCATCCGATATTGTGGATTAACACGGGCTGTCGGCTATAGCTGCTTCCACTTACATGTAGCTGGCAAATGGAAGCAATAAAGATGTGAAATGGAAGCAATAAGGATGGGAATAGTGGCAGGTAATACTCCCTAAGAACACTGCTTCGCAAAAAGTGCCCGCAGCCAGTGTCTTTTTACTGCTTCTATGAACAGCGGAGGCAAGCAGTTTAGTTGCTTGAGACGAGGGCAGCAACTAGCGCCTAGGAAATATTATCTTGCTAAGAAATATTATCGTTGAAACAATGGCTCGTAGTGACTGTGACTGCAATGAGTTGCTGATGAAAGTAACGGCTTTTCAATTTTGCTTAAAGTTGCACAGTGCGATGATTTTTGAGTTTCTGCCATAATTTATTTGTAAATCTATTTGGTTAATCATTGTAATCTGCATATCAGCTCCAGAGCTCATGATATCGCATTATATATTATTTGTTTATAAGGGGTAGTGGGAATACAACTATTATTATTAATGGTTACATTGTTCCTACAATTTCTATTATAAACAGGGTAATATATGTTTGTCTAGTATGTCCGGAAATTGTGAGTAAAATGCATTGAATGTCTTAAATGTCTTAAATGTCTAAAATGTCTAAAATGTCTTAAATGTCTTAAATGTATTAAATGTATTAAATGTATTAAACGTATTAACTGTATTAACTGTATTAACTGTATTAACTGTATTAACTGTATTAGCTGTAGTAAATGTAGTAAATGTAGTAAATGTAGTAAATGTAGTAAATGTAGTAAATGTAGTAAATGTATTATAACCTACTTTGGTTTATTTTTAAGTAACTTATTTTTAAAGGTTTGACACTGGGGGTATTTGAAGTAAAAACATGGACATTTTAAAATGTTGCATGCACCTCAATATGCTGGACATCAGGCTTCAGCAGTGACAGGTGTGATTACATTAACTTGGTATTCCTTCAATGCAGCAATACAACTTTACTAAGTACAACCAGTCACTAAGTTGAGCATGTGGGAGTAAATCTAGGCGAGTGTATTTTGGGGGGGGCTCAGAGAAAATGTTACGCTTTCATCCGAGAATGCAACTTCTAAATTGAAAAGTGGAGGGAAGGAAAATAGTGAGGGTAATACTGGATGGTAGTCATTGGAAATAGTGCCATAGATGGAGCGATGGGTGGACGGATAGATAGCTAGATAGACAGATGGACAGATAGATAGATTGATAGACGGATGGACAGATAGATTTATAGATAGATAGATAGATAGATAGAGAGATCGGGAGACAGACAGACAAATAGATACATAGATAGATAGACAGATATATATATATATATGGATAGATAGATAGATATATATAGACATATAGATAGAAATATATAAAAAATAGATAGATAAATAGATAGACAGACATGTATATAGATAGATAAATAGATAGATAGACACAGCCAGACAGACAGATAGGCAGACAGATATGTAGATAGATAGATAGATATATAGAGAGATAGAGAGTTAGCGAGATAGATAGATATCCATATAGCCATATAGACAGATAGATATATAGATAGATAGATAGATAGATAGATAGTAAGCCTAGATACTGACCATCAATACCCAGGCTCACAAGCACTACAGATCATCCACGTAAGGGCTGGCACGAAGGTTGTTGTTGTTGAAGATTTATACTGCCTGTCATGGATAAGCCTGAATAGGCTTGTTTTCACCATTAGACAGTTTGTGGATAGAAAGCCCGAGCCTACACTTTTACCGACCCAAGGGATTTTTAACCTCCCACACCACATAGACATGGTATGAGAGCAACTGGCCTTTGATGTCGCTGTAAGTGATACACAGAGGTGGAAATCCAAATTGGCAGAGATGGGGGCATGGGGAATCGAACCACCGACCTTCAGATTAGGAGTCCGACCTAGAAAAAAGTCAGACACTCTAACCACTCCGCCACAGAGAACGCCACCTACCTTCCTGCATGCTAACATGGCTTAAACACGGGCTGTTGGACGAGCTCCAACCCGCTCAATACTTACCTGCAAGTAAAGAGAACGAGAGGATTAGTCAAAACTACCAATAACACCACAGCAATGAGCCATGGAAAGATGGGGGGTTTTCCCCACTTTTCGCTGGTGTGTTCATTCTTTTCACAAAATACAATTCTGACAATGAATAGCAATAGCATTTTTGTAGTTTAAGTTGGTTAATCCGATGATTTTTAGTTTCCGTCATGTATTGTATATATATAATAAAACCTCTCTAATCGACAGACCATGGGACCGACTTTAAATGGTCTATTTAGGGAGGTGGTCAGTTTAGGGAGTTTTTTTTTATCATTACAATGGTATTGCATGGGCGATCGTTTAGGACCCAAATAAAGCGATCGATATATGGGAGTAGTCGATCTGTGGAGGTGGTCGGTTAGAGAGGATTTACTATATATATAAATATATACATATATATATACACATATATATATTTATAATATATATATATATGTTTACAATATATATAATATAAAATTTATCTAATTTATAATTAATATATATAATATAGATATCACTTTTCACTATTCGCGTCAGTATTCGCAATCGCATTCGGACATATGTAAGCACTACTGTGCCTTTACATGCTTTTCCAGTTTTCGCCGCATTCGCATACCGCATACCGCATATATGGAATCTTACCTTTAGGCTATTCGAGTTTATTGGATGAATAATAGATTGTCCACATGACTTGAACCCACCGTAGATCCACTGATGTCACTGACGGTGGGGGGGGGTACCGGATGCGGTGGCCAAATCGGCAGAGCGCAGGTCTCCCGTGTGGAAGATCGGGAGTTCGATTCCTGGTCGAGTCAAACCAATGACTTATAAAATTTATACTTGTGGCTTCCTAGCCTGGCGCTCACCATTAATAGGATAGGGCAAGGACTGGTTGGCTAAAGTGTCAGGATAATGTCACTGTGTGGGATATCGGGTCATGGTGCTGGTGGCCTGATTTCCCAGTGTGGGAGAGAGATAACAAAACATAAAAAGTGTGGAAGTCTGATTTCTGGATAATGTCCCATCAATTCTCAGGCAGTGCTAAACCTATGAGGGGTTGTCATGGAAACCAAATACACCCCCGCCAGTTAAGGGGAAAGTACCCGAATAGAGTGGTTCCAGATTCTGCCGATAGATGTCACTAGCTTAACTGACACCTTCAACTACAGAAGCATTGATTCGCACACTGAAATTAATAAGCGTTTTCATATAAAACATTTAAAAAATCTCCAAACTTAGACGAGTGAATCCAAGGTGGAACAGAGTAGCTTATAATGGTATACCTAATAAATCGAACACATTACGTATGTTGGCGTGTCAACACAAACACTCAAAACCAATACACCACCCAGACAGTTAAGCTGGAAAGTATGCGAATAGAGTGGTTCCAGATTCTTCCGATAGATGTCACTAGCTTAACTGGCTATTGTGAAGATATTCAAGGAAATCAAAATTGGTGGAAATCGGGGGAAAACACTGAGAGCTCTGTCAATGTGTCATCCCTAGAATCAGCAGGTTACGCCAGCCCATTTAAAGTTTGTTTGTTTATGGGGGTAGTCGCCTCCTAACAACATCTAAGGTCATATCAGAATGGGTGTCGACTTGTGACAGTGTGCACTCATGTCGAGTTCAGTGCTGTCCAATTGGAAAACCATGACCTGATATCCATCCCAGGCATATGAGCCTGCCTCAAAAGGTGATCACTAATTTGTTTTTGTCCGGTGTAACGATTGACATAAAACAGCACAGAAAGGGTTACACTGAAAACACAAGGACATTTGCTTCAAATCAATGTGTATTCTATTGGGATTATGAAACACCATGTAAAAAAACAAATCAGTTTATCCTGAGCAAATGCATATGTTGATCGTTACAATGGACAAAGTTTTGTCCCATTTTACTTATCACCTTTTGAGATAGTCTCATATATGATCCTGGTACTGAGTAAACTAGTCCTTGACCTATCCTATTAATGTCAAACGCCAGGCTAGGAAGCGACGAATATCACTCTTTCAGTCATTGGTTTGACTTAGCCGCGCTTTGAATCCATGACCTCACATACGGTAAGCCAGCAACCAGCGCTCTTACCAATTTGGCCGACCGGGCGTGGTGGCTTAATCGGTCGGGAGTTCGGTTCCCAGTCAAGTCAAACCAATGACTTTAAAATTGATACGTGTCACTTCCTAGCCTGGCACTCGGCACTATTAGGATAGGGAAAGGACTGTTTAGCTCAGTGTCAAGATAATGTGACTAAGTGGGATATCGGGTCATGGTGCCGGCACCCTGATTTCCCATTGGGGCAGCACTATAAAGTCACCATGAGTGTGCACTGTCAGAAGTCGGTACCCATCCTGATACGACCTTAGATGTTGCTAGGAAGTAAAACTCCAACAAACAAACAATAGAATTTGGCCACCATGTTTGATGGTAGTTGCCCAGTCTGATGAGACACCCGGGTTAATAATCTTCATGAGCAATATCATACAGAGTGGCTTCATATTCCTGTCACACGCCGGCATACCAAACAAAAGCCGGCTGCATTATCTATGAGAAACGCTGCAAATAATTGAAGCCGCATGCGCATGCGCACGCGCACCAGTTTGCGCAGGCGTGACTTACTGGCTGTGGCTCCTCGGATCCAGGATCCAGAGTTGTGTTTTAGGCTACGGGAGCCGGCCAATGGCGGGGTTAAAAACCTGGGTACCATGCCAGTCTGAGATGATGCCTGGTTTGGCCAGTACGTGGGGGAGGGGCCGCATAGGGGAGAAAGTGGGGAGGGGGATTGCTTGGTTGTTGGAGTTTTACATCCTGGCAACATATACGGTCAATCCCGGACGGGTACCGACTTGTGACAGTGTGCACTCATGGCGACTTTATAGTGCTGCCCCACTGGTGGAGCAGGCCACCAGCACCATGACCTGATATCCCACTCAGTCATATTATCCTGACACTGATCATTGAAGATCTCCATGTCCGTGACAGTGATGTAAGATAACTTCGCGTGGAAAGTAACTGACACACCTTGGTAACACCTTGATGACACCTTGGTGACACATTGGTGAAACATTGGTGACACCTAGGTCATAGCGTCGTGATAATATGGTGATAATGGCTTAGTAATAAGCGCCAAAAGTCCAAGAGTCGTCGATTATGACTTCAGTAGGTGATTATGCGTTGGGCAGTGTGTGTGTGTGTTGGGGGTTGAGGGAGGGGCGAGTTCACCTTCTGATTGAACTTGATGGAAAATCGACGACTCCCAGCTCCATATTGAATCAATGGCGGACTGTGATCGTGTAAGGATAATCAAGAACCGCCCACACGCCATAACAAACCCACACACATATCCCCCATACACACAGTACACACCCACTGATACCTACACCCACGCCCACCTCCGTCCCCACATGCACATTCACCGCCACATCCACACCCAGCCCTATCCCACATAGAAGTTCAACCTCCACACACATCCACACTCACCCCCACACCCACCGTCACCTCCACTCCCATATCCACACACATTCCTACATACACCCTCACCCCCACCCACACCCACCTCCACACTTCCACACACCCACACCCACACCCACACCCACACCCACACCCACATCGCCACAGCCACGGCCACATCCACCCCTAGATCAATCCTCACCTTCAAACCTTACGCTCACCCCGCTGGTAGATCGTGGGGTCGTGGCTTCGAACCCTGGTCGAGTTAAACCAATGACTTAAAGATTTATACTTATTTGCTTCCTAGCCATGCGCTCGGCATTATTAGGACAGGGCAAGGACTGGTGTGCTCAGTGTCAGGATAATGTGACTGAGTGGCATACCAGGTCATGGTGCCGGCGGCCTGGTTTCCCAGTGGGACAGCACTATAAAGTCGCCATGAGTGCGCACTGTCACAAGTCGGTACCTGTCCTGATATGACCTTAGATGTTGCTAGGACGTAAAACAACAAAAAACAAACAAACAAATCCACTCACCCCTCAACCTCCCACCTTCCACGACCACCCACACTCACACCTCTACCCGCACCGCCACAACCACCCCCAGATCTACCCTCACCTGCTCACCCCCACCACTTCCCACCTCCACCCCATCCCCACCTTCTCTGACCCTCACACCCATACCCACTATCACAGCCGTTCCCGGTTGAGTCAAACCAATGCCTTACAAAATTGATACTTGTCGCTTCCTAGCCTGGAGCTCGGCATTAATAGAATAGGGCAAGGACAGGTTAACTCATTGTCAAGTTAATGTGCCAGTGGCCTGATTTCCCAGTGGGGCAGCACTATAAAAGCACGATGAGTGCACACTGTCACAAGTCGGTACCCGTCCTGATATGACCTTAGATGTCGCCAGGACGTAAAACTCCAACAACCATCCACCATCCACCACCACCTTCTCTTACCCCCACCGCCACCTCTACCCCCAGATTTCCCATTGGGGCAGCACTATAAAGTCACCATGAGTGCACACTGTCACAAGTCGGTACCCGTCCTGATATGACCTTAGATGTCGCCAGGACGTAAACTCCAACAACCATCCACCATCCACCATCCACCATCACCGTATCTTAGCAGCTTAGCCGCACCACCTCCGCCCCCCCCCCCCAGATCTACCCTCAGCCTCATCAAACCTCACCTCTACCCCCACACCTTCTCCTGCCTCCCCCCCCCCGCTCTCCTCCCTCTCCCCCTCTTACTCCCCCCCCCCCCACCCTCGCTGGTTCCCGGCGTGCTAAACCTTTCTGCACATGGCGTGTCCTGTTACGGCGTGGCCGGGCGCCATCCTATAATAGTATCTATCGGCGCTTGATATTAGGCCTGTATTATGGTGCAGTCACACTACGACGCATCTCGCCGGCGACCCGTCGACGTGTGTTGATTTTGGGCGATAATTAGTGAAATATCGAGGCGCTGGAGGCGCGTTATGCGCGCGTCGGTACACGTCGGTACACTATCCTTGACGTTGATGGTCGGCGGACAACGTCGGCGCGCGTTGCCGGTCGCCCAAGGTTTTAAGCCTGTCAAAAAAAAAAAACGACCGGCAGCGCGTGCAAATATATGAGTAAGGACATTAGGAGGACGTGAGGCAGACCTCAAGCTCGGTTGGACGCACCGGAATAACGTTATGGGAACGCTAGGCAGACGGCGCACACGCGGGCGGGTCGTCTGCACACGTTGCGCCAAATCGTTGCTTTCTTGGTTTACGTCCTACCAACATCTAAGGTAATATGAACACGTCGCGCCAAACTTCTTTTTTTTTTCCCTCCAACGCGTCGACACCCGTTGGCCGCGCGCGAATAACGCGCCGCGCTGACGCCAAACTTTGTCCCCAAACCGCCGAAAAGTTGGACGTTTCTCGACGGGTAAGATTTTATTTTCAACGCTGACGGGTCGCCGGGATAAGCATCGTAGTGTGACTGCACCATAGGCTTGTTCCAGCAACACCCGCTCCCCTATCTACACCACCACACATGGTAGAGCTTGATTGACTGTTGGAGTTTTACGTCCTTGCAACATCTAATGTAATATCAGGACAGGTACCGACTTGTGGCAGTGTGCACTCATGTCAACTTTATGGTGCTGCCCCACTGGGAGACCAGGCCACCAGCACCCCATGACCTGATATTGTGATATCCCACCCGTGTCACATTACCCTAACACTGAGCCAACCAAGCCTTGCCCTATCCTATTAATGCCGAGCACCTGGCTAGGAAGCGACATGTATAAATTATTAAGTCATTGGTTTGACTCGAATCCCACGATCTACCATCATGCGAGACGGACGCTCAAATCATTCGGCCATCCAGTCTGGTCCAAAGTGGAGGAAAGAGGCGAGGAGACTGCTGCAAGGGTCAGTAAAGCCATTCTCACACCTCACCGGACTGAGCACCGGAGACCACCGGACAAAGAATTGTCTAGTCCGGTGCTTTCCGGTAACAAAATGTATCGAAATGTATCGAAATGGAATGGAATTGGGTCAATTGGCGCTGGGCGACCAGACAAGTACCGTACATGCACCGTATATGTCCCGGACGAGTACCAGACGAGTACCGGATGAGAACCGGACACGTAACGGATGGGTACTGGACATGTACCGGACAAAACGGACAAACTGGACACCAACGGATGGGTACCAGACATGTACGGATGGGTACTGGACATACCGGACACCAACCGGACACGTCAGTCCGGCGGTGTCTGGTAGAGGTTTTGTGCATGTTCAAAACTTGTATCGGACACCACCGGACACCACCGGACACCACCGGACACCGACGGATGGGTACCGGACATGTACCGGACATTGCCATACACTACCGGACAGTGTCCGGTTCTCCAGTCCGTTAAGGTGTGACAGGGTCAGTAAAGGTGGACATATAAACTACAGCGGAAATACACCGCCATGCCCCCGGGTCAACCTTAATGCACATCATGGTACCAATCTGAATAATGCATCAATTAAAACTGGCCCCGCCCCCACGCCCGGGTAGATCGATACCCGGCGCGCCCTCTGGGAAGGGTAGTTGGTTGGTTGTTGGAGTTTTGCATCTTGGCAACATCTAAGGTCATATCAGGATGGGTACCGACTTGTGACAGTGTGCGCCCATGGCGACTTTATAGTGCTGCCCCACTGGGAAATCAGGCCACCAGCACCATGACCCGATATCCCACTCAGTCACATTATCCTGACACTGAGTTAATTAGTCATTGCCCTGCACAGAAAATCGAAAGGGCGATGGATGAATTAGTACATCAGTATATCATCAAAATAAAATATTCACTAATCCCCATAGTAGGGGTGAATGACAACCTAATCTAAATCCGAGCAAAGACTGTATTGGTATGTATCAAGTTATGGCATTTGCTGGTTCCAGCGCGAAATGCTATATATATTGGTGTAGAGTTGAGAAATTGGAAGAGAATGGAGGGGAAAAAAACAAGATGTCGGCCATAGAATTTATTCGATTTAACTTTTAAAGTATAGTGATCTACATGATCGCGTCAATTATTTACCCTGAAATTAATGGGATATGGGGCTGGGGTGGTTGGTTGTTGGAGTTTTACGTCCTGGCAGCATCTAGGGTCATATACCGATGAACTTTAAATTAAGTTGATTGGTTGTTGGAGTTTTACGTCCTGGCAACATCTGGGGTCATTTCAGGATGAGTACCGAGTTGTGACAGTGGACACCCATGGCGACTTTATAGTGCTGCCCCACTGAGAGACCAGGCTGCCAGGACCAGAACCTGATATCCCACTCAGTCACAGTATCCTGACACTGAACCAACCAGTCCTTGCCCTCTCCTAATAATGTCGAGCACCTGGCTAGAAGGCGACAGATATAAAATTGTAAGTCATTGGTTTGACTCGACCAGGGTTCGAACTCGTGTTTTCGAATCCCACGATCTATCAAAATGGGAGACGGACGCTCAACTCACCCGGCTATTCCGTCTGATGGGTGGGAGTGGAGGGGGGATCTTATGCCGTGACGTCACGGGGTGGTGGTGGTGGGGGGGGGGGGGGTTGGCAAGCTTGTCACATCTAGATACCAAACGTCTACCACACACAGTAAAATACTACACCACAAACTGCAAACACAACAAAACTAGCGAGATATAATTAGAACAAAGAACTGGCGGGGCGTTCCAAAAGGGGAGAGATATGACGTAATAATACAGGTGTGGGTTGCTGCTTTCTTGTTGGTCTTGGTGGTGGTGGTGGTGGTGAGGTTGGTGGTGGTGATGGTGGTAGTGGTGGTGATGTTGGTGGTGGTGATGGTGGTAGTGGTGGTGATGCTGTCTGCATTGCGAAAGAAACTAAAACTAACAAACACTAAATCAATTACAAGAAAGAACTCCTCTTCTTTTAGATCATCCTACACATCTTACAATTCCGATATGGTTTTATGATACAGACGAACATGCCGACGCAGGTATAGATAATATTACCGTCATCCAGCGTCCACGTATCTGCTAACAAGCAAACTCACCTGAACAGGTATCAACTTTATTTACAAACTTTACCACTTTACCTTGAAGTCCGAGAGTCGAGAGTTTCTGTCATTTTCAGAGATAAATATATTAAGTTGATCATTATAATCTATCTTATTTCAGTTTTAAGTCACTTTTATTTTAAATGGCTACCGTTTGAGCTATTTGATGTACAAATGTGCAAAATACATTTTGGCAAGCACACCAAAGCTCTGACACTATAGGCTTCTTCAGTAAAAGGTTTTATTAAAATATAAACTTAATCAGTATTCCCTTCTGCGTGGCAACAAATGCTTAATAAGTGCACTATTATATCAGTTAGATATGTAGAATGAAATCTATATGATTGCTTTGGTTTTGAAAATTTGATCTTTTCATCTGACTATGCAGCTTTAATTAAAGTTCTATTATCCGATCAGATCCCAAAATATTTTCAAAATCAAAGCAATGGCAAATTACCCTTGGCTTAAAGCTGCATAGTCTGATAAAATATCAAATTTGTAAAACCAAACCAATTATCTAGATTTGATTTTACATATCTAACTTTGATACTGATGCATTTATTAAGCATAGAAGGCAATACTGAGTCAATTCAACAAAACCTGTTACTGCAGAAGTCTATGGTGTCAGAGTTTTGGCAAGCATGCCAAAACTAATTTTCCATGTTTGCACTCAAAATATCTCAAAAGTTTACCGTTTAAAATAAAAGTAACTTTGAACTAATGTAAAGTAGATACGAGTGATCGATCTAATATATTTATCTCTGAGAAAAAAATGTGGGTGGGTGGGTTGGATTAGCAGGGGCCCTAAATTTAACTTGTGTGTAGGGTTGACAATGTTGGAGGCGTTTCTCGGCTGCTGCTCCGAGTGGCAGCAGACCAAGTTCGGATCATGTCTGGTCTCCACAGCTGCCAACATCACGTGTACTTTCCTTTTTACCCATGATATTCTGATAGTGGCGCCACCTACCAAACACACACGTTACACCCACTGTGGTGAGGTGGGGAGGCATGAGGTAGACAGTGGGGGTTTGGGGGAGGGGGAGATCGGGGGTGGAGGGGTGCGCTGATTGCAGATTACGAGTGGGAAAATAGACAGGGCGCGGCTCATGGGAGAGGGAGGGGCGGGGTGGGGCGGGGTGAGGCGGGGCGGGGTGAGGCGGGGAGGGGCGGGGCCAGGTGGATATGGGGGAGGGGGCGGGGAGGGTCGGGGCGGGGCGGGGCGGAGCGGTGTGGGGTGGAGCGAGGCCGGGGTGGGGCGGGTTGAAGCGCGGCGGGGCGGGGTGGGGTGGGCCGGGGCGGCGCGTTGCAGGGCGGAACGGGGCGAGCCGTGGCGGGGCGTGGAGGGGCGGGGCGGGGTGGGGCAGGGCCGGGCAGGGCGGCGCATTGCAGGGGGGAAGGGTGCGCTGATTGCAGATTACGAGTGGTAAAATAGACACGGCGCGGCGCATGGGCAAGGGAAGGGCGGGGTGGGGCTGGGTGAGGCGGGGCGGGGCGGGGCCAAGTGGATATGGGGGAGGGTGCGGGGCGGGGCGGGGCGGGGCGGGGCGGGGCGGGGCGGGGCGGGGCGGGCGGGGCGGGGCGGGGCGGGGCGGGGCGGGGCGGGGCGGGGCGGGGCGGGGCGGGCGGGGCGGCCGGGGCGGGGCGGGGCGGGGCGGGCGGGGCGGGGCGGGGCGGGGCGTGGCGGGGCGGGGCGGGGCGGCGCATTGCAGGGAGGGGGGGGGGGGAGGGGTGCGCTGATTGCAGATTACGAGAGGGAAAATAGACACGGCGCGGCGCATGGGCGAGGGAGGGGCGGGGTGAGGCGGATATGGGGGAGGGGGCGGTGGCGGGTCGTGTGGGCTGGGGGGCGGGGCGGGCAGTGAGGGGGGCGGGGCGGGGCCAGGTGGACGTATGGGCGGGCGGAGGGCGGGGGGCGGTGGCGGGGTTGGAGCGGGTTCGGGGCGGGGCGGGGCTGGGCGGGGCTGGGCGGGGCAGGCGGGCAGGGCGGGGGGGGCGGGGCGTGGCAGGGCGGGCGCGTTGCAGGGCGGGCAGGCGGGGCGGGCGCTGGCGGGGCGGGGCAGGCGCAGGGCGGGGCGGGGCGGGGCGGGGCGGGGCGGCGTGACGGGGCTGGCGGGGAGGGGCGTGCTGGGGCATTGGCAGGGCGGGGCGGGACGGGGCGTGGCGGGGAGGGGCGTGCTGGGGCATTGCAGGGGGGCGGACGTGGCGTGGCGGGGGGGGTGCGGGCAGTGGCGTGGTGGGGCGGGGCGGCGCATTGAAGGGCGAGGACTGGCGGGGAGGGGACGTTGCAGGGCGGGGCGGGGCGGGGCGGGGCGGGACGTTGCAGGGCGGGGCGGGGCGGGACGTTGCAGGGCGGGGCGGGGCGGGGCGGTGCGGGGCGGGACGTTGCAGGGCGGGGCGGGGCGGGGCGGGGCGGGGCGGGGCGGGGTGGGGCGGCGCGGTACGAGCCGTGGTGGGGCGGGTCTCGGATGGCACCAGACACCAACGGTACCAGTACGCATGCAGGAGTCACGGTACACACACCCCCCGCCCACCTACCATTGGTACCAGTGTATCTACTTAAATGCCTACATCCAGCAACAGGGAGCCTCGGGGCAGAATGTAGGCACAGCGCCACACAAGGTCCGCCAATCATTTATGGAGCACCGGACGCGGTAGCCGAATCGGTAGAGCGCAGGCCTCCCATGCGGGAGATCCGGAGTTCAATTCCCGGTCGAGTCGAACCAATGACTTACAAAATTGATACTTGTCACTTCCTAGCTTGGCACTTGGCATTAATAGGATAGGGTAAGGACTGGTTAGCTCAGTGTCAGGATAATGTGACTGAGTGGGATATCGGGTCATGGTGCTGATGGGCTGATTTCCCAGTGGGGCAGTGCTACAAAGTTTCCACGAGTGTGCACTGTCACAAGTCAATACCCATCCTGATATGACCTTAGATGTTGGCAGGACATAAAACTCAAACAACCAACCAACCCTATGTAAGATGATTGCTCTCGGGACAGGTAAAACACTGCCTTATAGAATCACTATGTAATCTGTTAATGTACCTCCACCATGACTGAAGTGATATTGCTTAATGCAGTTCTAAGTATGGCTTCTGACAATGCACATGGCTTCTGGCAATGCACATGGTTTCTAACAATGCACATCATTTCTGACAAAATCTTTTGAGATAAATATATTAGGTTAGTGGTTATTATCTATCTTACTTTAGTTTGAAGCAACTATTATTTTAAAGCAACTTTTATTTTGAAGCAACTTTTATTTTAAATGGCTAACTTTGGAGATATTTGAAGTGCAAACATGCAGAATTAATTTTGGCAAACACGCCAAAACTCTGACACCATAAGCTTCAGCAGTAACCGGTTCTATTAAATTGATTCAGCATTCCCTTCTATGTGGCAACACATTCTTAATAAGTGCACCAGTATCTAAGTTAGATATGTGGAATGAAAGCCGGTTTTGAAAATTTGATGTTTTCATCGGGCTATGCAACTTTAACAAT
Organism: Branchipolynoe longqiensis; assembly: GCA_030323885.1. Classification (NCBI taxonomy): domain Eukaryota; kingdom Metazoa; phylum Annelida; class Polychaeta; order Phyllodocida; family Polynoidae; genus Branchipolynoe; species Branchipolynoe longqiensis. The sequence continues at coordinate 39,157,037 of CM059186.1, forward strand.
TGCATACTAAGCAATAGGTTACTTAGACATTGGTTACTTAAAGTTGCATAGTCCAATGGTTTTGAATTTCTGTATTTTTTCTGAGGTAAATATATTAGATGGATCACTGGTATCTACTTTACATTAGTTCAAAGTTACTTTTATTTTAAATGGTAAACTTTTGAGATATTTTGAGTGCAAACATGGAAAATTAGTTTTGGCAAGCTTGCCAAAACTCTGACACCATAGACTTCTGCAGTAACAGGTACTAGTAAATTGACTCAGTATTGCCTTCTATGCAGAAACAAATGCTTAATAAGTGCATCAGTATCTAAGTTAGATATGTAAAATCAAATCTAGATAATTGGTTTGTATTTAAAAATTTGATAATTCATCGGGATATGCAGCTTTAACAATTGCAGCCTCTCCCCATAGACTTGTGCTGACCCAATTAGAAATTCCAATTAAGCCCTCGTAAGGACTACCCAGATGGCCTAGCCTTTAAGGACTACTGGGGGGAAAATGTAAAAAAACACTAACCTCAAGTGATTACAGTGCTCAGCCAGAACAATGCCTGCTAGTTCCAATTATGGGCACTAGGAGCGCAAGCATAGTACGACAACGACAGTGTTGTTACCACTAGGCATTCGCTCTGTGAGTATTGATCAGCGCATGCATACAAAAAAAAGCAGCCCTCCATTTTGCAATGTAACACCAGGCCAGCCTTCGATGGGTTGTGCCACACTCTTAAGGATATGATGAGGTGGCTCTCAGAATCGTTGTTTCTGGCATAAATATGATTTATATCTGAATTGTATCCTTTAAAAAATATGAGATCAAGACGCTATTGCTTTAACAACAACAACAACACAAAACTCATCCAAACTGTCATCAGCAATCAGTTAGATTTAGAAGCCTTTTATAGTTCAAATCTACAAGTAATGTTCTGATATAGAATTTCCCACCTTTTGATGAATAAAATAGACTCCTTTCAATGTTTATAAACATTGTGTATGCGTGCGCACCTTGGCTGCAGAACGATGGCACACTGCCATTGAGTTTGCCGATATGTGCAGTGCAACATGTCGATTCTATTCAAAATTAATGGAAATGCAGAACCCTAACCATATAAATTTAATATAATCTTTTCGTTGAATATGTTTTCTGTATGTGGGCCAAGCGGTTTGTGTCTAGGTAGTGTAGTTTGAGAGATATTTCACTTTTTCTGTATGAAGATTGCTCATGGCCATTGACAATGCATTGAGTTTGCCGGTATGCGCTGTGCAAAGTCGATTTTATTCAAAATTAATAGAAAGGCAGAACCATAACCATATATTTTTAATATAATCTTTTCATTGAATATCTTTTCCAAATGTCTGACCAGCGGTTTGTGTCTAGGTGGTGTAGTTTGAGAGATATTCTGTATGAAGATTGCTCACGGCCATTGGCAATGCATTGAGTTTGCCGATATGGGCAGTGCAACACGTCGATTTTATTCAAAATGAATAGAAATACAGAACCATAACCTTATAAATTTAATATAATCTTTTTGTTGAATATGTTTTCTATATGTGTTCCAAGTAGTTTGTTTCTAGGTTGCGTGGTTTTAGAGATATTTCACCTTTTCTCTATGAAGATTGCTCACAGCCATTGACAATGCATTGAGTTTGCCGATACGCGCAGTGCAACACGTCGATTTTATTCAAAATTAGTAGAAATATACAACCCTACCCTTATAAATTTAATATAATCTTTTCATTGAATATGTTTTCTGTATGTGTGCCAATCGGCTTGGCATGGTTATATAAATATTTCACCTTTTCTCTATGAAGATTGCTCATAGCCATTGAGTTGGCAGTGTGACAGTGTGTCGTCCTGCAGCTAAGTAGCGCATGCACTCACCTAAATACTGATGCTGACATCATATGAAATAGGTATATAAGAATCTACTTGGTTTTCTTTGGATATGTTTGAAATACTAAAGATAACCGCAACAAAAATGGATACTATTGTTTAATCTGAATAATAATTAAGATCGTTCAGGGTGGGTGATTTAGTCAATTTGTCATTTGATTCATTGATTAAGCAAAGCAAATTGCAATCACAACTGACTGGTTGTTATCATTCCATTGGCCCTTGCCCTATCCTAGCAATGCGGAATGCGGATAGTGACAAGTATAAATTTAAAAGTCATTGGTTTCATTTGGCTAGCGTTTGAACTCCGAAAGTTTGAATCCCACAACCTACCATATGGGAAGCGGATGTTCAACTCGTTCAGCCATCCTGTCTTGATATTATTATTTTATTTCTGAATTGCCTTCGCGCGTGATTAACTGCACTCATTGACCTTAAATGCCTGCCAAACCACGGGACACGCGTAACAATACATGACTCGGTGGAGTGAATTATTTTCTGTAATCATCTTATTCTTGAAGGAGAAGCTTCATTTTGCCAACACTACAAACTGGGTCAGCTAAATGGATCATCACCGAATTAATTGGGATTTCTCAGTGGGTTCTTAAAGTTGCATAGTCCGATGGTTTTGAGTTTTGTCATTTCCTCAGATAAATATATTAGGTTGATCGCTATAATCTACCTTAATTGGTTTGAAGTAACTTTTATTTTAAATGGCTAACTTTTGAGATATTTGAAGTGCAAGCATGCTAAATTAATTTTGGCACACATGCCAAAGCTCTGACACCATAGGCTTCTGCAGTAACATGTTAAATTAAATTGCCTAATTAATCCCTTCTATGTGGTGCCAATGGGGTCAAGCAAGGTTGTGTACTGGCCCCCATGCTCTTCTCCATCTTCCTATCAACAATGCTCGATGAGGCTTTCTGAGACATGGGGGGTGGCATCTATATACAGTCCAGACAGAGCGCTGACCTATTCAATGTCGCACACTTCAGAGGGAAGACCAAGACTACTCAGATACTGGTGAGAGAGCTACTATTCGCAGATGACAGTGCACTGGTTGCCCACTCTGCTGAAGAGATCCAGAAAATAGTGGACGCTTTCTCCGATGCATCAAAGAAGTTTGGCCTGAAGATTAACATCAAGAAGACGGAGGTGCTGTACCAACCCAACTCTACAAGTACCTGAGAGGAGGAGATCATGGTTGATGGAAACAAGGTGAACTCTGTTCCGGAATTCACCTATCTCGGAAGCACTATATCAAGTGATAGATGCATTGATGCTGAAATACAGAGAAGGATGGCCAAGGCTAGCGCATCTTTCGGCCGACATTCGCCAGAGACTCTGGGACAACCACCATTTGTCCATTCGGGTCAAAGGTAAGATCTACCATGCAATCGTGCTATCCACCCTACTATATGGAGCCGAGGCCTGGACAGTGTACAGACGACAGGTGAAAAGGCTGCATGCCTTCATGATGCGACATCTGCGTTCAATCATGAGGCTAACCTGGAAGGACAAAGTGACAAATAAGGAAATACTCGAACGAACGGGGCTGCCCTCTATGGAAGATCTTCTGATCAAAAAGAATCTCCGGTGGACTGGACACCTCATGAGGATGTCATCAGACAGGCTACCAAAGCAGATCCTCTATTCTCAACTGTCTTCTGGCTACAGAAAGAGAGGGCGCCCTCGTCTCCGGTTCAAGGATACCATCAAGAGAAACCTGAAGCTGAGAGACATTAAGACCGACTCATGGACGCAACTCTCACAGCAGAGAGCTAAATGGAGAGCGGCAGTCAAGTAATGAAAGCAGTCTTTGTCGCATCACGACCGACAGCATGATGATGATGATGATGTGGTGCCACATGTTCAATAAGTGCACCAGTATCTAAGTTAGATATGTAGAATCAAATCTAGATTATTACTCTTGTTTTGAAAATCTGATGCTTCATGTAGGTTTAATGAAATGTTGAGTTCCATGTGATTATAATACTCTGGACCAGCTGGGACCAGTGAAGCAGTGGGACCAATCCCAGTGCTTTTAGGTCTTAAATTTTACATTTGTATTTGGACTGTCTCTGTCATTGTATATGCTTGACTGGAAATAACAGAGGAATGGCAACAAATAAAAAGGGGGGAGAGAACTGAGGCTGACGGTTCAGTGGTCTGATTCCATTTCAAGTATGATTCCAGACTCAGAAGATTGAGCCTCCAAGATGCCCAATTATCAGTGTCTGACCGATCGATATAAACACATTCGCAATTGGTTTTCCTCATTCTATGGCTCCTTTCCTTATCCTAATAATGCCTAGCACCAAGCTAGGTAGCAATGAGTAAAGTTTGTAAAGTCATTCATTTGACTCGGGTGGGGTTCGAATCCATGACCAGCTACATGGGAAGCTGGCGCTCAACTCATTCGGCTAATTCTGTCTGGCAAGGCACAGTGAAAGGGGAGACATACAAGGTGGATGTGGCGGTGGGAAGACGTTATCAGAGAATGGATAAGCCTGGAGTTTGTTAAGTCCCAGAGGGCAGTGGACAACAGGGAACACTGGAGAAAACTGGTCATAAAGTCATCCATGGTGCCCCAACGGCCGTAGCGGTTAAGGGATTGATGGTGATGATGATGATGTTTATCATGCGCATGTGAACTGCCATCTTATATCTAATTTCTAGCAATCTGTTCACTGTTTATGGACCTCTTTCTGATAACATAGTCATATGATACCAAAAGGTTATCAGCCCGAACACCGCCCCCCCCCCCCTATTTGATAACACATAGATGTCCGTCATAAATACATTCTAGTTGGTGCGCAACAATTTCTTTTAACCCACCACATTAGATATGACCAAGTACTACAGAACCTGCTGAATTCAGCCTGTAGCATTGGAAATTTAATGTGCAAACCAAAATAAACTTTGCATTCATTCACTTTAAAGATTACAATGAACAGTCTAATGCTTATTTCTGCAATACTTGGTCACGCCGTTGTGTAGATAAAAAGATTCATCCCCATACTTTGCAGTAGGGGTGAAAACAAACCCATGAGAAAAAGTGGTGGAAATTATTTTCATGCTGGTTAAATGAAATGAGCAGATCAATTCTTCATTTAAAAAGCAAAATATATTCTTCACATATATATCTGAATATTTACCCGTTACTTTTGATTTGAAAAAATATAATAAAACATTTATCTTAATGGACTTTAAAAGTGAAACCGACGACTTTCTATGGCTGCCATCTTGTCTTTTTTTTTCATTCTCTCCCAGTTCACCAACTCTGTGCCGATATAAGCAGCCATTTGATACTGGAACCAGGGGTTTTGATTTTCTGTAACTCTTTTTTAGATGGATACATTATAGTTCTAGTAGTAACTTAAGCAGAGAGCTAAATGGAGAGCGGCAGTCAAGTAATGAAAGCAGTCTTTGTCGCATCGCGACCGACATCATAATGATGATGATGATGATGATAATGAGAAACTTGAAATTGTGTCAGTCTGTCTGTCTGACTGTAGCAGACGACCAACCGACACATATCTTCAGATATACACTAGACGGATAATGTATGAGCATGCACTGCTAACACTAATACAGTAATAGCAACACCAGATAGATGCAACATTATTATGATATTATATATCATGTGCTTATGACTCTTATTCAGGACAACTGAATTATAGTACCCGTCCCACCTCATACACCCCTAAACACCCCCCCCCCCCCGCCACGCCCCCCCCCTCCCCCACATCTGTTCCTATGCCAGCGTGTATGTATGGTAGCAACATACTGACCTTACTCTAACATACACTGACCCCACATTGACCTAGCTGAACGCTGCTGCCGGGTGTCTGCCCCTTATTCCCGGCCTAGCCCCGGCCGAGCCCCGGCCTGCCGGGACGTGTGGGCCCTGTGTGCCACGTCCAGGACCAACGAGCACCCTCATCTCCACACCTCCGCCCCACCACCCACCCAACCCAGCGATACCGGGCAATTTAAATATATCCCACGTTACCATGGGAACGCCGAGGGCAGGTGTGCGGAAGTGGGTAGGTTGCCAGGTAGGCGCCTCGAGAAATGGCGAGTTGGGAGAGGAGGGGGGTGGTAGTGTGGGGGTGGGGTGGGGTGGGGGTGGAGGTGGGGGGGGGGGAGAGCTAGGGAGGATGTGCTGAGTTTGGGCCGTCAGTGAGTGGGTGGTGAGGGGACTGGGGGTAGGGGAGGAGGAGACAGGGGAAAAAAATGGCTGGGTCAGACAATATCATCAGAGTTGGTACAAATGCTGATAGATGGAAATGGAAAAACAATTAAAAGAAGAACAAGAAGAGAAAAGAAAAAGACGAAGAAAAAAACGACAAATTGTAGGAACAGGGAAAAGAAAAAAAGAAGAAGAAAAAAAAAGAAAGAAAAGAAAGAAAATAAAGAAAAGAAAGAAAAGAAAGAAAAGAAAGAAAAGAACGAAAAGAACGAAGGTAAAAAGAAACAAACAAACAAACAAAAGGAGAAATGAGTAAGAACATGAGATTGATAAGAAGTAGAAAGCTGGGAGTTGAGGCAGAGATATCTGAGGGAAGAATAGCGAATAGGGCGAAGATAGGGGAAACCGGGACAGAAGGACGCGGAGAGGGAGAGAAGGAGGAGGAGAATATGAGAAAGGAGGAAGAAGAATAGTGGAGGAGTGAGGAATTGAGGAAGGTGTGTAATAATAGACAAAACAAGAACAAGAACAAGAAGAACAAGAACAAGGGGAAAAAAGAAGGAGGGGCCCCGAACAAGACGATGAGGAAGACGAAGAAGAAGACGAGAAGAACAAGAACAAGAAAAAGACAAAGAAGAAGAAGAAGAAGAAGAAGAAGAAGGGGAAAGGAACAATGAGGACAGCAACAAGAACAAACGAGAACAAAAAGAACTAGAAGAATACGAAGAACGAAGAACAACACAAAAGCTGGGGAGGGCAGAAAGAGGGAGAAAGGGAAGAGGAAACACAAAAGACGCAGAAAAAAGAAAATGAGGAGAAGAGGAAGAGGAGGTGAACGTGAAGTAAATGCGGAGAGAAGAGATGAATGAAAAGAAGAAAGTGAGAAGCGGCAGCGAGAATATCAGGATCAGGCGAACAAGGAATACAAAGATGGGAGGTTGTATTTGAGAATAGAGAAGGTTCTGCAACAGGCTGAGGCCATTGGATACGGAAACAGGATGCGGCCAGAAGATGCGGAAACAGGATGCAACAACAGGAGTGCTAACAGGATGCAGCAAATGGATGCGGCAACAGGATGCAGCAAATGGATGCGGCAACAGGATACGGAAACAGGATGCAGCAAATGGATGTGGCAACATGCTGCGACCACAGGACGTGGAAACAGGATGCGGCAACAGGATGTGGCAACATGCACAGCAACAGGATGAGGCAACAAGATGCAGCAACAGGATGTGGAAACAAGATGCGGAAACAGACATGGAAACAGGTGTGGCAACAGGCGCAGCGACATGCACGGAAACATGATGCAGCAACAGGTGCGGCAACATGATGTGGCAACAGGAATTAGCAACAGGATGAGGAAACAAGATGTGGAAACACGGGTGGCAACAGGTGTGACAACAGGCGGGGCAACAGGATGCAGAAACAGGATGCAGAAACAAGTGCGGAAATAGGATGTAGCAACATGATGCGGAAACAGGATACGGCAACCGGATGCGGAAACCGGATGCGGAAACCGGATGCGGAAACCGGATGCGGAAACCGGATGCGGAAACTGCTGCAGCCACCGGATATGTCAACATGCCCGGCAACAAGATGCGGCAATAGGATACGGCAGCAGGATGTGGCCACAGGCACAGCAACCGGATACGACAAAAGGCTTGCCAACAGGATGCAGCAACAGGATGCAGCAAGATGGGTGGTAACAGGATGCGGCAACAGGATGCGGAAACAGAATGCGGAAACAGGATGCGGAAACAGGCGCAGCAAACCAATACGGAAACAGACGTTGCAACAGGATGCGGAAAGAGGAGTGAGAGAGTGGGAGCGTTGTGAGGCTGCGCAGTGCGGGCGACGGTCAGAGCGCCATAACGCAACCAGGTGGTGCCGGAGAGGCATAGACCGCCTGCCGGCCGCACCTTCCCGGCACCCACAGCCGGCACGAGCCGGTACCGGGCCTGCTATTGATGCAACCCTTAGAATGGAGCTGACACTGTGTAAGGTGCCCGGGGTTTTATGCTCAATCCTGCCGAGCGTGGTAACATTGTACCGAGGTAGTAAAAATAATAATAATAATAATGATAATAATAATATATAATAATAATAATAATAAATAATAATAATAATAATAAATAATAATAATAATAATTCTTCCGTTAAGATAATAGAGACAAGTAGTGTGGTATGAGTTGGAAGTAAAAGACCCCAAATCCATTATTTAACTAAATATCCTGTGGAGTATCGTGCCCCGCGCAGGGGGCGATTAGAGAGGCGCATGCCGTACCCACCACCACCACCACCACGAATAGGGGGGAGGCAGGTCGACCAATTTATAAAGCTTATTACACCCGATAAAGTATTTATCACTATCCATATAAATATATATATATACATATATATATATATATATATATATATATATAATGTACATATATAGAAAGATAGGTTGTGGATAGATATGTTGTATATACAGACAGTATACACATAAACATAGACAGACAGCATGTATGTACATGTATATATATATATACATATACATATATACATGTATGTACATATACATATATGTACATACATATGTATATACATATATACACATATATACACATATATACACATATACACATATATATATACACATATATACACATATGCATGTATATACACATACATACATATATACATACAATACACACATATACAATGTATATTTACACACACAGGCAGCATGTCGACAGTATCATGTGCCTGGTGTAACAACTGTCCCCGCCCTGTTCCTATACGCTCAACCTCCGCACCCTCCCCATCGCACCTTGAGTACCTCCCCGCCCCGCCCCCCGCCCCCACGCACGACGGGGCGGCGGGATGAGCTGCCTGTAACAGGTGTGTAACTCGACCCCCTCCTCCCACACCCACCCCGCCTCCAGGTGGCGCATGGGTGTGGTCGACGCACACAGGTAGAAGCCGCCGGAAACCCGCCAGCGTCCCTTCCCCGCCCCACCCCAATCCCCACCTCCCCACACAAACACATACACACACGCTTCATTTCCACGCCTAACACCACCTTCACTCCCACCACTTTGACATGTCAGTACTGCAAGTGCTACCATCAATGCCCCCATCTACTCCACCACCACCACATCTACTACCACCACCAACACCATCTACTCCACCACCACATCGACTACCACCACCAACACCATCTACTCCAACACCACCACCACATCTACTACCACCACCAACACCATCTACTCTACCACCACCACCACATCTACTACCACCACCAACACCATCTACTCCACCACCAACACCACATCTACTACCACCACCAACACCATCTACTCCACCACCATCAACACCATCTACTCCACCACCACCACATCTACTACCACCACCAACACCATCTACTCCACCACCACCACATCTACTACCACCACCAACATCATCTACTCCTCCACCACCACCACATCTACTATCTCCACCAACACCATCTACTCCACCACCACCACATCTACTACCAGCACCATCTACTCCACCACCACATTTACTACCACCACCAACACCATCTACTCCACCACCAACACCACATCTAATACCACCACCAACACCATCTACTCCACCACCACTTATACTAACACCACCAACACCATCTACTCCACCACTAACACCACATCTACTACCACCACCAACACCATTTACTCCACCACCACCACATATACTACCACCATCAACACCATATACTCCACCACCAACACAACCACCACCACATCTACTACCACCACCAACATTATCTACTCCATCACAACCACATCTACTACCACAGCCAACACCATCTACGCCACCACCGACACCACATCTACTACCAACACCATCTCCACCACCACCACTACCACATCCACTACCACCACAAAACCATCTCCTCCACCACCACAACTACGCCATCTACTACCATCACCACAATCTCCACCAACACAACCACGACGTCTACTGCCACCACCAACACCATCTCCTCCACGACCACAAGCACCACACCTACTACCACCACCAACACCATCTCCACCACCAGCACTACCACATCCACTACCACCACAAACACCATCTCCTCCACCACCACAACTACAACATCTACTACCACCACCACAATCTCCACCAACACAACCACGACGTCTACTGCCACCACCAACACCATCTCCTCCACGACCACAAGCACCACACCTACTACCACCACCAACACCATCTCCTCCACCACCACCATCTCCACAACCATATTCACCACCACTAGCAACGCCGTATCCACCAACACAGCTACCACCATCACCAACACCACCACAACCACCACCCACCAACACCACCACCACCACCAACATCCCCACCACAATCACCACCACTACCACCCACCAACACCATCACCACTGCCACCACCAACACCATCACCACCAGCACCAACACTACCACCACCCACAAACACGAACACCACCAACACCAACACCATCACCACCACCAGCACCAACACCAACACCCACCAACGCCAACACCCACCCACCAACACCACAACCCACCAACACCAACACCCACCAACACCACCACTACCACCACCCACTAACACCAGCACCACCCACCACCACAATCACCACTCCCTCCATACCACCATGTCTCGATCACTACTGAGGGAGAGAGGTCAAGTTTCCTACCTCAGCCACCAGGTGTCGCATACGCCAAGTGATCCGAACATGTCTGAGTCCTATTATTATATACAGCAAATAACTGTGTGCATTATGACATATTAAGCCTTAATGGAGGAAGGCTCCAGTCGGTCGTTTTCATGGCGACAAGTAACAACCTTCGGAAATTGCTGTTGTGTTGTCTTTATTTTGTATGTTTGCTTGCTGGAACTATGGTGACATGAAACATTACGATGTAACAAGGAATCTATCCTACGGTGAGCTATACATAGCTAGATAGCTATGAATTCAATATTATCAAGGTCACTGTTTGATGCTGTATTCTTAAAGTTGTATAGTCCGATGGTTTTGAGTTTCTGTCATTTTTTTCTGAGATAATTATATTGAATTGAAGTAAGTTATATTTTAACTAAATAGCTAACTTTTCTTTAGATATTTTAAATTTAATTATGCAAGATCGGTTTTAGCAAGCATGCTTAAACTCTAACACCATTATATTTTACATAGTTAACTTTTGAGATATTTGAAATCTAAACATGGAAAGATTAGTTTTGGCAAGCACGCCAAAATTCTGACATCATATGTTTCAGTAATAACAGTTCTATTAAATGGGCTTTGTATCCACTTCTATGCAGCGACAAATGCTTAATAAGCGCACCAGTATCTAAGTAAGATATGTAGGATCAAATTTAGGTAAATGTATTGGTTCTTAAAAATTTGATGATTTCATCAGACTCTGCAGCTTTAATTGATTTAGACAAATATTCATTCCGCTACTTCTGCCCTCATTATATATATATGCATTTAAATCACAGACAAATCCTGGAAGTCAGGTTTCATTAACATTGGTATACACTTATAGTGCTGCAGCATTTGAACAATGTATTAGCATATGCTGATAGTGTTGCGGGTTTGAACAATGTATCAGCATACGCTGATAGTGCTGTGGCAGTTGAACAACGTATTAGCATACTCTGATATAGATACAAGATTCACCCCGTACTGCTGCAGTAGGGGTGCAAACCAGCCTTATGTAAAAGCTGGCGAAAAAACGGGTCAAAGAATTGAGAGCCTAATTTTACAATCTAAGAAACAACAATTATTCTTTACATATGTTTTATTATTTACCCGCTACTTTTGAGTTGAAAAATATAATATAATATATAGTTTAATAAGATTTAAAAGTGAAATCGACGGCGTTCTGCGGCCGCCATCTTGTCTTTTTGCATTCTCTCCCATTTCACCAACTCTGTGCCTATAGAAGTATCCATTTGATACTGGAGCCACATACTGGAGCCTCACTTCCATACTGGAGCCTCACTTTCATACTAACGCTATTTTCCCCCGTATTTATATAAGGCTGGTCTTCACCCGTGTACTACAAGTACCGGGTGAATCTTTTATCTAACTCTGATAGTGCTGCGGCACAGTTTAGTGTTTTTTTAATGACGAAAAACTAAGATGGAGAGAAAGAATTAAGTGGATGGCTTAAAACGTGCTGACATAGGTTATTTATAGGTTGTGGGTTCGATGTCATGCCGAGTCAAAGACTTACACAATTGATACTTCTCCTTACCTCAGCTGACACCTGGCATTCCTAATGGAGGTCAAGGACTAGTTGGCTCAGTTTTGCGCTAATGTGACTGAGTGCGCATCCACTAGCGTCAACATCTGCACTTTCCGCTACCTTCCAGACAATGGTGAAGTAACAATGCCACGAAATAGCCGATGACAAAAATCATTTTGAGCAGCTAATCTAACCTAGCATTATATGGATTGCAGCCATTAACAGTGGCTAGTAAAAATGACAACCTGTTGGCAAGATGAAAGTATATAAGCTGATGTGTTGACAATGGTTACGCCTCAGTTTGGCAGCACTATGAAGCCACCGTGAGAGCGCAGTGTCGAAAGTCGGTATCTGTTCTTGGCATGACCTTAATATGTTGTTTTGATATTAAATTTCAAATCACTAGCACCTAGTTACAAACTGCACCTTTGTCAATTAGACCAAATAGAAAACAATATTGATGATCGTCCTTATGACCACATACATCAGGGTCGGGCGGGGAAGGTTTTATGTGTTTTTTCCCCAGCATTTTATATCATGGAGCTCTAGAAGCTTCAATTTTGGAAATCAAATATTTTAATTTTGACATATGTCTGAGGTCTCCCGACATGTAAAAGAATGATACAGGTATGTAATGGTATCTCTCAAATTTACGAAAGTTGAATTGCTGCTAGCCCAACACATTTTTGAATTAAACAACAACAAATTAATTAAACTCAGGGACAGGCGATTTTTCACGCACGGTCGTGGACGATCACCAATTTTCTTTTATTTTGCCTTAAGTGCTTATAGTGTATCCAAATAGAGCGCTTCCAAAATGTGTGACTCGCCCACGACGTCTGCTGGTGTAGGACGTTCAAAACACTACCCCGTCGAAAACACTATGGTAGTGTTTTCAACCTAAGTTCAAAACACTATGGTAGTGTTTTCAACTTAAGTTGAAAACACTACTGTTAAGTTCAAAACACTATCCCTACATGCATCCAAAACACTACCCAAGTTCAAAACACTACCGTAACACGGCAGTGAGTGGCTGTAAGTGTACTGTCGCAAAATGTAACCTACCGGCACATATTGGTATGCATGTACTATTTGGTTTGGTTATTGGGAGTTTTACATCCTGGGAACATCTAAGGTCATATCAGAACATACGTACTAGTAGTATACGTTGTTGGCACTGCGGCGTCTGCACCACGTATTAGTATACACTGATGGTGTTGCGGCAACTGTACCACATATTAGACTACGCTGATGGTGCTGCGGTGTTTCATTGTTTGTTTGTTGTTGTTTTACATCCTAGCATCATCTATGGTTATCTCAGAACGGGTACTGACTTGTGACAGTGCACACTCATGGCAACTTTATAGTGATGCCCCACTGGGAGACCAGGCTGCCAGCACCATGAGAGTAGTGTTTTGAACTTAAAGGGAGTGTTTTGAACTTAAGGATAGTGTTTTGAGCGTGGCCACGGTAGTGTTTTGAACCTACCTTTAACTAAGTTGAAAACACTACGGTAGTGTTTTGAACCTAGGTTGAAAACACTACCATAGTGTTGTTGTGGGGTAGTGTTTTGAACTTACTACACCGGCTCAAGATTGCTTCAGTCTTAATTCGGTCAAATTGGTAAAGTGGCGTGGGTTGACCTAATTGTACTGAAGCCGGCTGGTTGTTTATTTGTTTTTTTCTGGTTGTTTTTTTTAGCTGATATTGCTAGTTTGGAGAAGGCTGGGTGCCTCGTTCTAATGCCAGGCTCTAACCAAAGCCGACAAGACGAGGCTCGACCAATTGGAGAGCTAACGAATTAGATTAGCTAGAAGGCATCTTATGAACACTACTCCGCGGAGGTGTATATATATATTTATATATATATATATATATATATAGATTGATTGATTGGTAGTTGCTTTACACCGTGTCGGCAGCATAGACCATATTCACGGCGAGAAATTTAGTTTTTAATATATATACAGTATACATATTCGGCAATAATTGCTTTATACTCATATGTGTGCATATATATATATATATATATATATATATATATATATATATATATATATGCAACATTAACATTATATATACACGTATATATATATATATATATGTATATATATATATATATATATATGCAACACATTATATATACACGTATATATATATAACAGAAAGGAAGTATATATATGCCTTAATAGTATTAATAACATTAAAACTATAGAAACTAAACAAGTATATAGAGAGATATTTCCAATTCCTCTCTCTCTCTCTCTCTATTATATCTACGTAGCTATATATATATATATATATATATGTGTGTGATGTATAACGAATTATGCAAGTATAAAGATATGTAAGGGTTAATTATTACTTATTTGTTATACTCCATAAGACCAACACTGTACAGGTGGTTCCACCTACCCGCTTCTCCTCCACCGGATGTAGATCAGTGTCAGTCGCACCGGAGGATACATGGATGAAAGTGGTCTCTGGCAAATAAAGCTGAAATATATGCCTGTGGTGAGGTTATCTGTAAACCGCGGCGAATTTCCGCGAAAACACAGATATTCTTCCATAGTCTTAGCACTGTCCGGCAATCACGGACAATTCCTGGAAGTCAGGTTTCATTAATATTGGTATACACTTATAGTGCTGCAGCATTTGAACAACATATTAGCATATGCTGATATTGTTGCGGGTTTGAACAATGTATCAGCATACGCTGATAGTGCTGTAGCAGTTGAACAACGTATTAGCATATGCTGATAGTGTTGCGGGTTTGAACAATGTATCAGCATGTAGCAGTTGAACACCGTATTAGCATACTCTGGTAGTGCTGCGGCATTGGAGCAATGTAGTAGCATACGCTGATAGTGCTGCAGCATTGGAGCAACGTATTAGCATATGCTAATAGTGCTGCGGCATTGCAGTAAAGTAAAATTCGCAGAAATCCGCGAAATCGCGGAGATCCTTCATATACATATGTATATAAATAGATATGCTGCCATAACAGCATCAAATCATTGAACGCGAAACCTGTTATAGCACATAGACTGTACCAATACGATAAAATAGCAATTCTGATTGAAACATATATGGATAAGGACAAGTTTTACAATACATCTACCATTAAATGCTCCCTATAAGACCAGTTGTGTGCATCGCCAAAATACTCTTAGCTACCTCATTACTCTGTCTCACTTCGGGATGACAAAAGATAATTAATTAATGAATTGATTAGTTCTGTAAAATATTGTATGTTAGGAAACAAAAGGTGGGAGGCGTTTGTTTTCACTGCGTCCCCAAAATCAGCATTAAAACAGACGGGCATGGGTCGGCTAGTGTCTGACTAGGTAAAGCAAGGCATTAATCTGCTGGGGAGTGTTAAAGAACATGTAGGACTTCTGAGCAGGAAGTAACTAGTCACTGCAGGTGAGAGCGAGAAGAAGAAGAAGAAGAAGAAGAAGAGAGAGAACAAAACCTTGCCACAACTGTCAACGTCTGCACTTTCCGTCACCTTCCAGACAATGGCGAATTAACAACGCCCATAAAGTAGCCGAAGACAAAGAGCGTTCTGAGCAGCCGAGATAACCTAGCATTAGATGAACTGCAGTTAAATACAGCGGCCGGCAGTAATAGGGAGTTTGGGGTCAAGATCAAAGGTATGGAGCTTATTTGCTTATCGGCTATCTCCCAAGACTGCATAAGCCTGCATTGTTTTGGGTATCACCGAGTTGTGAAAATGTTGACAAATTCCACACAGGCGTATGTGATATATGATGCATTATATCAAATCCTCCGATGCGAATGAGGTTCCCGCGTCCGCTAGATACAGTAACAGCCGGTGGCGGCGCCACGGGTCGCACCGGGGAGGTACAGGAAGATGGACATAGAAGCAATGGTATACAATAATATAATAATAATAATAATGAAGTAGTTCCCTTCCGCGCCTTTATACTCGCATAATATGTGATACATCAGACATATATATAGCTCCAATACAAATGAGAAGGAAAGGGTAGTGGGTTGAGTGGTATTAATCTCTGGCAAGGGTGGTGCGAGTGACACTGGTCTAGATCGGGTGGGGCGAGGAGGCCGCAGGTGGCGCCACCAGTACAGTGTTGGCTCTTATGGAGTATAATAATAATGATAATAATTCCCTTACATATCTTTATACTCACATAATTCTTTTTACATCATACACACATATATATATATATCCTCCAAGAAATACAGTTCAAATATGAATATATTTGAGCTATTCATCATTGAAGGATTAACGAAATATTATTTGGTTAAAAAAACTTGTTTATATATATCTGTTGAAGGGTTTTAACCAAGCTGAACAGCGATTAATCAGAGTGAGGACATTTGGGAGAAATCTATCATAGTACTGACCTCATAAAACGGTCGCAAGGATCAATTCGGGGCTGAGTTAAGGCCCTGTCACACTACGATATATGGCATCAGCGCATGGTTAACGTTAGAAAATTTGCCAGTACATCGGCATTTGTCAAACTTTTCAGCAGCAGGGGATAAAAATGGGCATATACACATCATACACACAAGGTACATGCAACATACATAACGTTTGCAGAATGTATCTCTGACCTACTGCTAGCATATGAGAGCATTCATATGCCTCGCAAAACGTTCGCAAAATGTTCGCAAAATGCTCGCATACACTCACGGAACGCTGACCAACATTACATACATTACTCCATTGCCAGAAGTATGGTGTATACATTAAATACACTGGAGATACGGCAGACATACATTCGAAGTATGTTAGGAGTACCTAGTGCATCTGTTGGTAGTACATGGATTGTACACGGACTGCATGTTCCCACCGGCTGAACATATGGCTAACGTGCAGCAACGTATACCAACGTATCCCTAACATACTCCGAATGTATGCCAACATATCCCGAACGTACACACAGCATATGTTCAACATACAAGCCACATATTGACACATGTTGGAAATTTTGAGCATGCGCAACATTTTTTCGGAGCCTCGACACACAGCGACGTAAGACGACATATAAATACGTACCCGGAACATACCCGACATACGCCCAACATATACGTAAAGTATGATGATGTTCGCCGACATTTTGGTCGAAGATCACATACGTCGGCATATGCTAAGGCTATGCGTCGTAGTGTGACGGGCCCTTTAGTGATCCAATTAACTGGTGGGTGATTTAATAGGCTAACCGGGTACTGCTTTCGTTTATTCTGGATTCGGTATCTCAATAATAGGAATTGTAGTATTGTCGCAGCCCCAGAATAATTCCACAACCCTCCCTGCTTCACTTAGTTAACCGCGACAAAATGATTGTTCACACACCTCCGACAATAAGATTTGACAGTAATAGGAATTGTAGTATTACCGCAGCCTCAGAATAATTCCACAAACCTCCTTCCCCCGCATCGCCTAGGTAACCACGATATGATTGTTCCCACACCACCCACACTAAGATTTGACAATAATAGGAATTGTAGTATTACCGCAGCCTCAGAATAATTCCACAACCCTCCCCCCCCCCTTTTCACTTAACTAACTGCGACCACATGGTTGTTCCCACACCTCCCACACACACATTTTACAATAATAGGAATTATGATATTGGTGCAGCCCCAGAATAATTTCACAACCCTCTCTCTGCGTCGCCTAGCTAACCGCAACAACATGACTGTTCTCACACCTCCCACACTAAGATTTGACAATAATTTTTTGTTTTTTTGTTTGTCCATTAGTTGTTTAAGCAGGGGAAATTTCAGTCATAGACGACTGGTCTTCCTCATTCCACTGCTGGTCGATAGAAAGCCCGAGCCTACACTTTTACCGACCCAAGGGATTTTTAACCTCCCACACCACATAGACATGGTATGAGAGCAACCGGCCTTTGATGACGCTGTAAGTTATACACAGTGGTGGAAATCCAAATTGGCAGAGCTGGGGGCACGGGGAATCGAACCGCCAACCCTCAGATTAGGAGTCTGACCTAGAAAAAAGTCAGACACTCTAACCACTCCGCCACAGAGAACGCCACAAATAGGAATTGCAGTATTGTTGCAGCCCCAGAATAATTCCATAACCCTCCCCTCCAACGTCGCGTGGCTAACTACGACCACATGCCTGTTCCCACACCTCCCACATGCATGCTTTGGTATATAGATCGCAATATATGCGTGTGGGTGAATTGTAGGGGTCGGCAGATGGCGAGCATAGTGTGCAAATCCATACTGCTCCAACACATCTGACACATAGCCACCAATGTCCTAAGGCCCTGTCAGACCTCACCGGATTGGAGAAACGGACAGAAAACGGACAGTGTCTGGTGTAATATGGCAATGTACGGTTTATATACGGTTGGCAGCCGGCATGTCTGTTATCTATCCGTTGGTGTCTGGCAGTGTCCGGTACAAGTTTTGAACATGCACATAACTTGTACCGGACACTGCCGACTGAAGTGTACGGTTGGTGTCCGGTTTAAGCTTGTTCGTCCGTTTTGTCCGTTTCATGCCCGGTACCCATCCGTTAGTCTATGGTTTGCTTCTTGCCAAGTCCGTTGACGTTATTTTTAATATATATATTTTTTTTTTTTGTTATTGAGGGAATTCGGTCAGTATATGTTTTCTGCGTGTTGGTGA
Organism: Branchipolynoe longqiensis; assembly: GCA_030323885.1. Lineage (NCBI taxonomy): Eukaryota > Metazoa > Annelida > Polychaeta > Phyllodocida > Polynoidae > Branchipolynoe > Branchipolynoe longqiensis. The sequence continues at coordinate 39,176,031 of CM059186.1, forward strand.
ACAATCCGGTACATCCGTTTGACATTCATTTTTTCGTTCTTGTCCGTTTCTCGTCCGTTTCTCATCTAGTGGATATTCGTTAATATACATTCCTTGTCCGTTTAGCATCGGTTTCGTCCGGCGGCCATTGCAACACTTCGACACATTTCGGTACATTTTGATACTGAACACCAACGGACTAGACAATTCTTTGTCGGGTTTATGTCCGTTGCTCAATCCGGTAATGTCTGACTGGGCCTTAACCCACAGCTTCCAGAATGCGTTGTGTGTTCGCGATATATAATAATGCAGATATACATTCATATGTTTGTTCATTTGTTGTTGTTTTATGTCCAAGCAACATCTAAGGCATTATCAGGATAGGTACCGACTTGTGACAGTGCGCACTCATGGTGTCTTTATAGTGCTGCCTCACTGGGAAATCAGGCCACCAGCACCATGACCCGATATCCCACTCAGTCACATTATCCTAACACTGAGCTAACCAGTCCTTGCCCTATCCTATTAATGCCAAGCGCCAGGCGAGGAAGCGAAAGGTATCAATTTTAAAGTCATTGCTTTGACTCGACCGGGAACCGAACTCCTGATCTTCCACACGCGAGGCTAACGATTAGGCCACCGTGCCCGGTATACATATATGTGATGCATAATGTATTATATGAGTATAAAGGCCCGGAATGGAATTACTTGTCTTAGGTTGTACTGATTACTCGATGTTCTGCCTCCTCGACCTCAGACATGTGATCGGTGGTGGCGCCACCGGTTCTCCTCGTACTTAATGGATGTGATAAATATACACACGTATATGCTGTATAAGAGTTATACGAGTATAATAACCTGGAATATCCCTCCTTTCCCCCAGCACTCACTCAGTCCATGGAGTCTGGACCAGTCTGGACCAGTCATCTAATGCTCCAGCCTCCCCAACCTGAGCTCCGATGGTGGCGCCACCACCAATTTCAAACTGTATATAATATAATCTATACATTTTATATGCTCTGATTACATGTGCTCTAATTTTACATTTAGGCTAATCCGGATATAAAGTGGTGAGACCTTTTTTTTATTTACTCTTTCCGGGGAACTGAACAGTTTTACTAACAAATAATTTATGTTTTAATGGCTGCGGCAACAACACCGGCGTATTGGGTGCAATTCTTTAATTCGAAGGTAATTTACTTGCTAGAACGTAAATTGATTTTCTTGAGCCCCAATTTGGCGTGACCCAGTTTTTTCCACAATGATATTCTATGGACCTCAACGATAGTCTTATAAAGGGGCGATACTCTGTTATGCTATGTAATCTGTTATATGGACATAAGTATTCAAGGCAGTTATATATATACACGTATTTACTTCTCCTTTAACCTAGTTCTCTATTCAGCCGATGTAGAGCCATATTCATCATACTTGTGGCTAATGTGGATACTTAGGAGGTTCAGGGCGTCACCTAGATACAAGATTCACCCTGTACTAGTACACGGGTGGAGGACAACGTAGTGTAAATACGGGCGAAAATAGCTTTAGTATGAAACAGGAACTAGAAACTGTGGTTCCAGGATCAAATGGCTACATATATTCGCACAGAGTTGGTGAAATGTGAGAGAATGCAAAAAGACAAGATGGTGGCCATAGAACGCCATTGATTTCACCATTAAATTGTATTAAATTATATGTTTTATTATATTTTTCAACTCAAAGTTAGCGGAGATATAATAAGACATATGTAAAGAATAATTGTTGCTTCTGAGATTGTGAAATTAGGCTCTCATTTCATTTCCCCGTATTTTCGACCGTTTTTATATACGGCTGGTATTCACACGTGTACTGCGAGTACAGGGTGAATCCTTTATCTAGGCCTCACCAGGCTTGATGGCAGCGTTTATAACGTTTATACGTTTATAACTATAAGGGGTGGTCCACATCACACTGCTAGCACAATGTGTGGGCACATCGCCACTGTATAAAATGTATATTTGTATGTGTATATATATATATATGTATATCAAGTGGGGAGAACCACATACACATATATATATATGTGTGTGTATGTGTATGTGGTTCTCCTCACTTGAACCCTAAAACTAAAAGAAAAGCCACAAACATTGTCAGTTCCAAAAAAATTTTCTAGGGAAAGACTGTTGGTCATGTGATTGATCTGTATATATATATATGCATATGAGACTATCTCAAAAGGTGCTAAGCAATATGGGACAAAACTTTGTCCATTGTAACGATCAAGATACTATCTGCTTATGCATTTGCTCAGGATAAACTGATTTGTATTTTACATGGTGTTTCATAATCCCAATAGAGTAGGCCCCTACATATTGATCTGAAGCAAATGTCCTTGTGTTTTCAGTGTAACCGTTTCTGTGCTGTTTTGTGTCAATCGTTACAATGGACAAAAAAAAGAAGAGTTATCACTTTTTGAGACAGGCTCATATATTTGTGTAGATGTGTATATGTGTATATTTATGTATGTATATATATGCATATAAATATGTATATATGTATATGTAAATGTGTATATATATGCATATGTATATATGTATATATGTATATATATGTAGATATATGCATACCCATGTACATATATATATGTGTGTGTATATATGTATATATATGTCTATATATATGTATATGTATATATGTGTATATATATGTATATGTATATATGGATATATATGTACATATACGCATATATGTATATATGTCTATTTGTAAATAGGACTACATATGCTTATTTGTATAATTAAATACATATATATACAGAGATAATATAATAATGCATCACAAACTTGAGTGTAGTCCTTGCAATGATGAATACCCATCGATTACCTTTAGGCCCATTTCCAAGCAATGTCATCGATAAAACTGAACCATGCGAAATGCATTTAAAATCCCTTACATTGCACGAGCGCGTCACTTTTTGTTATTGAGCTCCATCACACAATAGACCCCCGCCAGGTAAGCTAGTGACATCTGTTGGCAGAATCTGGAACCAGTCTATTCGGGTACTTTCCCCGAGTGCCTGTGATTTCACATGCTATATCTCCATAAAGAATGCATGGACAAATAATAAAATGCCTGATTATATTCAGACATTCATATCGCAACAGGCATCAAGCTCTTATACTTGTAATTGTTTTTGTTTTTTTAAAGACAACTATATTTTATTTTTCTTCTGCAATTTCACCGCCGCTCTCTTCACGTGTAGCCAGTTAAAGTTGCACAGTTCGATGAAAACATCAAATTTTCAAAACCAAAACACTTATCTAGATTTGATTCTATATATTCAACTTAGATACTGGTACACTTATTAAGCATTTGTTCCTGCATAGAAGGTTGTAATAAGTCAATTTAATAGAACCTGTTAGTACTGAAGTCTATGGTGTCAGAGTTTGGTGTGCTTGCCAAAATAAATTTGGCATGTTTCAACGTCAAATACCTCCAAAGTTAGCCATTTAAATTAAAAGTTACTTCAAACTAACATAACGTAGATCATAATGATCAGCATAATGTATTTATCTCAGAAAATGGCAGAAACTGAAAAGCATCAGACTATGCAACTATCGGCAGAATCTAGAACGGGTACTTTTCAGCTTAACTGGTGGGGTCTATTGAACCTTCCCATTTGTTAAAATCTCCAAATAATCACATTAGCGCTGAACTAACAATCAATGACCACCAACCATTGTACTACGTATGAGTCGCATCCATGTCTGACATTAATGGCCCCGTCACACTACAACGCTTCTCGTCAGTGCACCGTCAGCGCGCAAAATATCTTCTACGCGTCAAGACACATCCAACTTTTCGGCGGTTTGGGGAAAAAGTTTGGCGTCAGCACGGCGCGTTATTCGCGCGCGGCCAAAGGGTGTCAACGCGTGAGGAAAAAAAAAAAAAGTTTGCCGTGACGTCTTCATATGACCTTAGATGTAGCTAGGACATCAAACAACAAAGGAACAGTTTGGCGCAATGTGTAAGAACGACCGTCACACGCACGCGGCGACTGCCTAGCATTCACATAACGTTATTCCAGTGCATGCCGCCGTCCTCCGGCGACTGTCAACGTCCAGGATAGTGTACCGACATGTACCGACGTTCGCATAACGTCCCCCTAACGTTTCCCGATGTTTTCCGACATTTCGCCAAAAACTGACACACGTCAACGCGTGTTGGAGAGTAACGTCGTAGTGTGACAGGGGTATAACTGAAAGAAAGAATGCGCCCAATTCCGAAAGAGTTTTCTTTTTGCGTTTCCAATTCCGCAATCAACTAGTCGCAATCGCAGTTGGGGTTGAGTTGATGGGTAATGCAATAAGGCGGGAGCAGAGAGCGCAGGCACGAGCTAAGCCCATTGATCATGTGATACAACACCAAAACCTCAATGGTTATATTATATATGAGCCTGTCTCAAAAGGTGCTAGTTGTTCTTTTTTTTGTCCATAGTAACGATTGACACAAAACAGCACAGAAACAGTTGCACTGAAAACAGAAAACATTTGCTTCAAATCAATATGTATTCTATTGGGATTATGAAACACCATGTAAAAAACAAATCAGTTTATCCTGAGCAAATGCATAAATAGATAGCATGTTGATCGTTACTATGGACAAAGTTTTGTACCATATTGCTTAGCACCTTTTGAGACAGTCTCATTATATATACATATATATATATATACTTATATATACTTATATATACACATATAGAGTCCTATATATATATATACACATATATATGCCTATATATGTGTATATGTATATATATGTATCCGCATATATGTATATATGTACACATGTGTGTACATATGCGTAGACTGCTGTTGCCCTATACACACTTTTATATTTAAAGCTGCATAGTCCGATGAAGCATCAACATTTCGAAACGAACACAATTATCTAGATTTGATTCTACATATTTAACTTAAATACTGATATCCGTTCGTCCAGCGTCCTTTGAACTAATATCGCAGCATTTTGACACATTTTAATACATTTTGATAATCATGACGCGCGGAATAGACAATTCTGTCCGTTGCTCAATCCGGTGATGTGTGACTGGGGCTTTAGGGTTCGCATGGCAGCCCAACGTAGCGCCCTCTACAGTCGGCCGTGGGCGGCACGCGCCACTCGGGCCGGATGGATGCGGCTCCGTGACGGCCGAGTGGAGTTTTCAATTATTAAATCGATACACTGCTGGTGGGCCGGGAGGCAGCTGGGCAAGCACAAAGGCAGTGTCGAGTGGACCCAGGCCTGAACCCGAGTGGACCGGTGCATCAGAATTGAACCAGGGCGGGTGGAGGGCTGGGGGGGGGGGGGGGGGGGAGGCGGCGGGAGGAAGTTGGAGATCAACTGGATGGAGATGGGGATAGGAGGGGAGGAATGGTGGAGGAGGTGTGAGATGGGGATGGGGGGGGGGGTGCAGGGGGGAGTAGTGTGAGTAGACATTGGAAGCTGATGTGGATGGTGAGTGGTTGGTGGGTCAGTGGTATGTGTGTGTGTGTGGGTGGTTTGTGGCATGCGTGGTGTGTGGGTGGTGTATGGATGGTGTGCGTGGTGTGAGTGGTGTGAGTCACGTGGGTGGTTTGGGTGGTATGAGTGGTGAGTGGTGTGGTGTGAGTGGTATGGGTGGTGTGAGTGGTGTGAGTCAGGTGGGTGGTTTGGGTGGTATGAGTGGTGAGTGGTGTGGTGTGAGTGGTATGGGTGGTGTGCGTGGTGTGAGTCAGGTGGGTGGTTTGGGTGGTATGAGTGGTGAGTGGTGTGGTGTGGTGTGGTTGGTATGGGTGGTGTGCGTGGTGTGAGTCAGGTGGGTGGTTTGGGTGGTATGAGTGGTGAGTGGTGTGGTGTGGTGTGGTTGGTATGGGTGGTGTGCGTGGTATGAGTCAGGTGAGTGGGTTGGGTGGTATGAGTGGTGAGTGGTGTGGTGTGAGTGGTATGGGTGATGTGCGTGGTGTGAGTCAGGTGAGTGGTTTGGGTGGTATGAGTGTGGTTGGTATGGGTGGTGTGGTTGGTATGGGTGGTGTGCGTGGTGTGCATGGTGTGGGTGATGCGTGGGTGATGTGTGTAGCATTGGTTATATGTGATATCCGTTAGGTGAGAGTGTGAGGTTTGTTAGGTGAGAGTGTGAGGTTGTTAAGGTGAGAGTGTGATGTTGGCTAGGTAAGAGTGTGATGTTGGTTAGGTGGGAGTGTGATGTCAGTTAGGTGAGAGTGGAATGTCACTTAGATGAGGGAATGTCACTAAGGTGAGTGTGAAACGTCACTTAAGTGAGAAATTGGAATGTTGGTTGGGCCAGTAGACTGTCACTAAGGTGAAGAATGACATCTCACTTAGGTGAGAGTGGACTGTCACTTAGATGAGAGTGGACTGTCACTGAGGTGAGAGTGGACTGTCACTGAGATGAGAGTGGACTGTCACTGAGGTGAGAGTGGACTGTCACTGAGGTGAGAGTGGACTGTCACAAAGGTGAAGAATAGCATGTCACTTAGGTGAGAGTGGACTGTCACCAGGTGAAAAATAGCATTCACTGAGGTGAGAGTGGACTGTCACTGAGGTGAAAGTGAACTGTCACAAAGGTGAAGGATGGCATGTTGCTTAGGTGAGAGTGGACGTCACCGAGGTGAAAGTGGACTGTCGCTGAGGTGAGAGTGGACTGTCACAAAGGTGAAGAATAGCATGTCACTGAGGTGAGAGTGGACTGTCACAAGGTGAAAAATAGCATTCACTGAGGTGAGAGTGGACTGTCACTGAGGTGAAAGTGGACTGTCACAAAAGTGAAGAATGACATGTCACTGAGGTGAGAGTGGACTGTTACTTAGGTGAGAGTGGACTGTCACTTAGCTGAAGAATGGCATGTCACTTAGGTGAGAATGGACTGTCACTGAGGTGAGAATGGACTGTCAATTAGGTGAGAGTGGACTGTCACTTAGGTGAGAGTGGACTGTCACAAAGGTGAAGAATAGCATGTCACTTAGGTGAGAATGGACTGTCACTAAGGTGAGAGTAGACTGTCACTTAGGGGGTGAGAGTGCAATGGCGGTTCGGTAAGAAGAGTCATAACGCGTTGATGTCTGTGGAAGATGAGGAGTGTGAGAACAAACACGTGGCTGTTGATTCAAGGGTGGCCACCACTCACCCTTACATTCCCAACTCACCAGCGTCCTGCCCCCCCCCCCACCGGCCTCTCCCCTCCCCTCCCCCTCCCTCCCCCACCCAGCCTCTCCATCGTGAGTGCCATCACTCAAATATATTTATGCATGTAGGCATCCGACATGGATGTTAAAACACCATCACTCCCCGTGTGTACATAAAGTATTCAGCACTACACACACTACTCCTGTGACAACCTGGGGCCGGGTGACAGCGGGTTAAAGCTGCATAGTCCGATGAAATATCAAATTTTCAAAACCAAATCAATTATGTAGATTTGATTTTACATATCTAACTTAGATACTGATGCACTTATTAAGCATTTGTTTCTGCGTAGAAGGCAATACTGAGTCAATTTATTTTAACAGAACCTGTTACTGCAGAAATCTATGGTGTCAGAGTTTTGGCAAGCTTGCCAAAACTAATTTGACATGTTTGCACTTAAAATATCTCAAAAGTTTACCATTTAAAATAAAAGTAATTTTGAACTAATGTAAAGTAGATACTAGTGATCGATCTAATATATTTATCTCAGAAACAATACAGAAATACAAATCCATCGGACTATGCAACTTTAATTAAATTGCATCCCGCTGTAAGTCACTTTGTGAAGTGTAAATCAATCCGATTGGTGGATGTTCTAGCACTGCCTCAACTGTTCCGAAGACATACATTTATCGGTTTGGTTGGTTGGTTGTTGGTGTTTAACGTCCTTGCAACATGTAAGGTCATATCGGGACGAGTACCGACTTGTGACAGTGTGCACTTGTGGAGACTTTATAGTACTGTGAAATCCCCACTGTGAAATCAGGACGCCGGCACCATGACCCGATATCCCACTCAGTCACATTATTCTGACGCCCAGCTAACCAGTGCTTGCCTTATCCTATTAATAGGTTCCGGCAGCACCATGAAACACATCCAGGAATTGTGTTTTTTCATCAATATTCACATGCTAAATAACTATTTCTGTATGCATTTGATTTTGATGATAACGCATAGCCTAGCAGAGTAATATATGCTCTATCTGATGGTGCTATTGGATTGAACATATGGTACATTTGAATTTATTTTAAAATGCATTTGCATTATTTAGTCAATATTACGCAGAAACTAAAGAATAATAAACAATACTCGCATGATATATATATATAGATAGCACATAATATATATATATATATATATATATATATATATATATGTAATATATAATGAATTATATATATATAAATGGGCAGTGCGCGAGATCCACCCTCATGGTTTATTTTTTGGATGACTTGATGTTTGATGATTTGATGATTTGATTAAAACATTGTTTATTGGCCAATCAGGTGTCTATGTATTCCCGGCCTATTTGCTGCAGGCCAGCTGGATGGGCCTTGTGGCGACACCATGCGCCCACTTCGCCGTTCCTACCTGTACTCAGTGCTCATTCGCACCTGTACTTTTATTTGTATATATATTTATATATATATTTACATATATATATATGATGTACAAAGTAATATGCGAATATAAATATGTGGAAGTTAATCTATCATCTCTGCCTTTGCATACCAACTTATGAAACTGAACCAGTGGGACCACTATCCGCCCCCCCCCCCCCCCACGCTGCACTACCAGACCTGCGTTAACCCAGCGGAGGAATTTCTTTTCTTCCTTTAAATTGATTTCTTTGTGACAAACACTGAGAGATTACCAGAATTCCATTGAGCGTTTCAAGTTAGTAAACTCAAATGGACAGGTGGATATAATTGAATAAAGCTGAAGACTCCCGACCTCGGCTTGTCAGTAGCGCTTGTTTGTTTATTTGGGGTTTTACATCCTGGCAACATCTAAGGTCATATCAGGATAGGTACTCGGGATGACTTCGTAGTGCTGCTGCCCGACTTGGAGACCATGTTATGTTGCCAGCACAATGACCCGATTCCCCACTCAATCACATTATTCTGACACTGAGGACATTGTGGTGTTCTCTGTGGCAGAGTGGGTAGAGTGTCTGACTTTTTTCTAGGTCAGACTCCTAATCTGAAGGTCAGTGGTTCGATTCCCTGTGCCCCCACCTCTGCCAATTTGGATTTCCACCGCTGTGTATAACTTACAGTGTCATCAAAGGCCAGTTGCTCTCACATACCATGTCTATGTGGTGTGGGAGGTTAAAAATCCCTTGGGTCGGTAAAAGTGTAGGCTAGGGCTTTCTATCGACAAACTGTCTAATGGTGAAAACAAGCCTATTCAGGCTTATCCATGATAGGCAGTATAAATCTTCAACAACAAAACCAGTCCTTGTCTTCTCCTAGTAATGCTGGGTGCCCGGCAAGGTAGCGACAAGTAGAAATGTTATTATAAGTCATTGGTTTGACTCGGCCGGGTTTAGAACTCCCAACCTTCCACACACACACACACACACACACGGGAATCCTGTACTGCACTCAACCGATTCTGCCACAGTATCCGGGCTCAAACAACGCAGGTAACCAACACTCATTAAAGAATCAGTAAAAAAAAAATATCTTCTTTAAAACTAAAATAATAATTTAAAAAGATGAAACCTTCACGGCTTGTGCCGAACTGCTATGAAGTTTGACAACCACCTCGTCAACTTTGACAACCTTGCAGTCATAAATTCGATTTAACAACTAGGCAGTGGAATCACATTCAATGCGGCAATGACTTTGAGAAGCCTTTTTTTTAAAAGAAATATCATCAAACTTTGATTCTGACATGGCATTTCCCAGTGCGTTCTGAATTGAGCAATTAAACAAAGAAAGGGTCATAACAGTAAGTGAGTTTCTGACATGACTGAGGTTTTAGTAGACTTTTCTGTCCAGCAAAACTTTCTTCTAAGACTACACAATTATCCGCGTGAGATGGCCTAAGACGACCCAGACGCCATCAGTTTAAGCCAGACATGAATAAATAAACCACCAGCAATCCAACAAAACCTATCCGCTTCCTTATTCTACACTCTGACCCACCACCCCTCCACAAACCCTCCCTGCACCCTCCACACACTCGCCTCACTCCCTGCCCGTACCCTCCCCCACCATCCCCACGCCCTCCCCACACCCTCCACACAGCCCTCCTCACACCCCTGCCCACCACACCTCCCCACACCTTCCACAAACCCTTCCCCCACCGTCTCCGCACCCTCCACACACCCCTGCCCACCACACCTCCCCACACCCTGCCCACCCCCTCCCCACACCCTCACCACACCCTCCCCACACCCTCCCCCCACCCTCCCCACACCCTCCCCACACCCTCCTCACACCACCCCGCCCACACCCTCCACACACCCCTCCTCACACCCCTGCCCACCACACCTCCCTACACCCTCCCCACACCCTCCCCACACCCTCCCCACACCCTCCCAACTCCACCCCACCCACCACCCTCCCCACACCCTCCCCACACCCTCACCACACCCTCCCAATACCCCTACACCCTTCCCCACACCCTCCCCACACCCTCCCCAGGCCCCCCACCCTCCCCGCAGTACCCCGCCCACATCCTCCACACACCCCTCCTCACACCCTCCCCACACCCTCCCCCCCCCTCCCCGCACTACCCCGCCCACACCCTCCACATACCCCTCCTCACCACCGCTGCCCACCACACCTCCCCACACCGTTCCAACGCCCTCCACAAACCCCTGCCCACCACCCCGCCCCACACCCTCCAGTCACCCTCCCCACACCTTCCACACACCCTCCACACACCCTTGCCCACACACATCCCCACACCCCTCCCTACTCTCCTCCCCGTAACCCAGACTCCTCACCCACTCCCCTTCCCACTCCCCACCCCAGACCCCCCACCCCCCCCCACCCCCTTCCCTCCCCCAGACCCCTCCCCACTCACCTCCCCACATCCGCCCCCACATCCGTCCCCACACCCCCCTTCCACCCCCTCCTCCATATCCCTCCTCCACACCCCCCCCTCCACACCCATCCCCCCACACCCCTCCCCCACACCCGTCCTCCACATCCCTCCTCCACAGCTCTCCTCCAATCCCATTCCACCAATCGCTCACTCGCCCGGCATTTTACACACACCTTCTACTTACCCACCCTCCTCCCTCCCACACTCCTCCCACCCTCCCTCCCACACTCCTCCCATCCTCCCTCCCACACTCCTCCCACCCTCCCTCCCACACTCCTCCCACCCTCCCTCCCACACTCGTCCCACCCTCCCTCCCACACTCCTCCCATCCTCCCCTCCCACACTCCTCCCCACCCCCCTCCCACACTCCTCCCACCCTCCCTCCCCCACACTCGTCCCACCCTCCCTCCCCACACTCCGCCCCACCCTCCCTCCCACACTCCTCCCCCCCCTCCCTCCCACACTCCTCCCACTCCTCCCTCCCCCACACTCCTCCCACCCCCTCTCCCACACTCCTCTCACCCCTCCCTCCCACACTCCTCCCACCCTCCCCTCCCACACTCCTCTCCACCCTCCCTCCCCCACCCCCCACCCTCCCTCCCACCCTCCCTCCCCCACTCGTCCCACCCTCCCTCCCACACTCCTCCCACCCTCCCTCCCCCCCTCCCCCCCACACTCGTCCCATCCTCCCTCCCACACTACTTCCACTCTCCCTCCCAGCCATCCACCACCAGCCAGCCGTCAGCCACCAGCCAACCACCACCCAGCGAACATCCAGCCACCAGCCACCACCCACCACGCAGCCACCACCCAGCCACCACCCACCACCCAGCCACAAGCCATCAGCGACTATCCAGCCACCAGCCATCCCCCAACAAACCACCACCCACCACCCAGCACCAGCCAGTACCAGCCACCCACCACCCACCACCAGCTACCCACCACCAGCCAGTACCAGCCAGCCACCCTCCAGTACCAGCCAGCAACCATCCAGCCACCCTCCAGTACCAGCCAGCCAGTAGCAAGCCACCAGCCAGTACCAGTATCCACTTGGCCACCTGCTTCCCGCTTCTCCATAGTTGATTTCCGGCACTCCATCCCATCTAGGCACTCACCCCCCCCCCACCCCCACCCCACCACCACCCCCATCCCATCCCCGCCACCACCACTCACCACCCAACCACTTCCGTCTCCCCACTTCACCCTCCCCACAACCACCACCCACTTCACCCAACCACTTCCATCTCCCCACTGTACCACTAGCACCACCACCCACCCAACCACTTCCGTCACCCCACTTCACTCCCACCCCCACGCCCACCCCCACCCCCACCAACCACATGGTATCCTCACGAGGCTCCTGAATACCTCCCTGTCTCGGACACGCCGGCTTAGCGTGGTGTTGGGGAGTCTTGACACGATCTGTTCGTGTAGTGTAGCGTGCCTTTCAGTCAGAGAGAAGTGATTGGAGAGATTTAAATGCCTCGCCCCAGATTCTCTACTTTACTTGCTTGATTCCTCTCCCCCCGCCCCGCCCTCCCCACCCCCTCCACCTCCCCCTCCACCTCACGCCTCCTCCTCCCCACCTCCACTTCCACCCCCCCTCCACCTCCCCCTCAACATCCCCTCCACCTCCCCCTCCACCTTCCCCCCTCCACCTGCCCCCACCCACCCATCCCACCGGTCATCCCCCCTCCACCTACCTATCCACCTCCCCTCCCCTTCCACATCCCCCTCCTCCCGCTCCCCCCTCCCCATCCTTTTCCATATCCCCCCTCCACATCCCCCTCCACCTCCACCCCCCTCTCCACTACCCCAATCCACCTCCACGACCCGCACCCACCTCCCCACCTCCCTACCCCGGATCAATTCTGTCAAACCGCCAGCAGTGCAACATGTCTTTTTTCACCTGCCGGCTCCTCCTCCCCCCACCCGCCCGCCCGCCCGCCCGCCGCCGCTGCTGTAAGCGGAGTGCAAAGTTGATGCTGTGGGCAAGCTAGTCTACTTAAAGCTGCAATGCTACTTAAAGCTGCATGGTCTACTTAAAGCTGCATAAGTAGCTGCAAAGTCTAGTTAAATCTGCATAAGCCTACGAAAGCGTCAAATTAACGCAATCGAAACACCTAAATCATGCACTACGCATCAATCTGGGGCACTCCTTAAAGTTCTTTTGTTTATTTTGCGCCACAGACGGGAACACTAAGTCGATTTAATAGAACTGGTCGATGTAGAACTACTAGAAGCTTATGATGTCCAGCATTTCGATGTGCATGCCATGCATGGCATGTTTTCACTTCAATATCTCCAAAGTTGACCCTTTAAAAAAAAAGTTTATTCCAACTTAAAGCGAAATAGAGTAAACTGATCAAGTTACTATATTTATCTGAAATTGTGGTGGCAGAAAGTTTTTTTTTAAATCACCGTACGATGCACCTTTAATGAGGACTGCTTAGTAAAAAGGGGCTCCGGTCACGTGACTTGTTCTACTTATTACTAATGGCGATTCTGTCGATGCTGTCTGTTCTCTTTTACGGGGGGGGGGGGGGGGGGCGCCGGTGTAACGATTTCAATTTTCCCCCTTTTCAAGTTCCCCCGGCGAATTTGAAAACGTTTTTAATTTCCCCCGGAGGGAAATAAAAAACGTTTTCTGATTCCCAGGGGGGAAATTAAAAACAGTTTTCAGATTCCTCCCCTATTTTCAAATTCCCCCCCTCTGGGAATTTAAAATTGTTTAAAAAACTTTTAAAAAACGTTTTCAAATTCAGACCTATGATATTTTTTTCTTAGCCATCTTGGAGACTTTTTGTGTCATTTGGGGTGAAATATGTTTTGTTGTACTAGTAATAATTTTGATTATGCTATTCTCACTTTCATGACAATATTATATTTGTCATGAAAAATAAAAGAAAATAACAAAAAATAAAGAAAATAAAGAAAATTCCCCAAAATGGGGGGAGGGAAAGTTAAAACGAGGGAGGGAAATTGAACATGTTTTCAAATTCCCCTGGGATGAATTTGAAAACGTTTTCAAGTTCCCGGGGGGGAACTTGAATCAGGTGGGAATTTTAAATCTTTACACCGGCATTACTGTTTTACCAACACACCAGCCACAAGGACAAGAGGGCCAGAAGGAAAGCCAGTCATCAAAACGAAGAAGTTACTTCCACAGAATCACGAGATGCAATATGACTTCACGTGCCAAGGCTGCAACAGATTGTGCAAATCGAGGATTGCTGTCTACAGCCATACAAGAGGATGTTCCTCAACCAACTCTACAGGCACTACTTTACAGTCTGCAAAGACTGAAGGATGCCAACGACACCCCATGCTTGTTGTTTGTTGGCGTGGCGAGGGGGCGGGTGGTGGTAACTATCCTAGCAACATCTACGGTCATATCAGGACTGGTACCAATGTATGACAGTGGCGACTTAATAGTGCTGGTCCACTGAGAGACCAGGCCTCTGGTGCCATGTCCCGATATCCCACTCAGTCACATTATCCTAATACTATGCCAACCAGTGCTTGCCCTATCCTAGCAATGCGGAACGCCAGGCTGGATAATGAGACATTTCCTATCAATTACGTAAGTTATTGGATTGACCTGGCCAGTTTCGAACCCACGGCCTTCCATACAGGAAGCCAGCTCGTGCCTTTGCTGAGTAAGCCATCGCAGCCGGTTCCTACCACACACACATATATATACATACACACGTACCTGCACAGCCCCACAAGACCTCACACTACTTCCGATGTTAAAGGTACTTACCTGAAAAACACAAAAGGGAAGAAAAGGCAATATTAGTTGACTGTATACAGGTATTCACATAAATACAGGTAACCATGGGGACACAGGTAATCACTTGACTGCATTGTGCGCCAGGTATTAAAGGGTTGTTCTTATTTGTTGTTTTATGTCCTAGCAACATCTAAGGTCATAGAAGGACGGGTACCGACTTGTGACAGTTCGCACTCATGGCAACTATATAGTGCTTCCCCACTGGGAGACCAGGCTACTGCCACCATGACCCGATAGCCCACACAGTCAAAATACACTGTGCTATTGCTAACCAGTCCTAGTCCTATCCTATTAATGCTGAGCACCTGGCTAGGTAGTGACAAGTATACATTGGTTTGACTCGCCTGAGATTCGAACTCACGACCTTCCACACGGGAAGCATCCGTGTTGATTTGGCCACCGAGTCCGGTACCGCCACCTGTTGGATACATGGACTAGGTCTACCTGGGTCGTTTCCGGTGTATGTGGAGGTGTTTGTATGTGGGTGTTTGTGTTATGGGCATGTGTACAGTGTGTCCTGCAGGTATAGCAATACCTCAGGGAGTTTGATACCCCTGCCCTGCAGAGTTGTAAACCACTGCCTTGTGACACAGGTTCTTGACAGAACCGAAGGCTAAGGGAGCAAACCCTAAACAGAAAACCATGTCACTGTAGCAGCATTAAGGGCGGTTGATGTATGGAACTCCCAACATCTCCCGACCAGCCATTGCAAGGACAAATAGTTTTGCGCCTGTCTTGACATGTTCTTGCCGGTGTTAAACCTTTATTTGCTCCCCGAGAGAGTGCTGCTTGTAACTTGCAAAAGCCAGCAGCACTTCAACACTTTTGCAGGCAGCTTTCATGAAATGAAGGATACCATCAAGAGAAACCTGAAGCTGAGAGACATTAAGACCGACTCATGGACGCAACTCTCACAGCAAAGAGCTAAATGGAGAGCGGCAGTCAAGTAATGAAAGCAGTCTTTGTCGCATTGCGACCGACAGCATGATGATGATGATGATGATGGAGGTGTTTGTATGTGGGTGTTTGTGTTATGGGCGTGTGTACAGTGTGTCCGGCCCTCCCGTAGCATATACACAGGACTGAGGTGGGATCTCCATTCAATGTCAAGGTCACCCGATAGTACTGCCTCCCACCCCCACACATGACCACCGTCATGGAGAGAAAATGAAGGGGAGAGAGAAATAGAGAGAGAGACAGAGGAGAGGAAGAGGATTGACGGATAAGGAAATAAGGAGAGAGAAATAAGGAGAAAGAAATAAGAAGAGATAGAATAGATTTAAGAGAGTACGAGAGAAAGGAGAGAAAGAGTAAAAGAGACCGAAAGGCAGAGAAAAAGAGAAAAAGAGGTGAGACAGAGAAAGAGGGGACGAGAAAGAGAGAACGAGAGGTGAGAACTAGAAAAATAGGAGAGCGAAAAAGTGAGGTAAGTGAGAGAAGAGAGAAATATGGAGGAAGAGTGGAGAGGAGAAGAGAGGGAGAGTGGAGAGGAGAGAGGGAGAGTGGAGAGAAGCGAGGGAGAGTGTAGAGGGGAGAGGAGAAGAAAGGGAGAGTGGAGAGGAGAAGAGAGGGAGAGGGGAGAGGATAGATGAGAAGAGAGGGAGAGTGGATAGGAGAGGAGAGAGGAGAGGATAGATGAGATGAGAGGGAAAGTGGAGAGGAGAGAGGAGAAGAGAAGGAGAGTGTAGAGGGGAGAGGAGAAGAGTGGGACAGTGGAGAGGAGAGAGGAGAAGAGAGGGAGAGTGGAGAGGGAGAGGGAGAATGGAGAGGAGAGAGGAGAAGTGAAGAGGAGAGAGACGAGAGGGAGAGTGGAGAGGAGAGGGAGAGTGGAGAGGAGAGGAGAGAGGAGAGGAGAGAGGAGAGGAGAAGAGAGGGAGCGCGAATAGGAGAGAGAAGACAGGGAGACTGGAGAGGATAGAGGAGAAGAGAGGGAGAGTGGAGGAGAGGAGAGAGGAGATGAGAGCGAGAGTGGAGAGGATAGAGAAGACAAGGGAGAGTGGAGAGGAGAGAGAATGAGAGAGGGAACGGGGGAAAGGAAGAAAAAAGGGACAGAGAAGGATGAAGAAGGGGTTAGAAAGAGCTAGAAACCAAAGCGGAGGTCTCCCTTCACCCCCTCCTGCCCCCCTTTGTGCCCCCCCCCCCCATACAACCACCACCCGGCCACCAACCCGCCAACCCACTCCTCCAGATGGCCGGCCACCACTGACACCGGCTCCCTCTCCTCCTGCCGGCGGCCCCTGGAAGGTGGCTGGCCGGTAACCGGCTGCAACTTTAATACCCTGTGCAACGCGGGCAGTGTCACTTCCGCCTCCAGGTTGGCCGGGAGGGCCGGACCCCAATTACCGTCTGCAAATGATACCCACCCACTCTCCCTCCCTTTTTTGTTTGTTTTTTACCCGGATGTATGCTGTCGCCTGGGATCCGCCCCCCACCCCCCACTCCCCACTCACCACTCCCCGCTCCCTCCCCCACCCCCCCCCCCACTCCCCACTCCACGCTCCCTCCCCCACCTCCCTTTCCCCGCTCCCTCCCCCACCCCCACCTCGTCAGGTGGGTATGCTCCCCTCCACCACTCCCCACACCCTCCCCCTCCCCCTCCCCCATCCCCATCTCGTCAGGTGGGCATGCTCCCCTCCACCACTCCCCACACCCTCCCCCACTCCCACCCCCACCTCGACAGGTGGGCATGCTCCCCTCCACCACTCCCCGCACCCTCCCCCACCCCCATCCCCTCCTCGTCAGGTGGGCATGCTCCCCTCCACCACTCCCCGCCCCCTCCCCCATCCACGCCTCGTCAGGTGGGCATGCTCCCCTCCACCACTCCCCGCACCCTCCCCTCCCCCATCCACGCCTCGTCAGGTGGGTATGCTCCCCTCCACCACTCCCCGCACCCTCCCCCTCCCACCCCCACCTCGTCAGGTAGGCATGCTTCCCCCCCACCACTCCATCACTCCCCCCCACCCTTTTCAACCCACACCCACACCTCATCAGGTGGTCATGCTTCCCCCCCCCCCATCCACAACCCCACCTCATCAGGTGGGCATGCTTCCCCCCCCCCACCACTCCCCGCTACCTCCCCCATCCATACTCCCACCTCGTCAGGTGGACATGCTCCCCACCCGACACCACTTCCCACTCCCCCCCCCACCCACCACTTCCCGCTCCCCCCCACCACTCTCCGCCCCCCACACCCACACACCACCTCATCAAGTGGGCATATTCCCCTTACCCGTTACTCCCCGCTTCCTTCCCCCCCACACCCCCACCTCGCCAGGTGCGCATCCCCCCCATAGCCCCCTCCTCCTCCTCCTCCTCCTCCTCAAGAGGTGAGGGGTGATGGGTGGGGGAGTGGGGGGGAGGGGCTGGCTTGTTGGAGTGATGATGCACGGCCGTCAGGTGGCGACCAATTAGACGCGGCCTATATATAACTTATAAGATGGCCGGTATTTCCGGTGTGGCCGAAGGGCATGATGGGTGTATGACACATGCGCAACGTCAACGACGAGCGACACGGGTGGTGTGAGGTGTGGAGTGGGGTGAGGTGAGGTGAGGTGAGGTGTGGTGTGAGGTGAGGTGAGGTGTGGTGTGAGGTGAGGTGAGGTGGGGTGGGGTGTGACATGGTGCAAAGTGTGGTGGTGTAGTGTGAGGTGAGGTGGTGTGAGGTGGGGTGGGGTGGTGTGAGGTGAGGTGGGATAGTGTGGTGGGCTGTAGTGTGAGGTGAGGTGGTGTGAGGTGAGGTGGGGTAGTGTGGTGGGCTGTAGTGTGAGGTGAGGTGGTGTGAGGTGAGGTGGGATAGTGGGGTGGGCTGTAGTGTGAGGTGAGGTGGTGTGAGGTGAGGTGGGGTAGTGTGGTGGGCTGTAGTGTGAGGTGAGGTGGTGTGAGGTGAGGTGGGATAGTGTGGTGGGCTGTAGTGTGAGGTGAGGTGGTGTGAGGTGAGGTGGGGTAGTGTGGTGGGCTGTAGTGTGAGGTGAGGTGGTGTGAGGTGAGGTGGGATAGTGGGGTGGGCTGTAGTGTGAGGTGAGGTGGTGTGAGGTGAGGTGGGGTAGTGTGGTGGGCTGTAGTGTGAGGTGAGGTGGTGTGAGGTGAGGTGGGATAGTGGGGTGGGCTGTAGTGTGAGGTGAGGTGGTGTGAGGTGAGGTGGGATAGTGTGGTGGGCTGTAGTGTGACGTGAGGTGGTGTGAGGTGAGGTGGGTTAGTGTGGTGGGATGTGGTGTAAGCTGGGGTGGTGTTGAGGCTAGGTGGGGTGGTGGGGTGTGGTATGGTGCGAGGTGTGGTGGTGTGGTGTGATGAAGTGTGGTGTGATATAGTGTGGTGTGGTATGGTGTGATATGGTGGGATGTGATATGGTGTGGTGTGGTATGGTGTGATATGGTGTGGTATGGTGTGATGTGGTATGGTGTGATATGGTGTGGTATGGTGCGGTGTGCTGTGATATTGTGTGGTGTGATTTGATGTGGTGTGGTATGGTGTGATATGATGTGGTGCGGTATGGTGTGATATGATGTGGTGCGGTATGGTGTGATACGGTGTGGTGTGGTGCCGTATGGTGTGATATGGTGTGGTGTGATGCGGTGTGGTGTGATATGGTGTGGTGTGATGTGATATAGTGTGGTGTGGTGTGCAGCGGTGCTCTGTGATGTGATGTGGTGCGATGTGGTGTGGTGTGGTGTGGGCTGGTGTGGTGCAGTGTGGGGTGGGGTGGTGTTGTGTGGTGTGATCTGGTGTAATACATCGCTCTTGAGTCTCTGCAGTGAGTCGTGAGCAGCTCAAGGAGGTAGTCACACACACAGACACACACAGATATACAAAACAAACATAATAAAACACACTGATGATTTACCAACCCTGGCGGTCGAACAACTTGAGCTAAACTAATTGTGGCGTTCAAGAACAGGAAGCAGTACGTGAGGTCTGCCCTGTCTCGGCCACAGGGGGCGCTGTCATGGCGTGTAGTGGGGTCCTAACCGCTTCGATAATTTGCATAATACAGAGATCCCAAGTAGATAAGAGTGTGAGTAGCAAGATCTCCCTAATACACAAGGAGAAATAGCATGGCCGATGGGGGGATGGGGTGCGGGTTGGGAGAGGTCGGAAAGTTTTATATAAAAAAAAAGTTATACAAAATTGCGTGCTCTGGTGCATTTTGATGATAAAGATGCGTAACTTTGTTGTTGTTAGAAAACAAAACAAAACGGTTCTTTGGCGGGAGATTACAAATTAAAAGCAGAAAACTGGGAGATTGGGATCATTTTGTTATATTTTACGGAGATCTCCTGCCAAATCGGGAGACTTGGCTCCTCTGATAATGGAAACAGAGTCGTCATGAGCCAGATGGATGGGAAGACATTTCTTTTTAACGATTTCTTTTCTGGGGGCACTGGTGGGATGGGGTGGGGTGGGGATTCGAACCCTGTCCAATGCTTTATTTGAAATTTTGAACCGCCAAGGAATTTTGTAGTTATACAATGCTGGTTTATTTTTTAACAACATGTTGTTTTTTTATGTTTATTCTAGCTACACAAATTGTAGCAGTATGTATGGACTTAATTCAATAATTGGCAGTAGACACATTCTTGAAGATTTATACTGCCTATTATGGATAAGCCTGAATAGCCTTGTTTTCACCATTAGACAGTTTGTCGATAGAAAGCCCGAGCATAAACTTTTACCAACCCAAGGGATCTTTAACCTCCCACACCACATAGACATGGTATGAGAGCAACTGGCCTTTGATGACGCTGTCAGTTATCCACAGCAGTCGAAATCCAAATTGGCAGAAGTGGGGGCACGGGGAATCAAACCACCAACCTTCAGATTAGGAGTCTGACCTAGAAAAAAGTCAGACACTCTAACCACTCCGCCACAGAGAACACCACATGATTCGGGTTAATAAATTCTCGGAGTGCATCACGGGATATTTATGTTGCCTATGGTTACATATATTGCATACACTATTATTTGGCAAACCCAATTATCTGTTTTCAAAGAATTGAAGAGAAACTCCATTGTTCTTCAATTCATAATTTAAAGGATAAAAGTCATCTGTGACAACAAAAGTAAACAACAAAATAACATGAAAATCCTACTAAATTTTCGCATGAATATTTCGCCAAATTATTATTATTATATAAAAAATATTTTAAATATAATAATTTTAATGAATCTGATCTATAATAGAATTCATAATTTAAAGGTGATTGCGACATGAGTGCCTACGTCCAGTTTCTGTGACAAAGAAATCAAAATATGTCATGCCAAAAGTAGCACAAATCAACAATAAGTTTAAAGATCTCAAGTCCATGATTGCATGTCCATAAACTCTGACAATTTAAAGTTAGGTGAATACACAGCACATTACTACGAGCAGTGCAGTAAATCCATCTTGTTAGGTTAACATACGCCCAATAATCTCATAACCAGGTGGGAGTGGATGTGGTGGCTGAAGGCGGAGTTTGCTTATTGACCACATTTACAGAGTCAACAAATCATTAAACCTATTGTTATGCCCCGCGTTCAGCTCAGGATGTAAGGTGATGTACAGATGCCTAGTCATAAATAATATACCAACATTGATATATGAATAACATTTAAGATACAATAAAAAATAACTTTAATAAATGTGATCTATAATAGAATTTATGATTTAAAGTTGATTTTGATATGAGTGTCTACGTCCAGTTTCTGTGGCAACGAAATCACGAAAATATTTCATATCAGAAAGCACCCAAACCGGAAAAAACTTTAAACTTCTTAAGTCCATAGTTGCATGTCCGTAAACTTCGACAATTTGATGCCAGGAAAGTACACTGCATATTCCTACTAGCAGTTCATAAACTCTGACAATTTAATGTTAAGTGAACATACTGCACATTACTCCGAGCAGTGCAGTAAATCCATCTTGTTAGCTTAATTTACGCCCAATAATCTCATAGCCGGGTGGGCGTGGATGTGGTGGCTGAAGGCGGAGTTTGCTTATTGGCCACATTTACGGAGTCAACAAATCATTAAGCCTATTGTTATGCTCCGTGTTCACATCAGGATGTAAGGAGATGTACGGCTGCCTTAGTCTTAAATACTGTACCAACATTGCCTGCTCCAGGGCCTCCCAGGAGCGCGGTGATTGGCACTCATCTCACCAGTTGCTGGCAAACCTAACAGTGTTTGTGTTGAGCAGCTCCCGGATAGCTCAGCCCATCTAGGTCAGCATTCTGCCATGCTGGTGCTGGTGCTGCTCACAAGCTTCCTTTCTTCACCAGTGTAATCTTCTGAGGTTTTTAGGGGTTTTTTTTCCACATAGAGTATAATACCAACATGTTAGCTTCGGCTCAATCGGGAGAGCGCTGCTGGCTTCCCGTGCGAAAGGTTGCGAGTTAGAATCCCGGCCGAGTCAAACCAATGAACTTAAAAAAAATGTTATACTTGTCGCTAGCTAGCCTGGTGCTGAGCATTAGTAGGATAGGGCAAGGACTGGTTAGCTCAGCGTTGGGATAATGTCACTGAGTGGGCGATCGGGTCATAATGCTGGTGGTCTGCTCTCCCAGTGGGGCAGTGCTATAAAGTTGCCATGACTGTCACAGGTCGGTACCTGTCCTGATATGACCATAGGTGTTGCTAGGATGCAAAACCCCATAAAGAAACACCTGTCAGCTTCGACTTGGGAAGCTTCTAGAAGTTTCGCTTTATTGTGAGTCTTCTTACAGAGCATGGAACTACTTTCTTGAACTACATCTTCACGCAGGATATGACATTCCCAGGTGTTACTGTAACATTGTTGGTTGCCTATATCACATCCCGCTATGGGGTTCCTAGTGTATATCAACTTAAAACTGAATTATCTGATAAAATCATCAAATTTTCTAAACCAAAACAATTACCTAATTTCGATCCTACGTATCCAAATTAGATATCTGTGTACTCATTCTGGTAGTGGTAGGGATGTACGAAGCACAAAAACCCTTGCAAATTCCTTTTTCTTTAAAAAAAAAAATTACACACATTTCTTTAAAAAGATATTTATATATACACAAAGAAATCTGATATATAATATATATAAACAAAAAACCCTTATATATGAAACCATGAAGAAGGAAAACTTAGAAATTATTGAACAACTGATATTTAATAAAGCTGCTTGATGTATATTCTATCATATTGTCGTAGGGGTTATGAAAATGGGAAATATTGCGCCTAGAGCGGGATTCGAACCCACACCTCTTTGCATTCCGGGCCAGTGTGCTAACCATTACACCACCTAGGCTCCCTGATATCAACACACTACCCACGTCTACCTGTCTATGCAGCTCCTTGCCTGAGAGGTCAGTGCAGACTACTAAACTCATCCCCCTGGGATTGTAAGTCTTTTAATACTTACAATTACATACATACAGGTAACAAACACACTTACCTACATACACAGGGTAGGTTCAACAACTATACAGCATGTAGCTTGTACAGGATCATGGTCACGGCAACGAGTGTCGTGGGGGTGATGAAAATGGGAAATATTGTGCCTGGAGTGGGATTTGAACCCACATCTCTTTGCATTCTGGGCCAGTGTGCTAACCATTACACCACCTAGGCTCCCTGATATCAACACACTACCCACGCCTACCTGTCTATGCAGCTCCTTGCCTGAGAGGTCAGTGCAGACTACTACAATATTTAAATTAAACCCCAAGCACAAAAGTGAAACCACTTGTTTAGGCTATAAAAAAAAACACCAAAAAAAACCCTCAAACCTGGCTGGTGTTAGGTGTTAATACAAAGTCTGAGAGCAACATAAGGACACCGGTGGAGTGGCGCATGCGCAGTGGCAGTCACAGCCACTCGCGTGCCCGGATGTTGACCCCGCGGTCACGTGGTCGTTAACAAATCTGCGGGACACGATAAGGGGGGTGGGGGTGGGGTCAGTGGGAGTATCTACACTAGATGGCAGCAGGGCCTATTACTACTGCATCTGTCACACGACAAACTGTTTGTCAGACACATTGAGTGAATGAATGAGTGAATGAGTGAATGGATTAAGTGAATGGGTGAATGGATTAAGTGAATGAGTGAATGAATGGATGAGTGAATGAGTTATTAACTGAATGAGTGAATGAGGGAATGGATGAGTGAATGAGTGAACAAATTATTAAATGAATGAGTGAATGAATGAATGAGTGAATAAATGAGTGAATGCATGGATGAGTGAATGAGTAAAGAAATGGATAAAATGAATGAGTGAATGAATTATTAAATGAATGAGTGAATGAATAAGTGAATGAATGAGTGAATGAGTGCATGGACGAGTGAATAAATTGATTAAGTGAATGAGTGAATTAATTATTAAATGAATCAATGACTGAATGAGTGAATGCATTATTAAATGAATGAGTACATGAAGGAATGGATGAGTGAATAAATAGATGAGTTAATGAGTGAATGAAGTATTACTTGAATGAGTGAATGAGGGAAGGGATGAGTGAATGAGTGAATAAATGGATGAGTGAATGATTTATTAAATGAATGAGTGAATCCATGAATGAATGAATGAATAACTGAACGGATGAATGAATGAATGAGTGAGTGAATGAGTGAATGAATGAATAAATAAATGACAAATTGCTATTAGAGGAGGAGACGGGAGGTGGGGGTTGAGGATGGGGAGGAGGAGGAAGGAGGGCGGGGGGTAGTAGGGAGCAGGAGGAGGAGGGAGCAGGAGGGGAGGAGGAGAGAGAGGGAGGAGGAGAAGGGAGGAGGGAGGAGGGAGGAGGATGGGAGGAGGAGGGGTGAAGAGAGAGGAGTAGGGGGAGGAGGAGGAGGAGGAGGGAGGAGGAGGGAGGAGGAGGGAGGACGAGGGAGGGGGGGGGAGGATCAGGTGGAGTGGAGGTGCGGTGAGGACGGGACACGGCGCAATGTGGGATGGTAGTGTGAGGTCTGCACATGGCGAGGTGTCAATTTTTAGCATGCTCAAAATAGGGGGAAGGTGAGGTGAAGATTAGTGTCCCGGGTATGGGTGATGGGGAGGGGAGGGGAGAAGAGGGGAGGGGAGAAGATAGGGAGGGGAGAAGATGGGAGGGAGGGAGGGGAGTGGACAGGAGGGGATAGGAGAGGAGCGGAGGGGAGGGGGAGGGGAGCAGAGGGGAGGATAGGGGAGGAGAGGGGAGATTAAGGGCTGGAGATGAGTGGAGGCGAAAAGAGTGGGGAGGGGGAGAAGAGGGGAGGAGAGAAGACGGGAGAGGATGGGAGGGGAGAGGGGAGATGGGGAGGGGAGGGGAGACGCGGAGGGAGGGGAGGGGACGAGGGGAGCGGAGGGCAGAGCAGCGGAGAGGAGGGGGGAGGGGAGATGAGGATAGGGGGAATAGGGGAGGTGAGGGAAGGAGGAGAGGGGAGAAGAGGGGAGAAGAGGGGAGGGGAGGGGAGGGGAGGAGCGGAGAGGGGAGGGGAGGCGGGAGGCGGGAGGCGGGAAAAGAATGTACAACCAAGAAGTGCAACAACTACAAACTAAGTGGGAGCTGTCACATAAACAGGACCAACCAATCAGTCCTTCTTCACTGCGACATAATTACAACCAGTCTCTATTATGTTAAATAATAATTAAATCAAAATGCTCATACCTTTCAACTGTATATATATATAGAGAGAGAGACTGAATGATAATATTGATTATTTATATGTACTATACATAGCTAACCGTGGTATGCAGGTATTGCAATACCTCAGGGAGTTTGACGCCCCTGCCCTGCATAGTTGTAAACCACTGCCTTGTGGTATTGGTTCTTGACAGAACTGAAGGCTAAGGGAGCAAACCCTAAACAGAAAACCATGCAGCATTAAGGGCAGCAGCATTAAGGGTGGTTGATATATGGAACTCCCAACATCTTCCGACCAGCCACTGCAGGGACAATAGTTTTGCGGCCGTCTGGTCATGTTCTTGCCGGTGTGAAACCTCTATTTGCTCCCCGAGAGAGTGCTGCTGGTAACTTGCAAAAGCCAGCAGCACTTCAACACTTTTGTAAGTAGCTTTCATACAGTTGGGAGGACGGGCTATGGCAGCTACTCAGAAGTATGGATGCCCAGAGAAGTTCACAACTATGTTTGAGGCTCGACATACAGGAATGATGGCGAATGTTAGTGTTGGAGGGGAAGTCTCAGAATCGTTCTGGGTTACCAATGGAGTCAAGCAAGGTTGTGTACTGGCCCCCACGCTCTTCTCCATCTTCCTATCAGCAATGCTCAATGAGGCTTTCCGAGGCATGGGGGATGGCATCTATATACAGTCCTGACAATGTCGCACACTTCAGAGCTAAGACCAAGACTACTCGGATACTGGCGAGAGAGCTGCTATTCGCAGATGACAGTGCACTGGTTGCCCACTCTGCTGAAGAGATCCAGAAAATAGTGGACGCTTTCTCCGATGCATCAAAGAAGTTTGGCCTGAAGATTAACATCAAGAAGACAGAGGTGCTGTACCAACCAACTCTACAAGAACCCAAGAGGAGGATATCATGGTTGACGGAAACAAGCTTAACTCTGTTCTGGAATTCACCTACCTCGGAAGCACTATATCAAGTGATGGACGCATTGATGCTGAAATACAGAGGAGGATGGCCAAGGCTAGCACATCTTTCGGCAGACTACGCCAGAGACTTCGGAATAACCACCATGTGTCCATGCGGGTCAAAGGAAAGATCTACCGTGCAATCATGCGATCCACCCTACTATACGGAGCCGAGGCCTGGAGAGTGTACAGACGACAGGTGAAAAAGCTGCATGCCTTCATGATGCGACATCTGCATTCAATCATGAGGCTAACCTGGAAGGACATAGTGACAAATAAGGAAATACTCAAACGGACGGGGCTGCCATCTATGGAAGATCTTCTGATCAAAAAGAATCTCCGATGGACTGGACACCTCATGAGGATTTCATCAGACAGGCTACCAAAGCAGATCCTCTACTCTCAACCGTCTTCTGGTTACAGAAAGAGAGGGCGCCCTCGTCTCCGGTTCAAGGATACCATCAAGAGAAACCTGAAGCTGAGAGACATTAAGACTGACTCATGGACATCACTCTCACAGCAGAAAGCTAAATGGAGAGCGGCAGTCAAGTAATGGAAGCAGTCTTTGTCGCATCGCAACCGACAGCATGATGATGATAGCTAACCCAACCCCGGCTGCAACTTTTCCATATGCAAAGCCATGGAATGAATTATTGAATGTCCTTTTAATATTCAATTCAACAGAATCGATACTGACCATGTGCATGAATGAGCAATGACAGAGCGGCTGCACCTACAAGTCTACAAAGGGCAGACATTGCGCACACAACACGTGTGTACCGATAGTTCCAGAGAATGCCGCCATGGGGGCGAGGGCACTCCGAAATGCCACGCGTACGCCTCGCCGCAATTGTAGGTCATGCAACCTAGCTATAGCCGGAGCTGGCTAGCCCGCTGCTCCAGGCAGGCTGCTCCAGGCAGGATGATCCAGGCAGGCTGCTCCGGGAAGGCTGCTCCAGGAAGGCTGCTCCGGACAGGCTGCTCCAGGCAGGCTGCTCCACAAAGGCTCTCCCAGGCAGGCTGCTCCAGGAAGTCTCCTCCAGGCAGGCTGCTCCAGGCAGGCTCTCCCAGGGAGGCTGCTCCAGGAAGGCTCCTCTAGGCAGGCTCCTCTAGGCAGCCTCTCCCAGACAGGCTGCTCAAGGCAGGCTGCTCCAGGACGGCTGCTCCAGGCAGCCTCTCCCAGACAGGCTGCTCCAGACAGGCTGCTCCAAGGAGGCTCCTCCAGGCAGGCTGCTTCAAGAAGGCTCTAGGCAGGCTGCTCCATGCAGGCTCAGCCAGGAATGCTGCTCCAGGCAGGATCCTCCAGGAAGGCTGCCCCCGGCAGGCTATCCCAGTAGGCTACTCTAGGTATGCTGCTCCATGCAGGCTGCTCCAGTCGGGCGCCTCCTGCCCGGGCCTCCTGCTCCCACCGCGTCAAACCCTGGAGCCGGCATTAACCAAAATACCACGTGGAGGTGGGAAGGGGAGTGGAGGTGGCGAGGGGAGCGGAATTGACGGGAGGGGAAAGGGATGGAGGGGGAAGGGAGGAGAGGAGAGAGGAGGGGACTGGACGGGAGGGGAGGGGAAGGGAGGGGATTGGAGGAGAGGGGAGAGGGAAGAAATGGGAGGCGAAGAGAAGGGAGGGGAAGGGACCGGAGGAGAAGGGAGGGGAGAAGCACGGTGGGAGAAGGGGGTGAA
Source organism: Branchipolynoe longqiensis (assembly GCA_030323885.1). Taxonomy (NCBI): domain Eukaryota; kingdom Metazoa; phylum Annelida; class Polychaeta; order Phyllodocida; family Polynoidae; genus Branchipolynoe; species Branchipolynoe longqiensis. The sequence goes on from CM059186.1 coordinate 39,204,089, forward strand.
GGAGAGGGGAGGATAGGGGAGGAGAAGGGAGGGGAGGGTCGAGGAGGGGAGGAGGGGGAGTGGGAGGCGGGGAGAGTAAGGGAGGGGGAGGCAGAATGCCAATGAATAGGGAGAGAAGGGAGGGTGAGTGGGAGGGGAAGGAGGAGGTTGAAGAGTGGAGTGGGAGAGCGAGAGAAAGAGGGAGAAGGAGAATAATAGCGAGTGGGAGAGGGAGAGGGAGAAGGAGAGGGAGAGGGAATGAGTAGGAGAGAGGCGATGGAATCCTCGCATTTAATTGAGCTATTGCTCCGAGCACAACGCCACCTCCTATTTTCCCGGCAAATCATTGTTAGTGAAGAATAGACAGAGGTCACTCACGATAGACAACATTGATGCTACACACACTGTTACAGCTATGCTATTGGTTGGTTGGTTGTCGGAGTTTTACGTCCTTGTAACATCTAAGGTCATATCAGGATGTGTACCGACAGCTCATTGTTACTGTTAGTGAAGAATAGACAGGTCACTCACGACAGACAACATTTATCCTACAGCTACAGTGAAGTTAAGGGGAATGCTATTGGTTGGTTGGTTGGTTGGTTGTTGGAGTTTTACATCCTGGCAACATCTAAGGTCATATCAGGACAGGTACCAATGTGTGACAGTAAGCACTCATTGCGACTTTATAGTGCTGTTCCACTGAGAAATAAGACTGCCAATGTTATGTATGTACTAAGTCATGACATCCCGGGAGCCAGCGGCCGGGGCCAGTGAACGGGCAACCAGCACAGACTGGAAGGCACTGTAATAAAGTGATTATGCAACTAGACGTCAACGTGGGTACTCGGTTCTTAATCCCCAACTTTATATGGTGTCAGATGGGCCCTGTCCTATTAATGCCGAGTGCCAAGTTAGGAAGCGACAGACAAGTATCAATTTTGTATGTCATTGGTTTGACTCGATCGGAAATTGAACTCCCGATCTCCCGCACTGGAAACCTGCGCTCTACCGATTCGGACACTGCGCACGGTGGGAATGCTATTGTTACCTGTCGTGATATGACCTTAGATGTTGCTAGGACGTAAAACAACAACAAACAAACATGCTATTGTTACTCAGGCATGTGTGTGTACACATGTAGGTATGTGGGTCTCCGGCACAGTGTGATAATGGCTTAAGCGCCTGTCACACCTTACCGGACTGAGTACCGGAGACCACCGGACAAAGAATTTTCTAGTCCGGTGCTCTCCGGTACACAAAATGTATCGAAATGTATTGAAATGGAGCGTAATTGGGTCAATTGCCGCCGGGCGACCAGACAAGTACCGTACATGTAGCGTACATGTACTGGACGAGATCCGGGCATGTAACAGATGGGTACCAGACATGTACTGGACAAAACAGACAAACCGAACACCAACGGATGGGTACCGGACATGTATGGATGGGTACCGGATGGGTACTGGACATGTACCGGACAAACCGGACACCAACCTGTCACGTCAGTCCGGTGGTCTCTGGTAGAAGTTTTGTGCATGTTCAAAATTTGTACCGGACGCCGCCAGACACCACCGGACACCGCCGGATGGGTACGGGACATGTACCGGACATCACCGTACAGTACCGGACAGTGTCCAGTTCTCGTCCGGTTCCCCAGTCCGGTAAGGTGTGCCTGGGCCTTTAGAACGAGGTAGATACTATGTAGATTAGGTTGTGCTGGTAGCACAGCCATCATGTAGTTAGTATGTATATATATGTGATTATGCCGGGCTGCTCAGGTCAGCATGAGGGCCAATTTATATGCCTTGATTGAGAGTAGATTATCACTGCTTTAACATAAACAACACATCCGCCAAGGCATGTACATGTATATAGTATGTATGTTTGTTTGCATGTATGTTTGTATGTACATATGTTTGTATATTTGTTGGTTGGTTTGTTGATTGTTGGAGCTTTACGTCCTAGCAACATTTAAGGTCATATCAGGACGGGTACCGACTTGTGACAGTGCGCACTATTGGTGATTTTATAGTGCTGCCCCACTGGAAAATCAGGCCGCCGGCACGATTACCCGATATCCCACTCAGTCATATTATCCTGACACTGAGCTAACCAGTGTATAGTTGCTTGTTTGTATACAAGAACGTATATATAATATATATATATACCGCAACAGAACCGCAACAGAAATGCACGAAGATGCATATCTACATAAATACATGCATACTGTATATGTCCCAATAGAAGCATGCTACCAAATAGAAGTACACACCACATTTCAAGATTGAAAGCATGCACAAATTTACAATCATACAATCATATTCAGGCTGAATGCACATAAAATAAGACAATTCCACTTTATTTCAGAGGCACAACAATAACAAATCAAAATGTACGATCATATTCAGACTGAATGCACATACAATAAGACAATCCCACTTTATTTCAGAGGCATGACAAAAACAAATCCATGAAATTCTTTAACTTTGAATAGACGCGCGTCCATGTGTCTGCACTCGTGCAGTGCGCATCTATCGGGATGGTATGTGTGATGTATAAGAATTATACGAGTTATTGATCTACTGTTTGTATCACGACCGGAGTCGATGCCGCACCCACTTGGGCAAAGACAACCAATTAGGCTACCGGCACCATGTCCCGATATCCCACACAGTCATATTATCCTGATACTGTGCTAACCAGTCCTTGCCCTGTCCTATTAATGCCGAGCGCCAGGCTAGGTAGCAACAAGTATCAATTTGATAAGTTATTGGTTTGAGCCGGCTGGGATTCGAACTCCTGACCTTCCACTCGGGAAGCCTGCGCTTTATCGATTCGGCCCCCGCATCCGGTCATTGCATTATGCGGATATGAACAAGCTGCTGTTCTATGCTATGTCTCCTATGCGCAGTTGAGCTAGTCCACGCTAGTTATCTATTCCACCGTGGTGGCGCCACTGGCATTTGTACAGCGAGGGGAAGATGCTGTTTAGTATATGATAACAGAGGTCATACTATGTAAAAGATTGTTCAATAGAAAATGTTACAACAGAAGCCTATCTTTGTTCGGTTTCTTTCGGATTCCTCCAATCCGGTGATTTGTGACAGGGGCTTTAACCGTGGTGTTCTCTGTTGCGGAGTGGTTAGAGTGTCTGACTTTTATCGAGCCTACTCCTAATCTGAAGGTCAGGGGTTCGATTCCTGGTGCCTTCCTCACCTCTGCCAATTTGGATTTCCACCGCTGTGTATAACTTACAGCATCATCAAAGTACAGTTGCTCTCATTCCATGTCTATGTGGTGTGGGAGGTTAAAAATCCCTAATGGGGCTGTCACACTACGACGTAATGACGTCAACGTAGGGAGAACGTGAAGAACGTTGAACTTCTCGGCGTAGTATGCAAATTTGGGCAGAAGTTGAACATGGATGCAGCGTAATGGACGAGAGCGTAACGTTGGTAAAGCGTAGTGATACCGTCAATCCCCGAGAGAGGACAACGTCACTACGTTCACGGAACGTTATGAACGTTATTCCATCGCCAGAAGAACGTTACATGACGTTAGCTATGTCGTGACACGTTGAACGTACGTTGAATGCACGTTCTCCTGACGTTCTCCTGACGTTCTCCTGACGTTCTCGTGACGTTCTCATGACGTTCCCATTAAGCCTCGTAGGCTTTTGCACTTGGTTTAATGTGGGTCAACGTAGTGGAACGTAGTGGAACGTAGTGGAACGTAGTGGAACGTAGTGGAATCCTAGTGGAACGTAGTGGAGCATAGTGGAACGTAGTGGAACGTAGTTGAACGTAGTGAGCAGCGTTGAAATAACGTCCATTTAACGTCATTGACGTTCACTGAACGTGAACAGAACGTACGGCGAACGTAAACCCTTACGTTCGACCTACGTCGAAAGTTTTGAACATGTCCAAAACCTTGACGCAACTCGACGTAACACGACGTAATGTGACGTAGCTCGACGTCATTCTAACGTCATTCTGACATCATCATGACGTAACCCAACGTCATGACGAAAAATGCCCACGTTAGGCTTACGTTGGCTCGTTACGTCGTAGTGTGACAGGGGTATTAGGTCGGTAAAAGTGTAGGCTCGGGCTTTCCATCGACAAACTGTCTAATGGTGAATACAAGTCTATTCAGACTTATCCATGACAGGCAGTATAAATCTTCAAGGAAAAAAAATAGTTACTTGAAACTAATGACGTTTAGATTAATAATGCTTCAGATATAATATTTATCTCAAAAATAGGTAGAAACTCAAAGGCATCAGAGCATGCAACTTCATGGGCCGTCCCTAAATTGGTGATATTGATTTCACTCTATTTCACCAGTGTTGATGTGAATCTAAAAAAGTTTGTTTTATTTAACGACGCCTCTAGAGCACATTGATTTTTATCATCAGCTATTGGATGTCAACCATATGGTCATTCTGACATATTTCTTTGTGGGGGAAATCTGCTGCCGCCACATAGGCTACTACTTTTTCCGATAAGCAGCAAGGGATCTTTTATATGCACTTTACCACAGACAGGACAGCATATACCACAGCCTTTGATGAACCAGTTGTGGAATACTGGTTGCAAAGGAAAATATCCCAGACTGCAAATGGATGCACTGAGCAGGATTCGATCGGATGACCCAAACCTTCACAGGTGGACATGCTACTGCCTGAGCTACGTCCCGCTCCCCTTGATGTGAATCGAATGGCATATCGAGTACAATGATAACTGCAGCACTTGTACCATATACAGCCCGAGTGTTGGCGATACAATGACAGCTTCCCACGTGTGTGGGTGTGCGTTCAATGCCCGTTTGAGTCAATTCCACACGCTTGGAAAATTAGCAGTAGGATACAGCAAGACCTATTTGACACAGTGCCAGGATAATGTGACTGAGCGGGATATAATACCAGGTATCATGGTCCCCGCTGGAAAACACTGGTTGGTACAGTGTCAGGATAATGTGACTGAGTGGGATATCAGGTCATGGTGCTGGTGGGCTGGTCTCTCAGTGGGGCAGTACTGTAAAGTGGCCATGAGTGCGCACTGTCACAAGTCGAATACCCATCCTGATATGACCTTTGATGTTGACTGGACGTAAAACTCCAACAACCAACCAACCCCACCGCAACGATGTGTGTGTATATATATATATTTATATATATATATATAGAATATATATAGAATATATACATATATATATATTTATTCTTTAGTTATCTCAGCATATTATTTTATATATATATATATATACGTATATATATATATATTTCTAACCGCATGGTGCTGCCCCTCCGCGGCATGTTTTCGAGCCGCACTGGGCTTCCGGCTAATTCTGCTAGTCAGCGCTGCTGAGCGACATATACACCACTGAGCACGCGCCGGCTGTGTCACTTCGCCTTTGTACACATTGCCATACGATTCGCTGTATTTTAATTTTTTACTTGATCGGTAGGGCATTGTCAGCCCAGCCAGATACTTTCTATATATATCTTATGTGCATATTTATATATATACTTCCATGTTAATAAAGATTGTATCATCCACTCCGGTCTCCTCGTAATGCATACTTACATATATATTTCTTTGTGGAGGAAACCTGCTGCCGCCACATAGACTATTCTTTCCGATAAGCGGCAAGGAATCTTTTATATGCACTTTCCCACAGACAGGACCGCATGTACCACATCCTTATATATATATATATATATATATATATACACCAACCCAATCTGCTCCTCCCGTTCCATAGGTCGCTGGCGGAATAGTTCTTAGCCGCGGGTATTATGCTAAAATAAAATAAATGGAACCAAAAAAACTATATTTTAAATAAATAAATAACAAGCGAGAGGAAATAGAGTAGAAGCCCATGTTTTATTAACGGCGTATTTCCACTGGCACCCGCAGCGAATCATATTATATTATAAGATAGCTTGAGGCATCCCATTAGCAATGGCGCAAGTTGAAGGTGTCGGGGTGAGAAAGAGGGAGAGAGAGGGGGAGAGAGTGTGAGAGAGGGAGAGAGAGAGGCGAGAGAGAGGAGGAGAGGGGGAGAGAGGGAGAGAGGGAAAGAGGGCGGTGAGAGAGGGGAGAGAGAGGGGGAGAGAGGGAGAGAGGATGAGAGGGAAGAGGGCGGGAGAGAGAGGGGAGAGAGAGGGGGGAGAGAGGGAGAGAGGGAGAGAGGGAAAGAGGGCGGAGAGAGAGTGGAGAGAGAGGGGAGAGAGGAGAGGAGAGGGGAAAGAGAGGGGAGAAAGAGGGGGAGAGGGAGAGAAGGGGAGAGAAAGAGAGAGGGAGAGAGGGACAGAGAGGGTGATAAAGGGGGGAGAGAGAGGGGGAGAGACGGATGGACAGGGGAGAGAGAGGGGAGAGATAAGGAGAGAGGGAGAGACGGAGAGTGGGGAGTGAGGGAAGAGAGCGGGGGGGGGAGAGAGTGGAGAGAGAGCGGGAGAGAGAGGAGGGAGAGTGAGGGAGAGTGGGAGAGAGAGGGTAGAGAGGTATAGGGGGCGGGGGGAGAGTGAGTGAGAGAGAGAGGGGAGAGAGGGGGAGAGACGGAGAGAGGGAGAGCGGGAGAGAGAGGGGAGAGAAAAGAAGACGCGGAGGAATGGGTCCGCTTGGCTAAAGTACAACTGACAGGTAGTGTGTGAGTATTAGTATTACGGTGGGCGTGTCTAGGTTGTGGTTGTACAGAGCCCCCCCCCCCCCCCCCCCCCCCCCCGCCCTTCCCCCCAAATCCACTCCCTTCCTCCCAGCATATTTCCTTCACAATCCGCTTCTGGGCATTCTGTTGCTCGAGCACCTGGCCACCTACACCCCCCCCCACACCCATCCACACCCACACACCCACACCCACCCCCACACCGCCGCCTCCTACTCCATCTTGCAAATCCACTCGAGACTGCCGGTATCACAGTGCCCTCCGCTCAGCAACTACCTGGCTACCTGGTACTCACCTGACTTCTACCTGGTGCTCACCTGACATATACCAGGTGCTCACCTGACATATACAAGGTGCTCACCTGACATCTACCTGGTGTTCACCTGACTTCTACCTGGTGCCCACCTGACATCTACCTGGTGCTCACTTCACATCTACCTGGTGCTCACTTCACATATATATGTTGCTCACCTGACGTCTACCTGGTGCTTACCTCACTTCTACCTGGTTCTCACCTGACATATACCAGATGCTCACCTGACATCTAGCTGGTACTCACCTGACATCTACCTGGTGCTCAGCTGACATTTACCTCGTGGTCACCTGACATCTACATGCTGCTCACCTGATATTTACCTGGTGTTCACATGGAATGTACCTGGTGCTCACCTGCCATCTACCGGGTTATCACCTGACATATACATGGTGTTCACCTGGCATCTACCTGGTGCTCACCTGATATATACCTGGTGTTCACCTGCAATCTACCTGGTGCTCACCTGACATATACCTGGTGCTCCCCTGACATCTACCTGGTGCTCACCTGACTTCTACCTGGTGTTCACCTGTAATCTACCTGGTGTTCACCTAACATCTACCTGGTGCTCACCTGACATCTACATGGTGCTCACCTAACTTCTACCTGGTACTCACCTGACCTCTACCTGGTGCTCACCTGCCATCTACCTGGTACTCACCTGACATCTAGCTGGTGCTCACCTGACATCCACCTGGTGCTCACCTGACATCTACCTGGTGCTCACCTGATACCTGGTCTGACTGATGATATTTGAATCAGTCCTACTCTAGTGACGTCAGAGCTGACACACATACACTGCATGTGTATTAATCGTATATATATATAATATATATGTATATATGCACAGATCGGAACCTACCATCACGCAGAGACATTCTAACAATACTGCCACACCAAGACTGTAACCTGAATAGTACCCGCCAACGGTAGAACGACCTTAACCTTGGTGGCAAGTTCAATATAGTTCCTAATTCTTCAGTTTTAGATATTTTGTGATAATACATTACAAAGAATGCATTCAACATAATACTTTTTCTTTTCTGTTTTGATTCCTAATACACTGGTCTTCCAGACATAGTTATTACAGTGTTTGAATTACACAAGCCGCTGGGCGTGGTGTTTTTTTGCTATTGTGGTTTTTTTTTCAACGGTATTTAAAATTGCATAAACCGAGTAGTTTAAGTTTCTGTCATTTTCTGAAATACAAATGTTTTTTATTAGGACGGCTAAGACATCAGCAGTATTAGTACCATTAACGCCTTGTGAAGCCCAGTAACATGTGTATAAGCAGTATTAGTACCATTAACACCATATGAACCCCAGGGACATGTTTATAAGCACTATTAGTATCATTAACGCCTTATGCACCCCAGTAACATGTTATAAGCAGTATTAGTACCATTAACGCCCTATGCACCCCAGTAACATGTTATAATCAGAATTAGTACCATTAATGCCTTATGAACCCCAGTAACATGATATAAGCAGTATTCGTACCATTAAAGCCTCATGCACCCCAGTAACATGTTATAAGCAGTATTAGTACCATTAATGCCTTATGCACCCCAGTAACATGTTATAAGCAGTATTAGTACCATTAACGCCTTATAAACTCAGTAACATGTTATAAGCAGTATTAGTACCATTAAGGCCTTATGAACCCCAGTAACATGTTATAAGCAGTATTAGTACCATTAACGCCTTATAAACTCAGTAACATGTTATAAGCAGTATTAGTACCATTAAGGCCTTATGAACCCTAGTAACATGTTATAAGCAGTATTAGTACCATTAACGCCTTATAAACTCAGTAACATGTTATAAGCAGTATTAGTACCATTAAGGCCTTATGAACCCTAGTGACATGTTATAAGCAGTATTAGTACCATTAACGCCTTATAAACTCAGTAACATGTTATAAGCAGTATTAGTACCATTAAAGCCTTATGAACCCCAGTAACATGTTATAAGCAGTATTAGTACCATTAACGCCTTATGAACCCCAGTAACATGTTATAAGCAGTATAAGTACCATTAACGCCTTATGAACCCCAGTAACATGTTATAAGCAGTATTAGTACCATTAAGGCCTTATGAACCCCGGTAACATGTTATAAGCAGTATTAGTACCAGTAAGGCCTTATGCACCCCAGTAACATGTTATAAGCAGTATTAGTACCATTAACGCCTTATAAACCCCAGTAACATGTTATAAGCAGTATTAGTACCATTAACGCCTTATGAACCCCAGTAACATGTTATAAGCAGTATTAGTACCATTAACGCCTTATAAACCCCAGTAACATGTTATAAGCAGTATTAGTACTGTCATGGGGGTGATGAAAATGGGAAATACTGTGCCTAGAGCGGGACTCGAACCCACATCTCTTTGCATTCCGGGCCAGTGTGCTAACCATTGCACCACCTAGGCTCCCTGATATCAATACACTCCCCACGCCTACCTGTCTATGTGGTTACTTGCCTGAGAGGTCAGTGCAGACCACTACAACTCGTCCCCCTGGAATTGTAAGTCTTGTAATGCTTACAATTACATACACACAGGCAATGCACTAACACATACATACACAGGGTAGGTTCAACAACCATACAGCGCAAAGCTTGTACAGGATCCTGATCACGGCAGCCAGTGTCATGGGGGTGATGAAAATGGGAAATATTGTGCCTAGAGCGGGACTCGAACCCACATCTCTTTGCATTCCGGGCCAGTGTGCTAACCATTACACCACCTAGGCTCCCTGATATCAATACACTCCCCACGCCTACCTGTCTATGTGGTTACTTGCCTGAGAGGTCAGTGCAGACCACTACAGTACCATTAAGGCCTTATGAACCCCAGTAACATGTTATAAGCAGTATTAGTACCATTAAAGCCTTATGAACCCCAGTAACATGTTATAAGCAGTATTAGTACCATTAATGCCTTATGAACCCCAGTAACATGTTATAAGCAGTATTAGTACCATTAAAGCCTTATGAACCCCAGTAACATGTTATAAGCAGTATTAGTACCATTAACGCCTTATGCACCCCAGTAACATGTTATAAGCAGTATTAGTACCATTAATGCCTTATAAACCCCAGTAACATGTTATAAGCAGTATTAGTACCATTAATGCCTTATAAACCCCAGTAACATGTTATAAGCAGTATTAGTACCATTAACGCCTTATAAACTCAGTAACATGTTATAAGCAGTATTAGTACCATTAAGGCCTTATGAACCCTAGTAACATGTTATAAGCAGTATTAGTACCATTAACGCCTTATAAACTCAGTAACATGTTATAAGCAGTATTAGTACCATTAAAGCCTTATGAACCCCAGTAACATGTTATAAGCAGTATTAGTACCATTAACGCCTTATGAACCCCAGTAACATGTTATAAGCAGTATTAGTACCATTAACGCCTTATAAACCCCAGTAACATGTTATAAGCAGTATTAGTACCATTAAAGCCTTATGAACCCCAGTAACATGTTATAAGCAGTATTAGTACCATTAACGCCTTATGAACCCCAGTAACATGTTATAAGCAGTATTAGTACCATTAACGCCTTATAAACTCAGTAACATGTTATAAGCAGTATTAGTACCATTAAGGCCTTATGAACCCCAGTAACATGTTATAAGCAGTATTAGTACCATTAACGCCTTATGAACCCCAGTAACATGTTATAAGCAGTATTAGTACCATTAACGCCTTATAAACCCCAGTAACATGTTATAAGCAGTATTAGTACCATTAACGCCTTATAAACTCAGTAACATGTTATGAGCAGTATTAGTACCATTAACGCCTTATGAACCCCAGTAACATGTTATAAGCAGTATTAGTACCATTAACGCCTTATAAACCCCAGTAACATGTTATAAGCAGTATTAGTACCATTAACGCCTTATAAACTCAGTAACATGTTATAAGCAGTATTAGTACCATTAAGGCCTTATGAACCCCAGTAACATGTTATAAGCAGTATTAGTACCATTAACGCCTTATGAACCCTAGTAACATGTTATAAGCAGTATTAGTACCATTAACGCCTTATGAACCCCGGTAACATGTTATAAGCAGTATTAGTACCATTAAGGCCTTATGCACCCCAGTAACATGTTATAAGCAGTATTAGTACCATTAACGCCCTATGCACCCCAGTAACATGTTATAATCAGTATTAGTACCATTAATGCCGTATGAACCCCAGTAACATGATATAAGCAGTATTAGTACCATTAAAGCCTTATGCACCCCAGTAACATGTTATAAGCAGTATTAGTACCATTAATGCCTTATAAACCCCAGTAACATGTTATAAGCAGTATTAGTACCATTAATGCCTTATAAACCCCAGTAACATGTTATAAGCAGTATTAGTACCATTAACACCTTATAAACTCAGTAACATGTTATAAGCAGTATTAGTACCATTAAGGCCTTATGAACCCTAGTAACATGTTATAAGCAGTATTAGTACCATTAACGCCTTATAAACTCAGTAACATGTTATAAGCAGTATTAGTACCATTAAGGCCTTATGAACCCTAGTAACATGTTATAAGCAGTATTAGTACCATTAACGCCTTATAAACTCAGTAACATGTTATAAGCAGTATTAGTACCATTAAAGCCTTATGAACCCCAGTAACATGTTATAAGCAGTATTAGTACCATTAAGGCCTTATGAACCCTAGTAACATGTTATAAGCAGTATTAGTACCATTAACGCCTTATAAACTCAGTAACATGTTATAAGCAGTATTAGTACCATTAAAGCCTTATGAACCCCAGTAACATGTTATAAGCAGTATTAGTACCATTAAAGCCTTATGAACCCCAGTAACATGTTATAAGCAGTATTAGTACCATTAAAGCCTTATGAACCCCAGTAACATGTTATAAGCAGTATTAGTACCATTAACGCCTTATGAACCCCAGTAACATGTTATAAGCAGTATTAGTACCATTAAAGCCTTATGAACCCCAGTAACATGTTATAAGCAGTATTAGTACCATTAAAGCCTTATGAACCCTAGTAACATGTTATAAGCAGTATTAGTACCATTAACGCCTTATGAACCCCAGTAACATGTTATAAGCAGTATTAGTACCATTAAGGCCTTATGAACCCTAGTAACATGATATAAGCAGTATTAGAACCATTAAAGCCTTATGAACCCCAGTAACATGTTATAAGCAGTATTAGTACCATTAAGGCCTTATGAACCCTAGTAACATGTTATAAGCAGTATTAGTACCATTAATGCCTCCCTCTCTCTGTCTCTCTTTTTCCTCTCCTTTTAGTACGTAATTAACACTTTTTATTAAAAAAACAAGGAAAATGTTGAAAAGTGTGTACCGCCTTTTAGTCCTGTCATCATTAAAGGGCCATAATAAGGGAAAGCACTGTGCACACGTACATTCAATTAGACCTCTTTGTACAGCAACCAGGAGGTAACTAGCGCTCTACAATGAGTGACGGCTCATTACCCTATCGTCGTAGTCACGTGACCTTTGGGGACAAGAACCTTAAGAGCACACATTTAAGGCCGACATTTTTTACTAAGAAGATGTGAAGGGGAAATCTTTTTGGAATCCTAATAAAAGATAAATCAAATCAGGGGCACGCTATAAGATTGCACTTCTAGAAGGAATTGATTTATATTGAAAGTGACAGTGTAGCTTGTAGTATATTATAAACTTAATACATTCTAGATGCGGACTTCCCAAGCACATAGACAACATCCCGAGGGGTGGGTGGTGTTGAATAAATTATATATATGTCGGTTTTGATATATATATATCGATAATTACATTATCACTCATAATCGAGAGTAGCCTACGAATCAGCTCTTCGGTTGGAAAACAATCTGCAATTTTTGAGTCGCCACTCCTATATATATATCTATATATTTAAATATATATATACATATATATGAGTCAGGATGACAAAAAGAGGCCAATTGGGGAAAGTTGTCAGCATCGAGCATGGATGTCGGCGTCGATCGGTATAATTATAATTTAGCATTGACAGAGGTGTTGGAAAGTCCTTAAATTTATCCTGAATGTAAAGGTCGAGAAAATACAACAACCTTATTTGTTTCTAGGATAATTTAATATAAAACAAAGAAATGCACTACACTTTAAGAATTGCGACGCCGATGTCTGTTAAAGTTGTCGTCGTCAATCATTGGATGTCAGCGTTGATCGGCATAATTATAGTTTAGCATTGACAGACGTGTAGGAAAGTCCTTAAATTTAACCTGAATGTAAAGGTCGAGAAAATACAACAGCCTTATTTGTTTCTAGGATAATTTAATATGAAACAAAGAAATGCACTACACTTTTAAGAATTGCAATGCCGACATCCTCAATTGACCACTGATTGGCCCATTTTCATGAGCCTGACTCATATATACAATTTTGAGAGTGAGCAGAGTGACAGTTGGCTCATGGTGCATATGAGGCAGGGAGGAGAGAATGCCTGCTCCGCAGTGAATAACATGGAAAAGTTAACGTGGTTAGAGAGAAACATTAAGGGGCTGCCGTTATTTATATGCACATAATACATTATACATTACATAGTACATGAATTCGTCACCCTTCTGAAATACATATATAGACATCTAGATCTACATATAAATTAAGGGTTGCCGTTATTTATATCCACACAATAAATTACATAGTACATAAATTCGTTGCCCATCTGAAATAGTTATAGAAATCTAGATCTACATATATATATATAGAGAGAGAGAGAGAGAGGAACTATAATAGGATGGAGTAACTACATGAATTGCTATAGCCGTGAGACGCGATGGAATGATTCGATTTTTAATATTCACATAATGCACTATGCCACACAGACATCCCTTCAGCACTTATGTCTTTTGAGTGAGCCCATGGCCTTCAACACGTCAATATCCCACACCACATTTTGCAAGGATGTTTTTAGGGATGCTGATGGTGGTGCGTGGAGGTTGGGGTGTTTGTAAGGTGCTGGAGGGACGGTGTGTGGGGGGGGGGACGGTGGGGGGGGAGGGACGGTACCATCTGCCCTTTTAGCTAATAGGCAACATCATCCCTCTATCTACTAGGAGTATCAATGGTTCTTAGCCCTGCACAATTTTTTACCTGCATGGGGACATCAGGTAGAACCTCCTTCCAAGTCCGATTTGGCTGCCACCACCGCTACCGCCACCCGCCGCCACCATCACCACTACCACCACCATCACTGCCACTACCACATGCCGCCTCTGCCACCGCTACCGCCACCACTACCACCACCATCACCGCCACCACCACCTGCCACCTCTTCCACCGTTACCGCCACCAGCTCCACCACCGCCACTGGTACAACAACCACCACCTGCTGCCACCGCCACCGCCACCACCACCACCACTACCACCACCACTACCACCACGAGCTCCACCACTGCCACCACCGCCACCGCTACTATAAACACCAACCGCCGCCACAGCTACCACCAGTACCACCACCACCTGCCACTAGTGCCACTGCCACCGCCACCACCGCCATGACCACCACCACTACCACCACCATCACCGCCACCAGCACCTGCCGCCTCTGCCACCGCTACCGCCACCAGCTCCACCACCACCACTGGTACTACAACCACCACCCGCTGCCACCACCACCACCACCACTGCCACCACAACCACCATCAGCTCCACCACTGCCACCACCGCCACCGCTACTATAACCACCACCCGTAGCCACCACTACCACCACCACTACCACCACCACCTGCCACTAGTGCCACCGCCACCGCCACCACCGCCATGACCACCACCAGTACCGCCACCATCACCACCACCACTACCACCACCACCACTACTACGACCAGCACCCGCCACCACCACCACCACCACCACCAACCACCACTCCTCTTCTGCATAACACGACTCATACACGCCACCTCACAACCGACAGGAAGGCATCTCTTCTTATTTCCTAGTTCTTCTTTCATTCTTCTTTGCCATCTTCTTTGCTTTGATCTTTACTTTCTTCTTCTTCTCTTTCTTCGTTTTCTTCTTGGATTTCTTCTCGCCCTTTTCTTACTGGCTAGCTATAGTTATGCGCCTATTTTTATAGCTGTATGCGAGCGTCTCTACCCTATTTCCTTGTGCACGGACAGGTCGGCAATGCCGGGGGGCGGCAGGCGGCAGCGAGCGGCGGGCGGCGGGCGGCGGGCGGCTGGCAGCGGGCGGCGGGCGGCGGGCGGCGGGCGGCGGGCGGCGGGCGGCGGAGGCGGGCGGCGGGCGGCGGGCGGCGGGCGGCGGGCAACGGGTGGTGGCGGCGGCGGTGGGAAATCCTGCCTGGCCACCCGGAGCTTCCCTTTTTGTACTCTCCTCATGAAGCAACTCCCGCCCCTCCGCATCCTGTCTTTCCCCTCTACCTCCACTCCCGCCAGCCCTTTCTCCGCCCCCTCCTTCCGCCCCCCTCACACGCCTCCTCCGCCCACCGTCAGGCCCTCGTCCCTCTTCCCAACCTCCTACCGCCGCCCGCCCGCCTCTCGCCGTCTGCCGCCCGACGCCCATCACCTGCAGCTCTCCGCCCGCCCCCTCTGTCCTCCGTCCACCCCCTACCGCCTGCCCGCCGCCCACTGCCCGCCGCCCACTACCCGCTGCCCACTACCCGCCACCCGACGCCCACTATCCGCCGCCCACTACCCTCCTGCCCGCCTTCCACTACCCGCTGCCTGCCTCCCACTTCCCGCTGCCTGCCGCCCACTACCCGCCCCCGCCGCTCGCCTCCTGCCGCCCGCCGCCCAGTACCCGCCGCTCTTCGGCGACCTCATTCACAATACATACAGAGCCCCCTACCGGCGAGTCCCGGGGTTCATGGTTCGCGCCGTAAAGTATGGGACGGCGGCGTGCCGCCCTTTTCATCTCCAGGTCGTCAAGGAAACTGAGCGGCTTGTTGCTTAAAGTTGCATACTCTGATGGTTTTGAGTATTCTGATATATTTGTTGTAATATATATATATCAGGTTGATTGTTGAACGTATATTACTACAGTTTGGAGAAACCTTTATTTTTATTAATGGATAACTTTGGAGATATTTGAACTGAGAATATGCTAAATAAATTTGTTGCGTTATAAGTCAGTGGCCAAATCGGTAAAGCGCAAGCTTTCCGTGCGGAGGGTCGGGAGCTCGATCACTGGTGGAGTCAAACTACTGACTTACAAAATTGGTACTTGTCGCTTCCTAGTCTCATGCTCGGCATAAATAGGCTAGGACAAGGGCTGGTTAATGTGACTGACTGGGATATCGGGTAATGGTGCTGGCAGCCTAATTTCCCAGTGGGGCAGCACTATAAAGTTGCCATGATTGCGTACTTCCACAAGTTGGTACCCTTCCTGATATGACCTTAGGTGTTGCCGCGATGGAAAACTCCAATAACCAACCAACAACCTTTTCAGCAGAGCATGGTCTGTGAGTTTCTACCCGCGACATTAGTTCCTGACACCACCAACAGGGGGCAGGGCAGGTTCATAATGGAACCCCTCCATGAGGCAATTTTCTCATAGTACATGCCGCAGTCAGCTGGTGGTACCCAGGACATTAGTTCTTCCATTAGTTCTTCCATTAGTTCTTCCATTAGTTCTTCCACTGCCGTCAGATGGTGTCTGGTGACGGGAACGGTCTATTTACATTTATCTAAATTCAGAAAAGGCGAATAACAGGTGGACACTTTCCTAATGTGACTAACTAACTGCCTCATGTTATTATGGTCTGATGTGTGTTTGCACCGGCCGGAAATTAAATTTACTTGAAGCAATAACAAAATAACAACAATAACAAAAAGCAAGCAAAGAAAATAAATATCAAGAAGAACGGAGTTGATGCTAATTGACAACATTTCCAAAATAGTAATTAGCGATATGGATGGCAGCCATTGGCCAGTGTGTAGCACACACAAACACACACTAACACCCTGTAAAATTTTCCAATAATTAAGACTTTTGATGATGGTGTGAACTAGTCTATAGTAATTACAATTTTGTATTAAAAGGTAAATGGTATATAAAGCCAGAGGCACTAAGGCATTATGTGGTGCTGGTGATCCTTTGCTGAGTTAGATAGACATTGTGTACTTATAGATATTGTGAGAGGGGCACTACTTTTGGTGTGACAGGGTCTAAGCAGCTCAGCTCACATACCCCCTCCCCACCAATTGTTATTTATGGATCACTGCACACCCAGACACAACAGAGCACTGTAACCATAAACAACCAAGGCTTGGATACAAGCAGGGTACATGTTCATTGGTTAATTGAAGAATGCCTAGTGCTGATTGGAGGAGCTGATCAGGTGTGACAGCCATCTTGGATTCATGAGACTATATAATAATAAAACAAGCAAGCTCCTTCTGTTTCCTTCTGCACACTCCATACTCTGCCTTTCTTCTACTTGCCTGTAGTGATTTCCTATTTAGCCTGCCTACACAACCACAGCTGCCAGCCGTCGACTTTACAACCCGACTAGTGGTAGCGGCTTAATAACACTACCCCGGACAATCTCCCCGTCCCCTCCCACCCTCCGCACCAAAAAGTAAAGCTTGTTTTATTTAACGATGCCTCTAGAGCACATTCATTTTTATCATCGGCAAATGGATGCCATTCTGACATATTTCTTTGGAGGAAACCCGCTACTGCCACATAGGCTACTCTTTCCAATAAACAGCAAGGCGTCTTATATGTACTTTCCCACAGATAGGACAGCACATACCACAGCCTTTGATGGACCAGCTGTGGACCACTGTGAAATGTTTGTGTATCTTTTTATATATCCCCTATCTACTTTTGCTATCCTGGTAGGCTCAGTGTCTGAAACATCCACAAGAAGACAAGATTATACTCACATGGTTTCTTTAATCTCAACATAGTTGTTATAGGCATAATATGTACATGGTCTGGACTGGCTGGTGGCTGCAGTGAAAGAGAGAGAGCATGTGACTTGCACCCTTATTTATAGGCTTAAATCTGGGTAACAGTCAGGTGACCTTAGCTTGTAGCCGGCAGCCCATTGGCTACAAAGTACCAATGCAGCCGGGTACCAGTCAGGTGACCTAGTTAGCTGGTTCCCGGCAGCCTATTGGCTGCAAAGCACTAAATAAAAATCACCCCAAAATTCCCAAATAGTTTACAACTGGTTGGAACGGAAAATAGCTCAAACTGCAAATGGCGCCACTGAGCAGGATCGATAGGATGACCAACAGCTTCACAGGTGGACACTCTACTGCCTGAGAGCTACATCCCCCCCCCACACACACACCCTCCGCCCCACATCATATTCCCCACACACCCGTCATCCACATAACACATTGATGGTCAGACAGATCTGACTGCTCTGTTGTACCTGGCTGTCCATCCACAATAAAACACTGCCTCATACCACACAACAATTACGACAATTTTGGACAGCCGCCTTCTGGAACATCTACACAAACCCAGCCACTGCTATGGTGCTGAATAAATAATTGGTTTAAATGAGTAGGTGGCGCTCATTTGCTGTCATTGCTAGGGGTGCAGATAACAGGTAAGCAGCCCCTCCCACCTGTCAATCACCAAGCAACAAGCTACCCC
Source organism: Branchipolynoe longqiensis (assembly GCA_030323885.1). Taxonomy (NCBI): domain Eukaryota; kingdom Metazoa; phylum Annelida; class Polychaeta; order Phyllodocida; family Polynoidae; genus Branchipolynoe; species Branchipolynoe longqiensis. The sequence continues at coordinate 39,222,686 of CM059186.1, forward strand.
ATTGGGCCACCGCATAATCCCCACAGCCAATAGAAACCAACCTCACCCACAGCCCCAGCCTCGCACCAGCGAGCCTCCTACTAACAACTCACACATGGGCCACCATTGCAGCAACACGTCTTCTCAACCCATCCATCCACAACCAATGCACTTGACTCGGCACAAAATAAACCCAAGCAAAATAAACCCGAGCAAAATATAAACACATAATTGACCGGATATTATTGCCTTGATTGATGTACCATTTTTTTACTTTGATTATTGATGATATAAAATGTACTTTTATTATTGAACTGTATTGTGATATATCTTATGTACTGCATATCTGCATAACTTCACTTGCATGTCTGATGTTGTTACTGGTTACTCCCCCCCCCGTCCCCCCCCCCCCCACCAGCTGCATTGAGTAGAGTTCGGCAAGAGAGCCGGGGAACCCTGCCTGTCATGAAAATAAAGTTATGTTATTCCCATTCCTGCTTCCTACTTCTCTGTTCCCCTGGCAGCAATGTTACCCCCGACCCCACAAGAATAGAATTAAGTAGAAAAAAAAGTGGGAAACTCTTCCCAAGAAAACCCCAAAACACTAACATAGAACCTTAAGAAAACAACTAACATAGTAATAAGAATACAACAAAAATACAATGCCAAGAGGGCCCAAAAAAGTAACATAGGCTACTAAATGTACCAACAGACTATCTATCTGCAACTGAAATGCAGACAATCGAATAACTTATCAGCAGCTACTGTTTGGTAAGACAACACCAACACAACAGCGGGCCAGCATTGAAAACAAACCTGGGTACCCAGGCTTACATGCTATGGACAGAATAAATACAGCCTCAATAAACAAATTTAACAATTTAAAACCCACAAAAAAAAAGTGGAAAAAAAAGTGAAATTATCGCGTATTATGAGACGGCCTTAGTGCCGCTCTGCTCCAACGCCCAGCACCGCCCTCACCGCTAGGTGGAGCGTTACCCAATGTTAGATGCAGCCCCAGGCTGTCAACCCATTGACATATCGATCGTCGGTTCTTTCTGAAGCTGGTCAATAACACCCAATTAATGCTCTCATTGATCCGGCTATCGACCCACAACCAGGCGTTTCGGAGATGTCCCCTGACCAATTAAGGCCTCGGTGAGAGAACAGCTTGCTCGTCAACTTCCATGGCTGTTCCGGCATGTTGCATTGCTTATTTAGACGACCTGCACCAGCTAGCTCGTGACGTAACGCTGTTTTGAAGACCGCCTCGCACAACGCGATAATTTGATTTGAGCAGCCCATGCTTGAACCAACCAACATCGAGATGCTAAAAGTAAGACAGTAATTTAGGGAGGTTGTCGGTTTAGGGAGGGTTTTTTGTATCATTACAATGGTATTGTATGGTTGATCGATTGGGACCCAAATAAAGCGATCGATATGGGGGAATGGTCAATCTGTAGAGGTGGTCGGTTAGAGAGGTTTTACTGTAATGTAATAAACACCAGACGAGATGGTTACACTGATTTGCATATTTACACTATATATATATGTGTGTATTGGAGATATGTTATATATTTTTGGAAAAAAAGAAGAGAGAAAGAAAAAGGGAAGAAAGAAATGTTTAAAGACAATTCTAGAATCATGCAATACCATGTGATGCATATTCACTGAGTGCATATTACTTGTATTGAACTGGAAGTGTATGCAGTTACTATTACAAGTAATAGTTCATTTATATTATGCTTCTATTATCAAACAAGGAAATACTCGAACGGACGGGACTGCCCTCGATGGAAGATCTTCTGATCAAAAAGAATCTCCGGTGGACTGGACACCTCATGAGGATGTCATCAGACAGGCTACCAAAGCAGATCCTCTATTCTCAACTGTCTTCTGGTTACAGAAAGAGAGGGCGCCCTCGTCTCCAGTTCAAGGATACCATCAAGAGAAACTTGAAGCTGAGAGACATTAAGACCGACTCATGGATGCAACTCTCACAGCAGAGAGCTAAATGGAGAGTGGCAGTCAAGTAATGAAAGCAGTCTTTGTCGCATCGCGACCGACAGCATGATGATGATGATTATCGAACAGGATTTTCATGTGGTTATTATTGCAACTGATAGTTTCATTTATATACCAACAAATTGTACTGAACGGCCGGAAGACCAGTGCTCTGCCACTGACAAAGGGCATTATTCACTGAATAAACTACGATTAGTAAAAAGGAAAAAAAAAGGCCTAATTCAGCTGCGCACCAACTTCTCATGTGGCAGATCGTGGGATGTATTTATTCATTTATTTATCTATTTATACAGTTACAATTCTTTGGAGCATTGGATGGGGACACACAATGACAAAAACCATAGGGAGGTGAGAACAGTTTTGCCAGTTTAAACATGATTAAAATGATTATTCTATTGATGTCTATGCAAAAAGACAACCAGCTGCTTGGTTTTTGCCAGCATGGGGCATTCCATCCTCAAGTCAAGTGACGTCACTGGTCAACGTGTCTGTGGCTCCATTTACCTCCTCCAAACTTAACAATTTATAATAAAAAGTTCCTTCAAACTAAAGTAAAATAAATTATAAAGCCAGATTTGTTTTAAAATAAAATGTCTTCCCAGAAGAGCGAGATTGTAATAAAAGAGTTGTCCTAGTAACACGATTCAAGGTGTTGATGGCTCCTGACCATCCCTCCTCTGCCATTATGGCATAAAAGAAAGGTGTGCTTCCGGTGGCATAATTAATAGGGTAGGTAGGGATTGTTTTTGTATACAATATTTTTTTTAACATGAATCCTTTCACCATGATGTAATTTATTGATGTAATATGTCAGAAAATTGTCATTGAAGCGGAAAAAGAAATCTATAGTCGGCAACATTTTGCAGAGTCAGTCGCGCAACCGGAAATACCTTTTGCATGTTGTTAGACCACACTGCCCGGATAAGCCATGCTTGCTAAGATCACGGCTAGACAAGATAAGCCTCTCAGATGCCCCAGGGAGAACAGGAAGTAGATTGTCAGCGCCACACTGGACCAGTAAGATCGCCTGATGGCATTTCAGATTCGCTCGTCCAATGAAAACGCGATTAACATCGGAGGCTAAGTGAGTTGCTGGGACCTGCTCCTGACAACCGGAAGTGATATGGAGATGGTCAAAGAGGCCTCTAATTTCGTTCCAAAATGCTGGCCTTCATCCACTGGGCGTTCTCTGATGGAGGGTTTATAGGAGGGTGGTTCGTTGGTTGGTTGGGTGGTGTGTGGATGGGGGGGGGAGGGGAGAGGAATGGAGGGGAGAGGAAGGGAGCCACGGATGGAGGGAGAGGAGGGGCGGGGGGAGGTTGCGAGAGAGGGAGGAAGGGAGGGTGGGGAGGGTTGGGCTGGGAGCGTGGCGGGAGGGTGGGAGGGAGGGTGGAATGGTGGTTGTTTGGAGGAGGGGAACTACGATGGAGGGAGAGGATGGAGGGTGGGGGGAAGGAGTAAGGGAGGGAGGAAGGGTGGGAGGGAGGAAGGGAGGAAGGGAGGGTGGGAGCGTGGAGGGAGGGGGGTGGGAGGGAGGGAGGAAGGGAGGTGGGGGAGCGTGGAGTGGCAGCATGGAAGGAGGGTGGGAGGGAGGGTGGAATGGTGGAGGGAGTGCAGGGTAGCGGGGAGGGAGGGGGATAGGGAGGGAGATTCGGAGGGGGAAGGGAGGGAGAGAGGACGGGAGGGAACGTGAAATGGTGGAAGGGTGGAGGGAGTGAGAGGGAAGGGATGGGGATAGGGAGGGAGCTAGGGACAGAGGCAGGGAGAGAGGCCGGGAGGAAGGCAGGGAGGGAGGCAGGGAGGGAGGTAGGGAGGGAGGGAGGGAAGCAGGCAGGGAAGTAGGCAGGCAGGGTGCGTGGAAGGGAGAGGGAGTGTGGGAGGGAGAGAGGGAGGGTGGGAGGGTGGCAGGGAGAGAGGGGGGGGGGGTAGGGAGGGAGGGGGGGAGGGAGAGAGGGTGGGGGAGGGAGGGAGCAGGAGGGAGGGGATAGGTGGAAGCTATGGAGGCAGGCAGGCATGGGGGAGGCAGGTAGGGTACATGGGAGGGTGGGAGAGGGAAGGAAAGGCGGGACGGATGGGGGACGGGGAGGGAGCTGCGGATGGAGGCAGGGAGGCAGGCAATGTTTCTCAAATGTACATCTCACAACATCATAAAACAGTTGCGATTGATTATGATAAAGACAACTCTATTTTCCGTTTGTCAAACTACAGTATATTTAATGCAAAGGTCATCTGTTGCGTGAATAGCCTAGCTACCTGACTGCACATTAAAGACGGTATCAGTCTACCTGAATGGACCTCGCCTGAAGACATACTCTACTCTATCTTACAGCCATCCACTCACCCAAATAACACACACCCAGTCGCAATGAATAGCAATCATGACGGCATTTTGCTATGACTTCACATGAATCAATATCAAGCCCATAATCACACAACTCGTTAATTAGGCTTATGTGATATCCTTTTGTTCGGCTTTTGACCCACCCACCGTTTTTTGTTGTTGTCATTCAAGTTCAATTTTATTATTGCACCTACAGAGAGAGGGGATGGGTTAATGAGAGGATGAGAGAGGGGGGAAGAGGGAGAGCGAGAGAGGAAGAGAGCTTGTTTGTTTGTTGTTGTTTTACATCCTAGCAACATCTAAGGTCATATCAGGACGCGTACCGACTTGTGACAGTGCGCACTCATGGTGACTTTATAGACCTGCCCCACTGGGAGACCAGGCTGCCAGCACCATGACCTGATATCCCACTCAGTCACATTATCCTGACACTAAGCAGACCAGTCCTTGCCCTATCCTAATAATGCCGAGCACCTGGCTAGGAAGCGACAAGTATCAATTTTTAATTCGTTGGTTTGACTCGACCATGGTTCAAACCCACCTTCCCATCGTCTACCAACACGGGAGACGGACGCTCTAACTCATTCGACCATCCCGTCTGGTCCAGGAAGAGAGGTAGGAAGAGAGGGAGGGAGGGGCAGAGATAGACATTCAACATGTGAACTATGGGAGATTCACTCCCTTCCTCCCTCCCTCCCTCCCTCCCTCCCTTCCTCTCTCTCTCTACATATATGCTGCATAAGCCATTATATGAGTATAATAAGCCGCAAGATTCCATCTACTCCCCAGCCACTAAGTCAATGGCTGGTCACCTCTACTCATTAGATCATCAACTGGTACCACCTGACCTCCCACTATGGCGCCACCTACTCGCCCATGCCTCAGCGGCCGCTACGAAAAGTTGTGCTCACTGTACCGCTGAATATTTATAAACCTGAACACCGAAATCTGAAAACAGAACTGTATATCTCATATAGAAAACAGACACAAAGATATGATATATATATATATATCACATCACATCACTGGATATATTGCTAAATTGTGTTGCGTTCATATGCACATATGTATACACAGATGTTAATATATATATATATATATATACCTTATATATCCCAATAGATACACGCTGTGCAAGTGCCGACACATGGATGAGCGTCTATTCAAAGTTAAAGAATTTCATGGATTTCTTTTTGCAGTGCCTCTGAAATAAAGTGTGATTGTCATATTGTATGTGCATTCAGTCTGAATACGATTGTAAATTTTGATTAGTGTTTGTTGTGCCTCTTAGATAAAGTGGGATTGTCTTATTTTATGTACATTCAGTCTGAATATGATCGTAGATGTGTGCATGCTTTCATTCTTGAAATAGGGGGTGCTTCTATTGGGTAGTGTGCTTCTCTTGGGACATATACGGTATATATACTGCTGTGTTGAGTGCACAGCTCAAGGGCATGCGTGACTGTGTATGTGTACGTGACAAAGAAGCATCTCCACCAAATAGAGATATTGTGACTGGCACTGTGATCTAGTCTATTTAATGCATAGTCAAGTCTAATATATCAAACTCATTCAAGTATGCACATTAAAAATAGAAATCCATCCCCGTCTCATGAAAATGCACGAAATTGTGCATTATTTCTTCTAACATATATACGTGCTGTATAATTAATTATGCAAATATAAATGCGACACAGAAGAAAAAAGTGACACAGTTTTAAGCTGCGACCAGAGGGAAGGTTGGTGGTGCAAATCCTCTATATAAGACACTTTCCTACAGAGCAAGCTTCACAGTCAGCTGTTACTTACAATATTAGCTCTAACCACTGCCACCAGAGGGCAGGTTGGTGGTGCAAATCCTCTATATAAGACCCTTTCCTACAGAGCAGGCTTCACAGTCAACTGCTACTTACAACATCAGTTCTTACCACTACCACCAGAGGGCAGGGTGGTGGGCCAATTCCTTTCTCTAGACCTTTCCTACAGGCAGCTGCTACTGACAACATTAGCTCTTGCCAATGCCACCAGAGGGCAGGGTGGTGGTAAAAATCGTCTATAGACCTAACCCTCGCTAGTGAATTGTTGGCAAGGCTATTCATATATGCCTTGGCAAGCGACATTTGAAACGAGGCAGACAAAACTATCCCCCATTGCCATTGACTCATCGTCATAACAAACATCGAATGCAAACAGCAAAAGCCCGATGGGACCGGCAGGCAGTCGTCTTTCAGAAACCGGCAGAACGCACTTCCGCATCTGGTTATACTAGGACGCCGCGGGCATTGCGCATGGCAGCCTCGAGGGTACGTGATATATTAAAGAAGGGAGCACGCATTCGCGCAGCCATTCACTCCATCCATAAAGCCTTCGCATCCCACTCACCCGCCCCCTGGCGGCTGGCAGCCGCAACCTCCGGCCGGCAAGGGGAGGGTGGGAGGGTGGGTGGTAAATGCGGTGTAGGGGAGGGGGTTGTTATTGGGGGAGGGACCGGAAGTATCCAGGCATGGCTATTTTGCTCGGATTGGCACCAGGTGGACATTGCAGCTATGCATTTAACTAAGTCATTATCCACCACTAACACCGAACACCTTATCATCACCACTACAACTGCCATCACTACCGCTACTGCTGCTACCAATGAGACCACTGCCAGTTGTTATTATTATTTCCAACCAGACACCCAGTGATTTTTAGGGGGATGAACTCAATTGATCCGCAGGATCGGGAATCCTATTTTTAGATTTCAGTCAGATAACTGGTCCCGCATTTCAGACACACCCAGCTGTCGCCACCGACTGACCGCATTACAAAATATTGAAAATGAATCCACCGTTAAATTGTCTTGAACATAGAATTGGGCTTTCTGATCCCAACATGATTGGACGCCACCACCGCTGTAGCAGTTGGTGTCTTCTGGGAAATAACAATGACTAGCAATTGTCTTATTGGTGGCGTGTTCAGCAGTAGTGATGATAGGGCCAACAGTGTTATAGTGGTAGATGATGGCATTGTGCAATGCGCATATACTGGCAATCATCGCTCAGCTGGTGACTCGGATATGTTGCAAACTATAATCCACCGAGTGAATACTGAAATCCGTTGGCAGGAATACAACAGCTGGTTAATCTCACTGACTTTCCTTTCTCAATACCACTGACAGTTCGCCTCAAGCAAACCTAAGAGCCTTACGAAGCTTTAATACTTTGCTCAGCCTAAGTAACAAGAAGAAGCCATCTTTCTTGTTTGTTTTTGTTTTGTTTGTTGTAGTTTTATGTCCTTTTATCTGCAGCATCTAAGGTCATCTGTAGTCTAGTTGTGACTAATATTTATGATTATTCAGTGCTAATGACCTTTCTCAACCAGCTAGGTTTGGTTTGGTTATTGGAACTTTCCGTCCTGGCAACATCTAAGGTCATATCAGGATGGGCACTGACTTGTAACAAAGCGCTGCCCACTCATGGTGACTTTATAGTGCTGCTCCACTGGGAAATCACACCGCCGGCACCATGACCTTATATTCCACTCAGTCACATTATCCTGATACTAAGCTAACCAGTCCTTGTCCTATCCTACTAATGCAGACCACCAGGCAAGGTGGCTTTGAATCGACCGGGAATCAAACTCCCGACCTTCCACAAGGGAAACCTGCGCTCTACCGATTCGATGACTACATCTGGTACCCATCTATCAGCTATTCTTTAACTAAGATTCAGAAAAGCCAATGTTCCTTCCCATCACATTGACAAACACCAACAGCCTTATCAGTTTGCAGTAGTACAGTTTTCCTACGCATAGAAGGAATACTAAGTCCATTTAATAGAACCTATTACTGTTGAAGCCATTGATGCCCAGTATTTCGGTATGCACACCACAACACCATTCACCAGACAGGATGGCCGAATGAATTAGAGTGTCCGTCTCCCATGCTGGTAGATCGTGTGTTCGAATCCCAGTCGAGTCAAACCAATGACTTAAAAATTGATACTTGTCGCTTCCTAGCCAGACGCTCGGCATTACTAGGCTAGGGCAAGGAGCAGTGGAATGACGAAGACCAGTCATCTGTGACTGAAATTTACCCTGCTTAAACAACTAATGTACCCCAAAAAACTAACTATTTTGCTCTTTTTCCCAATTCTAATCTAATAGCTTCAAAGTTAAAGCTGCATAGTCCGATGAAAACATCAAATTTTCAAAACCAAAACATTTATCTAGATTTGATTATACATATCTACCTTAGATACTGTTGTAATTATTAAGGATTTGTTGCCACATAAAAGGGGGTACTGACTCAAATTAACAGAACCTGTTACTGCAGAAGCTTATGGTGTCAGAGTTTTGGCGTGCTTGCCAAAATTATGTGCTGTGTGTTTGCACTTCAAATATCTCAAAAGTTAGCCATTTAAAATAAAAGTTACTTCAACCTAATATATCTATCTCAGAAAATGACAGAATCTCAAAACCATCGGACTATGCAACTTTAACAGAAATAATCAAAATAGTAATAAAAAGCTTAGTTCAAACTCAAATAAAGTAGATCATAATATCATAAGCCTAATATATTTATCTAAAAAAAAAAAAGCCACAAACATGGCAGAAACGCAAACCCATTGGATATTTCACATTTGATTAAATGGCGTCCATGTCATGCATACTCCATGCTGTGTACTTTCCACGTGCATATCACGTGACCAGACATTGCCGCATATTCTGCGAGACACACAGAGATCACGTGACCTGCGTCACCTGTATGACATGCGCAGCACCAGACCTATGAGCAATGTCTACATGTACAAAAGCATGCACATCCCAGACTGAGCTATTTTAGTTGTTCTTTGTTGTTGTTGTTGTTGCAATTGTCCTCAGGGACGATTACGTAATATGGCCCCATATCGGTCCTCTCCATACTACTCCTACCCCATCATGACAATTCTATAGACTACACAACCAGTAGCCTTAAAGCTGCATGGTCCCATAAAAGCATCACATTTTCACAACCAAAACAATTATCTAGATTTGAGCCTACTTATCTAACTTAGATACTGGTGCATTTATTAAGCATTTTTGCCACATAGAAGGAAATGCTGGATCAATTTAATAGAACATGTTTCTGCTTAAGCCGATGGTGTCAGAGTTTTGGCGTGCTTGCCAAAATTAATTGTGCATGCTTGCACTTCAAATCACTTCGAAGTTAGCAGTTTAAAATAAAAACTGCTTCAAACTAAAGTATGGTAGATAATAACCATCAATCTAATATATTTATATCAGAAAATGACAGAAACTCAAAACCGTCAGACTATGCAACTTTAAATTAGAAATGCTTGTAAACTGTGTGTGATGCAAAGCAATCTAACGCAGTTTGCACTTCCCACAGTGGGAGCGACGAAAGCGAGGCTGGGTATGGGTGTGGGTGTGGATGGGGTGGTGGGGGGGGGGCGGTTAGATGTGTGTGTATGTGTGGGGGAAGGGGGAAGCAGCAGAGAGAGGGCTGGGCGCTGGGCTTGGCTGGGCTGGGCCGGGCCGGGCAGGGCCGGGCCGGGCTGGGCTGGGCTGGGCTGGGCTGGGCTGGCCTGGGCTGGGCTGGCCGGGCTGGGCTGGGCTGGGCTGGCTGGGCTGGGCTGGCTGGGCTGGGCTGGGCTGGGCTGGGCTGGGCTGGGCTGGGCTGGGCTGGGCTGGGCTGGGCTGGGCTGGGCTGGGCTGGGCTGGGCTGGGCTGGGCTGGGCTGGGGCTGGGCTGGGCTGGGCTGGGCTGGGCTGGGCTGGGCTGGGCTGGGCTGGGCTGGGCTGGGCTGGGCTGGGCTGGGCTGGGCTCGGTTTGCTAAGTGTAGTTCTTTGGAAAGAAATGAGCTTCGGGTGGACGGAAGGAGGTGAGTCGTATAGAATGAGTAAAGTAAGTTGGCGCTGTGATACATTCCTCCTCTGTTTTGTCATGCTGGCAGCTGTATCGGGACGCCAGGACTGGGGGGGGGGGGGGAGTGGAGAGGAAAGGGCATGGGGGAACAGGGCCGGGAGCTAGGAGGGAGGGAAGAGGGGGGGAGTGGAGGGCGGGGGAGAGGGGGTGGGGGTGGGTAGGGGTGGGACCAGACAAGGCGGGAACAGGGCCGGGAGCTACATGGGGAGAGGGGGGGTCGGGGACGGGGCAGGGCGGGACGGGACGGGGCGTGGCGGGGACAGGGCCCGGAGCTCGGCGGGACGAGGCGTGGCGGGACGGAGCCGGGGCAGGGCCGGTCGACGAGCAGTGGGGAGGGAGCAAGGAGCTAGGCGGGACCGAGCGGGGCAGGGCTCGGGATGGAACCGGAGTAGGTCGCCTTGGGAGGCTGTTGGCCAACGAGTGGCGGAAGGCTGGTGGTTGGTCGGCGGGGGGAGGGGAGAGCGAAGCCTGATAGCCGGCAGGAGGGGCCGGGAAGAAGCTGGTGGCCGGCCGGGGGTGGAGGGAGGGGGTGGGGGTGGGGGTGGGGTGGGGGGTGGGGGCGGACCGCGTGGATGGCCGGGGGAGGACCGGGTTGATGGTCGGGGGCCTGCGGCGGGCAGGGGTAAAGGGGGTTGGCGGCCCGTGCCAAGCAGTGGGTACGAGACGGGGCACTGCGCCTCACAATATTGATGTGCCACTGCAGGCGCCCAGGTCAATAGAACGCACCGTCCGGTAATAGACGCTGCGCATGTACGCGTATAAATCGCCGTAGGCATGGCAACCATTCAGACAACGTCAGGAGCCCTTTAGCCTGCTGAATGAACCACCGCCGTTCACTGTCACTCATCGCAACATTCCAAGGGGTTCCCAGTCTTCTTACCCTTTTGTTTGTTTGTTTAACGACCCCCCACCACCACCACCCCCACCCCCCCTACCTCCCCCCCCCCCACCACAAAAAGTAGATATCGGCTATCGGGGGTCGGTAATTTATCGCAGGCTTCTTTTTTTAATGACTTTTTAAGTACTTTTTTTAAGACCATTAAAACTTTCTTTTTTTAAATTTATTTAAGGAGCAAAATGAAGAAATTCCACAGCTTTTTCAGCATGCAATAACTTCAGGTTCCAAATATGCTCGACTAGTCCTATCGGCCATCAGGTGGGGCGAAAATTCCAATGTAATCTTTGGAGGACAGCAAAGGTTGGCCCAAAATTATTGTTTGTCTTCAGTAACCCTAAGATATTATTTTTAAGTGACACCACATATCCTCTTTCAAAGAACAAGTGTTAAAACCTTGGTATAAGGATAGGTTGCAAAACAAACATTGATAAGCCTACCGAGAGATAAGTACTACATACAAACAATTAACTTGGCCTAACAACAAAAATACTTTAATGTGCAAGTTATGTTGTGAGAGCAGACGGGATTCGTGCACACTGTCACAAGTTGATGTTCTAGAATGTAAAACAACAATGAACAAAAAACATAACAAACAGTTAGTTATGTTGTGAAAAAGCCAGGCTAAACAAAGTTAGATTCTTGACATCAGCATACTTGGTGCTACTTACGAATCAACTTTTCAATGTTTTTGTGTGATTTTTAATGACTTATAATACTTTGTATATAATTGTAGTACTTAATTTATGCATTTTCAAAAGTTAGTACTTTTTAGTTTTTTTATTGCCAGTACGAACCCTGTTCCAGGCTTCGCTTTCACTCCCACCCCCCCCCCCCCCCCGCACACATGCACACATGCACACCGCAACCCCTCTAGATCTACTCACTCACACAACTCGACCAACCAGCACTGTCTCGCCAGCACGAGATCTGCCCACCGTGCGCCAGCGACAAGGGCCGGTGTTGAAGTTTCTGAGGCACACCAGTTTGCCAGGGACACATCACTTCTGCGCATGCATCAAAATCGAACAGCATCGTCACTAACCTTATAAATTTACTATAATGTTTTTGGTAAAGATGTTTTCTATATGTGTACCAAACGATTTGTTTCTAGGTGGTGTGGGTTTAGAGATATTTCACCTTTTCTGTATTTTCTGTATGAACATTGCTCACGACCATTGACAATGGAGGAAGGTGGAGGTGGAGGAAGGTGGTGGGGGAGGTGGGAGGAGGAGGAGTGGAGGACGGTGGTGCATGGGGGAGGCGGGAGGAGGAGGGGTGGAGGAAGGGGGTGGGGAGAGGCGGCAGGAGGAGGGTTGGAGGAAGGCGGTGGGGAGAGGCGGGAGGAGGGTTAGAGGAAGGTGGTGGGGAGACGGGAGGAGGGGGAGGGGGGAGGGGAGGCGGGGGAGGGAGGGGGGTGGAGGGAGCCCTGATGTGGGTTGGAGGAAGGTGGTGGGGGAGGTGGGAGGAGGAGGGTTGGAGGGAGGTGGTGGGGGAGGCGGGAGGGGGGGGGTTGGAGGGAGGGTTGTGGGGGGGGGGCGGGAGGAGGAGGGTTGGAGGGGAGGGGGGGGAGGCGGGAGGAGGAGGGTTGGAGGGAGGTGGTGGGGGAGGCGGGAGGAGGAGGGTTGGAGGGAGGTGGTGGGGGAGGCGGGAAGAGGGGTGGGTAGAGACGGGAGGAGGAGGGGGTGGAGAGAGGTGGTGGAGGGAGCCGGGAGGATGACGGATGGAAGGAGGTGGTAGGGGAGGCGGGAGGAGGGGTGGAGGGAGGTGGCAGGAAAAGGGGGTGGAGAGAGGTGGAAGGAGTTTGGGGTCGAGGTGGAGGGAGGCGGTGGGGGAGTCCCGGCATGCACCACTCCAACCCTCCTGCGCGGGGCGTGATACTTCACTCACTAGGAAGTGTTTATAATGATAATGGGGAGTGGTATGTATATATATGAGGTTTTACGCCCACGCAACATCTAAAGTTATATCAGGACGGATCTATATATAAGTTTATTGGTGTTTATATATATATACATATATATATATATATATATATATATATATATATATATATATATATATATACATGTACAATGTTTGTGGTTATAAATATATCTGGTGGTTTGTGGTTTATATATATAATATATATATATATATATGTAAAACCACTAAACATATACATGTATATATATATATATATATATATATATATATATATTTCGTCCTGATATAACCTTAGATGTTGCCACTTCCTAAAACTTCAAAAACCAACCACCATATATATACATCGATATATATAACGGAAATAAAGGAATAGCCCTATCAGGCAGTGTCCTGTGCCACTTACACGCGCGTCGAACGGTGACGGCTGAGAAGGGCGCGGGGCGCAATCACAGCCGGGGTAGGGAGGGGGTAGGGGCGGGCGGGTGTCGGCAGGTCTGGGCGGTCTTTTGGCGACTCTCCCGGGGAACACGCCTAAGTAGTATACTACTCACGCGTCCTGCCGCGCTTGACAATGATCATCGCTGACAAATTCAATAAGCCCCCCCCCCTCACCCTGCTCTCCACAGCCGCCCCCCCTCCATCCTGCACTACCGGCTGACTGCCCCCGCCCCCTCGCCCCCTCTCGCCCCAGCCCCACGGGAGAAGCTCCCAATTCCATGCCTGCGGCCCAAGTGCGGGAACTTTCAGGAATACATCTGAGGTGCGAGGTAGGGGGCGGAGGGGGGGGGGGGGGGGGTTGGTTGGTTGTTGGAGTTTTACATCTTGGCAACATCTAAGCTAATACCAGGATGGGTACAGATTTGTGACAGCGCACAGCACTCATGGCAACTTTATAGTGCTGCCCCACAATCAGGCCGCTGGCACCATGACTCGATATCCCACTCAAATATATATTATTTGTTTACCATAACGAGCTGGCATTAGCGGCACAATTGGGCATAGATCAGCCAGAAGAGGATCTTAAAATTAATTTGTAAGTTGTATGACTCCTGTATAGACCATAATTTCGATTATCTTTATAAACCTTTATATCCTATTACATATTTCTATGCATTCCATGTAATTTACAAACTTGTGATTCATCTCGATGTTATTTGCTCAACTGTCAAATTGCTTAGGCATTTTTGTTAAGTTATATATTGTTAGTTTGGAGAGATTCATTTGGGTGTGGATGTAGGAAGATCAATCACCACTTTGGAGCACGTCGAACAAATCGGCCGTACCATATTTTATGGTAAAATAAAGTTTTAATCAAATCAATGTTTATTTATAACTAGGGTGTCGGGCCGTCTGTGCCCAGATTAATGTGCTACTTAAAAAATCAATTATCAAAAATAGCCTACTACCCACTAGGCCTACGGATATATATATATATATATAAATATATATATATATATATAACATGAATTATGTGTATATATGTATAAGATGTAATTCAAAAAGTGTATTAAATTTTGTTCAACTCTGACATGCACAACATGCAAACCTTCATAGGACATTGGATTAGGCTATTATTTGGAAGTTTGTTTGCTATTATTTGGAAGGTTTTCACTTCTGGTTTCCATGTCACACTTTTGTGCCCATATTTAGAGAATGACCTACATCCGAAGTATGTCGGTGCACACTATGGGCGTATCTTATGTACTGAGTTAACGTATATCGATATATATATATATGAGCAATGCATCAAATGCTGCCATAATGTATTATGTTAGATATGCGCAGGCTGTCAGTCGAGGTAATTGAAACACATAGCATATAAATATATAACATGTGGTATCTAACATATGAGACTGTCTCAAAAGGTGCTAAGCAATATGGGACAAAACTTTGTCCATTGTAACGATCAACGTACTATCTGCTTATGCATCTGCTCAGGATAAACTGATTTGTTTTTTACATGGTGTTTCATAATCCCAATAGAATACATATTGATTTGAAGCAAATGTCCTAGTGTTTTCAGTGTAACCGTTTCTGTGCTCTTTTGTGTCAATCGTTTCAATGGACAAAATAAAGAAGAGTTATCACCTGTTGAGACAGGTGCATATATATATATATATATATATATATATATATATATATATATATATATAAAACGAATCATGTTTATATATGTATATATGATGTATAAAACGTATGCGAGTATAAAGGCGTATAAGTGAAGATTCCTTATTTGGCCACCCTTATGTTGTGTACTACTTTATGGGTGGCCCCCCTCTTCACGGTGGGACAGGTGGCGCCACCACCCCACACCGCTACCAGTGCCGCGAATACTGTCACTTGTGCACTGGATATATATAACCATGATTCATACACCCTACTACAGAGGAAGAAGTTCATAATTTTTGTCTCATCATTTTCTTTTTCAATTTAACAAATGAAACAGAAAACATCAACAGAACGCACACTGCAAGTGCAAGAAACTTAGCGCATTCCTGGGAATATCCACTCAATTTTCAGCGTGTACAATCGTCATGAAAGTTCACAACGCTTTAAATACTTAGATCTTACTTCACTCGTCGTCAATACTAATGAAGAAGGTACAGACAAAAATCTTGTTATTTTCAATTTAATTCTCTTTTAAAACATGTTTTTGATTAAGTGGTGGAAATTTAAACTGTGGACAATTGGTCTTCCTCATTCCGCTGCTCCTTGCCCTACCCTAATAATGCTGAACACCAGACTACGTCACGACAAGTATACATTTTAATGATTGATCGATTGGTGGTTGCTTTACGCCGTGTCAGCAGCATAGGCCATATTCACAGCGAGATACATTTTAAAGAATGACTCGGCCATGGTTTCGCTTCAATCCCATGACGTGTCAGAATGGAAGTGGGTATTCAACTCATTAGGGCCATCCTATATGGTAATTCATTATAATTAACCAATCAACTAACTCACTAATTATAATAAATTATTTTAAATTAATTAAATAACAACCACACATAAATAGATCAAAAGCAAACGGCGAGGTTTAAGCATATTAGTTGGGACCTTTTTTTTTTTGTCAAAAATGGATTTAACTGAAATGGTGACAGTAAGTAAGTAAGTAAGTAAGTAAGGTTGGTGTACTTACTCAGTTTGGTCATTTTCGAATACGAGTTCCCCTTGGGTGTCATCGTAATCCTTGCCAGCCTTAGCTGAGCCTTCAACAGTGCGGTACGGTATTTTGACCTGACCACGAGCACCAGAAGAGCGGCAGACTTTGAGGGCGGCTTCCCCCTGCGACTCCGAAACAGAAATCTCGTTCTGCTCGAAGTGGAAGATGCCGGCGTGATCATCGTCTAGAATCATAACAGTAGCCATGGACGGGTTGGCCAGCTGGGCCTTGACCTCTTGGTTATTGCTGGTGAACATGCCATCGGCGTCTCCTACGCGGATGTTGGAAAGGCGAACGTAGAAATGCTCATCTTCTTCAAAGACGTCGTCATCGATGATGGACACGTTGAACTCCTTGTGTTCCTCACCAGGGTGGAAGACCAGTGTACCTTCGGCGTACTCGTAGTCAGAACCGGCATTTGCGGTGCCATCTTCGGTCCTGTAGTCGACATAGACTGTGTTTTCTAGGTTACCGCCGACGCGGGCAACGGTTGCGGAGAAAGTGCCTACGTTCTCCATTACGGTATAATGCCCAGGTTCGAAGAAGATCCGCGTAATGCTGTCGTCCTCTGGGAGATCCATTTTTACGTCGCTCATGCTGCTCTTGCGCTCGACCTTGGACTTCTTGATGACGTTGCCACCGCCCGTTAACTTCCGGGTCGCTTGGATACGGTAGAAGGCTCTGCTCTTGGGTCCACGATTCATCGCTTCGAGTTCGGCCATCTCTTCGAGTTCGTGCAGTTCGGCGTTCGGATGCTTCTTCCTCAGCTCACGGAGGATCTGGATGAAGTCCTTGCGGTGGCGTTCGAACTCGCGGATCTCGACATCGTCCGAGTCCAGCCCCTTGAACAGGTCCTCGTCGCCAGCGCCCTTCTCACCCATTTCCATGTCGCCTCCTTCGGTCATGACGATCGTCTTGTGCTTGTTGGCGCGGTACCTTTTAGAAAGGAACTTGTTGAAGAAGATCTTCTGATCGGCGAAGTAGGCAGTTAGCACGGTGGCGGGGAAGAATAGGAAGGTGAGGATACCTTCCCAGACTTCGACGCGGCCATAGGAGAAGACCGAAATGATGAGGTACATCCAGAGGTAGGCGAACACACTCCACGTGGCAGTGATGAAGAAGACGCTCAGATGCTTGATGCGTCGCACCTCTCCCTCAGGGATGCAGTAGACACAGATGCCAATGATGATGAACAGGTTGAAGGCGGCCGACCCGACGATAGTGCTCGGTCCGAGGTCGCCAGCCTCAAAGCCATTGCCAATGATCTCAATGACAGACAACAAAATTTCAGGAGCGGAAGATCCTAAAGCCATCAGAGTTAAGTTCGAAACGGTTTCGTTCCATATCCGAACGTTGACGATGGTTGTTTCGCCACTTGGTTTCTTAACGGTCACCTCCCTCTCCTTCGATGTGATTACTTCAATGGCGGCCATGAACCTGTCAGCGATGATGGAGACGCCAAGGAACATGAAAACCATAGAGGCGAAATATACGGTCGCCCTTGCTGCTTTGTCCCCCAAGCTTAGATTTCCTTGAGGGGTCCACATCGGGAACATGAACCCTGGTTTGCATAAAATCAAATCACCAGTGCAGTTGGCTGCAGACGCTTCTGAAGCCATCATAAACGCAATAGCGATCATCAGTAGTTTAGAGGGGCTAAACAGCCCTGATAATTCACTTGAAGCCATCTTGAAATTGAGTTGCCTCGCGGCTAAATTAGCATCCAAGTTTGGTCCTCCCTAACGACAGGCTGGCTGCTGCAGGACGGAGAGAAAGAGAAAGAGAAAGATAAGTGATAACCGGGGGGCGGGGGGAACGGCTATTTGTGAATGGGTCTGTAAGCAAGACTAATTCTTTTTAAATTCTAAATTAAAAATTGTTTCTAAATTTGTCTTTCTGGTTGACTAATTTAATTAAAGCTGCATAGCGCGATGAAAGTATCAAATTTTCAAAACTATAAAAAATATCGAGATTCGATTGTACATATCTAACTTAGATACTGGTGTACATAATACGCATTTGTTGCCACATAGAATGGAATACTGAGTCAATTTATTTATTTTTTAACCTGTTACTGCTGAAGCCTATGGGGTCAGAGTTTTGCAATTCTTGCCGGAATTAATTTTTTATTTTTGCACTTCAAATATCTCAAATTTTAGCCATTCAAAATAAAAGTTACTTCAAGTTAAAGTAACATATATTACAACAATCAATGTAATGTATTTATCTCAGAAATTGGCAGAAACGCGAAATCATCGGACTATGCAACTTCAATTCAAACTAGTGGATTGTCCAACTTATTCTATTTATGTATTTATTTATCTCTGTGGCGGAGTGGTTAGAGTGTCTGACTTTTTTCTAGGTCACTCCTAATCTGAAGGTCGGTGGTTCGATTCCCCATACCCCCACCTCTGCCAATTTGGATTCCCACTGATGTGGATAACTTACAGCATCATCAAAGGCCAGTTGCTCTCATACCATGTCTATGTGGTGTGAGAGGTTAAAAATCCCTTGGGTCAGTAAAAGTGTAGGCTCGGGCTTTCTATCGACAAACTGTCTAATGGTGAAAAGAAGTCTATTCAGGCTTATCCATAATAGGCAGTATAAATCTTCAAGAAAAAAAAAGAAAAAAAGATTTACTGGTGGTGATCTTTACACTGTTGGCAGAAAAGGCCGTGTTTACGGCATGTTGGGTAAGTCATTAATTACATTCGGTAACACATGAGAGAACGGAAAACAGGAGATATAACATGGAAAGTTAGTATCTGATGTGCATAGTTTTAGTAGGTTATTACTATGCACGGATGAAGAAATGAAAACACAGAAGAATGGAGAGAAAGGCAAACCTAATTTTTAAAATTGAAATGAGTGGAGGAAATTTGTTTCGATTAAAGCAGCAAATTACTGAAACCAAAAGATTTCTATAGAGATGTGATGCCACGTATCCGACTTACATACGGGTGCAGTTATTAAGCATTTGTTTGCTGCATAAAAGGGAAATCTAATTATATTTAATACAACATATTACTGCTGAATTCTCTACACTGTCAGAGTTCTGATATGCAAATCAAAATAAATTGTGCATGTTTTCAATTCAGATATTGTCAAAGTTAACTATTTAAAATAAAAGTTACTTCAAACTGAAGTAACGTAGAAAATAAAGATCAACCTAATAATATGCATTTGTCAAAAATAAGTACAGAAACTCAAACCCGTCACACTATGAAACTTTAGATAAGAAATCTATATACTTTATTTTAATATTAATTAGTTAAATTACTTTAAAGTTCAAAATTAGCAAGTTATCATATAGTCACTGTAATTGCATTACATAACTCAAAGTATAAGGACACATATTACAAAAATTTGAATACAAATAAATTTTGGCAAGTCTATGTTAGTATTTTATTGTGATATTAATACATTAATCCACGTTTGTAGTTTCATATTAATAAATAAATAAATAAATAAATATATGCATTAAATATCAAGCTGTAGTAAGATTTGTATCCACGTACGAACCTACTAAATGTATTTATGCTTCCAGCTTCCCCTTTCCCTCTCGCCTCCTTTTCCCTCCCCCTCTCCTCCCTCCTTCCCTGCCCCCTCCCCTCGCCTCCACCACCGCACACCCTATCTTGACAACAAAGTATATGTGCACTGTAAACATCGCAAGCCATTGGTGGGGATGCCATGGTTCGAGATTTGTTGGAAGGGGATGGGACTGGGAGTGGGATTTTGTTGGCTTCTGCCATAGATACCGAAGAAGCCTCACACAAACAAGAGGAGGGAGAGACAGTGAGAGAGAAAGAGAGAGAAAGACAGAGAGGGTGAGAGAGGGGATAGATGGCGGGGAGAGAGGGGAGAGAGATGGGGAGAGGGAGGAGAGAGCGGGAGGGAGAGAGATACAGAGAGGGGAGAGAAGGGGGGAGGTCGAGGAGAGAGGGGAGAGGGTGAGCAGAGATAGATGGACAGAGAAAGGAGAGGACGGGAGGGAGAGTGAGGGATTGAGAGAGAGGAGAGAGAAAGAAAGAGAGACAGACAGACAGAGAGGAAGTTGTTGTTGGCAGTTCTAGGGTTGTATGAGTGCCGAAAGGTGTCCGGTAGCAAGTGGCAAGTGGCATGTGGCATGAGGCAAGATCACCATCTGGGCCACCACTTGTAGGCGGGCCACAAATAGCAGCATGCCTGGCGACTCTTGGCCAAGCTTCGCGGCTGCTTGCAAATAGCACCCACTCGCATTAAAATTAGACTACCGCCCCGCACCCACCCACCCACCCCTCAACGCGTCCTCCACCCCCTCCTCCCTCCTCCCGCAAACCCAGCCACACTCTCCCTCCTCTCTATACTTTGCTATACACACTTGCGCCAGTCTTATCTTCCGGGTATCTTATCTTCTTCTTCCTTTAACCGGGCGCGGTGGCCGAATAGGTAGAGCGCGGGCCTCCCGTGTGGGAGATCGGGAGTTTAATTCCCGGTCGAGTCAAACAAATGACTTACAAAATTGATACTTGTCGCTTCCTAGCTTGCCACGCAGCATTAATAGGATAGGGCAAGGACTGGTTACCTCAGTCGCAGGATAATGTGACTGATTGAGATGTCAGGTCATGGTGATGGTGGCCTGATTTTGCAGTGGGGCGGCACTATAAAGTCGCCATGAGTGCGCACTGTCACAAGTCAGTACCCGTTCTGATATGACCAGAGATATTGCCAGGACATAAAACTCCAACAACCAACCAAATCGTCCTCCTTGCGCTCCCCCCGTCACCACAACCCCCAGCAGCACCATGTCCCCCGCCACTACCATTCATTACCTACAAGCCATCATGCCTCGTTTTCATTCTTCTTGTTTTTGTTTTTTTCATTTTCTCTCACTTTAAACAACAATTGAGAGGAGAGAGGGAAAAGAAATAATGCGGAGGTTTCGGGTTCAAATGGCAATGGAAAATATAAATCAGAAAAGGCAAAGAGGAGAAGAGTAGAGAGGGTGAGAGACAGAGAGGGAGAGAGAGAGTGAGAGATAGAGGGAGGGATAAAGACAGAGAGAGCAGAGAGGGGGCGAGAGAGGCAGAGAGCGAAAGACAGAGAGGGAGGGAGAGAGCAAGTAAGAGACAGAGCGGGAAAGGGAGAGAGAGTGCGAGATACAGATTGAGAGATAGAGAGAGAGGGAGCGAGAGAGATAGAGACAGAGAGACCGAGGGGGTGAGAGATGTAGAGAGCGCGAGAGTCAGAGAGGGAGAGAGAGCGCGAGAGAGAGGGAGGGACCGAGAGAGAGAGAGGGACAGTGAGGGGTGAGCGGAGTCGGGAGGTGGGATGCGCCGGCAGGGAAACGTAGCCGCACTACTGAGAGTTATTCACGGTACTACCAAAAGGCCTCCTGGGTAACCCTAGAAGAGGAGAGGCGGGAACTGGGGCCTGGGTTTGGTGCACCACGGGGCTTAGCGGTGTCGAAGCGCCACGTGTTAGCGCAGCGGCAACTCACTGTACTAACCACCGCCGGGCTTGGGCGATACTGATACTGATACTGATACTGGTAGAGCACTAGTCTGCCTTAGGTTTAAAGATGCACAGTTGGATTTTTATTTATTTGTTAAATTGAGCTTCTGTTATTTTCTGTGCTAAGTGCATTAGGTTGAGCCTATGATCTACTTTAGTTTTTAGTGTTTAGTTTTTAGTTAAATGGCCTAGCTTTTGGAGATATTCGGAGTTGAAAAAATATAAAATGGGTATGAATGTCAGAATGCTGACAGTGACACCTAAGTTCTATTAAATTAATAATTGGCTTAGTATTCCATACCCTTCTATGCTTTGGAGATAATCGGAGTGGGAAAAAGAATTGGTAAGAAGGTCACAATTCTGACACCATAGGCTTCAGCAATAATAGGTTATATTAAATTGGCTTAGAATTCCATTCAATTCTATGCAGCGACAAATGCTTAATAGTCTACATCGCCATTCCAGCCGCCCGATGCATTGTGGGATGCGTGGAAGAAAAACAAACCGGCGAGAAGCACATGGCACATGCTAATACACTGGGTGCAGTTATGAAATGTGCTAGTTTAAGCTCATCTCAGCTCTTGTTTGAAATATGGAATACCAACTAAAATAATATATATAATAAATTAAGATATTACTCTTTTATCCAGCATTGGATTTACATCAATATAATCAGCACATCTTATGCCATGTGCAGTTAGATTTAGACAAATCTGGGCACTCAGACTAGTGTTAAAGCCACAGGCAGTTTTACTTATTTTATTCATATTTTTATTTATATCCTATGGTTAAGGACATGTGTAGAACTAGAAAATGGGTACGGTTAATCAGATATTGGTTATGAATTTCTTTGAAACAAGTTTTTGTTGACACATTTGACATTTTAATATTTAGAACAAGAATTACTTATGTCTAGTCAATGGTGATGTAAACATAGGCCTGTAAAGTGACTGAAATTGTATGTTTTATTAGCTCAAAATGCTTAATTATGGAGAGTTCTGTCTTAAACTTATTCATTATATTATTATATTGCATCCATCCATCCATGTTTGTGCCAAATTGTCATGTATCTTTTATTAATTTTGAATAAAATCGAAGTTTTTCCCCTTGCATATCATCAAACTCATTGGCCGTATGCCTTTGCTTTGCTGCCAGCGCCGTTTTCAGCGCATGCGCGGTCGGAACAGTGATCTCGTCTATTGGTGCTCCAATACATAGGATCAAGTCTAGATGAGTGTTTTGGCTTGGAAAATCTTGCAGTGGATGCCTTTGAGTTTCTGCCATAATTTCGAGATCAATATATTAGTTTGATCAATATCATCTATATTACTTTAATCTGAAGTAGAATATATTATAAATGGCTAACTTCTGAGATATTTGAAGTGCAAGGATAATAAAATAAAATAAATGTTGGCATGTATATCAAAATGCTGGACACCATAGGCTTCAGCAGTAACAGGTTCTATTGAAATGACTTAAAGCTGCATAGTCCGATGAAGCATCAAATTTTCAAAACAAAAACATTCATCTAGATTTTATTCTACATATCTAACTCAGATATTGGTGTGCTTATTAAACATTTGTTGCCACACAGAAGGGCATACTGAGTCAATTTAACAGAACCTGTTACTGCATAAGCCTATGGTGAGAGTTTTGGCATGCTTGCACAAATTCAATTTAGGATGTTTGCACTTCAAATATCTCAAAAGTTAGCCATTCAAAGTGAAAGTTACTTCAAACTAAAGTAAGGTAGGTTATAATGACCAATTAAATATATTTATCTCAGAAAAATGGCAGAAATTCAAAACGATCAGACTTTGCAACTTTAATATTATTCCCTTCTAATGACAGATGTTTAATAAGTGCAGAAGCATCTAAGTTGGATTTGTAGGATCAAATCTAGGTCAGTGTTTTGCTTTCGAAAACTTGATACTCTCATTGGACTGTTCTGCTTTAAAGCTATGCAGAAATTTTCAAAACCAAAATACATGTGCTTGGCTAGATTCGATTCTAAATATTTAACTTAGATACCGATGTATTTATTAAGCATTTGGTTCTACATAGAACAGGATATTAAGTCAATTTAATAGAACTTGTCAGGGTATCAGAGGTTTGACTTACATGATAAAATTTAATTTAATTTGGCATGTTTACAATATCTCCAATATCTCCAAAGTTTCCCATTTAAAAACTAATGTAGGGTAGATTATAATGAGCAACCTAATATATTTATCTAAAAAAGAAACCATCGGACTATGTGGTCAGTTATGTATGTACACACACACGCGCATATATATATATATATATATATACATACATATATATATGTATATATATATACATATATATATACATACATATATATATATACACACATATATATATACTGTATATGTCCCAATAGACTCGCACTGCGCGAGTGCAGACACATGGATGTGCGTCTATTCAAAGTTAAAGAATTTCATGGATTTGTTTTTGTCATGCCTCTGACATAATGTGGGATTGTCTTATTATATGTGCATTCAGTTTGAATATGATCGTAAATTTTTATTTGGTTTTGTCATGCCTCTCAAATAAAGTGGTATTGTCTTATTTTATGGGCATTCAGTTTGAATATGATTGTAAATTTTTATTTGTTTTTGTTGTTCCTCTGAAATAAAGTGGGATTGTCTTATTTTATGTGCATTCAGTCTGAATATGATCAAAAGGTTTTGCGTGCTTTCAATCTTGAAATGGCGGATGTGCTTCTATTGGGTAGCGTGCTTCTATTGGGACATATATGGTATATATATATGCTGAACATGATATATACTAACAAAAATACAAAAAGATACTGTAGACATCATATAACTATATAAAACAAAGAAATATATAATTGTTCAAATTATTTAACATTACAGTCCCGGGACTAACTTTAAGCTCGTCTGGGTGTGTAAGTGGTGTGCAAAGATGAGGTAGTACCTGCGTAACTCTTGTCATGGAAGGGTGCTGAAAATGGGAAATATTGCGCCTAGAGCAGGATGCAAACCTACATCTCTTTGCATTCCGGGCCAGTGTGATAACCATTACACCACCTAAGCTTCCTGATGTCACCGCACTACCCACGTCTACCTGACTATGTGGCTCCTTGCCTGAGAGATCAGTGCAGAATACTACACTCGTCCCCCTGGAATTGTAAGTCGTTTAATACTTACAATTACATACATACAGACAATGCACTTACATATATACATACACAGGTGAGGTTCAACAACTATACAGCACATAGGTTGTACAGGATCATGGTCATGGCAACCAGTGTCATGGAGGTGATGAAAATGGGAAATATTGCTCTTAGAGCAGGACTTGAACCCACATCTCTTTGCATTCCGGGCCAGTGTGCTAACCATTACCCACCTAGGCTGCCTGATGTTACCACACTACCCATGCCTACCTGTCCTTGCCTGAGGTCAGTGCAGACTACTACGCTCCCATGAAATGTCACACTTTTTAAACTTTGACATGCAATTGGTGAGATGCAGTTAGCACCATAAAACCGAGCAGGTGTTTGGGATTTGACGGCTTAGAGAGAAATCTTTGGCAGCAGGGAGATGGATGGCTTTCTATAGGTGGAGATGAAGTCTAACTTCTCGAACGGTTATGATTGCTAAAGTAACTGAGTGGAGTATCAATGTGGATTTGAAAAAACAACTGGTTAAGCAAACCATTCAGCAGATGGTTCTGCAGTGAAGAAAGTCCTGGGGCCCTACTTCATTACCTATGCCCGATGAGAAATAAACATGACTGAAGTATCGCAAACACTGGTGACAAACAGTCATGAATATTCTCAATAGGACGAACGTGTTCTAACTAACCGATGATGATGCAGAAGTAAAAAAAAGTGAATATTTATCTGATATCTGGCTTAATGGAATACTTTTAAGGAGACTGCTATATATATATATGTATATATATATATGTATATGGGTCAGGATCATGAAAAGAGGACAATTGGTGGAAGTTGTCGGCATCGAGCATGGATGTTGGCGTCGATCGGTATAATTATAATTTAGCATTGACATAGGTGTTGGAAAGTCTTTAAATTTATCCTGAATGTAAAGGTCGAGAAAATACAACAACCTGATTTGTTTCTAGGATAATATAATATAAAACAAAGAAATGCATGAGACTCTAAGAATTGCGATGCCGACATCTGTTAAAGTTGTCAGTGTCGATCAGTGGATGTCGGCATCGATCGGTATAATTATGATTTAGCATTGACAGAGGTGTTGGAAAGTCTATAAATTTATCCTGAATGTAAAGGTCGAGAAAATAAAACAACCTGATTTGTTTCTAGGATAATTTAATTTGAAACAAAGAAATGCACTACACTTTTAAGAATTGTGACGCCGACATCTTCACTTGGCCCGTTTTCGTGAGACTGACTCATATATATATATGTATATATACAAACATAGGTATGAGTTCTCGATAGAAAATAAGGAAATGTTTTGTTTGTTTGTGTGGCTAGTGGAAATGGGATGGGAAGGAGAAAAGAGGTAGGGTTAAGTATAGGCATGCAGAGATTTTTCACAACGTGTGGCTAATTTGTGAAACATTGCCTCATTTACACACGCACGCATTTAGTCAATCGCTCCCTAAAACTAAAACGCACCCGCTATCATATAGTCGAGACTCAGTTCAGAAGGTGGGGGGTGGGTGAGTAGCTGGGTGGGTGAGTGAGTAGGTGGGTGAGTGTATGGGTGGCTTAGTGGGTGGGAGGGTGGATGAGTGGGTGAGTGAGTGGCTGGGTGGGTGAATGAGTAGCTGGGTTGGTGAGTAAGATAGGTGGGTGAGTGGGTGGGTGAGTGGGTTGGTGAGTGAGTGAGTGGCTTGCTGGATGGGTGGATGGATGGGTGAATGGCTAGGTGGGTAGGTGAGTGGAGGAGTGAGTGCATGGGTGGAGGAGTGAGTGGGTGAGTGAGTGGGTGAGTGGCTAGGTGAGTGAGTGAGTCGCTGGGTGAGTAGGTGGGTGGGAAAGTGAGTGAGTGAGTGGGTGAGTGAGTGGGTGAATCTGAGGGTGAGTGAGTCGGTGAGTGAGTGAGTGGTAGGGGGAGTGAGTGGTAGGTGGGTGAGTGAAATGGTGGGTGGTGGGTGGGTGGGTGAGTCAGTCAGTAGGTGAGTGGGAGTTTGGATGGGCGGGTGAGTGAGTGGGTGGGTGAGTGGGAGGTGGATCGGAGGGTGAGTGAGTGGGTGAGTGAGTGGCTGGATGAGTGAGTGGGTAGGTGGGTGAGTGAAATGGTGGGTGGGTGGGTGAGTGAGTGGGTGAGTGAGTCAGAGGGTGGATGAGCGGGTGAGTGAGTGGGTGAGTGGGTGGGTGAGTGAGTGGGTGTGTGGGTGAGTGGGTGAGGGAATGAGTGGGAGGGTGGATGGAAGAGTGAGTAAAGTGGGTAGGTGGGTGAGTGAGTGAGTGAGTGGGTGAGTGAGTGGGTGGGTGAGTGAGTGAGTGGGTGCGTGAGTGAGTGGGTAGGTGAGTAAGTGAGTGGGTGAGTGAGTGGGTGAGTGAGTGGGTGGGAGGGTGGATGGGTGGGTGAGTGAGTGAGAGGGAGGGTGGATGGAAGAGTGAGTAAAGTGGGTAGGTGGGTGAGTGAGTGGGTGAGTGAGTGAGTGAGTGGGTGGGTGAGTGAATGGGTAGGTGAGTAAGTGAGTGGGTGACTGAGTGAGTGAGTGGGTGGGAGGGTGGATGGGTGGGTGAGTGAGTAGGTGGGTGAGTACAATGCGCGCCCTTCACCATGACAACTCTCTTGTTATGTGCTGCATATTCCCAGCTCGGACCGTTGCCGCAGACACGAGTTGGGGGGGGGGGGGGGGGGGGGGGGGGGGGACTAACTATCAGAGGCAGCATCTGCTGCTGCATCTGCTGCTGCCTTTGATGCTTCTGCTGCTGCTGATCCAGCTGCTGCTGAAGTTGCAGCTGTGGAGTCACTGCAGCTGCTGGTGCGTCCAGTACGGCGAACACAACCCAAGCCGATACGGCTACGGGAGGGATGCATGCTGCGGGGTGGGAAGTGGGAAGTGGGAAGTGGGAGGTGGGAAGTGGGAAGTGGGAAGTGGGAAGTGGGAAGTGGGAAGTGGGAAGTGGGAAGTGGAAAGCAGACTCTAGCTAATGTTTGTATACAAGCGATGAGGGGGTTCCTCCCTCTCCCTCCCTCTCCCTCCCTCTTTCCCTTACTCTCTCACTCTCACTCGCTGTGCCCCTCCCTTCCTCTTCCTCTCACTCTCTCACTCTCTCTCTGCCTCTCCCTGCATTTCCCTCTCTCCCTTCCTCTCTCACTCTCACTCTCTCTGTCTCTCCCTTCCTCTGCCTCTGCCTCTCTCCCTTCCTCTCTCACTCTCACTCTCTCTGCCTCTCCCTTCCTCTCCCCCTCCATCTCTCCCTTCCTCTCTCACTCTCCCTCTCTCTCTGCCGCTCCCTCTCTCCCTTCCTCTCTCACTCACTCTGCCTCTCCCTTCCTCTGCCTCTCCCCTCTCTTCCTTCCTCTCTCACTGTGTCCCTTCCTCTGCCTGTCCTTCTCTCCCTTCCTCTCTCACTCTCTCTGCCTCTCCCTTCCTCTCCCCCTCCCTCTCTCCCTTCCTCTCTCAGTCTCCCTCTCCTGCCTCTCCCTTCCTCTCTCCCTTCCTCTCTCACTCTCCCTCTCTCTCTGCCACTCCCTCTCTCCCGTCCTCTCTCACTCTCACTCTCTGCCTCTCCCTTCCTCTGCCTCTCCCTCTCTTCCTTCCTCTCTCACTCTCACTCTCTCTGCTTCTCCCTTCCTCTGCCTCTCCCTCTCTTCCTTCCTCTCTCACTCTCACTCTCTGCTTCTCCCTTCCTCTGCCTCTCCCTCTCTTCCTTCCTCTCTCACTCTCACTCTCTCTGCTTCTCCCTTCCTCTGCCTCTCCCTCTCTTCCTTCCTCTCTCGCTCTCACTCTCTCTGCTTCTCCCTTCCTCTGCCTCTCCCTCTCTTCCTTCCTCTCTCACTCTCTCCCTTCCTCTTCCTGTCCCTCTCTCCCTTCCATTCTCACTCTCTCTCCCTCTCCCTCTCTCCTCCTCACACACTCCCTTCCTCTCTCACTCTCTCCCCGCCTTCGCATATGTCTGTCTCGAAGCATTCCGCCCCTATGCAATCAATGCACACTGTATTCAACGTGGAGGCAAATCCCAACAAAAATGCACCTCGTTGTGTACACGAACTACACGGGGGCAATAGCTGAGCAGAAGACTGGAGAGACTAGGGAGACTGGAGCTATCAGAGAGACTGGAGGGATTAAAGAGACTGGAGGAATCGGTGAGACGGGGGAGATTGGAGAAAGTGGAGAGACTGGAGTAATTGGAGAGATTGCAGAGACTGGGAAGACTGGAAAGGCTGGAGAGACTAGAGAGACTTGAGGTATCAGAGATATTGGAGAGAGTGGAGAGGCTGGGTAGACTGGAGAGGCTGGAGGGCCTGGAAAGGCTGGAGAGTCTCGAGAGACTGGACAGACTGGAGAGACTGAGAAGGCTGGAGAGACTAGAGAGACTTGAGCTATCAGAGATATTGGAGGAAGTGGAGAGGCTGGGTAGACTGGAGAGGCTGGAGGGCCTGGAAAGGTTGGAGAGACTAGAGAGACTAGAGAGACTGAAGAGACTGGAGAGACTGGAAAGGCTGGAGAGACTGGAGAGAGGAGAGACTGGAGAGACTGGAAAGGCTGGAGAGACTAGAGAGACTGGAGGAATCAGAGAGACTCGAGAGGCTGAGGAGACTGGAGAGGCTGGAAGGTAGGGTTATGTTGGGTTGGGATCGGTTTAGTTTGGGGGAGGGGATACAGGGAGAGAGGAAAGGCATAGAGAGTTGGTGGCGACTTGCAGAGCATTTCGGGCACAGATTACATCTCGGCCCGTCTGCATCAGCTATAGGCGCGGCTGGGATGGGATGGGACGGGAGTTGGAGGGGGTAGGAGAAGGAGGTGGAAAGGGGAGGAGGAGGAGGGGGGACGACGAGGGAGGAGGAGGAGGGGGAGGAAGAGGAAAGTAGAGGAGGAGAAGGTGGAGGAGGAATGGGAGGAGGCGGAGGAGGAGTAGAAGGAGGAGGGGGAGGAGAAGGAGAAAAGGAGAGTAAGTAGGAGGAGGAGGGGTAGGGCGAAAGGAGTGGTAGGAAGAGGAGAAGAGGAAGGAGGGGGGAGGGGATGGTGAGGGAAAGGAAGAGGAAGGAGGAAGAAGGAAGAATGGAGAGGGGTAGCCGGAGGAGCGGTGGAGGATGGGGAAGAAGGAAGAGGAGGAGGGGTGGAGGATGGAGAAGGGAGGGCTGAGGAGGACGGAGGAAAAGGAGAATGAGAGAAGAGGAGGAAAGAGGAGGGGGGAGAAGGAAGGGCTGAAGAGAAGGAAGAAGGAGGAAAGGGGAGGAAGAGAAAGGAAGAAGAACCAAAATACTGAGTGCATGCTCTTTTTGTGTGTTGTGTGTGTGTGTATGTGTGTGTGTTTATCCTCACCGCCGAGTGCCACAGTGTGTCCTCCTCTCCTCTCCACTGTTGACAACAGATGGTTTAATCCACCACCACCCGACGCAGTCACGCCGTGGCTCGAGCCGTGAATGGTAGAGTTTCAAAAGCACCAAGCCGGTTTGTCAGAGCATAGCCTCAGTTGCTGGCCCTGATCCCTGCGCTCTCACCGCAGCTGGCCACTGCCGCTACTACTGACTGATCTGTCCGCCCGTCCCGGTCGTCCGCCGCCGCCGCCGTTGCCGCCGCCGCCGTTGCCGTTGCCGTTATCGTTGCCGCCGCCTGCTACTCCGCCTCGTGGCCTCCTCCTCCTCCTCCTGCACCTCTCCCGCTCGTCCTGCGCCCGGTGCTCTGCGCTCCTAACTCCTCCTCCTCCGGGCGGCTCCGAGCAGAGTGTCCTGCGGTGCTAGGCGGGGGTTGGTGCGTGTGGGGGCCGTCACGAGTGCTGGCCGCTCGGCCCGGTGGTGGCGCTGCTGCTGCTGCCGCTGCTTCTACTGCTGCTGCTGCTGCTGCTGCTCATCTCACAACACCAGCCAAGAGAAGGCAGACAAGAGACGGATGCAGACGGGGAGTGGTTGAGTGAGTGACGCGGCAGGCTGGTGCTGCATGCCGACAGGGCTCCAGGGGCGGCCGGTGTTGGGGTGATTGGTGTTGGCTGATTGGTGTTGGCTGGCTGGTGGCTGGTGGCTGGTTGCTGGTCGGTCGGTCGGTGGTGAGCAGGCCCGGGCCGCGGACAGCTGTGCGACGCGGCACCCAGTGAGTACTGTTATAGCCGCCGGAGTCCCGTACCGTACCGTGCCGTGCCGTGTCGTGCCGGGCCGGGGCCGTGCCGAGCGGGGCCGGGCCAGGCGGATTGGGCGCTGTGTACAGTGTTGGACGCCAGCAGTTCGCCGCCCGCTACCACCAGGCGGCGCGGCAGGGTGGGGGAGGCGGGGAGACTCGGCCCGCCGCGCGCGACATCTAGTGGTAGTTGGCAGCGGCACCGACTCGACTCGGCCTCACATTGTTTGGAGTTGGATAAGATGACTTGAGCGCCCGTCTCCCGTTTTGGTAGATCGTGGGATTCGAACCCCGATCGAATCAAATCAATGACTTAGAAATGTATACTTGTCGCTTCCTAGCCAGGCGCTCGGCATTATTAGGATAGTGCAAGGACTGGTTGGCTCAGTGTCAGAATAATGTGACTGATTGGGACATCAGGTTATGGTGCTGGCAGCCTGTTCTCTCAGTGGGGGAGCAATATATAGTCGTCATGTCACCACATTAAAGGGTTTAATGTTGCAGTTCTGCAACCGGTAACCGTCGTAAGGTTACAAACACCCCAAAAGCAAGCAAGCATTAAAGGGACTATTGAGTCAATTTAATAGAACCGTTTACTGCATAAGCCTATGGTGTCAGAATGTTGGCATACTACCCAACATTAATTGTGCATGTTTACACTACAAATATCTCAAAAGTTAGCCATTTAAAATAAAAGTTACTTCAAACTATAAAGAAAAGTAGATAATAATGATCAATCTAATAAGCTCAAATCTAGGTACAGTTCCTGGTTTCGAAAGCTTGATGCTTCCATCGGACTATGCAGCTTGTAGGGGCTAAAGCTAAGATTCCTTATACGCGGTATGCGGCATGCGAATGCGAATGCAAATAAAAATTGAAAAGCATGTAAATGAATAGTGGTGCTTCCATACGTCCGAATGCGAATGTGAATGCGAATGCGAATGCGAATGCAGCAAATGGATCGACCCTTGGACCGATCGGTGTGGCATGCGAATGCGAATACTGTTGCATTTGCCATAGAAAACAATACTGTTCCTTCACAAATTTGGAGGAAAAACCCCAACAAATGTTGAGGGTTGGCATATATCTATGCCGCATATACGACATTCGCATGCCACATGCCGCATGCCACATACCGTGTATAAGGAATCTTGTCGGTTGTCTGGCTGGTTACCCACCCAGCATTCAAATCTGTTGGATTTGGACAGACAGCTGCATCGGTGCCGATTAAGTATCCGATTACAGAGATATGCTTATCTAATGCTGCTGTCACACTACGACGACAAGGGGATGACGACAGCCCGGCGACTGGGATTTTGTGAAATCACGACGACATATGCAAATTCGGGCTAAGTTGGACGACAATCGGACGACATCCGGACGACATCGGGACGACAAACGGGACGACAGCGGGATGACAGTGTCTGTGTGTGTGTATGTGTGTGTGTGACTCTGTATCTCTGTGTGTGTCTCTATGTGTGTGTCTGTGTCTCTGTGTCTCTGTGTGTGTCTCTGTGTGTGTCTGTGTGTGTGTGACTATGTGTCTCTGTGTGTCTCTGTGTGTGTCTCTATGTGTGTGTCTGTGTCTCTGTGTCTGTGTGTGTCTCTGTGTGTGTGTCTGTGTGTGTCTCTGTGTTTCTGTGTGTGTGTCTCTGCAACAGAGACACCAAGACACAGAGACACACACACAGAGTGAGTGTGAGTGTGGGTGTGGGTGTGGGTGTGGGTGTGAGTCTGAGTGTGGGTGTGGATGTGGCTGTGGATGTGAGTGAGAGTGAGAGTGTGAGTGTGAGTGTGATAGTGAGTGTGAGTGTGATAGTGAGTGTGAGTGTGAGTGTGATAGTGAGTGTGAGTGTGAGTGTGATAGTGAGTGTGAGTGTGAGTGTGAGTGTGATAGTGTGAGTGTGAGTGTGAGTGTGAGTGTGATGTGAGTGTGAGTGAGTGTGATAGTGAGTGTGAGTGTGATAGTGAGTGTGAGTGTGATAGTGAGTTGAGTGTGATAGTGAGTGTGAGTGTGAGTGTGAGTGTGATAGTGAGTGTGAGTAGTGGATGTGAGTGAGTGTGAGTGTGTAGTGAGTGTGAGTGTGATAGTGAGTGTGAGTGTGACAGTGAGTGTGAGTGTGATAGTGAGTGTGAGTGTGATAGTGAGTGTGAGTGTGAGTGTGATAGTGAGTGTGAGTGTGAGTGTGATAGTGTGAATGTGAGTGTGAGTGTGAGTGTGATAGTGAGTGTGATAGTGAGTGTGAGTGTGATAGTGAGTGTGAGTGTGATAGTGAGTGTGAGTGTGAGTGTGATAGTGAGTGTGATAGTGAGTGTGAGTGTGATAGTGAGTATGAGTGTTAATGTGAGTGTGAATGTGAGTGTGAGTGAGTGTGAGTGTGTGTGGTTTATCGCACACACAGAGACACAGAGACACAACAGAGACACACACAGAGACACACACAGAGACACACACACAGACACACACAGACACACAGAGACACACACACAGAGACACACACACAGACACAGAGACACACACATAGACACACATAGACACAGACACACAGAGACACACACATATACACACATAGACACACATAGACACACATAGACACAGACACACACCTAGACACAGACACACACCTCCGACTCTTTGATGAGTAGCTGACACACCAGTGCGGCGGCGCGACAGTGCCGCGACAGTGCCGACGTGCCGCGACAGTGCCGACAGTGCCGGACAGTGCCGCGACATCGCCTGTCGTCGCCTGTCGTCGAAGTTTTTCAACATGTCCAAAACGCCGACGACAATCCGGCGACAGGCGAGAAAATGGAGGTGATGCGGAGGTGTCGCGGCGACAATCAGGCGACAATCAGGCGACAATCAGGCGACACCCGACGACAGACCGGAAGTCGCTGTCGCTGGGCTGTCGTCGAGGCTTGTCGTCGTAGTGTGACAGCCACATAAGTTCTAGGTCGATAGATAGTGGTATAGGCGGACAACTCTTTTTCTCTTTTTTTGTGATGAATTTATTTACCCGGCTCATAACGGATAAGTGTGTTAAGACTTGTTTTCACCACTGGGCAGCACTAGTCCAATTTGATTCAAGTCTTTGGAATTTAGTTTTGGTAATAATTTTGGTTTTCTTGCTTCTTTTTTATGTTTTGCAACATCATGACCCAAATCGATCATACTGAACAGATTAAAGTTGCATAGTCCGATGAAAACATCAAATTTTCAAAAGCAAAACACTTATCTAGATTTGATTCTACATATTCAACTTAGACACTGGTGCACTTATTAAACATTTGTTGCTGCATAGAAGGGCATAATAAGTCAATTAATAGAAACATTACAACTGAAGTCTATGGTGTCAGAGTTTTGGCGTGCTTGCCAACATTATTTTGGCATGTTTTGATGTCAAATATCTCCAAACTTAGCCATTTAAAATTAAAGTTACTTCAAACTAAAGTAAAGTAGATTATAACAATTAGTATAATATATTTATCTCAGAAAATAGCAAAAACTCAAAAGCATCGGACTATGCAACTTTAAACAATATATATGCGATGTATAAATATTATGCGAGTATAAAGGTGTGGAAGGGTAGTACATTAAAGCTGCATAGTCCGATGAAGCATCACATTTTCAAAACCAAAGCAATTAATTAGAATTGATTCCACAAATCTAACTTAGATACTTAAGCAAGTATTCCAAATTTGTTGCCACATAGAAGGGAATACTGAGCTAATTTAAAAGAATATGTTACTGCGGAACATGGAACTTTAAACATATATAAATATGCGATGTAAAACCATTGTGTGAGTATAAAGGCGCGGAAGGGTTATGTGATTATTAATATCCATGTATTACCACTGCATATCCTGTTCTATATTTGCTGCATTCCTTCAATCTATAAATAAAAATAATATAAATAAAAATGTACGAATACTATTGTTGTTGCTGTTATTTTATATCCTAGCAACATCTAATATCATATCAGGATGGGTACCGACTTGTGACAATGTGTACTCATGGTGACTTTACAGTGCTGTCCCACTGAGAGACCAGGACACCAGCACCATGACCCAATACCCCACAGTCACATCATCCTGATACTATGCAAACCAATCCTTGCCCTATCCTGTTAATGCTGAGCACCAGGCTATGCAGCAAGAAGTATCAATTTTGTATGCCATCGGTTTGACTCGGCTGGGATTCGAACTCCCGACCTTCCTCACGGGAAATCTGCGCTCTACCGATTAGGCCAACGCGTAACTGAACAAGGCAAGGATTGATTCGCTTAGTTATTCTTCTCATTATTATTTCTTAATTTGTTTCTAATATTTATTCAGAGGG
The DNA here is from genome assembly GCA_030323885.1 of Branchipolynoe longqiensis. Lineage (NCBI taxonomy): Eukaryota > Metazoa > Annelida > Polychaeta > Phyllodocida > Polynoidae > Branchipolynoe > Branchipolynoe longqiensis. Next base: position 39,258,030 of record CM059186.1, read on the forward strand.
AGGACAGCTGTCGGTGTGAAAACAGGCATACTCCGACTGCAGAACTCAATGGGAAATGTCACGTGACTAGCTATCTCCCGCGGGCCACACTTCTCCAGCCTCGCCCACCTGTCATTGATGATCGACCATGTGTTCAGCGATAGGGATTGGACTGCGATCCTCACCCAGCCGTGAGTTGTATGTATATGTATTATGTATATATATATATATATATATATATATATATATGTACGTAGGTGTGTGTATGTATGTACGTATATATATTTATGTATGTATGTTTACATGTAGGTGTGTGTGTATGTATTGGTATGTATACATGTATGTATGTGTACATGTATGTATGTGTGCATGTATGTGTGTATGTATATGTAATTATGTATATATATGTATGTAGGTAGGTGTGTGTATGTATGTACATATATTTACGTATGTGTGTATGAATGTATGTGTATGTATACATGTATGTATGTGTAGATGTATGTATGTGTGTATGTATGTGTGTATGTATATGTATGTATGTATATATATGTATGTAGGTAGGTGTGTGTATGTATGTACGTATATATATTTATGTATGTATGTATACATGTATGTATGTGTGAATGTATGTGTGTGCATATATACATGTATCTATGTGTAGATGTATGTATGCGTGTATGTATGTGTGTATGTATACATGTATGTATGTGTAGATGTATGTATCTGTGTATGTATGTGTGTATGTGTACATGTATGTATATGTACATGTATGTGTGTGTATGTGTGTATGTATACATGTATGTATCTGTAGATGTATGTATGTGTGTATGTATGTATGTGCATATGTATGTATGTACATATGTATGTATGAATGTGTGGGTATGCAGGTATTGCAGGTATGCAGGTATTGCAATACCTCAGGGAGTTTGACGCCCCTGCCCTGCAGAGTTGTAAATCACTGCCTTGTGGTACAGGTTCTTGACAGAACCGAAGGCTAAGGGAGCAAACCCTGAACAGAAAACCATGTCTCTGTGGCAGCATCAAGGGCGGTTGATGTATGGAACTCCCAACAGCCACTGCAGGGACAAATAGTTTTGCGCCTGTCTGGACATGTTCTTGCCAGTGTGAAACCTCTATTTGCTCCCCGAGAGAGTGCGCTGGTAACTTGGAAAAGCCAGCAGCACTTCAAGACTTTTGCAGGCAGCTTTCATGAAATATACATCACTCTCACAACAGAGAGCTAAATGGAGAGCGGCAGTCAAGTAATGAAAGCAGTCTTTGTCGCATCGCGACCGACAGCATGATGATGATGATGATGACATATGCATGTATGTATATACATATGTATGTATATGTATGTGTATATCTACATACATATTTATTTATGTATGCATGCATGTATGTATGTCTGTATGTATGACTGTATGTATGCATGTATGCATGCATGTATCCATGTATGTACGCTTGCACGTATGTATTTATGTGTCAATGTATGCATTCACATTTATGTATGTGTGCATACACATATGTAAGTATTTTTGTATGTATGGATGTATGTATGTGTGCATGTATATTTATATATATATTTATATATGAAGAGTTCAGGCGCAGAACACAGCAAACGCCAACCCACAAATTCTAATTAAATAACAGATTTTTACCTGAAAATAATTTAGATTCTCAGCACTTCCAGTTTTGTTGTGAGGAGTGATTATGAAGCAATGAGCAAAAAAGTAGGAATGCAAAAAAACTAAATTTGTGAAGGTTTGATTCTAATGTTTATCCTAATTTTTATATTGCTGTTTACAAGGTTTTGCACCTGAACTCTTCATATATTAATATATATTTATAAATTGGGCTATGACATAGGAGACACATTTGATCCTGACGCGCTCTGGCTGGAATCTGCCTAAAGGCCCTGTCACATTACAATGCATCTCGCAAGCGTGCGCCCAATGTGTAAAATCACTTTTTTTACGCCAAAAAGCGTAAAACCTTTTGGCACGGGGGGCAAAGTTGGATGTATACATCCCATATCCATAGCGTATGGCCAACATATGATCAATGTATGGCTAATGTGCTTCCGGGCGTAAAATGCTCGAATTACGCTTACGGTACATTCACAGAACGCCAGTGAACATTATATACCTTATTCGATCACCAGAACTATGCCTCATATGTTACATACATCAAGACATGCTGGAGAAATGCTAAATGTACGTTAGACATACATTAGACATACATTATCCATATGTTGTCAATAACTGGACTGTACATTCGCACTGCCTTTAACATAGGTCAACGTAGTGCAACTTAGTGAACGATGTTTGTCTAACATACATCTAACATACATCATCGTACGTGTAACAGATACATAATGTACGGCTGACGTAAAATCCACATGTTGTCGAACATTGTCGTCCGTTGAAAGTTTTGTGCATCGATAAACTTTGCCAAACCCCTGACGCACGATGCCGTATCTCAACGAACGTTGACATACATTGATGTATACCAACGAGCGCCTAACGCATGCGTAATGCATAACGACGTATCCCAACGTAGCAGCCAAAAATCACATATGTCAGTATACATTGGTGTGATGTGTCATAATGTGATAGCCCCTTAACCGGTGGTGGCACCAGGATAGCGCAGCAGGTTCTGGCCTGCAGCAAATAGCACAAATAAATAAGATGTAATTAATAAATAGTAAGAAATTAAGTGCAAGGTTCCATAAACCCATATAGAATAAAAGCTCCGACCCTTTATACTCATATAATAAATTATATATCACATGTACACTTATATATATTTTTATATATCTAATATATATTTATATTTGTTTTCACATTCCTTTTGATATATTTATGTATATTTTTTTATATATATCTTTACGTATCTTTATATATTTATAAATACATTCCCCTTACATTTATAATACATAGATCTATACATACATACATACATACATACATACGTATATATATATATATATATATATATATATATATATATATATGGGTTATTCTATCAAATTGGGCACCACATATTTGGTTTCCACATTACGATGCTGATATTTTGTTCTTTCTGTTATTGATTGCAAGTCAAATAATTATGTTATCCTCTGTGTATTAAATAGGTTAGCAATAGTACATTTATTGAAGCTATCCCAAGAAAGAAATTAAAAGTTAACTTATATGATTTTGTGCTAATGTGAAAAACTGAAAATTTACACATTTACACTATGCATGTAGCCAAACTTTTTTTCAACTTATTTTTCAACTTTTTTCTTGTAAGTCATAACCTTGTCTGCTTAACAATAATCAATCAAATCTTGTTTGACTATGTTGTATATGTTAAAATGAGGTTCTGGATGTGTCTTTAATTTTCATGTTACACGAGTGATATTAATGTATTTCTCAATTTGTATAAGATGTAATTCAAAAAGTGTATTTAATTGTTGTCAACTCTGACATGCACACCATGCAAACCTTCATAGGACCTTGGACCAGGCTATTATTTGGCAGTTTTTTTGCTATTATTTGGAAGGTTTTCACTTTTGGTTTCCATGTCACACTTTTGTGCCCAGTTTTAGAGAATGACCTATATCCGAAGTATATCGGTCCACACTATGGGTGTATCTTATGTACTGAGTTAACCTATATCAATATATATATATATATGCGCAATGCATCAAACGCTGCCATAATGTATTATTTTAGATATGCGCAGGCTGTCAGTCAAGGTAATTGAAACACATAGCCTATAAATATGTAGCATGTGGTATCTAACATATAACATATAACATAGATCCTGTGTGTCACTTTTTGTGCTGGGGGATCAGTAAACAAACAAACACACCAAAAAAGATATCCATGACATTTTTGGATTTTCTTGCTCCAAATTTGTGAAGGAAGATCAAAGTTACTATTGTTTTCTATGGCAAACGCAGCAGTATTTGCATTCGCATTTGCACCGATCGGTCCATGGGTCGATCCATTTGCCCCATTCGCATTCGTGTTCGTATTGGCATTCGGACACATGGAAGCACCACTAGTCATTTACATGCTATTTGAATTGTTGCCGCATTCGCATTCGCATTCGCATTCGCATACCACATACCACATACCATGTATATGGAATCCTAGCTTAAGTCTGTACTGCATACTATATACTATTGTAGTAGTCTGCACTGACCTAAACTCCAACAACAAACTATATATTATAATAGTCTAGTAGTCTGCACTGACCTCCCTGATATCAACACACTACCCATGCCTATCTCTCTATGTGGTTACTTGCTTGAGAGGTCAGTGCAGACTACTACACTATTACAATATATAGTTGGTTGTTGGATTTTATGTCCTGGCAACATATAAGGTCATATCAGGATGGGTACCAACTCATGTCGACTGTATAGTGCTGCCCCACTGGGAGAGCAGACCACCAGTGCCATAAACTGATATCCCACCCAGTCATATTATTATCCTGACACTGAGCCAACCAGTCCTTGCCCTATTCTAATAATACCGAGCGCATGGCTAGGAAGTGACAAGTATCAATTTTTAAGTCATTTCTTTGGCTCGACCAGCATTCGAACCCGTGGGTTCGGATCCAATGATGTACCCAAATCGCAATGGTCCGTAGCGCTATACCATACGCCACATAACGCATGGACCTACACTCCCACCTGATTAGCGTTGTGTACTATCTGAATGGCCCCGAAGTTCACATCTCGGTACAGGACGTTCAAACCTATACCCCGTTGAAAACACTACGGTAGTGTGTTCAACCTAAGTTCAAAACACTACGGTAGTGTGTTCAACCTAAGTTCAAAACACTATGGTAGTGTTTTCAACTTAAATTGAAAACACTACTGTTAAGTTCAAAACACTGCCCCTACATACGTCCAAAACACTATCCAAGTTCAAAACACTATCACAACAGTGCAGTGGGGGCTGTATAATTCAGTCTTATCACCAACTATTTTGGGAGTGTGCTTTTAGTTAGGTTGGTCGGTTAATGGGGTTTTATGTCCTAGTAACATCTAACGTCATATCAGGACGGGTACCGACTTGTGACAGTGCGCACCCATGGCGAGTTTTTAGTGCTGCCCCACTGGAAGACCAGGGCGCCAGCACCATGACCTGATATCCCACTCAGTCACATTATCCTGACACCGAGCCAACCAGTCCTTGCCCTATCCTAATAATGCCAATCACCAGGCTAGGAAGCAACAAGTATCAATTTTTAAGTCATTGTTTGACTCGACCAGGGTTCGAACCCACGACCCCCACGATCTATCAAGACGGGAGACGGACGCTCTAACTCATTCGGCCATCCCGTCTGGTCTCTAATGCCACAAAATGTAACCTACTGGTACATATTGATATGCTGCAGCGTTTGTTTGATTGTTTGTTGTTGTTTTACATCCTAGCAACATCTATGGTCATCTCAGGATGGGTACTGACTTGTGACAGTTCACACTCATGGCGACTTTACTATAGCGCTGCCCCACAAGGATACCAGGCTGCCAGCACCATGAGAGTAGTGTTTTGAACTTAAAGGGAGTGCGTTGAACTTAAGGAGAGTGTTTTGAGCATGAGCACAGTAGTGTATTGAACCTACCTTTAACTAAGTTGAAAACAATACCATAATGTTTTGAACCTAGGTTGAAAACACTACCACAGTGTTGTTGTGGGGTAGTGTTTTGAACTTATTACACTGGCACCAGAGACAGAACCAGATTAGGTACGCTACACGGCTAGCTATGTAAAAAAAAAAAACCTCTTTCCATTCTTCAAGTTTGCCGACCACCACCACCCCACTCTGCCTACCAACCCCCCCCCCCCTCCCCCACCCCTCATTCTCACCTGCATCCCTACCCCACTGGATACATGTACCCACAGTTTGTACACCGGTCAGTCAGTTACGTCTCTACCTTTTTCCACCGGGTGCGGTGGCCGAGTGAGTAGAATGCAGGCCTCATGTGCGGAAGGTCAGAAGTTCTGTTCCCGTTCCCGTTCGAGTCAAACCATTAACTTTTCAAATTGATACTTGTCGCTTCCTAGTCTGCCGCTCGGCATTAATAGGATAGGGCACGGACTGGTTAGATCAGTGTCAGGATAAGGTGACTGAGTGAGATATTGGCTCATGGTGCTGGCAGCCTGATTTTCCAGTGGGGCACCACTATAAAGTCACCATGAGTGCACACTGTCAGAAGTGGGTACCCGTCCTGATATGACCTTAGCCGTTGCCAGGACATAAAACTCCAACAACCTGTACCTTTTTCCAGGGGTAGCCTAGCAGTTCGACGCGCATGGCTACCACCTGTTCCGGAAGTGCACAGCTGCACATATCTCAGGCGCATGCACGAGTTTGCAGATTGATTGTGACGAGTACAGCTACGGTAGAAGCCGGCAGTGACGTGGTCTCCAGCAACGTGGCCTCCCTGGGAAGGAAGGGGGTGGGGAAGGTGGAGGGGGAGGTGGAGGGGGAGGTGGAGGGGGAGGGAGGGGGGGGATGGGAGCAAGGGGAATGGTGGAGCAGGGGGGGGGGGGGGGGAGGAGGGGGGAGGGGGTGTGGGGGGGGGGGGGGGGGAGGAGGAGGAGGAAGGGGAGGAGAGGAGGAGGAGGGGAGGGAGCAGGGACGAGGCGGGGAGGAGGGAAGCAATGGGAGGATGGGGAAGAGGTGGCGAGGAGGGGATGAGGGAAGGAGTGTGAGGATAGGAAGGAAGGGGAGGAGGAGGAGAGGGAGGAAGAACGGGAGGGGGAATGTTTCTTGGCGAGCGAACAGAGAGCCGAAAAGAAAATTAACCAGGACCATCAACAGGTAGTACTGTTGTCTACTCCTAGTCCTAGGTCTTATGAAATTAAATTACGAAAATTATGCATAATGAAATTTAGTTGCTCATTCCGTGTACAATGAAATTAATTTACTAATTTCATGCAATTATTACTAAAAACAAATTTCAGAAGATTCAAATCAAATTGAATTTGTGCCGCCCAGCGGTGAAAACAAGCGCACTTATCCGTTATGAGCAGGGTAAATAAATTCATCACTGAAAATAGAAATTCCTAAATTCGTGCACAATGAAATTAAATTACTACTTTCATATAAAAGGAAATTAACTTACTAAATTCATTCATATTGAAATTAATTGACTAATTTCATTCATATGCAGTGAAATTAATTGACTAATTCAAGACACGAGGCGGAACTACATAGTATGGGAGTTTATTAAAGCTGCATAGTCCGATGAAATATCATATTTTCAAAACAAAACCAATTACCTAGATTTGATTCTATATATCTAACTTAGATACTGATGCACATTTGTTTCTGCGTAGAAGGCATTACTGAGTCAATTTAACAGAACCTGTTACTGCAGAAGTCTATATTGTCAGAGTTTTGGCAAACTTGCCAAAACTAATTTTCCATGTTTGCACTCAAAATATCTCAAAAGTTTACCATTTAAAATAAAAGTAACTTTGAACTAATGTAAAGTAGATACTAGTGATCGATCTAATATATTTATCTCAGAAAAAATACAGAAATTCAAAACCATCGGACTATGCAACTTTTTCTTTTTTTATATTTTTATTGAGGCTGTATTTATTCTGTCCATAGCATGTAAGCCTGGGTACCCAGGCTTGTGTTCAATGCTGGCCAGCTGTAGTGTTGGTGTTGTCTTACCAAACAGTAGCTGCTGATAAGTTATTTGATTGTCTGCATTTCAGTTGCAGATAGATAGTCTGTTGGTACGTTTAGTAGCCTATGTTACTTTTTTGTGCCCTCTTGGCATTGTATTTTTGTTATATTCTTATTACTATGTTAGTTCTTTTCTTGAGGTTCTATGTTAGTGTTTTGGGGTTTTCTTGGGAAGAGTTTTCCACTTTTTTTCTACTTAATTCTATACTAGCCTATTTTATTTTATTTACATGTCCATATGCTTGTATGTAATAGGTGGTTGAGTTATGTTTGTTTGGATTTGATTTGATTTATATTGTTGTTGGATATGTTACCTGGCTTTTTTATTTCCGGTTATCCCACCCTGGGCTGTCCAGTTGGTGGGCTGTGACATATCACCTGCCCCCTTGTGGTGCAGTTCAGTTGGGGTTCCCAGTTTTTATTTTGCACAGATATTTTTTGTACGTTTTTAGGTTAGGAATTTGTCTTTCTTTCACCGTTTGCACATTCCATGCCTTGGCGGCCATTTCCAGTGTGCTCCTTTCATGGGCTTTGATCTGGCTTCTGGTCTGCCTCAGTAGTGGTGCCTTGCTTGCTCTGGTGTCCCTTAGTGGTTGGGTTAGACGCTTAATGTCTTGGCTATATCCATATGCTAATGTTTTTAGGTGGATTATCCTTCTGTTTTCTAGTAGCTTTACTTTAGTTCTTTTGTGTAGGTCATAAGTGGGGTGTAGTTTGTCAACTTTCAGGCATATTTTCAGGGCCCTGTTTTGTAGTATCTGCAATTTTTAAGTAGCTCTTTTTTAGCACCCATGTAGATTACATCCCCATAGTCAAAGTAGGGGAGTACCATGCCTTTGAAGATTTTTATTGACATATCTTGTGTCATATAGTTTCTTAGTTTAGCAAATAGCCATAGTTTGTGATTTACTTTTTGTACGATTTTTGTTACACACAGATTGTAGTTTAGCTGGCTATCTAGTTCTAGGCCTAGGCATTTAAGTTCAATGCGTAGTGGAATCAATAATACAGTAATAAGTATAAGAGTAGGTAAAGTTAAATGAGTAGTGAATCAATATCAGGGAGTGAATCAATAAAGTCTCTGGGTGACTCGGGCCTCAACCCCTTAAGATATAAGTAGGGTCGGGTGGGCCGGTGAAATTTAGGTCTTGCTGGTCCGGCGTCGGGTGAAGAAGTGGGTGGAGTGTGGGCAGGGCAGAAGTGAGGTCATAGGACTGGCGGGTACAAGTGGCGGCTCCAGCGCGGGTGCGCTGGTGTCACCGCCTGGAGTTAAATCGGGTAGGGTGAGTGGCGGGGGAGGGTGGTAGGGTGATGGAAGGGGGGGGGGGGGGGGGGGGCAGGAGTGGGTAGGGAGGGCATGTTCACCTCGGTCCCGAATTACCCATATTGCCGCAGCAATATGGACAATTTCATATACATAATTGTAATTCGCGTCCATTAGCGAAGAGTGATTAATCAACCTATTTCATCCCATCTAAAATAATTTCACCTATTTTTGCCCCATTTCATTTATTCATAAAATAACATTAAGCATTATTTGAACATGTTTGAGATGTAGCAATGGACAATTTCCACCACCAACCAACCCACCATCTGGTAATCAACTAGATCAGACCTCCTAACTAAAGCCCCGTTCACACACGGGCCTTAAGTCGCCTCAACTAATTCACCTCATCTAAGTCGACTCACATTGGGCGTGTGACAGCGCCGCTGAGGCGAATTAGGGCTGAATCGACTCAACTAGTTCGCCTCAAGTAAACTGCTTCGCGAGGTAGATTAGATGAGGCGAACTAGCTTGAGTCGGCCTAAGTGGCATGTTTGAACGTAACTGGTTTAGTTGAGGCAGCTTAAGCACATGGTTCAAGGCTGCTTTCTAAGAGGTAGTTGCTTTCATAGTGGTTAGAACACATGTTTGGACCGTCCTATATGGTTGGACCGTCCCATTTCTTCATATATCATATGGAGCCTGCTTCCAAACAGGTAGTTGCTTCTGATAGTGGTTGGAGCACATGTTTGGACCATCCTACTCTTCCCATCTCTTCCTTAGGTATGTTGTTTGTATCTATGACATGTGGATGTATGTGTGGCATGTGGATGTATCTGTGGATGTATGTGTGGATGTATGTATGTGTGGATACCCATCCTAATATGACCTTAGATGTTGCTAGGACATAAAACAACAACAAACAAACATCGATCTGAGCCGGTTTAACGCACATGTCTGAACGAGACATGCTTTGAAAACTCTGTATGTGTGAACACGCCGCTAGGTCGACTCATGTAGTTCGCCTCATCTAAGTCAGCCGAACGCTGTACGTGTGAACACGGCTTAAGACATTCCTCAAGAAACAATGGCAGCATCACATATCAGTAGTCATCCTTTTCTTATTTTATTTATGTTTTTATTATTAATGAATGGTCTTGTAATTATGATTGTATTCAAGTGTCCTTCAATGGTCATTGTATACAAACTCGATACACATTTCTGGAGTTCAAGACTTTTCAAGACTTTCCAGGCCCCGTACAAACCCTGCTATTATAGGACCAGAAGAGTTCAGGTCACTGCTCGTGATCTTCAGAAATAGTATATTATATTCCTGGAAGACTTCAGTTCACTGCAGATTATCCATGGGAAAAAGGTATATTATAGGACTGGAAAATGTCGGTTCATTGCACATGATTTGTAGTAAAGGTCTATTAAAGGGCTAGAAGATTTCAGGTCACTCTGCATGATATAGCGATATAGCGATTGGTAGACAGGAAGTGTGAACCCTTATTTGTCTCTCATTTTTGTTTGAGTGCAAGTAATTAGCAACACAAGGAATAAATTAGTAGCATGTGGTGAATAAGTGGTCAAATTTCCCTGGATCATCAGCCCATGCTTTTTCTAATCTGTTCTTGAATGAATTTATTGAGCCGGCATCAATAACATTTTGTGGGAGACTATTCGATATATTTATGATCCTGTTTGAGAAACTGTGTTGCCTTAATTTTGAAACGGCTCTGGGTTTTACTAGTTAGAGAGTATGGCCCGGCTGCCTTCTCTTTTAGTCAAGGTGAACAAGTGGTTCATATCTATTTTATCAAAACCTTTCATATGATATGTGGAAAAGGTCTATTGTAGGGCCAGAAGATTTCAGCTGATGGCACATGAGCCCAAAAGAGGCTTATTACAGAGGCAGAAGATTTCCAGGTCACTGCGTATGGTCATGTTGGCCTTCTTAAAGCTGCATAGTCCGATGAAAACATCATATTTGAAAACCAAAACAAGTATCTCGTTTTGAGTCTACATATCTAGCTTAGATATGGTGCACTTGTTAAACATTTGTCACCACAGAGAAGGGAATACTGAGGCAATTTAATAGAGCCTATTACTGCAGAAACCTATGGTGTGTGTTTGCATTTCAAATATCTCAAAAGTTAACTATTTAGAATAAAAGTTACTTCAAACAAAAGTAAGGTAGATTATAACGACCACCTTAATATGTTCATCTCAGAAAATGGCAGAAACTCAAAACTCATCGGCCTATGCAACTTTAAGATCACCTTATACAATGTGTGATTGATTGAATGATTGATTAGTGATGATCTAACGCCGTTTTGGCAACAAAGGTCATATTCACGGTAAGCCTCCAATGTATGCCTAGACGTGTGAAAAAGCATGTCCTTTGCTTATTTATTCATGGGGGGGGGGGGGGGAACAGAAATCAGCATATTGCATGCTGGGAAAAGATGACTTCGCCATATCTACAACTGGATAGACGCGTGAGGAATAAGGTTAGCTGAGTGTCAGTTCTTATCTTTGCCATCTTTTACCATGCCGAACCGATGCAGCCAGCCAAGATTTTAAATGGACAATTTTCACGGAGTATGCGCATTCAGTTGAAACTCGACTTTTGGGTCAACTCTGGGAGTGAGTATTAAGTTCCTGTAGAGTTATATTTAACGCAATGATTATTGATGCTACCAATGAAATGAAATAAGAAGATAACCATCAGTGTGTGATGATTGGTTGGTTGGCTGATTGCTGCAGTTTTACGTCCTGGACAGGCACCACCTTGTGACTGAGCACTCATGGTGACTGATATAGTGCTGCAACACTGAGAGACCAGGCTGCCAGTACCATGACCTAATATCCCACTCAGTCACATTATCCTGACACTGAGCCAACCAGTCCGTGCCCTATCCTAATAATGTCGAGTGCCTGGCTAGGAAATGACAAGTATACAATTTTTAAGTCATTGGTTTTACTCGGCCAATGTTCGAACCCATGAGTTCGAATCCCACGATCTACCAAAATGAGACACCACATGGTAGTGGTAGTGGACATGAGAGACGGATGCTCAACTCTTTCGCCATCTGGTCTGGTCAATGTTGATCTTGTACTGGCTTCTTGATCAGAAAGGTAAACATGGGTAACAAGCATGGGTTACAATTAATACTTAAATCATTAACTCTAAATAGACCTAGCTCTAATTCTAAATCTAAATTGAATAACTTAGATAAGTATTTAGAGCTAACTGTAGATAATGTCAATTTTGTCAACAAGAACTTGCCTCTGAGGTCTGCACACAATGACTGCTGGACCCCCAACTATTGTAAATTAAGAAGCTTTGAGCAGCAGAATCAGGTCTTACCCTTCTCAGCAAAAGAAGTATTACTCACTGGAGGATTAACTTTACGCAGAGTGGGGATTTTCTTGTTTTGCGATGGTGACCTGTAATCTCGTCGGTCTGTCCCCTCCCCCCCCTTTTGTCCGTTTCATGTCCGTTTCATGTCCGTTTCATGTCCGTTTCATGTCCGTTTCATGTCCGTTTCATGTCCGTTTCATGTCCGTTTCATGTCCGTTTCATGTCCGTTTCATGTCCGTTTCATGTCCGTTTCATGTCCGTTTCATGTCAGTTTCATGTCAGTTTCATGTCCGTTTCATGTCCGTTTGTCCAGTGGCCATTGACTTGATAGCGCAACATTTTGACACATTTTAATACATTTTGATACTTATCACCACCAGACTAGACAATTCTGTCCGTTGCTCAATCCGGCGAAGTGTGACAGCCGCTATAGCAGGAGGTGCATTACCACTACCAGTGAACACAACATACATTTATACTATTCACACTATTTATATACTTCTTAGACTGGTTCTCACACACTATATCTAGCTACTCAGCCAACCTAGTGTTGTTACGACTACACTTCGTACTTTTAATCCGCAATGTACTCGATCCCTGGCCGAGTCAAACGAATGACTTAAAAAATGTATTCTTGTCACTATCGTGCTAGAATATGACAAGGAGCAGTTAAATGAGGAAGATCAATTGTTCGCGATTGCACTTTCTTTTTCTTTTCTTAAGCAATAAATCTAACAACACATACACTAAATATATATATATATATATACATTTATATTATGGTCTATAGACAAAGAGACGGCGATCATATTTCGAGGTATAGATGGCAATATATACATATATATATATATATATGAAGAGTGCAGGCGCAAAACCCTGTAAACGGCAATAACAAATTAAAAAATTAAAGTAACAGATTTTTCTTTGAAGGTAATTTTAATTCCCACAAATTCCAATTTTCATGTCATCATCATCATCATCATCATGCTGTCAGTCATGATGCGACAAAGACTACTTTCATTACTTGACTGCCACTCTCCATTTAGCTCTCTGCTGTGAGAGTGATGTCCATGAGTAATTCTTAATGTCTCCCAGCTTCAGGTTTCTCTTGATGGTATCCTTGAACCGGAGACGAGGGTGCCCTCTCTTTCTTTCTTTCTTTCTTTCTTTCATGTAATGAGATGATTATGGAGCAATGAACACAAAACGTAGGTACCTAAAAAAATTAACCTTCTGAAGGTTTTACCCTGATGTTTATGTCAATTTTCGGATTGCCGTTTACAGGGTTTTGCACCTGAACTGTTCATATATATATACATTAAGCGGAAGTGCCCTAATCCCCAACCTGCCTCACATTGGGTTGAGAGATGTTCTCACCAGATGGGGTGGCCGAATGAGTTGAGCGTCCGTCTCCCATTTTGGTAGATCGTGATATTCGAACTCACCGGGTTGAACCCTGGTCGAGTCGAACCAATGACTTAAAAATTTATACTTGTCGCTTCCTACCCAGGTGCTCGGCATTATTAGGATAGGACAAGGACTGGTTGGCACAGTGCGATATCAGGTCATGGTGCTGGAGGCCTGGTCTCCCATTCTGATCTGACCATAGATGTTGCCGGGACATAAAACTCCAACAAGTTCTGTAAAGTCTAATTACATTAAGTACTACTTAGGCACTATGGGTGTCATTGGCAGAAAGGATGAATCAGCACGTTAAAGGTACAGCCTATGTCATAAGAACCTGCATGTAGTTTTGTAGAATCTAATTCAATTAAAGTTGCATAATCGAATGGTTTTGAGTTTTTGTCATTTTCTGAGATAAATATTTTAGGTTGCTCGTATGTTACTTTTAGTTTAAAGTAACTTTTATTTTAAATGTCGCTAACCTTTGAGATATTTGAAGTGCAAACATGCCAAATTAATTTTGGCAAGCATGCCAAAACTCTTAACCCCATAGGCTACTGCAGTAACAGGTTCTAGTCAGTTGACTTGGTGCTCCCTTCTATGTTCTATGTGGCAACAAATGCCTAATAAGTTCATCAGTATCTAAAGCCCTTATAAGATACACGTTAGTGAACGTAGGATAGATTAACGTGGGTCAAACGTGGTGTAAATACGTTAAACAAGAGTGAAAAAGTTATGGTACTGCAGTTTTTGGTACGGATAAATATGCTACGGCATGGATGCCGGTACGTTCAACTACGTTCAACTACAGTCAACTACGTTCAATTATGTTCAACTATGTTCAACTAGTTCAACTACGTTCAACTACGTTCAACGTACATTAGCCTCCACTACGTTCAACTACGTCCACTAAGCTGCATAGTCTGATGAAATATCAAATTTTCAAAATCAAACCAATTATCTAGATTTGATTTTACGTATCTAACTTAGATACTCATGCACTTATTAAGCATTTGTTTCTGCGTAGAAGGCAATACGGAGTCAATTTAACAGAACCTGTTACTGCAGAAGTCTATGGTGTCAGAGGTTTGGAAAGCTTGCTAAAACTAATTTTCCATGTTTGCACTCAAAATATCTCAAAAGTTTACCATTTAAAATAAAAGTAACTTTGAACTAATGTAAAGTACTGAGTAGATACTAGTGATCGATCTAATAAATTGATCTCAGAAAAAAACCCAGAAATTCAAAACCATCGGACTATGCAACTTTAAGTTAGATATGTAGAATCAAATCCAGATCACTGTTTTGGTTTTGAAAAGGTTATGCTTTCATCGGACTATGCAGCTTTAGCTAATTCTTAGCCACTATTGATGACTTATAGCTGAATAGGCGGGAAGCATGCATCAGCGTCTCAACGGTACAGCATATTGCAACAACTGTTACAATCATAAGAACCTGTTTGTAACTCGGTTGAATACAATTCAATTCACTGATGCTTGTCCACTATTGGTTGTACAGGCAGGAAGCCTGTATCCGGTTGTTCATGGCATCTCATACTCACAGGCCGTTTACAACCCATTCAAGTACTGATGAAGTTTATAAAGTACAACTTTGGTGGTTGGTCATCGGATGAGAACCGGTGTTTCTAATGTGATATTGCATCAAATCAGTTATGCACTTTCTGCTGAAATTTGATTTGTTAATACATACAGTAAAACCTCGCTAAATTGACCGACTTTGGGACCGAATTTAAGTGGTCCATTTAGGGAGGTGGTCGGTTTAGGGAGTTAGAATATGGTTACAATGGTATTGTCAGGACCCAAATAAAGCGATCGATATGGCGGAGTGATCGATCTGTGGAGGTGGTCGGTTAGAGAGGTTTTACTGTATATACATATATATATACACATATATATTAAAAATCATATATATATATATCTATATATATTTTAAACTCATATATGTGATGTATCACGAATTATGCAAGTATAAAGATACGTAAGGGTTAATTATTACTTATTTGTTATACTCCGTAAGACCAACACTGTACAGGTGGCTCCACCTACCCTCCTCTCCTCCACCGGATGTAGACCAGTGTCAGTCGCACCGGAGGATTAAACTACTCAACCCACTACCTCATTGTTTCTCCCCAATTTGTACTGGAGATATGTTTATATATATATATATATATATAGAGTAGAGTTGTGTCCCTGTGTATATTCGCATAATTAATTATAGAGCATATATAATATATATACACACATACATACATGTTTGTTTAACGACCGCCCAGCACAAAAAGTAGACATCGGCTATTGGACTTAGACATACAATGGTACATATGTATAAACACTCATGATGCATAACAGAAACAACAAGGAGGCGGAGCTTAAAATGTGTCTGACAGTGACAGTAGATGCTTGAGTTTGGCGGCACGCTGAGGGCGCCAGCGGCGAAATCAGGAACTACACTGAGCCAACATGCATATTGCTCAGTGAGGGATTAACTGCGATGTGGTCTTCCTTTGTTTATATACTCTCATAATTCAAAATAGAGCCTGTATGTATATATATATATCGTCCGACGCGAATGAGATTTCCCCATGCTAGCAGGTGCGGGGGGGGGGGGGGGGGGGGGGGGGGGGGGGCAGCCGGAGGTGGCGCCACCAGTCATGAGCATGGGGTCCTCCAGTACAGAGTATTCGGTGTAATAAAATATATAGCAAAATAATTCCCTTCCACACCTTTATACTCCCATAATGTCTTATACATATATATATATATACATATACATATATATACATATATATATGTATATATATATATATATAGATATTTCATGTCCGTTTGGGGAATTCGGTCCATCGGTTTTTTCGGCGCGTCCGTGAACAGTCCAGTACGTGTCCGTTTGGTGTTTGGTCCGTCCGTTTGACATTCGGTTGTCGTCCGGATATCGTCCGGTTATCATCTGGTGGATATTCATTAATGTACGTTCCTTGTCCGTTTAGCATCCGTTTCGTCCGGCGGCCGTTGCAACATTTCGACACATTTTGGTACATTTTGATACCGAACACCACAGGATTAGACAATTCTTTGTCCGGTTTATGTCAGTTGCTCAATGCGGTAAGGTGTGACAGGTACTTAAACAAGGGCATTCAATCTACAGACTCAAGCAGAATGTGTCTGAGTGTTATTAGGCACTGACACCTAAAGCACTCAGGGCTCTGGGGGCTGGAGGGGAGGTGGGGGGGGGGGGGGGGTCTCCTTTAGTAAAAATGCTTGAGTCAACCAAGAGTGGCCACTGCAGTATTGAGCGAGGACTACTTGGTCCCACCAATACCCAGCATATGGATATTCATCAGTGCACAATATGATGTTATGTAACTTATTGTTTTGATGCTCGTCCCATTCATGTTGCCATTTTGATTTGATATATTTGAGAATAATTCATCTCAGATTAAAGTGCTCGATCTGACACTGTGAAGACCATTCAGAGCCATTCTCGCAGGTTGGTGAGCTTGTTCATTTCCTTGGATACCGATATCGCCAGGCACCCAGCACAAGTGGATGTTGTACTCCGCCATTGCCAAGTAATCTATTTATTTATTTCCATAGTTACATATTCATCAGTATTCCGACTTCTTTTCTAAGAGAATTTAGTATATGAGCCTGTCTCAAAAGGTGATAACTAATTATTTTGTTGTCCATTGTAACGGTTGACACAAACCAGCACAGAAACGGTTACACTGAAAACACAAGGACATTTGCTTCAAATCAATATGTATTTTATTGGGATTATAAAACACCATGTAAAAAACAAATCAGTTTCTCCTGAGCAAATGCATAAGCAGATAGTATGTTGATCGTTACAATGGGCAAAGATTTGTCCCATATTGCTTAGCACCTTTTGAGACAGTCTCATATTATTAAATTGCAAATATTTATCAATATTAAAAATAATATTATTTTAAAGTAGAATATGCATGGTAAATGCGGCGAAAATTTGTTGGGTGGCAGCCTACATCTAACCATGTGTGTTCAACTAAGTCTAGAGACTTTGAATACTATCCGGTGTAAAGAGGTGGCAGTGGCGGTTATGTGCTGGGCACTTATGGGAAATGTCCGACGTCATGTTTCCTAAAGCCGGATTAGAGACGGTTGTCATTAAGGCAGCGTGAAAGGAAGCGATTTCAGAAAGGCGGGCTGAAGGTGCGACACAGGGTTCAGGTGTGGAGGTGGTGACGCACAAGGTGGTGGTGGTGGTGTGTTAGTGGTGGTGGTGTGTTAGTGGTGGTGGTGTGTTAGTGGTGGTGGTGTGTTAGTGGTGGTGGTGTGTTAGTGGTGGTGGTGTGTTAGTGGTGGTGGTGTGTTAGTGGGGGTGGTGTGTTAGTAGTGGTGTGTTAGTGGTGGTGTGTTAGTGGTGGTGGTGTGTTAGCGGGGGTGGTGTGTTAGTAGTGGTGTGTTAGTGGTGGTGTGTTAGTGGTGGTATGTTTGTGGTGGTGTGTTAGTGGTAGTGGTGTGTTAGTGGTGGTGAGTGGTGGTGTGTTAGTGGGGGTGTTAGTGGAGGGGTAAAATGGTGTTAGTGGTGGTGGTGTTAGTGGTGGTGGTGTTAGTGGTGGTGGTGTGTTAGTGGTAGTGGTGTTAGTGGGGGTGGTGTGTTAGTGGTGGTGTGTTAGTGGGAGGTGTGTTAGTGGTGGTGTTGTAGGTGGTGGTGTGTTAGTGGTGGTGGTGTGTTAGTGGTGGTGGTGTGTTAGTGGTGGTGGTGTTAGTGTGGTGGTGGTGGTGCGGTGTGTGTGGTGGTGTTAGTGGTGGTGGTGCTAGTGGTGGTGGTGTGTAGTGATGGTGGTGTGTTAGTGGTGGTGGTGTGTTAGTGGTGGTGGTGTGTTAGTGGTGGTGTGTTAGTGGTGGTGGTGTGTTAGTGGTGGTGTGTTAGTGGTGATGGTGTGTGGTGGTGGTGTGTTAGTGGTGGTGGTGTGTTAGTGGTGGGGGGGTGTTAGTGGTGGTGGTGTGTTAGTGGTGGTGTGTTAGTGGTGGTGGTGTGTTAGTGGTGGTGGTGTGTTAGTGGTGGTGGTGTGTTAGTGGTGGTGGTGTGTTAGTGGTGGTGGTGTGTTAGTGGTGGTGGTGTGTTAGTGGTGGTGTGTTAGTGGTGGTGGTGTAGTGGTTTGGTAGTGGTGGTGTGCAGTGGTGGTGGTGTGTTAGTGGTGGTAGTGGTGGTGGTGCTGGTGGTGGTGTGTAGTGGTGGTGGTGTGTTAGTGGTGGTGGTGTAGTGGTGGTGGTGTGTTAGTGGTAGTGGGGGTATGGAGTGTTAGGTGTCCAGTAGTGGGGTGTGCAGTGGTGGTGGTGGGTGGTGTGGGTGTTTTAGTGGTGTGTGTGTGGGGTTAGCGGTAGTGGGTGTAGGGTGGTGGCGTGTGTAGTTGTGGTGTGTGTGCTGCTGTGTTAGTGGTGGTGGTGAGTTAGTGGTGGTGGTGTGTTAGGGGTGGTGGTGTGTTTGTGGTGGTGGTAGTGGTGGTGTGTTTACTGGTGGGGTGTGACACAAAAAAAAAAAACAAAAAAACAAAAAAAAAAAAACAAAACAACACTGGTGGTGTGTTAGTGGAGGTGTGTTAGTGGTAGTGGTGTGTTAGTGGTGGTGATATGTTAGTGGTGGTGGTGTATTAGTGGTTGTGGTGAGTGGTGGTGAAAACAAAAACACAAAAAAAAAAAAAAAAACAAAAAAAAACAAAAAAAAAAACACAAAACACCACAGAAGATGGTGGTGGTAGTGGTGTGTTAGCGGTGGTGGTGGTGATGTGTTAGTGGTGGTGTGCTAGTGGTAGTGGTGTCTGGTGTCTTAGTGGTGGTGGTGGGGTTTTAATGGTGGTGGTGGTTTAGTGGTGGTGGTGTGTTAGTGGTGGTGGTGTGTTACTGGTGGTGGTGTGTTAGTGGTAGTGGTGGTTTAGTGGTGGTAGTGTGGTAGTGGTGGTGCTGTGTTAGTGGTAGTGGTGGTGGTGTGTTAGTGGTGGTGGTGTGTTAGTGGTGGCGGTGGTGTGTTAGTTGTGGTGGTGGTGGTGTGTTAGTGGTGGTGGTGGTGGTGTGTTAGTGGTGGTGGTAGTAGGAGTAGTGGTGCTGGAAGTGTTGGTTGTGATAGTGTTGGTTTTGGTGGTGGTATTGGTAGTGGTGGTGGTGTGTTAGTGGTGGTAGTGTGTTACTGGTGGTGGTGTGTTAGTGATTCTGGTGTATTAATGGTGTTCGTGGTGGTGGTGTTTTAGTGGTCCTGATGATGGTGGTGTGTCAGTGGTACACTGGTAGTGGTGGGTTGTGGTGGTGGTGGTTTTACTGGTGGTAGTGTTGGTGGTGGTGGTGTATTAGTGGTGGTGGTGGTAGTGGTGGTGGTGTGTTAGTGTTAGTGGTGTGTTAGTGGCCATTGTATGTTAGTGGTGGTGGTGTGTTAGTGGCCGTTGTGTGTTAGTGCTGGTGGAAATGTGTTAGTGGTGGTGGTGTGTTTGTTGTTGGTTTAGATGTTGTTAGTGTGTTGTGGTAGTGGTGTGTTAGTGGTGTTGGTGGTAGGTCTAACACAGAAGGTTGTTGGTGGTAGTGGGGGTGGTTAGCGGTGGTGGTGGTGATGTGTTAGTGGTGGGATGTGCTAGTGGTAGTGGTGTTTTGTTTATTAGTGTTGGTGGCGGGATTTTTAATGGTGGTGGCGGGTTTAGGGTGGTGGTGGTGTCTTTGTGGTGGTGCTGTGTTAGTGGTGGCAGTGTGTTAGTGGTAGTGGTGGTTTAGTGGTGGTGGTGTGTTAGTGGTGGTGCTGTGTTAGTGGTAGTGGTGGTGGTGTGTTAGTGGTGGTGATGTGTTAGTGGTGGCGGTGGTGTGTTAGTTATGGGGGTGGTGGTGTGTTAGTGGTGGTGGTGGTGGTGTGTTAGTGGTGGTGGTAGTAGGAGTAGTGGTGCTGGAAGTGTTGGTTGTGATAGTGTTGGTTTTGGTGGTGGTATTGGTAGTGGTGGTGGTGTGTTAGTGGTGGTAGTGTGTTACTGGTGGTGGTGTGTTAGTGATGCTGGTGTGTTAATCGTGTTCGTGGTGGTGGTGTGTTAGTGGTCCTGATGATGGTGGTGTGTCAGTGGTACACTGGTAGTGGTGGGTTGTGGTGGTGGTGGTGTTGGTGGTGGTGGTGTTGGTGATGG
>CM059186.1:39279406-39604046 GCA_030323885.1 Branchipolynoe longqiensis
TAGATAAAAGATTCACCCAGTACTTGTAGTACACGGGTTAAGAACAACATAGTGTAAATACGGGCAAAAATAGCTTAGTATCGAACATGAACTAAAACTGTTGCTCCAGTATCAAATGGCTACTCATATAGGCACAGCGTTGGTGAAATGGGCGAGAATGCAAACAGACAAGATGGCGGCCAGAGAACGCCATCGATTTCACTTTTAAATTGCATTAAAGTATATGTTTTATTATATTTTCCAACTCAAAACTAGCGGGTAAACATGAAGACATATACAAAGAATAAATGTTGCTTCTTAGATTGAGAAATTAGGCTCTCATAAAGACTCATTTCATTAGCCCGATTTTTCGACCGTTTTTATATAAGGCTGATCTTCACCCGTGTACTACAAGTTGGAGGCAGGGTGGGAGGTAGGGTGGGTAGCAGGGTTGGAAGCAGGGTTGGAAGCGGGGTTGGAAGCAGGGTTGGAGGCAATGTGAGATGTAGGGTGAGAGGCAAGGTGGGAGGTAGGGTTGGAGGCAGGGTGGGAGGTAGGGTTGGAGGCAGGGTGGGAGGTAGGGTTGAGCAAGGGTGGAGTAGGGTTTGAGGCAATGGTGGAGGCAGTGTGGAGGCAGGGTGGAGCAGCGGGAGGATGCAGGTGAAGACTGAGAGGCAGGGAGGCAGGGAGGCAGGGTGGGGAGTAGGCATTGTGTCGGTGCACTGTGGACGGACGTCACCTTCCGGTGAGATGAACTGACATCGCCCCCCCCCCACCCCCTTGCCCCCCCCCCCCTCTCTCCCCCACCGCACCATCTGATCCGTCGCGCTGATTCCGGTTAGAATGACTGCATAACGAGGACGGTGACTGAGGTGGACCTGTTACGTGATGGAGACGAGAGTGCACGTTCGGGGCAACAGGTTAAATACGTTCCATACACCCCCCCCCCCCCACACACACACACGTCCGGGCAACAGGTTAGATACGCACCCCCCCACACACACACACACATAACACCCTCCCCCCCCACCATATATATATTATTATATACAGAAAAACCTCACTAAATCGACTACCATGGGGCCCGACTAAGTGTTCCATTTAGGGAGGTGGTCGGTTTAGAGAGTTAGAATATCCTTACAATGGTATTGTTTATATACACACACACATATATATAATATGTATGTATGTATTTATGTATGTAAGTATGTATGTATGTATGTATGTAATGTATGTAGGTATGTGTTTGTTGTTGTGTGTGTGTGTGTGTGTGTGTGTATATATACAGTAAAACCTCATGCTCATGCGCCCGGGGACGCATGCGCAGTGTCTATAATTAATGTGCACCACTTTACCGCCAGGTGCTGCCAGGGCGTGGTGGTGGTGGTGGTAAAAGTGGTGGAAGTGGAGCCAGGCATTAGTGCACTTGCCGTACGGGGACCCGGAGGACGGCTGGGCGAGTATTGCATTCACTGTCGCAGAGACCAGTCGGCACTTCCCGGCCCTCCTGCCGCCGGCCCTCCTGCCGCCGACGGTCGACCCGGGGTCGGGCGCTAACAAGCCCCATTGCCGGCCGCCACGCGTTACTTAACACCCTGCCGCAATAACCAGTCATTAACAACACGAGGTCGCCTGCACTTACTACAAAAGGCCATAGTCACCACGGACAGCAGACTAGAAGTGAGCTATAAAACCAACAGTCAGACAGTCGCTGACAAAGGGAGCTTTGAGACTGGCTTATAAGGTAAGGAGGTCCCTTTTAAAGTTTTAGATGGAAATTTGTGCAAAAAAAATCACCGTCTAATAATATATAATCTGAAGATCGATGGTTCGATTCCCTGTGCCCCCAACTCTGCCAACTTGGATTTCCACCGCTGTGCATAACTTACAGCGTCATCAAAGGCCAGTTGCTCTCATACCATGTCTATGTGGTGTGGGGGGGTAAAAATCCCTTGGGTCGGTAAAAGTGTAGGCTCGGACTTTCTATCGACAAACTGTCTAATGGTGAAAACAAGTCTACTCAGACTTATCCATGATAGGCAGTATAAATCTTCAAGAGGAAAAAAAAAAAAAGTTTAAAAAAAAATTAATGGTGATATAAGGTCTGAGATGCGTTGCTTTATAGTTGCTATTTTGTTTGTTTTGTGTGATGGCTTATTTAATATTTACCTTGTCCATAATGAGTAAGTCGCATCGCGGCTTGTTTTCATCATTGGACAGCAAGTCTCAATTTGGTAGTTGCCTCGTCATCTTAGCTGTTAGTAATTATGTTATCTTTTTTGGTGCCACATTTTAAAATAAAATGGTGAATTCTGATAATGTATTTTTGTTGTTGTTGCTATAGTTTTATCGGTATCGATTCATATTTTCCGTCTTCATATGAATTGCGACTTTTCTTTTAATTTTATCTATAGGAATCATTTAAAGTTCACTCACTAGCAAAGACCACTACTGTGGGTAGCGCATTAAAAATACATTAAAAGGCATGCAGTATGTGCATGCAGCAGTTTATACACAGTAAAACCTCACTAATCGACCACCTACACAGATCGACCATTCCCCTATATCGATTGCTTTATTTGGGTCACAAACGATTGCCAATACAATACCATTGTAACGATTAAAAAAAACACTCCCTAAACTGAACCACCTCCCTAAATGAACCATTTAAAGTCGGTCCCATGCTCGATCCATTTAGAGAGGTTTTACTGTATATAGCCGTTATATTCCAATATATTTGTACATATTAAAGCTGCATAAGTCCGATGAAAACATACAATTGTCAAAACCATTACTTACATTTGATGATACTTAGATACAAGTGCATTCATTGAACATTTGTTGCAAATGAGGAATACTAAGTCAAGTTTTTTTTAACCATCTACTGCTGAAGACTATTAGGTTCACCATTTAAAAGTGCACCCCAAAATCCATTTGTCATCTTTTTACTTCAACTATCTACACAGTTACATTAAAAAAATATAAATTACTTGAAAGTATAATTAAAAGTAAACCTAATATATTTATCCAATGGTTTTGAGTTTCTTCCATATTTTGCTATATAAATATATTTAGGCTGATACTTATAATTTACTCAACTTTAGTTTCAAGTACTATTTATTCTAAAAGGTTAAAGTTGCCTAGTCCGATGGTTTTGAGTTTCAGAAATTTTCTCAGATAAATACAGTAGGTTGATTGTTATAATGTACCTTACTTTAGCTTGAAGTACCTTTTATTTTAAATGGCTAACTTTTGAGATATTTGAAGTGCAACCATGCAAAATTAATGTTGGCAAGCTTGCCAAAACTCTGACACAATAGCATTCTGCAGTAACATGATCTATTCAATTGCCTCACTAATCCCTTCTGTGTGACGACAAATGCTTAATAAGTGCATCAGTATCTAAGCTAGATACATTAAATTGACATAGTAGTCTTTCTAAGCAGCCATACATGTTTCATAAGTGGACCGGAGTCAAAGTTAGATAAAGTAGCATGAAAAGTAAGTAAGTGTTTTGGTTTAGAAACTGACATGCTTTGGTCGGACTATGTCGCTTTTAAATAAATGTGATGTATACAACTTATGCGATTATAAAGGCACGTAAGGGAATATTCCTTATTGGCCACCCTGATGTTGTGTACTACTTTATGGGTGACCCCTCTTCACTGTGGGACAGGTGGCGCCGCCCCCCCCCCCTCACACACCTCTCCAGTGCCGCGAATACTGTCACTCGCGCAGTGACATTTTTTGTTATTGGGCTAAGGCATCATATCCCCTAAGCCAGCTTCCCTGTCTTGTCTCCTCATTGTTGCAAAGACTTTATATACAACATTAATGCTTGTTTATGCAGTTATTGGCCTTCCGATGTGTGTATGTATGTGTGTGTGTGCATACTCACAGATATACACATAAACACCAAGTAACTCATGCTAAAGATCAAATGTATTACTATTAGTACACATAACAGTTTATGTAACACATTAACACTGTTTCTAGGCATTGGCCTCCAAGCAATAATAGCTAACATAAAAGTTACGTCACGTGATAATTAGATCCGCCATTTTTATCCACAGGGGGAGCTGCAATCGGCCGACAATTAATGCACCAATCTCATCAGTGGTTGTCATGTGACCGGCATTCTGCGCGTTGACTGGCCAATCAGCTGAGAGAAATGTCAACAGTCGCAACTGATCAATCATCCAGATGCCTTTCAGTTGAACTGTCGCGAAAGATGAATGTGGTGTAAGTTGGCTTAATAATCTCAATGTGCCACATACGCTGACAGACTGGCATTGCCTAAAGTTCGCTGATTGTATGACTATCGGGGGAAATGAGAGCTAGTTTCTGCATATTATTGACCTTGAAGTGAGATGAGGATGTGTGGAACAAGTATACAGCCTGCAAACAAGATAGGCACTGGTTGGACACAGTTAAGTTGGATATTAGTTATGAGCCAGCTGACTACTGCAAACTTCTAATGGACGCACACTTGGCCAACATGTCAGACACCGGTGTGCTAGCAGCAATGCATGACGGCACTTCAATGCTTGAACTAATCACTGAAGCGGCTGTCAAGCCAACTTTCGGGGAGTTGTTGGCTGCAAACAAACTAGTGCCACTAAATAGCACACCAGACAGCGAACTGAGTAGCATAATGTTGTTAGCGTCACACAGTGCACAAACGACAGTTACAGAAAACACGCTGGCACCCAGTTATGCCCCATGGGCCTCCTCCAGCATTATCAACAGCATATTGGTGGTTTTCGGGTGCATCAGCATTGTCATCACCATCGCCAACGTTGTGCTGCTTTTGATGTCAAAGTACACCAATGGTGGACGCACGCCAGTGCTCATTTTTGTGCGCAGTCTGTGTGTGGCAGATGCATTGACTGGTGTCTTTGGCATATCCAAGATGTCACAGGTATTCATCCGATGGGAGAATACCAACTGCTTCCTTCCGGAGAGCTTGCTATTCGCAGCAACAATTGCCTTCAACCTTACACATGTCATGCTGACAACCATGTGCTATTCCATGCTTAAGGACCTTCTGCACTTTGACCAAAGACAGGATAAGCAACGTTCTGTTTTCTCTATGACCTTCCTCTGGAATGGTTCATTCATTATAGGTTTCGTACCACATATGGGATGGAACCAGGACAGACACATGGGGTGGAACACTACAAGCCACGTCTGTCTCTTCATAATGTACTTCGATCGTTTCTACATCAGCTTTGTGAGCACCATTATTGGAGTCTGTTTATTATGGTTGTTGGTGCTGAACATTGCATTACAGGTGCTTATCACTCATCACCGAATTGTCGAACCAACCCTACTCACCCTGGCCTGGCCTGTGATCCGGGCAACACGTGTGGACCTGGCACTGCAGCTGATCTGTTATATACCCGGTGCCTTGTACCTATTTATGCCCTGCAAGTCATGTGCATATGAAGCAGAGCCGCATACGGCAAGTGCTAACCTATACCTCTTCATGCCCTTAATGATATTTCGTGCTTTGTGCAGCACTACCTTACACACAATGCGCACTCCACAGATTCGTGATGTATTCGTGCACACCATGAAAATGTGTCAGCACCAAATGCTGCTGATGCTCGGAATGTCTGCCAAGAGTAAGCGGCCGAAGCGGCGTGTACGCAACATCTCCTTCATCGAAATCAAATCTCAGAAGAGGACTGCACAACAGCAGACCATGACCATCCCACAGGACTACAGCTGGCAGCAGGGCATCAAAGACCGCACCCACTTGCCAAAACAGGTGCTCAATCCATACACGTCCGCTTCTGGACAACACCCAACTATTCAGGAGGAGTCCACCATGAGCAATGCCTCCATACACAGCATGTACACTGAGGCAGACCCGGATCTGACTCCTTCACAGAGCGTGTCGAACATGACCATGGTGACAACACTAGGCAGCAGCATGCAATTAACCACCAGCACCAATGGTACCGAAAGCTTGGGGTCCTCGAGGAAGACCTCCATCAAGGCGCATGACGTCGACACAAACGGCATTCACGTCTCACGCAGCCTTCCCACCAAACTGCAGTGTGCACAGATACCACCAGCGACCAGCACAGCCAGACCATACTGGGCGGGGTCATTGCCCCACCGGACCTCACAGCCCTCAGCATCCACCCGGGTTTCTACCAGGGACTTCAATGCAGGCGTCTTCCTCTCATCGCACCGCCACGTTCTTTGGGCGCGCCCTTCTATGGGCACGACATCACTAATGCATGACGTGACATCACCAACAGAGCACACTGCTAAGAGAGAGGATGCTGACAACAAGCCGCATAACAATAGTAGAAGTACACAGAGCCGGACTAACACATTGGAGTCAGAGGTGATAGTGCATGCACCGGCTGACACCTAGTCATAATATTAAGGTTAATAATAACATATTTGATATAAGCTAATAGTATGATTATATATGTGAATGTAGCCAAAATGGTGCCGCAGTCAGTTATCTTACAGTGTGAGAATGTTTTTAAAGGTTCCAATGTTAGCAAAGTAAGAAACCCTTACCCCGGTGATGGCAGCCAGTGATTGGCTGTCATGTTTTGAAGACAGTTGCACTAAATAAACCACTAGTGTATTAAGATAATAACATATTGAATATCTGTCCACATTTGGTCAGTAATTATACAAGAGGATTATATATTTTTTATAACCAAGTTACTAGTACTGCAATAATGACGCCTCCAGTGATTTATCATTAATTAGAAGTTCTCGACTAGAAGTAGTATCTTAGAAGCAATGAAATTCGACTTATCCCTTCTCTGGTCAATGTCATAATTATATGACCAGGAGCATTAAAACAAGTACCACATAGGTATCTACGCTCCAAACTGCAGGGTTCTCTATGACAGTAAAGGAGCAAGACTACAATAACTTTACTTACAATTATCATGATCAAGTATGACTAGTCATAGTGTGTACATCTTGAACTAACCTTGCAACTCTGCTTCCAACTTGAAGTAATAAAGATTATGTGATGTTGATTTTGTCAGAATGTTGGGGTGGTGGATGTTATTGGTATTTATGTGGCGTTGCTTTCGTCTTTACTAGACGATGGTTGCTGCCTAATGAATCTGGAGTAACAGCATCATTAGATTGACCTGATCACTCCAATACCTGTCAGTACTTTGTTTATCCCTTTAAGGATTGTTTGGTTGTTGTTGTTTTACGTCCTAGCAACATCTACGGTCATATCAGGACGGGCACCGACTTGTGACAGTGGTACCTGACTTGTATCAGGACGGGTACCGACTTGCGACTTTATAGTGCTGTCCCACTGGGAAACCAGGCCGCCGGCACCATGACCTGATATCCCACTCAGTCACATTATCCTACTATTGAGCCAACCAGTCCCTGTCCTATCCTATTCATGCCGACTCGACCAGGGTTCGACTCGACCTGGTTTGACTCGACCAGGGTTCGAACCCACGACCCCACGATCTACCAGCACGGGAGACGGACGCTCTAACTCATTCGGCCATCCGGTCTGGTTCCCTTTAAGGACAAGAGCACACAAATGCACCCGTAAGTTACATGAGATTACAGGCCGGGAGCCCCTGAATGGGATATCATCAGACAACGACCATCGTCTAGTAAAGACTAAAGCAAGCCCAAGTAAATATCCACCACCCCAACGTCCTGACACTAGAAGAAAATCAACATGACATGACGTGTATTGCTTCAGGTTGGAAGCAGAGTTGCAACCGCCAGAATCAGTAATGCAATAAAATTGCATAATCAGACGAACTAAAAGTGTATTCAACGTATCTATTCGACTTTCGCTAACTGGGTAGTGTGTATGTGTGTGCGTGCGCGTGCGCGGGTGCGTGTGTGTGGCAAGCTGACTGTCAGCTAGCTCAGGTGACAAGGTATGAGGGTGTGGCTTAACTTGTCTGCTTTTACCTGCACAGTTCAATATCGATGGAACTAGCTATTTTAGGACAAATCCAGTCTGCTTCTAGTCACTAGTGGTATTTAGAGAAATTGCTCGGTTTATCAAAGATAGAAGATCTCTTCATTAGTGCGTTGTGCGTGCATTGTTGCAAAGGAATCACATCAAATACAACAGGCCCACCTGGGGAAAGTCACATAGCAATTGCATTTATATTCAATACACTATTTCCCTGTGGGTTATTTGCGGCCATATTATAATGCCATCGTTGTTTCAGAGTGCAAAATAGACATCCTATCCACCCCCCCCCCCCGCTCATACCTGGCAGGTATGCCCAGTTTATTTATTGGGGATTTACGTCCTCGCATAAACATCTGAAGTCATCGGAACTGAGTTTGACTTGTGACAGCGCGCACTTATGGCAACCTTCTAGTATTACCCCACCGAACTTACCGCACCGCCGGTGTCGCGGTTTCAGTTCTCAACCAGGTTCAGTTCTCAACATCGCTTCTGCACATGCGTCAACATCGAACAGCATCGTCCAGGTATTGTCAATGGTCGTGAGCAATCTTCATACAGAAAAAGTGAAATGTCTCTCAAACCACACCACCTGGAAACAAATCGCTTGGTACACATATAGAAAGCATGTTTACCAAAAAGATTATAGTAAATTGATATGGTTAGGGTTTGGGATTTCTATTAATTTTGAACAATGTTTTGCACTGCGCGTACCGGCAAACTCAAGGCATTGTCAATGGTCGTAAGCAATCTTCATACAGAAAAAGTGAAATATCTCTAAAACCACACCACCTAGAAATAAATCGCTTGTTACACATATAGAAAACATGTTTACCGAAAAGAATATATTAAATTTATAAGGTTAGTGATACTGACACTATAGTGACAGTGTGAGTGCAGCGATTTGCGGCGATCGGAGACTGTTTGAATCGGACTCGATGTTGACACATGCGCAGATGATGCTGTTCGATGTTGACGCATGCGCAGAAGCGATGTTGAGAACTGAAACTGGTTTGAGAACTGAAACCGCGACACCGGCACCATGACCAGATATATCCTACTCGATCACATTATCCTAACACTGAGCTAACCAGTCCTTCCCAAATCCTAGTATTGCTGAATTCCAGGTTAGGTAGCGACAAGTATAATCTTTGTAAATCATCGGTTTGATTCGGCTTGGGTTCGAACCCCCCCCCCCCCACCACCACCACCACCACCACCTCCCGCAATGGGAAACAGTTTTCAACGGTCATACGGTGCGATTACAAAAACAAAAATATAAAAGAAATTCATGTATGATTCATTCTGATCATAGATCTACCTATTATATTCTACTTCAGTGTCAGTAGACCTTAAAGTTGTATAGTCCCATGAAAGCATAAACTTTTCTAAACTAAACACTTCCCTAGATTCGATCCTACACAATCAACTTACACACTGGTGCACTTGGTAAAAGTTTATTGCTGCACAGAAGGGAATGCTAAATCAATTTAATACCACAAATCAATTTAATAGCACATGTTTCTGCTGAGGTCTACGGTATCAAGCATTTTGGTGTGCATTTTGGCATGTTTTCACTTCCAGGGTCCCTACACATGTGATTGCATTCAAGGCTATTACAAGGATTTCAATGCTGTTTTTTTTATAGGAATTCAAAACAATTTTCATTTGGATTTCAGGAGAAAACAACAATGGTGAATGGTGATTTTAGGCTAATTTAGATCAATGGGGAGAGTTTAATAGAATTTAAGGCCTTTCAAGACTAATTACCCCAAAGTGGTGAATTCAAGGCTTTTCAGGGCCTTGAAATGGGGCAAACAAAGTGCAAGACTTTTCAAGGCGCTCAAGGCTCGTTACTATTGCCTCCCTGCCAGTTCCTGGGCCTAATAAGTTGAGCATTACATAGCCTGTGTTCAGTAACTATATGCACTTCTGATAATGTGGCTATGCGAAATTGAAAGAATGCAAGTGAGACGAAATTTGAAACACAACTGGTATTATGTATTCATTCCCCATTTTAACCATGCTAACCGCGGGAACACACAGCAATTAATGAAGGTCTGGCCAGACTAACAGAGCATAGGATGATGGGAAATGGCAGGGGCGTGGCTTGGTTAGCTGAATGGGGTTTTAGGACCTAGCATTAGCTACAGCCATACTATTGTAAAATATTCCGATTTAATGCATTGGTGGGGGAATGCAAATGTTCTATTACTGATCGGGTATACGTGTCCAGGTGCATGTATGTATATGTAGGTGCTGGTGGTGCCTGAGTGAGATGTAAATAGACATAGTGGTGCTGGCAGGGCTGTGTGTAAGTGGCACTCAGAGCCTACCCCCTTGTAAAAATATGCATTACTATTCTCGGGCGACGGAGTGGGGACCAAGGTTATGCAACAGAGAAGCAATGGGTGCCCCACTCGCTGTGTGACATATGAGACTATGTGGAAAATATGATAACACATGGTGCCCGAGATTATGACAAGATGTTCCTATAAGACAGTTAATGTTTGGTGAAATGTTCCCTCTATGCACCAGTAAGAGTGCAAGTGGAGGACATTTTTAATATATATTTATTGTAACTGTCTGCAATTACCTTTTACCACAGGGCCAATGGGCAAGCACACCTAGCCATCCTGCATACATTATGGACACCACCTGCAGCTGGGGTTGAGTGACAGCTGCCCCTATTGGGGCATCGCCCCCCCAGGCTGTAGAGGGTGTCTGATTGGCTGGCTGTGGGAGGCCCATTCACCTGCACCCCTTGCACCACCTGACACACAGACCTCACTCTGATATATATGATGCTACTGGTACTTCTGGAGACACTCTTGAGAGTGACTCTGAGCTAGGCACTCTAGCAGGAGACACTCTTGTCCAGGAACCCAGCCACTCTGTCTGAGGTTCCACTTTCTATATACAAACTAGCAGCAGTTATTCAAAAGGCACTGAGCTGCAACAACCATGGGACTCCGGTTCAATGGGCTGTAGGCACTAATTCCTAAACACACTAACGAGAGTAATGAGGATCTGGGTGGACAGTAGGTAAGGAGTGAGGGTGATAGGTCGCTAGTAGGTGAACAGGAGTTGATGCCAATAAAGCACAACTTTTTCACTGTCAATCTTGCATGTGGTGGCCAGGGGAGCCACACAGCTTGGTGGTGGTGGGCAGATCACTGGTAACCATGGGGACCAGGAATGCTGGATCCCTATTGGTAGAGCTAAGAATGCTTGTTTCCCATTGGGGTGATACTCTACACTGAATCCATGTACCATATAAATAATAAACCAGAGGGCTTGACTCTTCTCTCTTCTTTCACACTTTATACTCTTCCTTTCTCTTTGTCTGTATTGATTTCATTATAGCCTGCCTACACAACCACAGATTCGAGCCATAGACTTTACATACTGGTGACCACAATGAGTGGTAAATCTATTAGTTGGAGGAAGGATTCAACTTTACTTTATGGAGACCTAGTCTTTACACTATGATGGATATTGACTTGTGGCACTGCATATGAAGATTTCAACAAAAATAGACCCAAATTGTTAGCATGTCCCCATCATGACCCGTTATCCAAATACTTTGTAGCCATGTTTCTTTGTTTGTTGTTGTTTTATGTCCTAGCAACACCTTAGGTCATATCAGGATGGGTACCGACTTGTGACAGTACGCACTCATGGCGATTTTATAGTGCTCCCCCACTGGGAAATCAGGCCACCGGCACCATGACCCAATATCCCACTCAGTCACATTATCCTGACACTGAGCTAACCAGCCCATGCCCTATCCTAATATTGCCGAGCACCAGGCTAGGAAGCGACAAGTATCAATCTTTAAGTCATTGGTTTGACTCGACTGGGAACCAAACCAGTGAACTCCCGATCTTCCGCATGCGAGGCCCGTGCTCTACCGATTCGGCTACCGCACCCGGTTCGTAGCCATGACAGAAGGAGTTGAGCATCCGTCTACCTTTTTGGTAGGTCATGGGGTTTGAAGCCCTGGGTTTGAATCCTAGCATAACTAGGACAGGGCAATGAGCAGTGGAATGAGGAAGACCCCAACTGCACGGAAAGATAGCAATAAACACCAATTTTGTAAGTATTCTGTCTGACTGTCGACATGATAGGTATGAGGAGGGGGGCGGGGGGGGGGGGCATGGGCGGAAGAGCATTAGGATGATTAGTGAAGATGGTGAGTGAAATGGACAAAAGTGGCCAAGAACCTGTGGAGTAGATAATATATGGGTAGATGGTCAGTGAAATTGAGGAAAGTGTGTTTTATATCGTAGCAACACCTGAGGTAATATCAAAGATCCTATAACACTCATGGCCCAGTCACATTACGATGCTTCTCGCCAATGCACGTCGACGCGTGTGGTTTTTTGCCTCAACGTCAGGAAGCGTTACGTGTGCGTTAGGCGAGCATTGGTATTCGTTGATGGACGGCGACGGTCGACAAGGGTCGGCAGCACGCGTCATCGCACGTAGAAAGTTTTGTGCTTGCACAAAACATTCGAGGTGCGACAATGCGCGGGTGCTAACATTATGGCGACGTTAGGGGCACGTCGAGATATGTTAAACTCGCTGGAATAAGCTTATGCAAACGTTATGCACACATCGCACGCGTGAGGGTCGTTTCCACACGTTGCGCCAAACTGTCGCTTTGTTGTTTTACGTCCTAGCTACATCTAAGGTCATATCAGGATGGCGCGCCAAAACTTTCGGCTGCATGCTACCAACACGTTGTGCTGACATCAAAATTTGTCCCACCGCGCCAAAAAGTTTGACCTGTCTCGACTTTTTCACGCGTTGGTGGCGCGCCGGCGAGAAGCGTCGTAATGTGACAGAGGTATAAGACGGCTCACTCCCTATCTCTCCCATGGTGATGTAAATTTTGCAGTGCCATCTTGTGTGGGTTTGATCAGCCCGACTGCTGGCTGGTGTTTCACATGTAAACACATACAAGGCGAGAGATAAAAAGAGAGAGATTGCCTGTCATTTGGATGCTGATGTGGCACCTACTGCCTGGTCCCCCACCTCCCTCATTCCCCCACCCTCCCCTCCCTCATCCCGGCCTCACCACCCTTCCCCCCCTCCATCCCACCCTCCCCCGGCCTCACCGCCCTTTCCCCCTCCCATGCCCACCCTTCCCTCTCCCTCCCTATCCACCTTACCCAGTGCTCTCACACCACCCCTCCCCTCCTCCTTCCTCTCTGCCTCCCCCTCCCTCTCCCCCCCCCCCCCTCCTCACCTGGTGCTCTCACACCACACCTCCCCCCTACCCCTTCCTCCTCCCTCTCCCCCTCCCCCACACTACCTCTTCCTCCCCCGCACTCCATCCCGCC
Source organism: Branchipolynoe longqiensis (assembly GCA_030323885.1). Lineage (NCBI taxonomy): Eukaryota > Metazoa > Annelida > Polychaeta > Phyllodocida > Polynoidae > Branchipolynoe > Branchipolynoe longqiensis. Next base: position 39,292,679 of record CM059186.1, read on the forward strand.
TACTCCTCCCGCTCCCCCTTCCTCCCCCACACTCCCTCTTCCTCCCCCACACTCCCTCTCCTCCCCCCCACCTCGGTCGGCGCTCTCACTCACACCACACCTCACGACCCCCTCTATGATGTAAGCGGGGGGAGGGGAGGGGGAAAGGGAGGTCCCCGCTGGTTGCATGTTCCTACTCCTATAGAAATCCCACCCCCACCCACCTCTGCCACCATACACACATTCCCCCAGCAATCTTCTTCCAGCACACTGACACACACACCCACACACACATGCTCAAGCACACACACCATTCGCACAACCCATTATAACACTATCAAAATGATCAAACCCACCACATGGTGTGCTGGCTGTTCTCTTGATTCCACAGTACAGGCTGAGTGAGCCGTCTTAGTGTTATAGGGTCTTTGGTAATATTAAGGTAAGTACTGAATTCTGTCAGTACACACTCATGGCCACTTTATAGTGCTGCCCCACTGAGACTGAGAGACCAGGCCACCAGCATCATAACTCAAATCCCACATAGTCACATTATCCTGATACTGCTGAAATCAGTCCACACCCTATCCTATTAATGCCGAGTGCCATGCTAGGTAGCAACAAATATAAATTTCATAAGTCACCGGTTTAAATTGTTTGGGGTTTAAACCGATGACTTCCTACACGGGAAGCCAGCCAGCACTCTTCTTACTGATCCAGCCATCTAGTCCGGTCGGTCCAACAGATGGTGACTGGTGTAGGAGAAAGTGGTTAATGAGATATGGGTGATGAATGTTATTGAGGAACCTTACATGATACGGAACAAAGTGGTTCATAAGGTGAGGGATGGTTGGTTGGTTTGTTGATTGTTGGAGTTTTATGTCCTGGCAACATATAACGTGATATCAGGACGGGTGATATTGTGACAGTGTGCACTAATGGAAATTTAATAGGGCTGCCCCACTGGGGAATCAGGCTGCCACGACCAAGACCATGACCCGATATCCCACTCATTCACATTATCCTGACACTGAGCTAACCACCCCTTACCCTATCCTATTAATGCCGAGCGCCAGACTAGGAAGCGACAAGTATCAATTTGATAAGTCATTGGATTGACTCGACCGGGAACTGAACTCCCGAGGCCTGTGCTCTACCGAGTCGGCCACCGCATCCGGTGTGAAGAGGAGTGAGGTAGTGAAGAGATGAGTTGGATACTGAAGACAGGAGTTGCATGAAGAGGACTTGCATAGTGAAGACGAGTTGGATACTGAAGAGAGGAGTTGCATTGTGAAGAGTTGGATACTGAACAGAGAAGCTTGGAAATGAACTGCATGAACAGTCGGAATGGGTGGGGGGTGGGGGTGGGGGTGGGGCAAACCTAAATATTATCATTTATTAAGATAACAAATAATGTTAATGATCTTTCCCCCTGATTCTGTTTTCTGTTTAAACAACAAAGAAGGAAGATATTAATCAGAGGTTATTCCGAAGTAGCCCTTATTATGTTTCTATTGATAATTCATCTTTAGGTTAGACATGCATTTGCTCAAGGGCAATTCTCCAGCTCCAGGTACGTTGACCTTAATTACGACCCACTAATAGCATCTAAGTGACCACAGTCACTCTCCAAGCACATCCCGCCACCAACCCCATTTGTCAGGGTAATCAGACTCCGCCTGGAGATTCTGACGGCGTCGCTTCTATTTGTCAAGCCCCAACAGCGACGCAAACTCTCCAAGCCGAGACTTCCACCGAGTCAGTTAGTTACGCAACCGTGCATTTGTGTCTAAACATCTGATTGGAGAGCTAATGGTCAAAGCAGCGCGGTGGGAGGCGTGTGTGTGGGGGGGGGGGAGGGGCGGGAGATCACATCTGATTGGCTGCTGTTTGCTTGTTTTGTTGTTGTTTTACGTCCTAGCAACATCTAAGGTCATATCAGGATGGGTACCGACTTGTAACAGTGCGCACTCATGGCGACTTAATAGTGCTGCCCCACTAGGAAATCAGGCCACCATCATCATGACCCAATTTCCCACTCAGTCACATTATCCTGACACTGAGCTAACCAATCCTTGCCCTATCCTGTTAATGCCGAGTGACTGGCTAGGAAGCGACAAGTATCAATTATAAAGTCATCGGTTTGACTCGACCGGGAAACAAACTCCCACCCTTCCGCACGCGAAGGCCACGCTCTACCGATTAGGCCACCACGCCCGGTGCTTGGCTGCTAATCGGACTGCACTGATGATATACGCAAGGTTTTTATTTATTAGTACCGGAAACAATGAGGTAGGCAGGGACAAATACCCAGGGGAGAGTTTGACAGAAAATAAGCTCGTGTATAATGTTGTTTGTTGGGGGTTTTACGTCCTAGCAACATTTAAGTTCATATCAGGACGGGATGGGTCTATAATTGTAGTGAACAAATATAATTGACCGATCCCACACTCATGCCATCTTGATTTTTTTTTTAAAGACGCCTAGTGCTTGCGACCGTTTGAGACCACAAAAAAGGTTAGTCGCAAAGAGGTCATTAGTTCCATTCGAGCACTTCTTGTCAATGTTTGCCACTCTTTGTGTAAACAGACACATTGCTGAGTGTAATAAACCATCAAATTCCCATCACCATAAGCAGACACCAAGGTGAAGGTTGGTTGCTCTGACCCCGCCCTCCCCTTCCCTCTTTCCCCATCACAGAAATCTTGCTCCCAATAAATTTATAATTTTCTGGCACTGCAAAGCTAATGAAGGACTATCGGTTCTTTTTGGTGGAAAATAGACATAAAGAGAAGGGGGGGGGGGGATTAAAAAAAAGCAGAAATCTCATTCAGGTAAGTTTTCCATGAGTCTCTGGCAGTGATAAGGCTATCTAGAGCTGCCCACTTTTGTGTGAGTGGAAATCGATGAAAACAGACCTAAAAAAAGCACTTCTGGTTAGGTTTCCCGCAATTCTCTAGCAGTGCTAAGCCTATTTGGAGTTGTGCGCTTTTTCACAGAAATTGACAAAAATAACCCCCCCCCACACACACACACACATGCAAACAAAGCAGAACTCTCACTTCAAGAAAGTTTTCCATGATTCTCTGGCAGTGTTAAGTCTATGTAGGGCCGTCTGCCTTTTCATTGAAATAAAAAAATACATGAAAAACTTTCATCACAGCACAAAAAGTTATTTTTACTAATTTCTTTAAATCTTTTTATTGCAAGTTATTCAACACAATGGATTGTCAATGGAGCGATCAAATCGGTCAGTCTGGTATAAAGGGGAACAGTAAACTAGTGTCGGTTCTTAATTTTTTAAAAGCATGTCATTTTAGTAGGCTGCACAGGTAGATTCACTGCTTTCATTGCCAATGGTAGAATGCTCACTCCACGATGCAATATGTATGCATCAGTACCCAGAAATAGTAATCTAGGTTTGCAACAACTCACCTAGATAAAAGATTCACCCTCTACTTGTAGTACACGGGTGAATGACAACGTAGTGTAAATACGGGCGAAAATAGCGTTAGTATGGAACAGGAACTAGAAACTGTGGCTCGAGTATCAAATGGCTACCTATATAGGCACAGAGTTGGTGAAATAGGCGAGAATGCAAAAAGACAAGATGGCAGTGCTAGAACGCCGTCGATTTCACTTTTAAAGTCTATTAAACTATATATTTTATTGCATTTTTCAACTCAAAAGTAGCAGGTAAATATGAAGATATATATAAAGAATATATTTTGCTTCTTAAATTAAGAATTTATTCGCTCAGTTAATTTCCCCAGCATGTCAAAATTCTTCGCCAGTTTTTCTAATGGGTTGGTTTTCACCCCTGTACTGTAAGTATGGGGTGAATATTTTATCTACAAGTACAACTCACCATACAATTCACTGTTTTCTGTATAATAGAATTGCCAATTATTATGTCCATTTCTTTTCAAAATGAATCTAGTTCCATAATTATTCCATATTAAAATTGACCGATATTTATTTTTAATTCGGGGGAGGGGGGGGGGGGGAGTGATTAATTCTAGTTGAACCTTGAATGATATTTACAGGAAAAAGATTAAATAGTTCTGTTCGATATTTTATTAATTATAGTTGAAAATGGAAAGATATCTACAGAAAAAGTAAATTTTTGTTGTTCAATATATATATATATTAAAATGTAAAAGTATAATATATATATTCAAATGTAAAAGCACATATATATATATATATATATATATGCTTTTAAAATTTAATTGAATATTGAAAAATAATTATGATGAAAAAGACTACGAAACTGCCTAGTGCCACAAAATCATAGCAGTATTCCCTATTCTTATTGCATTCCATTTCTAGCATCCACTTTAGTCCCGAGATATTTTTGCTAGAACTGTCAGGGAGCTGAAAAAGAGTGATTTTTGGGAGTCTTACATCCTAGCAACATCGATGGTCATATGAGGATGGGTGCTGAAAAGACAGAAGTAAGCCGGCGACGTGGCACTGAGAACATTGTGTTCGTTGTTTTGTAATGTCAGTGGACCTGATCCAACACTTCCTGTAGCTGGACCAGATGGGATGGCCGAATGAGTTGAGCGTCCGTCTCCACTTTTGGTAGATCGTCGGATTCGAACTGGGCCGAGTCAAACCAATGACGTAAATATTTATACTTGTCACTTGGGATATCAGGTCATGGCCCTGGCAGCCTGGTGTCTCAGTGGGGCAGCACTATAAAATCGCCATGAGTGCACACTGTCACAAGTGATATGACCATACATGTTGCCAGGACGTAAAACTTGGTCGTAATGCTCGCATTGCGGTTGATTCACGGCGGAGGAGAACGAGCCACCCCCCCCCCCCCTGGCCCGCCGGGTGATAGAGTTACCAGTTACATTCCCCATCCCCCCCCCCCCCCCCCCCCCCGCTCCTCCTTGATATGTCTGAAAAGAGTTCCCGAAGGGGGAGCCCGCCGGCATTTCACTTTCTACTCTTAGTCTGTCCGTGTCTATGGCTCGCTGGTTGGTCACCATGGAGCAAATAGACATGGTCCTTTGACTAAACTCTCCTCATTTCTCTTTCCTAGACTCTACCCTTTCTATTTCTCCCAGGCATACTTCTCCCCCATACCAGGGGAGTTGTGTGCTTTTGTGGGGCCCTGTACTTTACGCTTCTCTCGCTTTGTTCTCGTTGCTGGAACCACCGCTGCACCCATCTTTACCCGCCCTTCCTCGAAACCCTTGCTGCTGTCTGCTGGATACAAGTGCTCAACTACCGCTGGACCGAAGAGATTCGGTGCCACTCCAAATCTTTGCCGTTACAAAGTTGTAAAGATGTCCCCAGCTTCTACAACACTCCCTACTGAAGATTAATCTTCATCCAAACATTGGGCTGAATTATCGGAGCCTATCTATAAATGTTGCAGTTCTGCAACCAGTAACCGTCGTAAGGTTACAAACTATCCCCAAGGCAAGCAAAGCCTCCAGCCACTCCGCCTGCTGCCCTCCTCCAGGGCCTCACTTTTTCCACTCACTCACCCATGCTTTTTCTTTTCTCTCTTTTCTCTTCCTAGGGTGGAGGGCTCTTCGGGGCTCCTCTCTCGCCACTGACTCTCCCTGGCCTCCCACGCCGGCAGGTCAGGTCCTGGAGTGTGATTACCTTGTTCTCTATATGCCTATGTTCCTATTGTCATTTTATTACCTTTGATCTGATTTACCATGCTTGCATTGTTCCTCCCTGTATGTCATTGCCTCATTTTATTAGTATTCAATCAAATGTTTTTTCTCCACCCCCGCCTCTGTTCCTCCTTCGTCGGGTATCAAACAACCAACCAACTTACTGTAGCCGGTGAGTGCAACACCAGCATCCTCTGTGTCCACCTGGTAGGAGTTGCGTTCACTGAGGAAGTCCTCCTCCATGGGCTGCCAGTTCTCCATCTGCAGCTCCTCATGGGTCTCTACCTCCACGCACCCTGGTGGAGTCGCACGGCGCTCGTCAGCGGCTTTTTTATCTGTAGGCATAACACCAATGTATTGTGTAATTCAGGAAGGGGTGTTAGTTTCTAATGGTACCACCACACACCTTGGTGGAGACTCATGGCACTCGTCAGTGGCTTTTTTAGCTGTAGGCATAAACACCAATGTATTTTGTAATTAGGGAAGGGGCACTAGTTTTCAGGGATGAAAGTGATTTCCGGGAAAAAAAGCGGAAATGCTTATATTCTCCCATAGGTTTATCATTGTCAGGGAATTGCGGAAAATCCCCGGAAGTCGGGTGTCATACATATTGGTATGCGCTGATAGTGCTGTGGCGTTTGAGGCAAGTATTAGTATACGTTGACCATGCTGCAATGTTTGAAGCACGTAATAGTAGTATACGCTGATAGTGCTGAGGCATTTGAAGCATTTATTAGTAGTATACGCTGATAGTGCTGCGGTGTCTGCACCACATATTAGTATAGATATACGCTAATGGTGATGCAGTTTAAGTCAACGTATTAGTATACACTTATAGCTACAGGAAAAATCCCAGAAATCCGCGAAATCGCGGAGATCTTTCATCCCTGAGTTTTAACAACACTCCTTCCATGCACCCTAGTGGAGACACATGACATTCACCAATGGGTTATTTATTTGTAGGCATAAACGGCGATCTATTTTGTAATTCGGAAAGGTGCACTTGTTTTAACAACGCTACTGCCATACCCCCTGATGTGGAGACCCACAACATTCACCAACGGGGGTTGTTCATCTGTCGGCATAAACACCAACATATTTGGTAATTAACGAAGGGATGCTTGTTTCTACAATGCTACTGCCATGTATCCTAGTGGAGACACATGGCGTTCACAAATGGGTTGTTTATCTGTAGGCATAAACACCAATGTAATCTTTAATTAGCGAATAGGCACTTGTTTCTACAATGCTACTGCCATGAACCCTAGTGGAGATGCATAGTTTGTCACCAATGGCTTGTGTATTTGTAGGCATAAACACCAATGTAATTTGTAATTAGCAAAGGGGCACTTGCTTCTACAATGCTACTGCCATGCACCCTAGTGGAGACGCACGGCGTTCAACAAAGGGTTGTTTATTTGTAGGCATAAACACCAATGTAATTTGTAATTATGGAAGAGGTGCTTGTTTCAAGAACACTACAATGCACCCTAGTGGAGAAGTATGGCACACACTCTTCAGTTCTACATCTGTAGGCATAAACACCAATGTATTTTGTAATGCGGGTATTCCGAGTTCTGCTGGTCCCTCAGTAAGGACTACGGCTGACACTCAGCATGCCGGGTTTCAGCTACAGTTTACATGGTAGAAGATGGGGGAGGTGGTGATACACCATGGTACGTTTATCTCATGAAAAAATATTTGCAAGGACAATTTTCACTGCCATTTATATTAGAAACAAATATATGGCAATATGTTTGGGAAGGAAAGTTTGTTTTATTTAACGACGCCTCTAGAGCACATTAATTTTGATCATCGGCTATTGGACGTCAAACATATGGTCATTCGGACATATTTCTTTGGAGGAAACCAGCTGCTGCCACATAGGCTACTCTTTCCGATAAGCAGCAAGGGGTCTTTTATATGCACTTTCCCACCGACAGGACAGCACATACCACAGCCTTTGATGAACCAGTTGTGGACCACTGGTTGGAACGGAAAATAGTCCAAACTACAAATGGGTCCACGCAATATGTTTGGTCATCAGGAGGTGAAGGTGCAAAGTTGAGTTTAACCATGTCAGCCCATAAAGAGATTTCAATTAAGTCCCAGTAGTCTTGACCGAATTGTTGAAAAATCTGAATATGTGATGTTAGTGCAATTAAATTAATATATCTCAAAAACTCTTGAAGTTGATAAACCAAATCAGGTTATCCTAAGCAACTGCATATTTGTGTCATAAACGGAGAGCACGTTGATTGTTACAATGGCCAAACTTTTGTTATCACCTTTTCTCTTGAGACTGTCTGTCTCTCTGTCTGTCTGTCTCACACACACACAGGCAAGCACATCTTATGGATGCACGCGCATGCACACACACCCAAACACATTCAACATTATATCAGGGTCCCTACTCTTGTGGAATTCAAGCCTATTTCAAGGCTGGGTTTGATGGAAATTCAAGACTTTTTTCATTTGGATTTAAGGAAAAAAACAATGACGAATGGCGATTTTGTACTAATTTAGATCAGTGGGGACAGTTTAATAACAATTCAAGGCTTTTCAAGACTAATTACCCAAAATAGGTTAAAAACCACATGCAAGCCTATGATAATGTAAAAATGAGTAGGCTAGTCTAGTACTAAGAGTAGAAAAATATTATATACCAAGAAAATCCAAAAAAACTAACATAGACTACGAACCATACTAAGCAACCACTTACCTGCTACTGTAATGCAGGCAAACAAGCACCTTATCAGCTACTACTGTGTGATAAGATAATGCCACCACTACAGCTGGTCAGCATTGTAAACAAGCCCGAGCACTCGAGCTTATATGCTATGGACAGTATAAACACAGCCTAAAAAAAACCCTAAATAAATCAATTCAAGTCTTTTCAAGGCCTTGAAATGGGGCAAATAAAGTTCAAGACTTTCCAGGCCCCATATGGACCCTATTATATATAACAGCAGCAACACAACAACCTAGGCTGTCCTACCGTGGTGCAGTTGCGGCCGTGACTGGAAGGTAATTTTCGCCCAGCCAAGCCTTGCCAACTCCAGGTTGATGTAGGTGGGAGGCTGCGAACCATCCTGTCCAGAAACCAGCAGCAGCTTCAGCGGTGACTCCAGGCTGCAAGGTGCAACATGACCGCCTCCTTGTAACCACAGTAAAGCTAAGATTCCATATATGTCATATGCAAATGCGAATGTGAATACGAATGCGGCAAAAAGATATTCGCACCGATCCATTGAGCGATCCACTTTGCCATCCATGCATTCGCATTCGCGACCAGACATATGGAAGCACAACTCTGCGCTTACATGCTTTTCCATATTTTGTTGTATTCGCATACTGCATACTGCGTATATGGAATCTCAGCTAAATGCAGTAGTAATCACTACAGCAGCATATTCACTGCTATCAAATGGACAGAGTGAAGACCCTGCATTATGTATTATACAACAGGCATTATTATATTCATGACTATTAACAAGCAACTAGTCCAGACAATGTGTCCATTCAGAGATGAGAGTGAAAAAAAAATCTCGTCCACCCAAAAGAAAAAATTGGTGGTAGAATCCCGTCGAAAAAATCGGGGAAAATAATGAATTTTTTTTCAAAGCCTAAAATGCAGGCAAATTTCGGGGAAATCCGGACAATTCTGTGAGTCCGTGCAGCATGTGACGACCGACCGACCATCACAGCAGCTAAATACCGGCAAGAAAACCGCGGAAATCACGCCAAGGCCTTGCTGCCACCTAGCGGGTTCTGGCAGAACCAACGGCGAATCTCCGTGAAAATGCGGATATTCCGCCATAGGATTAGCATTGTCGGAAATCACGGAAAGGTTTCAACTCTCCTTAATTATGACCATTATCACCTCTGCTGAACTATTTCTAGATTCGGACTAAATTGCTGTCATATATATATTGTCATTTTGTAAACGCAAATCAGTGCATATAAAAGAAATCAGCAGAAATCGGCGAAATCGCCCCCGTATTTCATGCATGTGTTTTACTCATCCTACCACTTTGGCGCCACATGCATGTGTGGACATGACACTGACGGTCGATGTACAGTAACTAATAATATATGTGCTGCACAATTCATGATAGGAATAACTGATCATGCCCTATTATGTATTCTCTCTGCCGCATACAAACATTCAGGTAACCTTTGGAACAGCAACTACTGGAACCGCCTGTGGTAGATAGATCACTTGTACCATCACTCACCCAAATTATGTGTTTGTACTTGTGCCGGCACAGACCCACGTGAAAACACTTACAGCAAAATAGGTAAATAGATAAAAAAAAAATTGATACTTGTCAGTACCTAGCCTGTCATTAGTTGTTTTTATTTTAAGTCCTGGCAACATCTATGGTCTCATCAGGACAGGTACTGACTTGTGACAATGCGCACTCATAGCAACTTTATAGTCTCCCACTGATAGACTAGGCCATCGACACCATGACCCGATTTCAGACTCAAGTCACATTATCCTGATGCTGAGCTAACCAGTCCTAGTAATGCTGAGCGGCAGGATAGTTGTGACAAGTATAATTTTGTAAGTCATTGTGTAAAATTTTCCGATATATGAGATATGGGATATGGAGAACTCTGCTATAATAAATTGCAACTTGTCTATAAAATGGTAAATAGTATGTAAAACCAAACGCATATAAGGTATATGTGGAGTTGGTGATCTATTACTAATTGAGGATAGAAATTGTGTATTAATATAGTATAGAGAGAGAGAGAGAGAGGGTCACTTCTTGACCTGAGAGAGAGGGTCACTTCTTGACATGTGGGACAGTCTTTAGGAAGTTGCCTCACATACCCCCTCCCCTCAAAGAGTTATTCCTCAAAGAGTTATTTATGGATCACTGCACCAGATACAACAGGGCACTGTAGCCAGATCTAACCATGCCTTGGTAACAAGGATATTGAACCCTCATTGGTAGATAGAGGAATGCTTGTTAGGGATTGGAAGACTGGATCATGTGATCACCACCATCTTGTTCTTGAAACTATAATTACAATAAATCAAAGAGTCTCACTCTCCTACCTTTCACTCTTTATCTACTTTCCTTCCTTGCCTGTAGTGATTTGTTATTAGCCTATCTACAACACTCAAACCGCCAGCTGTCGACTTTACAATTGGTTGGACTCAACTGGGACTCAAACTCCTGACCTCCCACAAGGTCCCATGCGCTCCTACCGATTTGGCCACCGCATCCGATCCCTGTCATTACTAGGATAGGGCCAGGACTAATTTGCTCAGCATCAGGATAATGTGATGGGATATCAGGTCATGCTGGTGGTATCTCCCAATGGGGTACTCGATGCATTTAATCCTAGTAAATCAAATTTTGACATGCATCGACCTGATACAGGCTTATAAGCCTAACAAAATCAGAAGCGGATGAGTATGAGTGAGTATAAAAGTTTTCATGAGTATGAGTAGACTAGTATGCATTGTCACAAGTTGATACTCGTCCCGATAATGATATGACCTTAGCTGTTGCTATGACATAAAACTCAAACAAACTCAACTCCAAATTCCTTTACTGCTGTGCTCAGGTTGTTTTTTTCTAGCTCAAAGTGAAAGGATGCAAGGCAGAAACTGAAATCTATTTGACTATGCACTACACTAATGCGTACCTGTATGATTGCGTTGATGCAGACTCAGCGATCCCGGTTAACTGTGTTTCGTATCCGGTGTGCTCTTCAAACCATTTGATGGCCACCCACAGCCACCCATCGGTGGCATCATATGTGGCCCCCTCCATGTCACCCCTTACAGGTTCAATAGTGTCAAGGCTGCAGCATACTGCCTGTGCCGGAATCTCAAGCAGCTTCCCCATGATGGGATAAATGTCCTCCAGCGAAACCCACTCGTGATTTCCAAAGTCCACATAAAGCACCTGCACCAAGTGCTTCTTCTCGGGTGTGCTATTCCCAGAGGTGTTTGCAGCCGTCAAAACCTCAGCGCGATAGAACTTGCCATCTTCTTCGAACCGCACAACACATGCATCACGGACGTCGAGGTGCTCGCTGCGGAAATAACACTGCATTGTTTTGAGATTGGCCTTTGAGTAGTATATTTCAAGGTCATCTCTAAGCTGGTCGAGCTGCTCTTGTGTTTGTGATGAGACCATGTGTATGAAGAAGCGGTGTGGTGACTGGATGAAAGCCATTAGCAGCTTGATGGAGAAGTCCGGGGCCTTGATGGTTACCGGAAGAGATGGGATCTGCCCATGCTGGTGGTTGCTCAGAGGCTGGTCAAGAGGGGACTTGCATCTAATTGCGTAGGTCCCATCGGATGCATCACTATGTGCTGTATGGCCACTTGAGCAGTCACCCTGTCCCTTCTTAACATCACACCGGTAACTGTGAGCTTTGCGAACACCAGTGGACTGCTCGCTGTGCGCTTTATGAACATCAGAGCAGTCACTCTGGCTTATCCCACTGAATGACCGCTCACTATAGGCTGGATCACTACCATGCCCCTCACTGTTCCTCTTACTTGGACCGTATGATCTTCGGTGTCGTTCCGATTGCCTTTGTCCTCCTTTGTGACCAATTCGGTGCCCAGACGGTTCTGCGTTCTTTGTATTTTCCTTGCCGTCAGCCTCCTGTCGCTGGTCCTCAGCCAGTGTGCTCCACACATTCCTAATGGGCTGCAGCCTCGGGTCTCCAATAAGGCGTTCAATGAATCCAGTCTTTTCAATGCACATCACCTGCTCGTCGACAGTCACTTTCCGTGCCATCTTGGACTCAAGGAGCATTGCGCTGATGCTGATGAGGTCTTGGATGGTGGATCCTGAGCTTGTTACAATGGGCAGAGACCTGGGCAGGTAGATATCGACAAACCACATCAATGTCTGGCTCACTGGGCAGCACTGGAACACTGCCCGCAGAGTTCCCTGTTGTTGCGCAAGCATGTTTAGCACCATCTTTGACACTTGCATGTCCCAGTCCTTACCGTCCGCAAAAGGCACCACCTGAAAAAGTTCATATTCTATTCAAAACTGTTTACATAGTTTGATCCAGTTGTACCCTGAATTGGAGGAGCATTGCTATTTTATTTTATTTGAACAAAAATAATTGAACCACTATGAATTTATTCATATACCAGCTGTCATAATAAAATGCATATACTGAACCCCATTAAAAGTTTCACCTTAATTACTTTGATTATGTTAGGCTAAGTTTTGTTGGTTTTTTTTTTAACCTTTAAGAAAGGGAGTGCCCAAAATACATCCACAAGTTACATGTGCTTACAGGCCGAAAGTGCCTGAATGCACCCACCATATCTCTTACATCTCATACCAAGTAATACCAAGGAAGCTAAATTTAGTATCATTTGAAAGAGAAATCAATTTACTTTCACATAAAATCAACTTGATTTGTCAATGTTTTTTTTAGATATATTGAATTTAATTGCACTAACATCACATATTCAGATTTGTCGAACAATTCGGTCAGGAATCTAGGGACTTAACAATTGGAATCTCTTGAGGCATGAAAGGGTTAATTATAAATTATAAATGTGTTTCAAAGAAGTTAATATACAATAAATCAAGACTTGGGGATGCAGATATCGGCGGAAGTTTCCAATGCGTGGGAATTCCTCGTTAATTCAGTTTTGATTTTACAGGGTTCCCACTCTTTTTCAGGCTTCCTTTTAAAACTTTTAAAGTACCTTTTAGGAAAATTTAAACTGATCCACAGCTTTTTCAGCATGCAATAACTCCAGGTTCGATGTATGCTCCACTAGTCTTATTGCCCATCAGGTGGCGAAAAATCCCAATGTAATCTTTGGAGGACAGCCATGGTTGGCCTAAAAATATTGTCTGTCTGCAGTAATCCTTAGAAAATATTTCAAAATTACACCAAAAGTCACCTTTCAAAGAACAAGTGTTCAGCCTTGATATAAGGACAGGTTGCAAAACAAAAATTCATAAGCCTACCTATAATTACTGCATAAAAAAATTAACTTGACCTAACAACAAAAATAGCTTAAAGCGCAAGGTACGTGGTGAAAAAGTCAGTCGAAACAAAGTTAATTTCTGACGTCAACATGCTTGGTGCTACATATGAATCAAATTCTTCATGTTTTTGTCTAATTTCTACTGACTTACAACACTTGTTGTATAATTGTAGGACTTTTCTGTACTTAATTTTCGCATTTTCAAATATTGGTCCCTTTTAGTTCTTTTATGACCAGTAGGGCCTACTGTGGTACAGGTTCTTGACAGAACTGAAGGCTAAGGGAGCAAACCCTAAACAGAAAACCATGTCACTGTGGCAGCATTAAGGGCGGTTGATGTATGGAACTCCCAACATCTCCCGACCAGCCACTGCAGGGACAAATAGTTTTGCGCCTGTCTTGACATGTTCTTGCCAGTGTGAGACCTCTATTTACTCCCCGAGAGAGTGCCGCTGGTAACTTGCAAAAGCCAGCAGCACTTCTTTGCAGGCAGCTTTCATGAAATGTGTGGACTGGAGACCTCATGAGGATGTCATCAGACAGGCTACCAAAGCGGATCCTCTATTCTCAACTGTCTTCTGGTTATAGAAAGAGAGGGCGCCCTCGTCTCTGGTTCAAGGATACCATCAAGAGAAACCTGAAGCTGAGAGACATTAAAACCGACTCATGGATGCAACTCTCACAGCAGAGAGCTAAATGGAGAGCAGCAGTCAAGTAACAAAAGCAGTCTTTGTCGCATCGCGACCGACAGCATGATGATGATGAGGGCCTACGAACCCTGTTTTAAAGGAAAGCTTTAAGCACATAATCCATAGCCGTCTAAGTATAGCAAATACCCACCTCTGCCAGGGCACAGGGCACTGCATTGGCAGGCATCGTTGTGAATTTCTTCGTCAGTGGTCGGATGTCCTTCAGATGGCGATCCTCCCGATTCCCAAAGTCAACGTACAAAACGTTAAATTTCATGTCTTCAGCTGTACACAAAGAAAACAAAAGCAGGCGACAAAAAAGCCCACCAAAAAGAAATGTTATTTTATGATATTAAAAATGATGTAAAAATACATTTATCCACCTACTGGCATGTATCATACCACTCAGTGTGTCCAGGCCAGGACCTATGTTCTTACTATATGATATAATTTCTAATGACGTCACTCAACAACTGGACTTTTCTCCATTTCACGCATGCTATCGGAGCAGTTTCTTTGGACTTTTTAAAGCCCAACAGCTTTCCCCCAAATCTGGCTGTATTTTAGATATGAAACCAGTCAAATCAGGTACAGAAATATATAGACATGTTATTTGAAATTCACCACTGGGTTTATTTAATAAGGAATCTACCTCTAGAATATTTATTTTCATAGTTTGCTTTTTTTGCAACTGCAAAGTGATAAACAAAGACACTGCATTAATTTATATATGTTAAAATATGATACTGGGTACCAAAAGTGTGACATTCATCACATGGACACCAAAGGTCAAAACCCACTGAAAATCGGACACCAAAGGTCAAAACCCACTGAAAATCAATCAATGATTCACATTTACTTCAAGAAGATTAGTTATCATGTCAAATAGACATTATCCTAGCAAAAATATATGTTTTAAAGTTGATTTGGATTCACCATGTTCCTTTAATTCACTGTTTGAAGTGACATTCGTCACAAAACGGACTCAAAATATCCATTGGATTGTTATTGCAAAGTTTAGTCATTGAAACTGAAAGAAAACATGGCGATCTTATTTATTCATGCTGTTGTGTGAGCCTTTAAACGTTTGTCACCACAACGGAAATTAATTATCCTTGCAATTATTTTTTTTAGTATAGGTGATTCGGTTATTTCATATGCCTCCTGCACACACGGTGACTCCATTATCAGTTCTTAATGACTAAAAATTGCAGATTCAAATATTACCAGTCAGAAATGGCATCTTTTTGGTTACCATTTTGATGGGTTTTTTTAAAGAAGAAAAACGTCCATAAGATTAAAGTTTTTAAATACACATGTCAAGTTGCCTGAGGTATGTCTCCTATCCCTAAACAATATGTTAGAGAAAAGATAAGTGATATTAAAACACAGATAGCTGTGCTAACACAACATGAAATGTAGGTGTCTGCATTCTCCCCAGCATCGTATTTTTTTTCATATATAGTATAACATCACCATTAGCAGTAGTATTGTCGTTTCTTTTCAAAGCATAGATGTTCTAGAGTTATGATTCTATGGGTTTTATTTTTACAATGTTTTTGAAACATTGGATGGGAACACACAGTGTCAAAAACAACTGAAATATACTAGGGTTGAGTTTGAATGCAGGGACAAATAGTTTTGCGCCTGTCTTGACATGTTCTTGTCGGTGTGAAACCTCTATTTGCTCCCCGAGAGAGTGCCGCTGGTAACTTTCAAAAGCCGGCAGCACTTCAACACTTTTGCAGGCAGCTTTCACGAAATGATGATGATGATGATGATGATGATGACAGTTTGAAAATGATCAATTTAATGAAAGTATTGCTCCCATTGATTGATTTCTATGCAAAACATCAGTCTGCTATCTTGCCAACCAGACCATTCGAAAGTGTGAGTCACTAGTCCATTTATATTATATAGCCTGGTGTAAGGTGAACAGATACTACTGGTGATGCACGCACAACTTCTTCAGTTGCGGCAGGTTCGGGTTCAGTCCACCAGCCGGCGCCTCTGTCCGGCCGAGGCTCCTCGTGTGCGCGGCGTGACAGCCCACTCACTTCATCGCTTGATGTCAGGTGGAACGGTTCACCCCCCCCCCCCCCCCCCACACGCAGCTCTTTTTCAATACATATTATACCAAATATATATATATATATATATATTGATTATCTATATATGGAACTCTACCCACGTGTACGTAGTGTGCGTACATAATATACATTCTTTAATACATAAAACCTCTCTAAATCGACCAACCTTGGGACCGACTTTAAGTGTATAGTTGAGACATACTAGCTGTTTTACCGAGTCCTATAGCCTCGGCTGATTTTAGTACAGGGAGATGTAGCATTTCCGGTCGAACAATGTTTACCCTATTTACCGAAATTATGTCTATCTTACTTAATCTCTTTGGTGGCCCGAAGCACGGTCTACCCCCAGCCGAGGCTATAGGACTCAGTAAAACAGCTATTATGTGTCAACTATACCACAGGTAAGTCTCACATAATTAATCTATTTCACCTTCTCCCCTAGCCTCCTGGCTAATTATAGCACAGGGAGATGTTTACGTAATCATAATTTCGGTTATTTCAATTATTACAATTGCTCATAGTTATTTCAATATGTTCAATTACATTTGTGAATCTACTTCCTAATAAGTTTCGGGGCCATATCTTGCCTGTCCACTTTCGTATTGTAATGTTTAGCGAAAGCCTGAGAAGTCTTCCATCCCGCATTGTTAAGGATGGTTTTAATGGAAACTCCTAAACTCCTCACATTAGACGCCACTGCTCCCCTGGTGGAATGTGCCGTGTATTTGTCAATGTTAATGCCTGCTTTAGACATCACTTTCAGAGTCCATCTTTTAAGTGTGTCACTTGCAATGGGACCGTAAGGTTTTATGTAACTTAACAATAACTGGTTATTTTTTTCTTAATTTCTTAGTACGAGATATGTAGGCTTTAATAGCCCTAACAACACAAAGTTTTCTGTTATCATGGAACGTTTTCAGTGTAATCGAGGATAACGGGTCTCCTAACCTGTTTCATTTTAATAGTTTGGAAAGTTCAAACGTAATTTCTTCTCTCGAAATTTCAATCTTATCTATGCTTAATGCTATAACAGTTTGTCCTCTGTGACCCGTAATCAGAAGGATTAGGATAGCTACCTTAAATCCTAAATCTCGTAAGGCCAGATCATTATGTGGCCAATCTTTGAACAACTTAAACACAAGTGACACATATTTTGGTTTGGGCGGATTTCGCTCATAAACCGATCTTAGAAATCAATGGATAACATAATGCTTACCAACTGTTTGCCCTTCTATTCTAGGTAGGACTATCAATAGGGCACAACCAGTCATAAACCGATCTTAGAAATCAATGGATAACATAATGCTTACCAAATGTTTGCCCTTCTTTTCTAGGTAGGACTACCGATAGGGCACAACGGGCTGTATTAATAGCTCCAAAACCTAGCCCATCATCTTCTAGAGTTTGTAAGAAACGTAATACTTGAGCCAAAGAAGGCTTTAGACTATCAATTTTTGCTACTAAACAAAACACTTGCCATTTCCTTGAATAGTTTGCATAAAGTTTAACTGTTCCTGGTCTCCACGCTGATGACACCAGTCTCTCTAACATAACTTTATCGATACCGTAAGGTTCCAAATGTTTTCTCAGAAGAGGAATGCCACCAAGGGGGTGGAACTGAAGTTTCCTCTTCTTGCCAGCGGCCCGCTGTGGGTCAGGTTATTTGGCGCCCCTTGGAACATGATGTGGTGCCTGGCCCAACCCTTCGCTGCTGCCAGCCAAGGTTGGGTTTCCCACAGGGGTGCCACCAGAACTGCTGTGGCCCCGTCCTGGTGTAGCTTTCGGGCCACTCGGCCCACCAAACTGAATGGGCGAAAAGCATAAAAGGAATGGTTACCCCAGTCGAAGCTGAAAGCATCTACTCTCCAAGCCTCCGGTTCTGGATGCCAGGAGACATACTTCCCTAGCTTAAAATTCCTGCATGAAGCGAACAAATCTATCTCTGGTGTCCCCCAAATGTTACAAATTTGTTCAAAAATTTGGAGGCCGGGGGGGGTGGGGTGGGGGGTGGGGTGGGGGGGGGGGGAGAGACTCCATTCTAAGTGGTCATGAAAACATCTGCTATGCCTGTCTGCCACTACATTATCTTTACTGGGTATGTATTGTATGGTCAGCCAGATATTATCTCTGGCCTCAGCCCATTGCCAAATCTGTTTAGCTAACTCGTTGCACTTAACTGATCTTGTACCACCCATTCTGCGCACGTAAGCGAGTGCTGTTAAGTGGTCCGTAAACAATTTTACATGAGATTTCCTGGTTGTTGCTAGGCTGCGCAACCCCAGAAGATTGGCTTTCAGTTCTAAGACATTAATGTGGTCATCTGCTTCTGTAGTCAACCATCTGCCTCCTGTGTCCCTGCTACCCTCCTGGGCTCCCAGCCCTCGAGTGAGGCATCTGTGCTTATTTCTAGCTCTACTTCTTCTAGCTGCATTTGCTGTGGTGTTCCCTTAATATTGGCTAGCCACCAATTTAAATCCTCCATCCCATCTTGTGAAATGATCATATTCCTATCAAATTTCCTTTCGCTAGTTTAAGCGCACTGTTTTTTTAAATTATCTATTTCCAGAGATTTAATGTGTGCTCGTGCATATTTCAGGCCCTGAGCATAAGTGATCATGATCCCTATGATTGCTGCTACTCTCCTGATTTTTACTTTCTTTCTTATTTTTAAGATACTAGTTGCAAAGTCAACAAAGTTCTCTATCTTATCTTTAGTTAGTGAAACTTCCATCATGATGTGGTTGAGATTGAACCCAAGAAATTTAATTTCTTGTGTAGGTTTAAAGATAGATTTCTTATTGTGTACTCAGAACCCTGCTTCTGTGAGTTCTGTCTTAAGAGCCTGTAATGCTAACTGGCAACCCTTTTCTGTGTCAGAAATGATGAACGAGTCATCTATATAAGGGAAAGAAATAACCCCCCATTGGCTTAATCTTGCATAGATTGGCTTCAACAGCAGGGATGAAAGTAGTCTTCGGGGAAAAAAGCGGAAATGCTGATATTCTCCCATAGGTTTACCATTGTCAGGGAATTGCGGAAAATACCGGAAGTCAGGTTTCAACTAACCTTGTTGTTATTACATTATCGCCCATAACAAACACTTTCTTGTTAGATTCGATGTTCTACCTACATCTAAGGTCATATAAGAAAGGGATTCGAACCACCCAACTTGTGTCATATACATACAATTCTTTTGAATTTTGTTTGACATTAATCGGTGAATATAAACAATCCCGGAAATCCGCGAAACCGCGGAGATCTTTCATCCCTGCAACAGTTTAGTGAATAACCGAGGGCAAACTGACAGCCCATTGGGCATACAAGTGTATTCATACAATCGATCTTTCCAAACAAACCGCAAACATTTAAAAAATGAAAATCTACCGAGACTGAAGAGTAAGCATGTTTCAGATCTATGCTCCCCATCCATGCTCCCTGCGTTGTTAAATCTAACGCCGTTTTTAACGAAAACATTTTAAAATGTTCAAAAGTCACATGTTTGTTTAGTTCAGTAAGATCCAGTATTACTCTGGATTTTCCATTCGGCTTGTTTCCCAGGAAGATATTAGAGATGACTTCCCCTTTATTGCGACCTGTTTCTACAAACAGACCTTCCGAAAGCAATTTCTCTACTTCTAAGTCAGCCTTTCTCTCCTCCCGTTTACCAAATTTGTAAACCCTTGATACCAGTGTACTTCTCAGCACCCTCACCAATGACTTCAGTAGGTTTAAAAGTATCAAAGTGGCCCGCCAAGGCTGTCCTCAGCAAGGACCGCACACGCACAGAACTTTTAGGATCCAGGATTTTCTTTTTGGAATCCTTCGCTAGTCTCTTCTCCATGACAACATCAGCCTTGTCATCTGAGTCTGAGGAAGGGAAAGAAGACTCAGACGAGTCTGAAGAAGAGGAATGTCTCTTCTTAGATTTCTTTTTCTTCTTGTGCTTTTTCATCTTCTTGGATGTGACCTTAGGTCGCTGATATATGTCTCCTTCGGACAGCCCCGACTCAGATGCTGTAGAATCTGAGTCGTGTTTTGCTTTCTTTTTCTTTTTCTTTGATTTCACTGGCACACAACGTGTGGTTTGCTGTGACACCACTGACACCGCCCCACCCGAATCACTATCGGAAATGTCATGGGTCCATGTAGGATTATGAGTGTCTAATTGTTGTTGTATTTTCCACGCCAGTAGTTCGTCCAGGCGTGCCTCTATTGCTGGGTCAAGTCCCGACTGCAGTGCTCCACTTGCGCCTGGTACGGGGTCAACTAGTGCCATTACATCAGGTCTGTCTAACCTACTTGCTACTGCATGCATGTCCGGGTGACTCGGACTGTCATCAGGATCGTCGTCTGATTGGGGGTTTGCCGGTGGTACCACCGGTCTGCGCTGTTTGGCCGCCATCTGTAAAACCACGACTATTATTAGCAAAAGTTCCCAGAACATAAAAACAACTTCTAACAGTCCGAAAATCCCCTCCTAAAACCCCACAAGTAAGGAAAAACCTCCTACTAAAATTGTTAAGGCCTACTACAAAATATTTGGGCAGCAATTCCCCTTATTTTTGTGTAAAATATACATATATAGACATATATGTATGCACTAGTGTACACAGCGTCTCCGCATAACTGTGCCGAGGAGCCTATCACTCGTATCGGTAGCCAAGTAGCAGAGCTACCCCGAAACTCAACCAGAACTGAGCCCCACACAAAAACCAAACGAACAAAAACACCAGTGGCTCAAAAACAACCACCCCACAGGGGACTGACGTTGGCAATTCGTCTGGTTGGTTGTCTCGGGTTCGCCCATGAGGGTGGGCGCGGCCATGCCATGAACCGACAACTTGGCCGGCATTCAGTACGCCGGTCAACACAAAAATATGTGGCTACCCAACACTAGTAATTAACAAAATACACAAAAAGGGCCCGACTGGCCCCTAAAGTAGCCACCATATAAACTAAAAGGAGAACTCTCACATAAAAAAACGAGTAATGAAACAAAGTTCTCGGCTCACCTTTCCTACGTCCGCTCTCGGCGAGTTGGAAATGCAAATTGTTCGACCGGAAATGCTACATCTCCCTGTGCTATAATTAGCCAGGAGGCTAGGGGACGAGGTGAAATATATATATATATATATATATATATATATATATATATATATATATATATATCCATATATATATATATATATATATATATATATATATATATATATATAGTATAGTTATACGAGTCTTACCTTGGTACAGATGATGGATAACTGTTGTTTTACCGAGGTATAAGCCTCGGATAGATGTGGGCTAGGGAGAGGTAAGCACGTCCGGTACCAGCAATCTTAACCTACTTATTGAGGATAAAAATGACTTTCAAACAATGGATACTATTACTTTACCGAAAAGGTACACCAACGGAATAGATGTGGCAGGGTGTGGCGGGAGGGCCCTAGCCCACATCTATCCGAGGCTTATACCTCGGTAAAACAACAGTTATCCATCATCTGTACCAAGGTAAGACTCGTATAACTATACTATTTTACCTCGGTAAACAGCCTCAGGCTAGCCTCAGGCTAGGGAGACCTTTACATAATTCATTTTTATCCTTAATATCATTCTTTCTTATTATTATAACATTCTAAATTTTTGTTCTCACCTATTCTTGTTAGTTGGCGAGAAGACGCTTTGCAACGCCGGTAGGCTTTTCTAGTCGTTTATTATAATGTTTTGCAAACGACTTAGCCGTCTTCCAGCCTGCATGCGCTAGTATTCTTTTCACAGAAATACCAAGCACCCGTGCCTTGGAGACCATGGCTCCTCTAGTTGAGTGGGAAGAGTATTTACTCGTATCCACTCCAGCCAATTTCAACACCGTAATTGTCCATCTGGCAAGTGTGTCTCGTGAAATCGCCTTATGTGGCTTTATAAAGCTCACTAATAGTTGTTGTGATGCACGTAAATCCTTTGTCTTGTATATAAGCCCGTATGGCCGACACAACACATAATTTCCGATCATTCGGAAAACAGTCAAAGTGAACCGTTGATAAAGGGTCACCTAACGTGTTCGTATTTAAGCAATTTTTCTAAATCAAACGTAGCTTGTTCCTTGTCTATTTCTAATCCAGTTAAGGATAAAGCAACAATCGTCTGTCCTCTGTGTCCGGTTACTAACAATAACAGGACCGCGACCTTAAAACCTAACTGTTTTATATCTAACCACGAGTTGTGAGGCCAAGCCTGAAACAACTTAAATACTATAGAAACATCCCAAAACCGACTATACTTTGGTTTTGGAGGATTCCTTTGATAAATTGAACGAAGTAAATAACAAATAACATAATGTTTTCCAACTGTTTCGCCATCAATTCTAGGTAATATAATTGATAACGCACACCTCGCCGCATTAATCGATCCAAAGGAAAGTCCTTCATCCTCTAGAGAACGAAGAAACCGAGCTACTTGTGAAATCTTTGGATTTGTTGGCTTAACTTTCATTAACAAACAATGTACACCCCATTTCTTTAAATAGGTTGTATACATTTTGACAGTTCCTGGCCTCCAGGCATCCGATACTATCCTATCCTCAGTAATTCTGTCCAATCCAAATTGCTGTAGCTGCTTCCTTAGAAAAGGAATGCCAATAGGGGCGTCGTTGACACGTCGCCGTGAACCACTAGCGGTCTGTGGTGCGTCAGATTCCCGAGTTTTCTTGGGAATCGTATACGATCTTTTGCCAGTTGTGAAACTGCTGGCAGCCAAGGTTGCGTGTCCCAATCGGGCACCACCAGTATCGCATGTGTCCCTTCCAAGCCGATTTTTCTCACTACTCGGCTGATAATGCTAAATGGTGGGAAAATATAAAAATAATTATTTTCCCAGGTAATAGCAAACGCATCTACTTTCCAAGCATCCGGTTCAGGATGCCAAGAAACATAACAGGGTAACTTGTTATTATTTCGTGATGCAAATAAGTCAACTTCAGGTGTACCCCATTTTTCACAAACGAAGTTAAACAAATGTGTAGAGAGAGACCACTCTAAATGGTCATGGAAATTTCTACTTTTATAATCTGCAAGTGTATTTTGTGACCCTGGAATATGCGCTACAGTCAGCCAGACTTGTTGAGCCTGTGCCCAGTTCCAAATCAGTTTAGATAACTGATTGCAAGACTTTGATTTGGTTCCACCCATGTTACGAATATATGCCATGGCAGTAGTATTATCAGTTAGTATTCTAACCTGTGATTTATTTATCTTTACTAAACTACGTAAGCCCAGATAAATAGCACGCAATTCTAGTGCATTAATATAGTCTGATTTTTCATCATCAAGCCATCTACCTCCTGTTGTGACCCCATCTCGATGAGCTCCCCAACCTTCTAACGAAGCATCAGTAGTAATTACTGTATTAGGTTCCGCCATGCGGATTGGATTTGGTGAACTTGCTATATGTTGCATCCACCATCCAATATCCTGTAACCCTTCTTGCGAAATAAACATCTTTCGCTCAAAATTGCCTTTAGTTCGTGCTAACGCTAAATTTTTATCTATTTCTAGCGACTTAATATGGGCCTTCCCATATAACACAGCAGGTGCATATGATGTCATTATGCCAATAAGAACAGCAACCTGTCTAATTTTAGGCTTTGATAACTTAATAAGCTGAGTCGCTGTAGTCATAAACTTAATTAGTTTTTGTTCTGTTATCGACACTGTAAGGGACTGTGTATCCAGAATAAACCCTAAACATTTGAGTTGTTTTGTTGGTTTAAACACTGACTTTTGTTGATGTACATAAAACCCCAATTTAGTGAGTAATGCACATAAATCCAAAACTGCATTCACACAACCAATTTGTGTTGATGCTATAATAAAAGAATCATCTATGTATGGAAACATTATGTGACCCTTCCTCGCCATTACCGAGAAAACAGGTTTAAGCAATTTAGTAAATAAACGAGGCGCACAAGCTAAGCCATTCGGCATGCAGGTAAACTCATAGAGTTGGTTATCCCAAATAAATCGAAGAAATTTTCGGTATTGTTCCATTATGGGAAGCGTATAATATGCATCCTGTAAATCAACACTAGCCATCCACGCATCTGGTGTAATCAGATCTCGTGCCGTATCTAGAGAGAACATTTTAAAATGTCGATATTCCACCCTTTTATTAAGGATTGTTAAATCCAGGATCATTCGAACATCACCATTAGGCTTCGGTCTCGAGAAAATGTTTGAAATAAACTGTCCTGAACAGTGTGTCACTTTTTGTATAATTCCTTTCTCAAAGAATTTATGTACCTGTTTAGTTAGTGCTTCTCGTTCAACTGGTTGAATGTTATATGGAAAAGGTATTATACTTTGTACAGGAATTTGTGTGAAGGGAATGTGAACACCCCTAACTATTTTTATAATTTCTTGGTCACTAGTAATTTTGTGCCACTCAGAAATATGATTACTAATATTACCAGCCACAAAGTTGCTTACAGTTTGTGTGTTTTTAGAGGCTGCAGGGACTTGTAAAGTTTGTGTTTGGACCTCTACTTGGACCCGCCCCTGGGGAAAGGTCTCGACGAGTTGAACCCTCGGCCTATTGGCCGTGCGGTGTTGTCGGTCCAGCCTGGGCGAGCGCCCCGGCCCCGAAACCCTTGACCGAAGTTTGAACTCGGTCTGGTTCCTCTGGTGAACCGTCGTGGACGAAAATCCCCTCGTGACTTTTTGAAACGAGGAGCTTCCTGTTTCTTCTTGCCATCCATGTTTTTGCCACTCTTGGCTGCAGTCTCTACCTCTTTATAGAGGTATTGTAGTTGACCGCCAAACATCTTGGTGTTATCTAAAGGTTTCCCTTTAATCGGCTCTGGAGCAAGATAAAGCGTAAACTCCTTCCCCTCATTATCGGTAACCTTCTTAGAGCGAGCCACTTCCTTGCCAGCATCTGTGCAAACTGACTTGAAGACATTTTCATATCTTCGATACGACAGGTAATTACCTGCCGCCGCTAACACTGCAATGCCTTTGTCCATTGTCTTAGCCAAAGACGAGAACTTATTTTCACTCTGCATCCTATTAGCCACAGGAACAATAGCTGTTAGGGTAGCCAACACTGCCTTATGCACTGTGTGCAACACATCCTCAAACTTCTTACGGTCATCCGTCATATTGACATCCCGATCCATTTCTTTAATGATGGAGTTGGGAACACCCTTTATGCCTGTTAACTCATCTCCTAACTTGGAGATAACCTCCGCCGGTTTGAACGTGCGAAAATGACCATTCACGGTCTCGCGCATAAGCGTAGTGGTTTTAACCCGCTTAGCCTTTGGCTTCTCCACCTTCTTAGCCACTTTAGTGCCAATGTCCGCATAGACCCCTTCATATATGGTGTCTGAGTCTGATTCCGTAGAAGTAGACTCAGTGGACGAATCAGAAGAAGAATATTTCCTCTTCCTCTTCTTCTTTTTGGACTTAGTCTTCCGCTTTTTGCGAAAACCAGTCTCTGCCCGCTCCTTGGTGAATTCATCACCCGAAGAAATCACCTGTTTCTTCTTCTTCCTCCGTTTAGGAGAAGGAGGAGGAGGAGCCTTAAGCTCCACCGCTGAGTCTGTGTCCAAGAAATCCTCATACGAATCCTCTTGGACACTCGGCCTACGCCGCTTCCGAGACACGGGCGATTTGGAAGTCAAGATGTGGCTTTCCAACCGTGCAAAGCGAGCCTCCCAATCTGGAGGCGCAGGCACATCAGGCACTGCGTCCTCGTCCGGGTCGGAGAGGATATGCGCCCGGGGCTGTGTCGACGGCCCTGCCGACAACACAGGTGAGGAGTCGTACTCCTCGTCCACTCCACTCGGAATTTGCTTGTATGTAGACTAATTTTGCCGGAGCAACCCAACGACACGTTATCCAGTCGTGAGTTGTATATGCTAATTGCTGGTACCGGACGTGCTTACCTCTCCCTAGCCTGAGGCTGTTTACCGAGGTAAAAAATATATATATATATATATATATATATGAGTCAGCATCACGAAAAGAGGCCAATTGGGGAAAGTTGTCGGCGTCAAGCAGTATAATTATAATTTAGCATTGACAGAGGTGCTGGAAAGTCCTTAAATTTATCCTGAATGTAAAGGTCGAGAAAATACAAAAACCGTATTTGTTTCTAGGATAATTTAAAATAAAACAAAGAAATGCACTACACTTTAAGAATTCCGATGCCGACATCCGTTAAAGTTGTCGGCGTAGATCAGTATAATTATGGTTTAGCATTGACAGAGGTGTTGGAAAGTCCTTAAATTTATCCTGAATGTAAAGGTTGAGAAAATACAACAACCTTATTTGTTTCTAGGCTAATTTAATATGAAACAAAGAAATGCACTACACTTTTAAGAATTGCGACGCCGACATCTTCAATTGACCACCGATTGGCCCATTTGCGTGAGGCTGACTCATATACATATATTATTTACATATGCAGCATAACCCCGTTAAACCAAACTTGAAGGGACCCCAGGAATTTGTTTGGATTAACCGATCATTGGTTTAACCGAGCTGTGGTTTTGACTTTGAGTAAGCGTGTATTGCACATGTAATATATACAATGTATGTGGACACTTTGATTATTGTTTTTTTATGTACGATCAGTATAACCCCGTTAAACCAAGCTCGGTTAAACCAAACAATCGGTTAATCCAAACAAATTTCTATGGTCCCTTCAAAATACTACCATTTATCATATAAAAATGTTGGTGGGGTCTCAGATGACCTTATAACCACATGAAAGTTTGGTTTAACCGTACCGGAAGTGGCCTGAGGTCCGAAAGTTTTGTTTGGATTAACCGACAATTTGGATTAACCGACTTTTGTTTCACCAACTTTTTTTTATATGATATATGGTAGTATTTTGCCGGGCCGCGGAAAAAAGTTTGGATTAACCGATCATTTGGTTTAATGGGGTTATACTGTATATAGATATATTTATACGTACACTAAAGCAGGAACGTAAAAGTTCGATCTGGACTGTTCTAGCATCCATGATCATACCCTACAACCCATCGCCAAATGTGTTTCAAATCTTTCAATGGTTTAAAAACACAAACCAAAAATTTAATTTGTTTTAAAAGAGATCAAAGTGTTGACGCGTCAGCCAGCCTAGGCTCAACCACATTCACCTGTTTGTTAAATTCCTTATAAAATTAAAGCTGCATAACCTGATGAAAGCATGACATTTCCTCAACCAAGACATGTACAGGTGCCTAGATTTGATTCTATACTTATGTACTGAAGTGATCATTAAACATTTATTGCACCATGACGCTCTGATGCTACACAGCTATGCTCGAAAATGGTTAAACAAAGCCAATGTCCAGCATTTCGGTGTGCACACCAAAATTAATATTACATGCCTTCACTTCAAATACATTCAAAGCTTAACTGTTTACAATCGAACTTACTTCAAACTAAAGTTAAGTAGATTATAATGATCAGCCTAATATATTCATCTTAAAAATATGGCAGAAAGCTAAAAAAAAAACACCAAAAAACATCAGATTATGCAACTTTAATAATACTGTGCAAAATTGGCTTACATTTGTTGGCATAGTGGACTTGCGTGACGATAGCCCGGTACCAGGCGTTGTTGCGAGAGAAGCGGGCGCACACATTCATGCCTACACAACATGTCTCCGGTGTCAACAGGTTGTACGAATCCCAGTTCTCGAGGCTGAAAACAATGATTAATTAACTTTACTCTGTGAAATGCCAGCAACTGTGTCTAAAAGTTTTGTTAAATGCAAGATGGATCAGATTAGCATATATAGCTTAGCGAATATAAAGAAATTAAATCACCACACCACACCACTAAAGCCCCGGTCACACTACGACGTATGGCGTTAGCGTGTGCATAACGTTTTGAAATAAAAATCTAATTTAAATAGGTCGGCATTCGCCGAAGTGTTCATGCTGTGGGCGGCCCGCACAACATATGAAACATATACAGAGCGTATGGCTGGTGTATAGCGACGTATACACAGCGTATAGCGACATATACGCGGGACGTGTAGTGACAGTTGGGAGTCGACAGTTTCAGCGTATAACTAACAAACAGCGATGTATGGTCAACGTATGCCTAGCGTGTCAACGTGTGCGTAGAGTGTGCCTAACGTATGCATAACATATTCATGATGTATGCGAGCACATTTAGGCCACACCCTGGTGATCGGTCACCGATGGGTATAAATACCCCAGAGTTTTGGCTCTCTCCACACAAAGCCAGCATTGCTAACAAGAAGAACATCATAGCTTCAGCTGCCTGCAGGGCTTCTATGACTACAGGCCTAGGGTGTGGGAGAGCCAGGAAGGAGAATCTGCCAGCAACACCATCACCATCTCCAGTGTCATCACCTGCCTCCTCACCACACCACTCTCCATCTAGACAGCCTGAAGAGATGGAGATGGAGTTTGAGACGCAGAGGCAGAGACAGACAAGCCCCCACTCCAGCTCTCCATCTCCTGCTTCCCATGGGAGCTCACATGCTTCATTCGTCGCCTCCACGGCAAGAAGAAGAGGGCAAAAAAGAATTACTGTTCTCTGTCGTTAGCCGAGGAGGATAGGAAGTTGGATTTCCTCCAGGAGAACACAGTCATATGGAACGTTAAAATAACTGACTACAGGTGGTCTGACAAGAAGGGGAAGATGTGGGAGGACCAGGCAAACCAGATGGGGAGGTCTTCCGTGCATTTGCAGGGGTGGTTCAAGTCGCTGAGGGACACAAACATGAGGCTTGACAAAAAGAAGAGCAGCGACGGAGTCCCTGAATGGACTGAGAGCAAGCTCTGGATCATGCAGAAGTTTGGTTTCCTTTGGTCAGTCGTCAGGCACCGGCCTGAGCCCTGCCGAACTGCAAGTACAATATCTTTTATCATTCTGGGCATTAGCATTCTGGTAAAACCGATATTATTCTGGACAAGTCAACAAAGCGATATATTGGATTTACATTATTAATCTGGAGAAATCAATTTATTAATTTTACTTGATATATATTTGTTGTTGTTCTTTATTGTTGATATTTGTTGATGTTGACCTCATTTGTGGAAACATCAATTTGCATTCATTTTACTTATGTTATTTTATGATCTGGTCTTGCAGGTGATGGCTGCTATAGACTCTGCGTAGGGGGATCTCGACGCTGCTGAGAATGTATGCGCTGATCTGCAGATTGGGCTGGAGGAAGAAGTTCCGGCAACACCTCCCACTGCAGTCCGTTTGTTTGTTTGTTGTTTTATGTCCTAGCAACATCTAAGGTCATATCAGGACAGGTACCGACTTGTGACAGTGCGCACACATGGCAACTTTATAGTGCTGTCCCACTGGGAAACCAGGCCGCTGGCACCATGACCTGATATCCCACTCAGTCACATTATCCTGACACTGAGCACACCAGTCCTTGCCCTGTCCTACTAATGCCGAGCGCCTGCCTAGGAAGCGGACAGCCCCACACGACGTAAACCTGCTGGCAGCCATCCAGAAGTGGTTTGAGTCTGGGGAGCTGCTGAAGGGCCTGCAGCCGCCTCCAACACCGGCCCTTACCAAGCGCGCAACATTCTCCAATGACGTGCGGGACTCTCTGATGATGATGCCCTGGGCACGATTCAGGAATACGCGGGCAGCGATCAACTGGATTCTGCCACAGGTTTTGGAGGACGATTGTGGACCTGAGGCACCCGTGGTTCCTGTGGCTCCAGTGGTTCCTGCGGTGCCTTCACAAAGTGAGCTGTATCAGCCCCAGCCCCAGCAGTGGACCCACCAGCCACCACCGGCATCACAATGGGCATCACAAACCCAGGACTATGTCCAGCAGTATATACTGCAGCCGCTGCAGTCTGTGGTGCAGCATCCACCTGTGCAGCCACAGCCTCAACCTCTGTCTGTCCAACCTCTTCCTCAGCTGGTGCCACCCACGTCCCTCTGTGGTGCCTGCACCTCAGCTGCATGGTCAGCCTCAACTTTGGCCACATGGTATGGCTGTGCACACCATGCCTCCTCCTGCACCTTCTCACCGGCAACCTACTGCCAGCACTGTGAGTGTGCCCTGGGCCTCAACTCCAGTTGCCAGTGGCAGTTCTACTCCCACAGCAGCGGCAAGTGGAACATCAACAGGGTCGCCTATCCAAACGTCCGATGGACTCTTGAACTTGTTGGGGCTGTCGGGGATCTCCAGTGTGTTGGGGGTGGCTAATTTAGACCTCTTTCCGTTGTCAGCTCCGATGTCACCATCAGGGGGGCCCAACGATGAGAATGTGAAGTGAATGTATAAATATGTATAAATAGATGCTTATTATTTTCTTATGTTTAATATGTATATTATGTTCTTACGTTCTTACGTGTATTATGTTTTCTGTATATATGTATAAAGATGTTCTTGCTCTGTAATAAAGATATTTGTTAAACTAGATTGTTGGTGTCCGAGTTAAATAATGTCATAGAGCTAGCTGTGTTATAAATTAAACTACAAAGGATAAGAATTTAGCCAATGAAAATGAAAACCAATTAATATTAATGACACAAGTACTTCCCCTCTCTTTTCCCCCTCTCTTCTTTCCTTTCTCTCCCCCTCTCTTTCCCTTCCTCTCCCCCTTTTGTACTGTGTTATTAGTATGTACATAAATTAGTATTTTAAACTAGGTTATGCTGTCAGAGTTTAATTCTTCTAAAAAGAGAGGAAATAAATTATAAGTATTTGTGTCTGAGTTGAATTATGTCATAACAAATTACATTCAAAACCTAATATA
Source organism: Branchipolynoe longqiensis (assembly GCA_030323885.1). Lineage (NCBI taxonomy): Eukaryota > Metazoa > Annelida > Polychaeta > Phyllodocida > Polynoidae > Branchipolynoe > Branchipolynoe longqiensis. The sequence goes on from CM059186.1 coordinate 39,323,855, forward strand.
CCTGTCTGAGTTGAATTATGTTATAACAAATTAAAATCAACAACTAATATACCTGTAGGTATATAAAAAATATAACAGACATGTAATTGTGTTTTGATATAAAAAATTGATATAGTATATTTATAGCAATAGACATATAGACATCTAGTAACAGTAGACATCTCACAATATACCAGACATGTAAGTATACATAAATATATCATAACAGTAGACATGTCACAGTGTATACAGACAGATACAATTTTTTTTACATCAGATCATGCTGTCTTGCCATGAAAGTGATCCGGCGGGTGAGATGACCCAGTCTTCCAGTAGATTCCACTGCTCCTTTACTGTCTTTGAGGCGGTGTTGGGGCTAGGAAGAATGTCTACGTCTGCCAGGTTTTGGCCCTCTCTCGACGCTCCAGGGACAAAGTTGTGGTTCCCAGTCTCTGGACGATCCAGCTGCTGGTTCTGCAGCCATGGTTAGCGCATCCTCATCAGGTTGAGCACAATCATGCATGTGGTGACTTCACTGTGGAGGGGTGGTGCTGCATAGTCGTCAGCAGCACCTGGAAGTGGTTGGCTAGGATGCCAAAGACATTCTTCACCACTCTCCTAGCTCGGGAGAGCTGGTAGCTGAAGAGTTGCTCCTCATTTGGCAACCCCCCTCCTGCTGTACAGCTTCATCATTGTTGGCGGCAGGGCGAAGCCATCGTGACCGATGAGGAAATACGGCATATCCTTCTGGCCGTTCACGATCGGTTCTGGGTCTGGAAAACCGATGGTGCCACCTTCAGTGCCCGCCTTCAACTCTGAGTCGTTGTAGATCTGGGCATCAGATGCGGAGCACATACCCCCAAGATCTGCCCAGATGAACTTGTATTCCGCGTCTACAAGCGCCACCAGGACCACGCTGGAAGAAGCCAGGTGGTGCCTTGATATACCGACCGCCAACACGCTGGTGATAGGCTAGGGGCACGCTCGCATATGCTAGGGGTACACTCGCGAACATTAACGGAATGGTGGGAGTACGATATATACGTCAGCAACACACGAAGGGCGCCGGTTGTACGGATGGCTTACGTGTACCAACGTATCCCAACATATCCCGATGTACCCCTAACGTGCACGTAACGTATGTGGAACGTACGAGCCACACGTCGACCCACGTTGGAAATTTTGAGCATGCACAACATTTTTTCAGAGCTTCGACGTACCCGGAATGTACCCACAGTATGCCCAAAGTATATGTAACATATGACGACATACGCCGACGTGTTGGTCGAAAATCACATGAGTCGGCATATGCTAAGGCTATACGTGGTAGTGTGACAGGCCCTTTAGATTACTTTTTCAACTACAAACAGACCTCAATAGTTTTCATATTGAAAGTATCAGTGGAATTTGGGATACAAAATACACGACCCAGCCTATATATACAAAAATAAGATGACTAGTTTGATCAAAGTTACTCCAGACTAATGAATAGTAGGTTATAATGGTCAACCTGATATATACATATTTTTTTAATTATAAAAAAAAATTCTAAATCCATTGGACTGCAAATTTATGCTATTTTTAATTCCCAAACGTTGTATTAACGATAAAGATATTGTTGTTGCAAATTACTTACTCAGTTACTGCCTACATTAATGAAATCGGATCCTGCTGCAGAAATTCATTAAGGCACATGGCGCCCTCAAAGGGTAGTTAAAAAAATATATTTACAGGAAAATATAAAGAAAACTAATTCTGGACCAACAACCAACAAAACCCATATCATTATCTGTAAAGGTAGAGAATAGTCCCAGGGGTGAGGTTCACTAAAGTTGTATATATATATGGGTCACTCTCCTGAAAACTGGTCAGCATGGGATGGGATTTTAAAACATCAATAAAAAAACTTCCTACTTATTTTTTCCCTTATACTTTTCATATTCATGTTCAGATTTGATGTAAGAAATAAGGGAAATAAAATAAACTGTGTCCTTTAAGTTATGAAGTGTTTTTGTACAAAAAAAACATTTTACAGTCAGCCATTTGTAACATGACATATGGGACATGGTTGAATCCTTACGAACATTTTGTATTGCATTGATATATCAAACAAAACAGTTCCCAAATCAAAAAGTATTTATTAACATGTATGCATGCTTAAATTTAAAAAAAAATTATTTGATGTCTTCAGAAATAACATTACAAATTTCTGTCACAGATGTAACCAGTGGTGTCTGGATGCCACACAAATATTGTACACTAATTATTCAGTCGCTATACTGGTCAACGGTATAATGACTAGGAATTTTTTATATATCAATATAAGCACTACATATTTCTGTATATTATGCCATGATTAATATGCTTCTAAGTATGAAATTATTTAATTCTGTTTAGATTTTTATTAAGCAGACTGTGTGTTGTCCTAAACATGTGCAACATCTGAGCAACACATATTATACTGCGATAAGACATAGTTTAATCATGGACTACACGTTTATTTTTTATCTCATCAATTTATATTTTACATAGATGTAAAGGGGAGATTTCCTGCTTTTGTTTGCAACCAAATATATATATAAATATATAAATATGAATCTTACCTGGGTACAGATGATGGACTGTTGTTTTCCTGAGGTACTAGCCTCGGATTGTCGTGGGTCAGGGTGAAGGAAGCACATCCGGGTGCAGCAATCTTTTACATACTTAATAGGATAACAAATAATGGATCTTTATGGATACTATTGTGTTTTCGTTTTGGTTCTATCGAAACATGATAGTCGTGGTATGGTAGGGTGGGTGGGCCCTAACCCACGACCATCCGAGGCTAATACCTCGGGAAAACAACAGTTATCCATCATCTGTACCCACGTAAGATTCGTATAACTATACTATTTTACCTCGGTACTACGACTCTGGCTACTCGTAGCCCAGGGTTTGTTTGCTAGTTGTTGTTTTATGTCCTAGCAACATCTAAGGTCATATCAGGACGGGTACCGACTTGTGACTGTGCACTCATGGCGACTTTATAGTGCTGTCCCACTGGGAAACCAGGCCGCCGGCACCATGACCTGGTATCCCACTCAGTCACATTATCCTGACACTGAGGACTCCAGTCCTTGCCCTGACCTAATAATGCCGAGCGCCTGGCTAGGAAGCGACATGTATAAATTTTTATGTCATTGGTTTGACTCGACCAGGGTTCGAACCCACGACCCAATGATCTACCAGCACAGGAGACGGACGCTCTAACTCATTCGGCCATCCGGTCTGGTTGTAGCCCAGGGAGAATTTTACGTAATCTCATTTTTTATCCTTCTATAATTTAATGTTGTAACCATACTATTGTTTTTAGTGCAAAATATCAATTTTGTTCTCACCTGTCTTTAGTTGGTGAATAGGCCGGTCGCTAGGATGCTTGATTTCTCTAGTCATTTGTTGTAATGTTTTGCAAGCGATCTAGCCATCTTCCACCCCACGTGTGCTAGGATTCTCTTCACTGAGATCCCTAATTGTCTTGCCTTGGAAACCATGGCTCCATGCGTTGAGTGGGACACATAGCGTCCAGTATTGACTCCTGCCTCCTTAAGCACATTGATGGTCCATCTTGCGAGTGTGTCTCTCGAGATCGCTGTATGCGGTTTAATGAAGCTGATTAGCAGCTGTATGGAAGTCCTAATTCCATGTGACTTGGATATATATGCCCTAATGGCTGAAACTACACATATCCATTTATCCCCAGAAAACTATTTACATGTACTCTGGACAGTGGATCCCCTATGCGATTCAACTTTAGTAATGTCTCTAAATCGAATGTTGCCTCATCCATGTCGATCTCTAATCCATCCAGTGAAAGTGCCACAATCGTTTGGCCTCTATGTCCCGTCACTAGCAGTAATAGCAATGTTAATTTAAAGCCTAGTTCCTTCATGGATAAGTGTCTATTGCTAGGCCATGACTTGAATAACTTAAATACTATCGACACATCCCAGAACATATTATATTTTGGTTTAGGTGGGTTTCTCTCATCTACTAAACCAGTGTACCAACTGAAGTTTTTCAATTGTCTGTCCATCGATTCTAGGCAAAATAATAGAAAGTGCACATCTTGCTGCATTAATTGCACCAAATCCTAATCCTGCATTCTTCAGGATTCTTGGAAATCTTAATTTCTGGGCTATTGTAGGTATTAATGGTTTGACTCCTTTTACAAGGCAATGAAGTCCCCATTTCTTTAGATAAATTGTGTATAATTTCCCTGTCCCGGTGCATATGATATCATAATTCCTATCAATATTGCGACTTGTCGTAGCTTTGGTTTGTTCAATTGTGATAATTGATTTGTCGTTGTTGTAAACTTTTTGTTCCATTAATGAAATGGTCATTTCCGTAGTCTCAATTTAAAAAAAACCAGAAACTTAAATTTGTTTGTTGGCATTAGTACTGATTTAGTTTTGTGTATGTAGAAAGCTAATGTTCTAAATGTTTCACATAATTTGTCTACTGCCATCTGGCATTGGTGTTGTATTTATGCGACAATAAATGAATCATCAATATATGGAAACATAATATGCCCTTCCCTAGCCATTTGGGAAAAAATTGGCTTAAGTAACCGTGTAAAAATGCGTGGACAGTAAGGTAGTCCATTCGGCATACACATGAACTCATAAAGTTCATCGTTCCAACGAAATCTGAGATATTTCCGATCTAGTTTATAGATAGGTACTGTGTAGTATGCATCTTTAATATCTACACTGGCTAACCAGGTGCCTTGCGTAACTAAGTCTCTTGCTGTGTCCAAGGAGAACATTTTAAAATGTTTATATTCTACAAATTTGTTAAATAATGTTATATCTAAAATTAATCTTACATCTGCATTTGCTTTGGGTTGCAAGAAAATATTGGATATGAATTCCCCAGCCACATGTAGTGCTGGTTCTATAATTCCTTTCTCACAAAATTTTAGAACTTGGTTGTCTAACGCCTCGCGTTCGGAACCGTGAAATCGATAAGGATAAGGTATATTCTTTTGAATAGGTTCCTCTTCAAAGGGATTATTACCCCCATAGCTAAACTAAGAATAGTTAGATTATCCGTTATGTTATTCCCTTCCAGTAGGCAATTATTGAGATTACGACCCTGGAAATTGCTTACTGGTGTCTGCTTTGCTGCCTCTACTTGTTCCCTGGGCTAGGGAATGGTTCTGGGCGTTGGAACTCCCTCTTGAAGGGCCGGTTCCCATCGTTCCAGCTGACTGACTGCCGTCAGCCCCTTCCCTGGCCTGGAAGCTTAAGTTTGTCCCAAACCTGCCTCCTCGTTGGCCAGTTCATCGACTTCGAAAATCCGGCCTCATCTTCTTGAAGCGGTTAGGATCTGCGTCCGTGGATTTCTTTTTATCCGTCTCCATGTGCTTGCCACACTTGGAGCTAGTCTCCACTTGCTTAAACAATTATTGGAGTTGGCCCCCGAACATCTTTGTCTTTTCAAGTGGTTTCTCCTTAATGGGCTTGGGGGCAAGGAATAACGTATATTCCTTCCTATCATTGTCTGTGGTCTTCTTTGATCTGGCTACTTCCTTGCCTGCATCTCTGCAGACTGCCTTGAACACATTCTCAAAGCGTCTGTACGAGAGGAAATTGCTAGACACGTTAGCAATGCAACCCCCCCGTTCATATTGTCACACAGCGACAAGAACTTGTTCTCGGCCATCATCCTATTGGCAATAGGCGCGATGGCTGTGAGGGCCGACAGAACCCCTTTGTGCACTGTATGCAGGGCCGCCTCAAACTTTTTCCGCCTCACTGAGCTTGACTTCCGTGTCCATCTCCTTAATAGCCGATTCCGGGATCACTTTGATCCCCATGAATTTCTCCGCCATTTTTGTGATCATTTCAGCCGGCTTGAATGTGTTGAAGTGCCCCTGGATAGTCTTCCTCATAAGTGTCGTTATGTGGATTTTCTTCCGCCTCTGTGCCTTGCACTTTTTTGTTTCCTTGCCACAGGATCTCGCATATTTCCCCGCGTGCTTAGTGTCTGAATCTGAGCTCGTAGAAGATGAGTCGGACGAAGAGACAGAGTTTTTCCTGCTTTTCTTCACCATCTTCTTACTTTTTTCATGTTGGTCTTCTTCTTATGGGCCCTCATGTACTCGTCCGCTTCTGAAGAGTGCTCCTTCTTTTGTGTTTGTGTTTGCGTTTGAGCGCAGACACAACCACTTCTTCCTCTAACTCATCGTCAGACGAGGCCTGATCTTCGGAGAGATCCTCCCACTTCGATTCATCGGAATCCAGCACTTTCTTTTTCTCAGTGCCAACTCTGGAGGGCAACATCTCCATCTTTTGCTGAACCAGTCTAGCGACTTGTTCATCTAGGGTCACTTGGGCCGGGGCCGGTGTCAAACCCCCCCCGATCCTGTGCATCCCTTTGTTCAGGTGAGGGTGACTTTTGTACTTGTGCTGGCAGTGAGCGGTCTTCATCTTCAATGAGCGCATGAGATGCCTCTGCCGTACTCCGCTTAGTAGCCATGGCTCGGAGACTGTGATAAAAACAAAAACCAATGGTTAGGCATTGTTTAGGCTGAATATCACACAGATGATTAGAATATAATTATACTAGGTGTGTTTTATGCCGTTAAAATCACTATTTAATGCAGGCATATGGCTAATTTGACAGTCGCAGGATGACGGTATGGTAAACTTTGTTTGTTGTTGTTTTACGTAATAGCAACATCTAAGGTCATATCAGGAGACATACCGACTTGTGACAGTGCGCACTCATGGCAACTTTATAGTGCTGCCCCACTGGGAGTCCAGGCCACCAGTACCATGACCTGATATCCCACTCAGTCACATTATCCTGACACTGAGCCAACCAGTCCTTGCACTATCCTAATAAAGCCGAGTGCCTGGCTAGGAAGCAACAAGTATCAATTTTTAAATCATTGGTTTGACTCGACCAGGGTTCGAACCCACGATCCCATGGTCTACCACCACAGGAGACGGACGCTCTAACTCATTCGGCCATCCCGTGTGGTCCAAATATGGTAAACCAACCGATCCAAACGAGGGGAAGGGACCAGTGTAGTGGTGCCCTCCCACACTCTAAGAACCTATAAACTTCTCCCACCTGTGGCTTTCTTCGCCAACAAGTTGAAGAAAACTTGCCTTAATGAGGAAATCAATCGGGGAATCTTAATGAAACCCAGGAATAAATCCTAGCGATGTAAGTGGCTCCTGCCAAATATCACTCAGTTCGGTAACAGCCGGCTTGATTAATGAAGGAATAATGGATGCATTGTTTTAACAATCTTACGTGATACAATCGAAACTAAGCTGTAAAACAGCGAAAACTTGATGCAAAGTTTAAAAAAACTTTGTATGTGATACTGACAGTGTTGGTTTTGTAGTTATTGTAGAAAAACTGCCAGAGCTGCTCACAAACATCCTCCTGCAGTGAGCTGATTATGCTAATTGCTGGACCCGCATGTGCTTCCTTCTTCCTGGGCTATGAGTAGCCAGAGGCATAGTACCTAGGTAAAATATACATTATATATATATATATATATATATATATATATATATATATATATATATATATATATATATATACACACATATATATAAATATATATATATTAGGCTGATTATTAAAAATAGCTAACTTTGGAGATATTTAAACTGAAAACATACAAAACAATGATGTGCACACTGAAATGCTGGACATCATAGTTTTACAAGTATGACTTCTGCAGTGACAATTCCAATTAAATTGATTTAATAGTCCTTTTATGAAGCAATAACTGCTTAATAATTGCATCAGTATCTAATTTAGGATCATAATGTAGTCCTGAAAGTGCTTTGGTTTAAAACCGTCTATGGCTTCATCAGATTATGCAGCTTTAATTACATAGAAGGCATCAACAGGAAAACACTGCATTACCTCATACTATCTGCAAAGTCGTCGAACTCCGTTGACCATATTTGCAACCACAGCAGCCATGGTGATGCAAAATGATGTAGAAGCACATCGTAATCCTTGCCTGGCTCCAGCATGTGGGGCTGCACGAGAAACCCTCCTTTCAAAGGTGTCTTTTCGGTGGAAGGTTCTCGTGTTGGCTGTGTGAGGGTTGGTAGCGCCACTCGAGGTGGGGTTACTGCTACTCGTGGTGACATGGCTGATCGTGTCTCCTGAGGTGATACGACTGGTGCTGCCGCCTGAGGTGGTGATACGACTGGTGCTGCCGCCTGAGGTGGTGATACGACTGGTGCTGCCGCCTGAGGTGATGATACTTGTTCCACCTGAAGGAACACAGCTGTTTGTGCCTTCTGGGATGATGAAGTTGAAGTAACTAACTTTGAACTTTGCGAGACGGTAGTGAGAGGTGTACTTGGCTGGGTGGTTGGTGCTGACTGAGACAAGGCTTCTGGTCCCACTTGGTAATCAGAATCTGTTTGCTTCTCCCTAGCTGGGTCTTCCTTTAAGGTTGTATATGATAAGTGACTCTTAAGACATGGTCGGCATTCTTGTGTATTCCAGAGTGCCAATGTAGGGCTCGTACTTCTAATAACAGTTTTTAGTTTCTCTTGATCTATGTTAGCATCTATTGATGTGTGCTTCGGAGTATTGTCTAGCCCTGAAATCGTTACTGTGATCATGCTTATATCAAGATCTAACGATGTCGCTTGAGATGTGTTAATTGTGGAGCTGTTAGCTATTAGTGCGATGTCGGATGATACAGGTAGTGATGCCACTTCTGTGGGTGAGCTTGTTAGCGGTGCTGTATACTTGGGCATGGATGTTAGTGATTCCACCTCCTTGGGCAACGTCATTGGCAGTCGCACGTCTTCAGCTGAGGTGACTGGCATTTCCACCTCTTTCGAAGAGCTGATCGGAGGAGTCTCTGCTGATGAAGCATCTGGTTGTGTTCCCTGTGCTAAGGCATCTGGCGGTGTCACCTCAGATAATGTGACTGATGGTGCCTGCACTTCAGATGAAGTGACTGCTGTTGCCACTCCCGCTAAGGTACCTGGTGATACCACTTGCTGTGGATTGTCAAACAGATTAACTTGCGGAGTGCTGATTGGTGATAACAAATCCAGTTCAGCAACTGGTTCTACTGGGCTGAGTTCCCGATTCTCCTCCATGTCAGGCTTTGTTTCACCAGGTGTGTCTTCTTTGTCCCCCGGTTCAACCTCAGTATCGCTATCATCATCTGATGATGAGTTTGAAGAATCTTCGCCTCCTTCAAAAGCAAATCAAAGCATTAAAAGTGATGTTGCTGTTGTAACATTGTACCGAGCGCAGGCAAAGGTTTTAATAGCTATCATTATGCTAATCGGATATATGCAAAACAACAGTTGGGTATAACATAAACAACCCATCACAATTTTCAGAGCAAGGACGTCACTTTAACAACCCTCACGTTCTTGATTGGTTTTTGGAGTTTTACGTCCTGATAACATCTACGGTCATATCAGGACGGGTACCGACTTGTGACAGTGCACACTCATGGTGACTTTATAGTGCTGCTCCACTGGTAAATCAGGCCGCCGGCACCCTGACCCGGTATCCCACTCAGTCCAATATCCTGGCACTGAGCTAATCAGTCCTTACCATATCATATTAATGCAGAACGCCAGGCTAGGAAGTGACAAGCAACAATTTGATAAGACATTTGTTTGGCTCAACCGGGAACTGAACTCCCGATCTCCCGTATTCGAGGCCCGCTAGGTACACTAGTAAAATTACATTGCTTCAATCAAATTTCAGTGTACTTATATTGTTTGTTTGTTGTTGTTTTATGTCCTAGCAACATCTAAGGTCATATCAGGATGGGTACCGACTTATGACAGTGCGCACTCATGGTGACTTTATAGTGCTGTCCCACTCAGAAACCAGGGAGTCGACACCATGACCTGGTATCCCACTCAGTCACATTATCCTGACACTGAGCACACCAGTCCTTGTCCTGTCCTAATAATGCCGAGCGCCTGGCTAGGAAGCGACAAGTATAAATTTTTAGGTCATTGGTTTGACTCGACATGGGTTTGAACCCATGACCCCACGATCTACCAGCACGGGAGACTCATTCGGCCATCCCGTCTGGTCCACTTGCCTTCATCTGGGAGTTCTCCACGCAGAAGAAACAGTACGTTGTAGCTCGCTTCCAATGTCTTCATACAGGCAGAGTACTCTGCCTTTATCCGATCCCTGCCTTTGGTTTGGAGCAAGCGATTCGCCGCATCGACAGCCTATTATAAAGATGGAGATTACATGATATGGAATAACCCTGCTGTACCACTATTCAATGCAGTTGTTTAATACCATTGATTATTCAGCACAATTGAACCTTTGCTTTTGCAAAACCAATGACATAATTCAATTAAAAGTTGCATAGTTCAATGGTTTGGAGTTTCTGTCATTTTCTGGGATAAATATATTAGATTGATCGTTATAATCTACTTTACTTTAGTTAGAAGTAACTTTTATGTTAAATGGCTAACTTTTGGAGATATTTGAAGTGCAACCATGCAAAATATATTTAGGTTTCTACAGGAACAGGTTCTATTCAATGCCACAGTATTCCCTTCTATGTGGCGATGAATGTTTAACAAGTGCACCGGTATCTAAGTTAGATATGTAGAATTAAATCGAGATAATTGTTTTGGTTTTGAAAATGTTATGTTTTTATCAGACTATGCAGCTTTAATGCTACAGAAAAGTTAATATAATTTCTCCCTTTGACAATTAGCACAAAAATTACAACACACCATCAAATGTGTAATGTGAAGAGCTTTTCTACACATACTTAACAATTGCTCATCTTGTACTGCAATTTATCGCTTATAGCACCTTTTTTTTGTGTCCATTGTAACGATTGACATAAAACAGCACAGAAACGGTTACACTGAAAACACAAGGCATTTGCTTCAAATCAATATGTATTCTATTGGGAATATGAAACACCATGTAAAAAACAAATCAGTTTATCCTGAGCAAATGCATAAGCAGATAGTATGTTGATCGTTACAATAGACAAAGTTTTGTCCCATATTGCATAGCACCTTTTGAGACAGTCTCAGATATCAATAATTTAATAGATATCAAGGGAGAAGGCGTAATTTGTATCTTAAATAATAGAAACAAGTCTTACAAAGAGTTTAATAGTGCACGTATCCCAAATCATAGCACTTCTTGATATGGAATTGCATTGTGCTTAACACACTATTCAGCATGTCACAAATCGGCCCTGCTTTTAGCACTTCATTTTTGCCTAATTTGTCAGTATACAAAGAAACAAAACCACCAAAGTCTATGATTTTGCTTAGACTATCTCCTTATCATACCAACATGATGACACAAATGCAAATTGATCGATTTCATGAAAAACAGGAATATTATGAGCTTTCAAACTGAGTAACCCATCTTGGACCACCTTTTCTGAGAACAACCCATAAGCGAATATCACACCAGTTGGACAAATGAAAAAGTGTGCTTATTTCTATCACTGATTGGTATAATATACAAAACTGTGTGGAAGGAATACCTCGCAGTCTGTGGCGTCCACCTGTGCCTGGATCGCCCGCAGTGTCCTGGTGATGGAGTTGGACAGTTCATTCACAGTTTGAAGTTTCTCACGCACCTTCTTTCGGACATCTTCCATCAATTTCTTTTGTTTCCCCATACCTTGACGATTTTGATCCAGTAAAAGCTGTTGGTAAACAATATTAATTGTAGTTAAAGTTGCAGTCTGATGGCTTTGAGTTTCTGCCTTTTTTCTTTGCTTAATAGACAATTCATATTGGGTTGATAATTATAATCTATCTTACATCTAAACCATCTACAAATCACCCAAAGGTGAGTAAACTCAGCTTAATTGTAAATTTCTTATACCTGTTTACTATCAATTAGCAAATTTTGATGGAGATTGGATATGGAAATGACTTTAAAAAAAAAAAATCGCAATAAATCCAATATGAAAAAGTTTCCAATATGAGAGTTTGAAATACAGAATCTGAATTTTAGGTCACAGCTTTTGGCTGCTTTAAGTACTAACTACTATGGAACAAAGAGGCCATAATTAGACAAATTTTCCTAAGTCCAGTTTTGGATCACAGCTCTTGGCTGTTTTACAGTAGAATAAAGAGGCCACAATTAGAGGGTGCGACGATTTACTCACTACAACACCAAGACTTACCCACTACAACAACACCACACAAACATACCCAACCTGAATATCGCTGTATTTTAAACCACTCAGACGTTCCAGTCAGTTCAGTTGGGTGAGTTATCTCCCAATGTTACACACGTCTATAGGTTACATTGGACCAATATACTGTCACATAGCATTTTAATGACTTACACTTACTAGGTGTTTACATTCGATACCTTCTGATCTTCACAAAATATCACATGCAACTTTTTGGACACCCCAGGTATCATACCTATAATACAAAGTGCAGGTTTCTTCGTGTATTTATATGTGAAAATATTTAAATGAAGACAATGGAAAAAACATTTGTAATACTAGTATTTGTTTGGTTTTGGTGGTGGTGGTGGGGTTAGGGGCGGGATAGGTGTGTGGTGGGGTGGTGTAGGGGTTGAGGGTGTGCATGGTTGGGGTGTAGGTGTGGATTGAGGGGGTGTAGGGGAGATTGGGTGTAGGTGTGTGTAGTGGGGGTTGAGGGGGGTGTAGTGGGGGTTGAGGGGGGTGTAGTGGGGTTGAGGGGTGTAGATGGGTGTGGTTGGGGTGTAGGTATGTGCATATGTTTGTGTGGCGGGTTTGTAGAGGTGTGTGGTGGGAATGTATGTTTGTGTGGTGGGTGTGTAGGGGTGTGTGGTAGAGGTGAAGGGGCGTGGTGAGGATTTTGGTGTGTGGTAGTGGGGGGATTTAGGAGTGTGTGGTGAGTGGGTATGGTGGGGGTGTAGGGGTGTGGTCGGGGGGGGGGGGGGGGGGGGCTTAGGGATGTGGTGGGTGTATGTAGTGGGGGCTTAGGGATGTTATGGGGGTGTATGGGTGTAGTTGGGGTGTAGGGGTGCATGGTGGGTAGGTGTGGTGTAGGTGGTTTGTGGTGGAGGTGTAGGGGTGTGTTGCAGAGCGGCACCTCATAATTTTTAGCATCCCTAATCCCCACCACACACCTACACATACCCCAACTACACACACCTGCACCCCCACCACATCCCTAAACCCCCACCACAACCCTAAGCCCCCACCACACACCTACACCACCACCACACACCTACACCCTCACCGCACCCCTAAGCCCAGACCACACATCTACAACACCAACACACACACACCTACAGTCACCACACCCCTAAACCCTCACCACACATTGGCTGCAGTGCATAACCATGTCGGTACTTCACTTCCTTGGCCTGAGTTGCGTCGCATAGCCACCTATCGATTAACGTGGATTTGTTTAAACGCATTAGCCTAAGTCCAAAATCACCGTAACTTTCTGGATTATTTGCTTGACAAAATTATATGGCTACCATGTTTGTGATCCATCCAAGCCATATCCATTGGTATACTTTACTAATAGTAATATAGCGTGCACTCTAAATAATAAATTCCCACATACCTACAAATTACCATGATCGGAAATCTTTTAAACTGAAACCTAATGTCATAGACACTGATTAGATATTGCAAAATGCTTAACTTATTCGGCCATCCCATCTGGATGAGATGCTGAGATGTTATGAACAAAATATAATAAACAATAGTAGGTTGAACTGAGGCATTACAAATATTATGAATAAGCAATGCTTAGGATGCACCCGACCCGCCGACATTAGTCGAAACTACGAAACTGTCTATAGACTGCATGCTGAAAACGGCGTAGACAGTAAAACAAAGACGTACGGCCATTGAGTTTGCCGATATGTGCAGTACAAAACTTCGATTTTATTCTAAATTAATAGAAATACATAACAATTTGGCATATTATGCGATTCAACACAAGTATATTTATGTAACTACGATAATGCTGAGTTGGAAATAAAGTATTGAATTGAAATTGGATATATTATTAACCAATCACTGTCGTCAACCCTGTTTGATGCGGACAGAAATTTGATGAGTTCACAATTCCGACTGTGCATGTGCTGAAAACGCCATCGAGAGCCACACAAATGCCTGCGGCCATTGACTTTGCATTCTATGGAGTTTGCCGCTATGCACAGTGCAAAACTAAATTAATAGAAATACAGAACAATTTGGATTAAACATGAAGGTTTAGAATTACAAACTAGTCTAATGACATATATACATGTATATAAATGCTCGCAGAATTATTGATTCATTATTCGATTCAACACGAGTATACAAATGATGGCCCCCCCCAAAGGGCTATTTCTGTTTCCGTTTGCTGGATTTTGCTGATTTCATTTTCCACCTCTATGAGTACAGGCATTGTTTATATATACATATATATATATATATATATATTATATATACACGAGTTAGTCCTTAGGGGGCTGTCACACTACGATGTATGGCCTTAGCGTATGCCGACATATGTGATTTTCGACCAACACTTCGGTGTATAGCGTCATATGTTACGTATACATTGGGCATACGCCGGGTATGCCCGGGATACGGCGTCATAGGTCGTCTTACGTCAGCGTGCGTCGAGGCGCTAACAAATTGTTGTGCATGTTCAAAATTTTCAACGTATGTCGACGAATGGCTCATACATTCCTCATATGCTACGTGTACGTTAGGAGCACGTCAGGGGTAGGTCGGGGTATGTTTGGACACGTTAGCCATACGTTCAACCGGCGCCCTCCGCGTGTCTCTGGCGTATATGACATACGCACAACATTGGCGAGCGTGCCCCTAGCATGTGCGAGCGTACCCCTAGCATATTGTAAGCATACCACAAGCGTATGCCCAGCATGTTGCCTGTCGGTATATCAAGGCACCACCTGGCTTCTTCCAGCAGACCTGCTTGACTGCTCAGAGAGGATGGATGCCCAGGCACTCCATCTACAGTTCCAGCATCAGTACCGAGTTGACATTTACCAGCGTGAGCTAGATCTCTACCTCATGGCTCTTCTGGCGGCGGGTGTCGAGAGGAGAAGGAGGAGTCAGCAGCGGAGAACCTGGGTCAGACCCTGGATCGGGAGGCGACCACAGTTTGGCTTGTACGACAAGCTTATCGTTGAGCTCCGCAGCAAGGACACTGCGTCGTTCGTGAACTTTATGCGGATGACTCCCCAGTTGTTTGACGAGATTGTTGAGCGAGTAGGACCGAGGATCGCCAAAAATCACACAACATACAGGGTGCTGCTCGAGCCTGGGCTGAAGATCGCACTTACTCTGCGGCACCTGGCGTCTGGGAACAAATATTCGTCCACAAAGTTTGGGTGGAGGGTCCCCCACAACACACAGTTGCTCATTGTGCGTGAAGTGTGTTAGGCCCTCATCAATGGCTGATCTTGGCATCGCCGACTGGCCTCTTGCGCACATCCGAAATTACCTCCAGAACAGGTGAGCCAGGGTACGTGTCCAAGGCACCTCTTCTCCCTACCTCCAACTAAAAAATGGCGTCCCCCAGGTGCAGTGCTCAGCCCCATCCTCTTCAATGCAGTGATGGCATCTCTCGTGAGGTGGCTTAAACAAGATCTAGCCACCCGAGAGATCACAGACACAACCATAGTCTGCTACGTGGATGACATCGCCATCACCTGCTCCCATGCGATCAACGCACAGGATCTCGCTGAGCAGGTGTCCACCTGGTAGGAAATGACTGCCGGGACCTTGGACTAAAAATCTCCCCCACCAAGACCAAGATCATGCACATGTTCAGAGGTCAACCACTTCACCCCCTCTACCTTGATGGATCCCCTATCGAATGGGTCTCCACATTCAACTACCTAGGTACCGTCTAGACTGAGACCTGAACATGAGAGCCCACTTCCGCCACCTGGCCACCAGAATGACCAACAGACTCCTCCTCATGAAGAGGATCTCCGGCTTCTCCTGGGATGCACCGGACGGTGTACTCGCACTGTTCTACCGCCAGGCAGTCCGCTCCCTCTTCGACTATGCCGCGCCCACACTCGCTCTCACAGCCCTTTTTTTCCAGAGGGGGATTTCAGAGAGGAAAAGGCAGGTTGGGGAGTGGTTTGGGACTATGTTTTTATTTCTACGCTCAACTTTTGTGGTCTGTCCAGGTAGGTTTATTAATGTATATTATATATCTATGTTGGGTCTCAACCTTTAATCTAGATTTAAATTGCAGGTAGGTTGTTGCATTCCTGGTTTTGGCAGAAAGTTTGTTCCAGAGTTGGCTGATAAATAGGTGCTCTTTTAAGTTTGTTAGTCCTTGGATAGGGAATTTTCAAGAGGTTACCATCTGCTTTCCTAGTTAGTATTGTGAATATATTATTATATTGCAGCTATGTGAATATTTATTTTAAAAGCATTTGATCTCAATGGAACATATTCCAATGGAAAGAGCTTGAAGAGACCTTAAACTTGGTAGTCATACAATTTTTCTAATGTAAATATCAAGAAAGTTACATCGATTTGAACTTGAAAAATATGCCTAATTATGGGCCCTTTGTTCTATAGTAAACCAGCCAAAAGTTGTGACCCATATTACTCATTGTATGAGCAATGCTGAGGCGTGAATGCCAACTGCCAATTTGTGTGAGACAGAGGGGACATTGTAAGCAAGTGCTGCAGATTAAATAACTCTCTTGGCAATCTATCAAACATCGGTAAAATTTCACAACATGTAGAGAAATAATAAAGGAACAATATTTGCATAGTTTGATAGGATATTTTAATCACCTTTGAGTGATTTGATGAAGATTTTGTGGAGAAAAGTAATACTTGAAATTAACCATCAACTTTTGAAACTAATACTGGTCAAATTGAAACAATTAAAAAATGAGGATGTAGTTAAATATGTGCTCTATGTCATGAAACCAAGAGTTAAATTGTAGCTAGAAAACCCTCCTTTTGGCGACCTGAAAGGTAAAACCTACTGCAAAGCAGCTCCGCACAGCGGAATGGAGCTAGCATTATCGTCGTTGCCGAATCACTTCACGGCGATCGGCGGTTTTCGCACATACCTATATATTGCATGCGTGCATCCATGTTTATGCCACATTATTATGTCTATTAATTCAGAATAATATCGAAGTGTTGCACTGCGCGAATCCTTGATACCTTGATACCAGATGTACGAAATGTTGAAGGCATAATTTGCCTGTTGATATTTTGGTCTCTATTCTGCAATACTTGAAAAGTTAGTCACAGAGTTTTATACTGCTCATTTTTCCAAAATCGGTCTATTCTAGCTTTAAAACAGTTCAGGGTAGGGCTTGAGATGACATTATCAGGTAGTGAATTCCAGTCAGTTATCATTCGTACAAGCCTATGATATGTAAATAGGAGTAGGCTAGTCTAGTAATAAGAGTAGAACAAAATAAAATACATATATGCCAAGAAAATCCAAAAAAACTAACATAGGCTATTAACCATACCAACCAACTATCTATCTGCTACTGAAATGCAGGCAATCAAATTACTTATCAGCAGCTCCTGTGTGGTAAGATAACACCAACACTACAACTGGCCAGCATTGAAAACAAGCCTGGGTACCCAGGCTTATATGCTATGGACAGTATAAATACAGCCTCAATAAAAAAAAAAAATAGAAAAGATTTTTGGCTGAAGAAGTGCTTCCGAAGTTCCATGTTGCATCTGTTTTTGTAGAGCTTGTGTTCATGACCTCTTGTGTGAATGGTGGTTTCAGGTTGCTGGGGAAAGAATATGTGGCGGTCTATGCAGTCAATTCCCTTTACAATTTTGAACACTTGTATCATGTCACCACGTCTTCTGCCATACAATAGTGATGGGAGCTTCAGTGAGACTAATCTTTCCTCATATGGCACATTCCTCAAGTTGGGGATTAGCTTTGTGGCTCTTCGCTGAATCTTTTCGATTTCGTTGGTATCCAGTTTTTAGCGCGATGACTCGACCAGGATTCAAACTCACGACCCCACGATCTACCAAGACGGGAGACGGACGCTCTTACTCAAATCCTGGTCGAGTCAAACCAATGACGTTAAAATTGATACTTGTTGCTTCCTAGTCTGGCGCTCGGCATTATTAGGATAGGACAAGGACTGGTTGGCTCAGTGTCATGATAATGTGACTGAGAGGGATATCAGGTCACGGTACTGGATGTAAAACAACAAACAAAACATACATACGTATGTACATACGTATGTACATACATACCGTGTATATGTGACGTCCTATACACAAATAGCCTGAAGTGAGACTACTAATTATGTGTGGTCTCTGTGGCCTAGTGGTTAGAGTGTTGAACTTGTAATCTGAAGTTGTTTGGTGGTGTGGGTTCAAACCCCATACACAGTAGAACCTTTTTTACATTCATCAACAAAAAAACGTTTTTCATCTATATCTGTTTCTCATTGAATTATGCAATGTAATTGTACTAACATATATTTTCCATTACACAAATATATTTCCTGATTGAACTACTCTAAAGAAGATTGAAAATACCCCAGTTTTACTCTCCCTTATCTCCACTCACCCAGCCATTTTTAAAACAACAGCTGCCAGGTAGTCCCAGCCTCAGAACTGACCCACTTCTGGTGGTGAAGTGGGTCCCCTACTCTCCCCACACATATTTGGTTCTTTAAACATAAAACCAAACAAGGTTGTGCTTGGAGAGCATTTGTCGGGGTACGGTTCCCGTCGCCAGCGACCTATATCTGGGACGTCCCTTTAATTTTATGTAAGAAAATAATGACCAATTTCAGAGTTGTTAAACTTACAGGGATGAAAGTGGTCTCCGGGAAGAAAAGCGGAAATGCGGATATTCTCCCATAGGTTTAGCATTGTCAGGGAATCGCTGAAAATTCCCGGAAGTCGGGTTTCATACATATTGGTATACGCTGATGGTGCTGCGGTGGCTGCACCGCATATTAGTATACGCTGATGGTGCTGCGGTGGCTGCACCGCATATTAGTATACGCTGTGGTGCTGCAGCGTAAAACAACATATTAGTATGCCTTTATAGTGCTGCAGCATTTGAAGAATGTATTAGTATACATTTATAGCTACAGGGAAAATCCCGGAAATCCGCGAAATCGCGGAGATCTTTCATCCTTGAACTTAAAGGCCATAACTTCCTTAATACTCCATCTATTGCCATAATCTTGGTGTCATGTTAAATGGCGTTTCAAGCTCTTTCCAATGGTGCCTTTTGTTTTATTATTGAAGGGGTTTGAAATTTGTTGGCACATACCTACTTGGATAGGTGTCAGTGTTCTCAGCTGTAAACACACTTGACTTGTTAAGAAGAAACACTCAGTGGTCTTACATCGTTCACTCTTTGTTTGCTGTCAATGCCGTTTTCAGCATTGAACACCACCGAAAACAAATACACAACTTGTGGGGGCGGGTTGTATCGCGCGATCCTAAACTAAGTAGTTGCGCCACCTGATGAGAAGGCGGAAACGAACTACGTTCGTGCTGCCACTGATCGGATTATAGTGGAGACATGCGCCCCTCATTCTCTTTCGTTAGCTATATTCTATACGCATTGTTTAGCTTACAACAATGTATGGCATACTGTATCCAAATTTTATATTTTGAATCTTGGAAGTACGCCCCTATGGTCAACGTCTATAGACGAACGTGGATTAATTCCAACAACAGTTATGTGCTTAAAGAGTGCTTACCCAACCTTACATCGAAAATACAACAGGGTAACTCTGTAGCTGGTTCCTGGTACTTTTCCTCAGATAGCAGCTACTCGCTGACAACCAGCGAACACGTGGGTCATCTAATACCCGCTAGTTCCAGCACCTATTACTCTGGTACTTATACGTATATGTGGTGATATTATGAGAGAGTGATAAGGAAAACACTGATGTCGCAAAATATAAGCTTTTATTCCTTTCTGGATTTACCAACCATTTCCTGTGCATTAGGTTAAAATATGTCTCTTAAAACCACATCGAACTACATGCTATTGATATGTTGATCAAAGATAGTTCTCCATTGTCGTAAAGCCTCAAATTGACCTCGTCACGTGACTTGCGACGACTTGCATATTTCAATATGGCGGCTCACCTGAGGAATCTGTTCGGAATCCCCGTCCACTAAAAGTTTCCGAAATTTCGACAGGGCGTGACTTTTATTTTTAATCTGCAGTCATGGCAGACACATACAGCATGGACGGTACCCCAGAGGACTTACAACAAGAAATCGCACGGCTACAAAATGAATTAGCAGAGGCAACAAATGAAAAACTCCAAGCCGCACAGTACGGCTTGGTGGTGCTGGAGGAGAAGCAGCAACTTCAGCAGCAATGTGAAGAGTTGGAGGGGGCTTATGAGGCCGTCAAACATGAACTCGACTGTGCCAAAGAGGTGAGTCAAGATCATTGAAGATACAACTATTCATAGCATTTGTAATTAGCTTTGATCGCATCGGCGATTATTTGATCGGTACTTCTAACATATCGACGACCATTACTGCATTAGTTTAGTCTTTACGCTTCCGTCTTGTTAGTCATGTTACTTCAGTCTTCACTGGATCAGTGGATGGATGTCAGGATGACCCTGATATTGTGATAAGGCTGATTCCATGAGAACTTGGATCTAGTTTTAGTTTATTGTTAATCCTTACTCAGCTAGTGACTCAATCGCCTTGTATTTGGCAACAACGTTTGAACATCGGTTAATGCTGAAGAAATGTGTTCGATTTCCCAAGTCCAAGAACACCGAATTTGCCTCTAACCGATCTTCAGAAGTTCAGTGAACTTGTGAAGACTTCGCGGTCAACTGAGAATCTTAGACTTAATAAGTTAGTTGACTGTGACGGATCACTTTTTAATATATTATTATGGATAGCCGTGATGACTGATGTATATGGACGCACTATTTGTAATTACTTTAAGATCATGTCTGACCTCATTGAACTTCATTTTAGTATTTTTACTACAACAAAATTAGCTTAACCAGTTTTCAGAGATCGATATTCAAGACAAGAGTGAATGGATGATTATACTTATTTTCAACATTCCTACTACTTCAAGTTTATTGTTTTCGGGTGGTTGCACACATTAGTATGATTTGTTTTAGCTTATAATGCTATATTCACTAATCTAAGATAATCTCTCATTTAATTAACAGAGGAATCAAAAGTGAAAATACCAAGAGCCTGAAGAGGCATGTGTTCGGTATTGCTTTGAATTAAAAACAATAAGCTAATAATATGTTATGTGGTATATAACGCTTAAGCCTTCCTCGCTTCTGCGCACACTATAATTAAACATTCACATAATGGTAACCTAATGCTAATTGACGTAAATTGTGTGTGCTGTATGCACACCTACCTGATTTATCATATCTCGGTTAGACCTGCTTTAGCATATCTCGGTTAGACCTGCTTTAGCATATCTCGGTTAGACCTGCTTTAGCAATAGCATATCTCGGTTAGACCTACTTTAGCATATCTCGCTTAAACCGTGTTAACTTTATGTTGGCGGCAGTTGTAGATTAAGCTGATTAACCATTAACGGAGTTGTAAATAGTTAGATCGCACCTTTATAATCCGGCTTTCACACACCTATTTCCGCAAGCATGTCTGGACTTGAACCGTTCTGCATTAGTGTTGTTTTTACTGACAATCATTTAAATCCAATACATTTATTTAACACGTATATACACTCAAAACCTTTGGACTATGCAAGTTTAAACAAGATGAACATTTAAAATCTTGGTGTTTTTTATATATATATATATCTATATTAATTAACAACGCTAACATTTAGACACCATCACTTTGCTGGTAGGTAGATATATATACGACGGCACGTAGTCAAAAGATGCTATTATTTTAAGATATTTTATGCTTGATACTATAAGGCAATAATTAATGGTCTCTCCAGTGTACACATTCCTAGCTCACCTGCAAAAACCGTGGCTGTTTTATCTTACATTCTGTACTAACATTCTGTTGATTTATTATCGTGGCAAATCGGTTTCTGTAATAGCAAGTAAAATAAGAAATAGTCGCATTTTCTTATGGAAAGATATATAAATTATAACGTCTATAGCAAACTTATGACCAAGTTGATCTAGCTTTCCCCCTTTAAAAATAAAATACACCGTTGTGTATTATTGATTCACATGGCTTGTTAAGACGCAGCTCAAGTATTATATGTTCTTGTACTCTTTCTTCACGGACACAGAATGAATTCAAGGTATGGCTATTTTTCCTTTCAACTATTTAAGCGCGCTAACTCTCACATCTCAGTCTTTGTGGTAACATCTATGATCTAGCTTTGTCAATCACTCATCACACTGCAATAGGTCTAGTTGTCCGAGATTGTAGGGCCACTGCTGTAAATACTACACGCAGCACACCTTATAGCACACCTTATTAGAGTTCTAGGTCATCCAAAGATTTCAACATTTTCCCTTCAATACAAAAAGTATGATTGGCGATATGACGGGGGGCGGGGGGGGGGAGGCACTCAAGTACAACTTTTATACCTTGATACCAGATGTACGAAATGTTGAAGGCATAGTTTGCCTGTTGATATTTCGGTCTCTATTCTGCAATACTTGAAAAGTTAGTCAATGTTGGTTCAATAAGATGTTAAAATAACATTAAGCACCGTTGTTTTGAAGTAAAATACTGATGTACATATATATTACTTTGAAAGGGATGGTAAGGTCTGGGAAAAGTACTTTTGTACCACTGAAAATTTTGAAAACTTTGGATGTCCCCATATTGATTACGTATTTTAATGTTCCAAATAGGTGGGTGGTGGGAGGGGGGAAATATAAAACTTAGAGTTCCAATCGCAACAACATTGGCGGATGCAGTGTGATTGACGCGGTGACTTCTGATATAGGCTATATTCATTCACACAGCTTAGACACACTGTATACACTACAAGTTGGCACATAAACTTTTCTATGGAGCACTATGAATATATGCACATTGTGTATCGGAAGCGATAGGAAGCTCTGTGCTTACACTAATGTCACCGCCTATTTTAATAACAAAAACAAAAAAAAGTGTTTGTAAGTGTAGGTTCATCACCGTGTGTACTGTTCTGTAGATGTTAAGTTTGTGCCGGGTGTGACATAATAAATAAATCACATTTCTAGAATTAATTAATTCGAGAGTGTGTTGTCCCCACATTAAATGAGTGGCGGGATTCTGGGAGTATTTTCAGTCGTTAGTGGTCGACGACTAATAATAGTGAAACCAATTAAAGACTAACTCATTGGTGTACACTGCATTTAAGACTTAGTTAAAATCCTCGAGTTGTGTTATTGTATGCAACTCAACATAAGTATGCCATTTCACATTTGACTGCTGACTTATTCTCTATTAATAGTATTGTCAAGCTCATCACTAACCAAAGGTGTCCCCTGTCTAGGATCACACTTTGTATCAAATTCATTGAACAATTTGTTAAGTTAATATGTGATAATAATGTTATTACATATTACAGTCTTGATTACAGTCCGGGAGTGCCTGAATGCACCCAAAATCAGGTCACACTGTAGTTCTGATATGATCTACAAATTTTCAGGATAACATTTCTAGAAATGCAATTCAAGTACAGGCATCCTCTGACTGTAAGTGCGTGGAACTTATAGGCCCTCCTGGCCCCAAAAGGTTAAGCTTCTCTCCCGCTTTTCATTTGAAGGGGGGTGGGTGAATAATAGATTTATTCTTCCAGATATATATGTGTTCTCTGAATGCATCTTTATTTGACAATAACACTGAAATGGAGAGAACAATCATAAAGTATACAATATACTTTTATGGTGGGCGGTATAGTTGAGGACAAACTCTGGGACATCATGGTCGGTCCACTGCCACGGGCCGCCACCACCACACACTTATCCTAGTAGCAGGCATGTGATTTCTCCAGTTTTAACCGGAATTCTGTTGTTTTTTCTGGCTGCCGAAACACCTGAAATACACTATTTTGCATTCCTCTCGAGAAAACCTAAACAAATTCAGGTTTTTTTTCCCTGCACCCAATCACATGCCTGTAGTAGTAAGCATTGCGCGCAGACCGAAATTACCGGGAATAATAAATAAGTGATTAATGGTAGCCAGCGGCTTGCCGCTGACTCGCACAATTATTACTAGTGCTGCTAACCTTGTGAATAGGATAGTCCTTAAGCTAATTATAATTTGTGTATCTAGTCGTTAGTTTAATAAGGTACTGGTTAAAAGTTACCACGTTTTCTGTGGTCGTCTGTATCCAGACACGGACATCCCTGTGTCTTCTCTGTGAGTTCAAATTGTGTAAATTACTATTAATACCCCAGTCACACTACTGCTTGCGACTGTTTGCAACCACCAAAAAGGGCTGGTCACAAATAGGTCGAAAAGTGATCCTCAGTGGTCGCCGACCTTGCGAACATTTTGGTCACAAGGAGGTTGCAGCTACTGCACTAAAAACCTCCTTGTGATCAAATTTGTCACCTAGAGGTCAGCGACAATTGCTTTGGTTGCCGGTGACTGTTGGTTCTTTGGTCCAAAGTGGTCACAAGCCGTAGCGGGGACTCGGCTTGTGTATTTTAGATAGCCAAATGTATTGATTGTAAGGAATATGCTGTTGTCATCATTTTCATCATCATTGGCGGGCTTATCGGATCATGGGTTCGAAACCGGCACCAAGTAAAACCAATGACGTCCAAAATTGATGGCATTACTAGGATAGGGCATGGGCTGGTTCGCTCAGTATCATGATAATGTGTCTGAGTGGGATTTTTTGGTCATGCTGTCGGTATCCTAGTCTTCCAGTAGGGCAATGTTATTAAGTCGCTATGGCTAGCAGCGGTGTCATGAGACAGTACACATTCTGATATGACCTTAGATGTTGATAGGATGTAAAGCCCCAAGAAAAATAGGAAAGCTTGTTTTATTTAACAACGCCTCTAGAGCACATTGATTTTTATCATTGGCTATTGGGCATCAAACACATGGTCATTCTGACATATTTCTTTGGAGCCGCCACATAGTCTATTCTTTTCGATAAGCAGCAAGGGGTCTTTTATATGCACTTTCCCACAGACAGGACAGCACATACCACAGCCTTTAATGAACTAGTTGTGGATCACTGGTTGGAACAGAAAATAACCCAAACTGCAAATGGGTCCACTGAGAAGGATCGAACGGATGACCTACACCTTCACAGGTGGACATTTTACAGCCTGAGCTACATCCCGCTCCCCCTAAGAAACAAACTTACATTATTACTAATATTAGAATCTGGCATTTAGTGATTGTTCTCTTATGATCCATCTTTCGTCAAATGCTATATGGGTCGTTCTCAGAAGCTGTGTACCACTTGAGGTGTCTACTTGAAATGCATATTTCAAAGAAACCCATTATTAGCGTGTCAATATATTATATTTCATCATTTAGTCCAATAATGTGGGAGATATTTTAGATCAAAAGTAAATGTTAATATTGTGTATTACGTATCTTATTGGAATGGTACATGTAGCTAAATAAATCGACAATTACATCACTAATTTGTGACATTGTCAACAGCATTGAAAATAAAGTGTCACAAACCTAATGAAAACCTCTGAACAACAGCACATTTCACTTCAAATGGTCATATACAATGACTTCATTAAGTTGAAGACATTTATTTCTATTAAAAAAATTATAAAAATGATGAAATAGTTAACCTTTTCTGGAGTCATTAACATTGTAACATTTCATTTCCACTTGCAACTTGTACTATGTAACTCTATCAAACACTGAGTACAGATACAGTACAGGAACTATTTTCACCCTTTGACACTCTATGCATGGACCCAGTTATGGTATAGTAAAAGATAAATCCTGAAATTGCCCCTAAACATTGAAATTTGAGCCGAAAATTTGTGTAAAATTGTTGATTCCACTTGGACTGTTACGTTGTTAATATTTTTCTGCTTTTCTCTTTAATCATCACAAATAACACAAAACCATAGCAATGGGGTTTCAAATTATTATTACTACAGTTTATAAAGCAAGTGGCATATGAAATGTCCTAAAAATGTCAAGCTTTGTATGGAAAATATTTGATTTTGGAATCAGATTGGTTTCCATGCTATACTGCTATTTATTGGGTGTGAGCATCATTTGACCTATTTAAAAATGTCAGAAAGTATTTATTTTCAATTATTCAGACGCAAAAGGACATACACATTGAGGAAGTTTTTATATATATATATAGGACTTTGACAGCATTTTGATTCTGAGTATTGCCTCGTTGGTTTGAATACCTCGTTTTATATTCTATTAAGCCTACCATGGGCAAAAATACCACTTCCTGTATCACAGAGTATATGTCGTCCCCTTCCCCTCCCCCTTCCACCGTGTAGCTGTATCTCCAACTTGGCGTTCTGGGTTTCAGCCTCAGTCATTACTCAAGGACTATCAGAACTAGGAACACACATCGGCAGTGACTACATGGGACAATGCGGGCGGTGTTTGTATTTTGGAGTTGGTGTGGGGAATGAGTGTCATTCTTGTCTTAATTGTTTCTTTTGCTCTTCTCCCCACCACATCTTAATTTATTATTATTATTATCATCATCATCATCATCATCATCAATATCATATATATATTTATATATTTACATAAATAAAGAGCATGGGTGTGTTTGATTTTGTTTCGATTTTCCTGTCACGTAAGCATTCGTTTTTGTGTGTGGCGTTTAAAATTTTAAATAAAAACTTGAATACACACAAACAATTACTGTGTATGGGCCTTTCCTACACTATAAGCCTTGAGTGGTCTGATAGCCTGCTGTCTACCATGGCTTGCTTGCATGCTTGTTGACTGTAGATGACTGATGGCTCCCGGGAGGCTCCCTCCCTCTCTCCTTCTCTCCCCCCTTCTCCCTCCCTCCCTGCATACTCTTCTGCCTACCCTATATGACCAGACGGGATGGCCAAATGAGTTGAGCGTCCGTCTCCTGTTTTGAGAGATCAGAGAATTCGAACCCTGGTCGAGTCAAACCAATGACCTAAAAATTTATACTTGTTGCCTCCTAGCCAGGCACTCAGCATTATTATGATATGGCAAGGACTGGTTGGCTCAGTGTCAGGATAATGTGACTGAGTGGGATAACACGTCATGGTACTGGTGGCCTGGTCTCCCAGTGGGCCAGCACTATACAGTCACCATGAGTGCACACCGTCACAAGTCGGTGCCAGTCCTGATATGACTGTGGATGTTGCTAGGATGTAAAACAACAAACAAACAAAACTGACGGATCTGCACAATGTGGGCTATAAAGAATTGCTTAGGTGCTGTTGGAACATGCAAATACAGAGCGCTCACACAGCCGTCAGTAACGAAAATCAATAGCAGTGTTCGCTCTGCTATACCAGACGGGATGGCCGAATGAGCTGAGTGTCCGTCTCTTGTTTTGGCAGATCGAGGGATTCGAACCCCCGCTTTCAAACCCTAGCCGGGTCAAACCAATGACTAACAAAATTATAGTTGTCGCTTCCTAGCCAGGCGCTCGGCATTATTAGGATAGGGCAAGGACCGGTTGGCTCAGTGTCAGGATAATGTGACTGAGTGGGATATCAGGTCATGGTGTTGGTGGCCTGGTCTCCCAGTGGGGAAGCACTATAAGGCTGCCATGAGTGCACACTGTCACAAGTCAGTACCCGTCCTGATATGACCTTAGATGTTGCCAGGAGGTAAAACTCCAACAATACTCACATCCTGCTACTCTGCCAGGACTTCCTTTGATCTGCGATGAAAGTTTAATGGGATTGTTAAACATGAATGACGGTATTTGTGCCATTTGGTACCTGGAGGTGGGGAGCAAATTTGATTAATTAGACACTTAAGGGCCTGGGTAATTTAAATTATACTGCAGTTTTTAGTGCCTGAAAGTCACAACTAAATATCCACACGCGCACCAGCTGAAGTTTGCATTGCCACTTCTGAGCGGGGGGGCGGGGGGGGGGGGGGGGGGGGGGGGGGGGGAGGTCGCCAATGAATATCTGCTGACTCAACAATTATATCAATTAACGCTTTAAATAACATTTTAATCGTTTAATCACTGTTTATGTTTTCTAAGCGTAATCACAAGTGTGAAATAACACAGGTTTCTTTTAGCGATATTTTGGTGCGACCTGAATCTGGTGGGTCCACAGATTATCACCGGACTGGGCGATCCCGGTGCACCCCCGGAGTATAAAAGACGGCGCCGTGCTGGAGGGCTCATTTCCAAATGCAGCTTGCTTCTGCTATATATTTAAAAAATGGGGCTCATCCTGGACTGATCCTTGATAAACTGGGTGATCCGTGGTCATCCGGCTTGTCCGGGAGTGGTCCGGGGCTGGTCCGGGTTAAAAGGTGGCTCAGCTGGTTTCAAAAAGACCTGGACTGCCCCGGACTACTCCCGGACTACCCGGATGAGTCACAGGTTACACCTGGGATGATGCTGGATTGTTTTGAACATTTTAAAACATCCAGGGCTGGACCAGCCAAGGATTACCAAGGACCAGCCACGGATCACGGGTCGGAGCTGGTCCGGGCCCTGATCCGGGTAGGTGTGACCAAAGACCCTATAATACTAAGACTGCTCACTCAGCCTGTATTGTGTAATCAAAATGATCAAACCCACCACTTGGTGCGCTGGCTGTTCTCTTGGTTAAACAGGTGCTATATTATATGTATATTATATGAATGTGAAAGATGTGTGATGATGGCAATGATGATGACGATGATCTGTATTTGTTCATAGCAATTTCATATTCATGTGTATTCATACTTACCTATATCATGTATAATATAATTGTATGTGTTTACATGTGAAACACCAACCAGAGCCGGGCTGATCAAACCCACCACAAGGTGGCACTGCGAAATTCACATTACCATGGGAGAGATAGGGAGTGAGCTGTCTTAGTATTATAGGGTCTTTGGTGTGACCTAGGCTTTATGTTAACCACAGCCAGCTAGCCGGGAGTGTCACCGATCCTGTTCTTATGTCACTGGGCAGACGCGTTCAGACAGGGACAGATAGTCCAGGTGGAATGTCGTCTGCTCGACCGGCTCATCTCATTCAGGACGAATTTGATGAGAAGTCCTCATCTCATCTCCGTTACTTCACTTGTCAGAATCCACTGACAATTCGGTGACATTCGAACACATTTTAATTGATTGCGTAGATTTTATTGCCATATACCAACAATTTTATGCTAGGCGCGCGCATACACACACATACACACACACACACACACACACACACATACACACACACACACACACACACACACACACACACACACAGTGCCCTTGGTATGCAACATACAGGAGGAATGAAGTCGGCATTAGGTATCATACAAAAATAAACACTCGGTCGGAAACCATTTTTATTTTTAAGTGCATCCTTCTTGGAGCTGAGAGAGGGGGTGGGGATATGGGCGCTATTATTTTCACAGAGGAGACAACCGTGCGAAGTTGACTTGAGCAGTGTACGTGTGGGCATGGAGTGTTGGGAGTGAGTGATGCTGCGTTCATATCGTCCTGGTGAATATGGTGCCAGCAATTTCACTAAAGTCTACATTAGAAACAGGTGTACGGCAAGAATCATTCAAAGTTCAGAATAGTTGTTTGTTGTGGCTTATATCCTAGTAACACATAATGTTATATCGGGACGAGTACTGACTTGTGACAAGGCGACTTTACACTGCTTTATAGCTTATAGGGCTACCGGCATGGCCTGATATCCCACTCAGTCACATTATCCTGACGCTGATCAAAGCAGTCCTCGTCCTATCTTATTAATATCGAGCTCCAGGTTAGGTAGTGACAACTATAAATTGTGTGTGTTATTAGTTCGACTAAGCCAGGGTTAAAACCCACCACCTTCCAAATGGGAAGCCAGCCAGGGTTCTTGAGATTCCGCCATCCTATCCAGTTGGTCGTCAGGAGGCTTGTGGTTATCGGTGCAAATTGAGTTTAAAGTATAGGGTCTGTAGTGAAGGAATGGCGTTGGGAGGGGCACCAACCTAAACTTCCGGTGTGTAAGCTGTAGCTGTGACCCGGCATGCTGAGTCACAGCTTCAGTTCTTCCTGGGGTACCAGCCTTATTTGGCACTCTCTTGCTTACTACTGACTCAGTTGGTATTACCTGCCAGTGCCTTAAGGCACCATGAGGCACCCAGAGCCATATTCTGAAAGCCGCTATTTTGTGATTTTCTCCTTTTTTTTGGGGTCAGTTTCTTTTAAAATAGATATATTTTGCCTAACACAATAAGTCACACCTTTTGGAAGTGTAGAATTTTCTTTTATTTGTACATTTCAGTGACTAGCGCTTTCAAAAAGTTGTGAGATAGGAATTTGAATTTTAGAAGTTGCAGATGCGGTTCCAAGGGAACCGCGAAACACGCTGCACTATGGGTTATAGTGCATGTTGTGGGAAAAGTACAGGTCGCAGGTGAGCATGTAGACGACGCTGGTGGCATGCGTTGGCTCATTTTAAAAACACTTAATAAGTCACGCTGACTTTCTTTCCATTGCGGAGCAAAATTGATCAAATTTGGTTAAATTTATATGGTATGGAAATAGAACTATGGCAACTGGCTCGATTTGAACCCCACTGACTGGCTTATTAGAATTCTGTAGTGGTTGTATTCAAAGGACAAATCTGTATCCAGACCAATATTGTTCTGTTATCGAAGAGACAATTGAATGAGACATTCCATAACCATAGCTAGGAATTAGTTGTTTGCTGTATAAAGGTAGGATTCCTTACACGCGTTATGCGGTATGCGAATGCCATCATTCCTTACACACGTTATGCGTTATGCGGCACACAACTGGCTATATTTAAAAAATAAAAATAAACAATTATTCTCCATACTGCTCTGTATATGACCAAATATTGCATTTATATCAATGTAACTTTTTGTACGTCACATGGGGGTTCCTACCTTTATTATAACCAAATTATAGATAAGTATTCATATTTCTGTGCATATGGTAGCATTTTTAGCTTTCCCATAACCGTCAGTCTCCCGATTGGGATGGTCCTAACATCCTAAACTGAGCCATGTTAGGACCGTCCTTTTCGGTCAACAAAATCTGTGACGGTCCTAACATCCCTCGGAGCAAGCTAAACTGAGCCATGTTAGGACCGTCCTTTTCGTTATAATTGCCAAATTATAGATAAGTATTCATATTTTTGTGGCTCTGGTAGCATTTTGCGTGTAGATACAGGGCGTGTAGATACTGTCCGTAATGATCAGTCGCCTCCTCCAGCCTTATATCAATGGACAAATGCGACTGATGCTTTTCTATTCGCACCAGCTTGGCGCATTACGCACCGATCGGGAAAATGGATTTGCATTCGCATTATGCGTGTAAGGAATGTAGCTCATAGGTTTCAAGGCGTTTCGATTTTTTGTCGCATTACGCGTGTAAGGAATGCGACCTTAAATCTATTCTTGGAATGGATGTCTGCCGAATGCGCAAGGCACATGAGGCGGGGAGGGGGGGGGGGTCTGGACTATTTTTTACCCCTCCCCCGGGCCCAAGAAATGTTGAAATCTAGAGGCTCTAAAATGTCCATTTCCAGCCATTTTAGGGAGGCTATACTTACATTATTACTGGTATGTCTTTCTTCTTTTTGGTGGTGCGGGGGAGGGGGGACCCCCTTTTCATCCAGCCATGGACTTGCATTCAGTTTTTTTTTTAATAAAAAAAATCGCACATGACAGAAGTTCGCCGATCACAGGGGTCGTTGAAGACAGGTACTACTGTAGTCCCCAGTGGTCTTAATGGAGTATATATGTAAGCCGGGGTGCAGGGGGTGACCAACCACTAGTCACTGTTAGCGGTCCGTCAGTGGGTGTGGCACACATTTGGTGTGACACCATCGATGCCATCGCCATTATAGACACGGTGATAGTGTTTGTGGAATCTGAGCCGTGTTAGCTAATTTCATTGTTGATGTAAGCAGTACACACGCCTTAATACTGGCGGGCAGGCTGACTCCCCCCCCCCCCCCCCCCTCCCCACACACACCCTAGAGGAGGCTAGACCACGTTGGGGCTGGGTGTTTACTCAGCGCGGTGGGGGGGGGGGGGGCTGAGGCCGTCCTTTTGCCCGGGGAGGATACCAACAACCTGCACGATATGCACGCCATGTACCGTAAACCCACTCATATTTTAAAGCAAAATTAAGATGTATTAGTATGAGTATATAACGTCATTCAACTAAGATTTATGTATATATGTGTGTATATATATATGGCTTTTTTATTTTAATATATATATATTTGATATATATATTATATATATATAGTTACACATCAAATTGTGATTTTATGGTACATATATATATATCAAATTCATACGTGAATTTTGAATTATTTCCTAAGATTGCATTTTGGGGATTAAATACCAGTATCACTCAATGAGTGCGCAGTGAAGTCAATAGGCGATAGGACCTCTCCTCCCCATCCTCCCCATCCTCCGAATAATTGAACTGTGCATGGTCCACGCCTATCGTGTCGAGAGTCTCAATTAACCTGCAAGTTGAACCACATTGATTAGAAGCACTTAGTAGCGAGTATTAGGGGAGTTGTCTATAAAGTTGGTCACGGTGAGGAGTGTAAAATCGAACTACGGTCAAAAAGAAAAATATTCATCTTTCCGGTTGCATGATATTTTAGATTTGTTTTTGAAAATATTCTTGAGTCTGGTGGTAAAGCTTTTGTATGAACCCTGATAGTGACATAACAGGATTATTTATGTTCTCTGGTCCATTGAATGACTACTACTACCACCACCACCAGGGAGCGGAGCTTGGCTCAGGCAGTCGAGTGTCCACCTGTGAAGGTGTGGGTCATCCGATAGCTCCTGCTCAGTGGACACATTTGCAGTTTGGGCTATTTTCCGTTCCAACCAGTGGTCCACAACTGGTTCATCAAACGGTCATTGTCTGTGCTGTCCTGTCTATGGGAAAGTGCATATAAAAGACCCCTTGCTGCTTATCGGAAAGAGTAGCCTATAGCCGTGTTCACACGGGCAAAATCTAAAGCGATTCAGCCAAGGCGGATAGCAGGAGTCGAATTAGCTGCCCGTTCACACAGGCACTACTTGAGTCGGAAGTCGATATCTGCGCATGAGCAAGTCCAGTCTGACCAGCGCCACCACGAGAGAGTGGATTCGACCTAGATATGTATTTAATGAATCGTATTGGTTTGGAACAGTCAAAACTTCTGCTGGGCAGTGAAACCCTAAAAATAAATGATGAAAAAAATATCTGTGCACAGCTAGCGGTTTAATAGACTAAATTATATAATATGCGCTTTTGATCGACCGGAAAGTCAACAAACTGAGGTGTCGACTGCGCATGCGTGTGAGGTGCTTAATCCGCCTCAGTGCGTCCACACGGGCAAAATAAATCGAATCAGAGAAATCGCCTCACGTAAACTACCTCGAGAGGTGGTTTACAGTATCCGCATCACGTGAATCGAATCAGCCCTAATCCGCATCAGACACCCGTCACACAGGAAATGTGAGGCGAACTAGGCAAATCGGTTTCTACGAATCGATTTACATTCCCCGTGTGAACACGGCTTATGTGGTGGCAGTCGGTGTTTTAAAAGTCCGAATGACCATATATGATTGACGTCCAATGGCCGATGATAAAAATCAAAGCGCTCTAGAGGTGTCATTAAATACTATCACCACCACCACCACTTTGACAACAGTATCAATAACAATAATGGCTGCGGTCGAGGTGGAGTGAGGGGAGGGGAACCATGGATTATTAATTCTCATTCGTCCATTTCTATATAACTTAGATATGAACCATCAAATAGTAATTTGATGTGAAACAATATTATTTAGCGGTTGCCCTGGACCTAGTCTGGTGTGTATGTCTATGTGAAGGGGGTGTTTCTCAATACAAACATAATTTTTAATAGACCACCATCATAAGCGCATGGTCCATACGGGGGCTGGAAAGTCCTGAAATTCATATTCCCTATTTCAACTTATACTTCAATGCCCAGATTCAAGGTTTTTGAACTTAACATATTTGGGGTAATTAGTCTTGAAAAGCATTGAATTCCATTGAACTGTCCTCGCTGATCTAAATTAGTCCGAAATCAGCATTCACCATCATTGTTTCCCCCCCCCCCTGAAATCCAAATAAAAATAGCCTTGAATTCTTATTAAAAAGCAGGTTTGAATTCCATATCTTCACATGTGTATGGACCCTGTATAGTGTATGTGTGACAATAGTGGGTGGGGTGGCGTAATTTATGCATGTCCCCCTTAACCTGACCTGAACTACGTCAGAAGCTCTGTTACTCTGACTCACCACAGTAACACGTAGAACTGAGGGATCTAGGTGGGTGCCGAGGTTGTGTGGTTTATTTGATACAGGATGAACGCGGCTGTGCTGTAATTTGCTGTGCTGGGTGATTTGCTTTGCTGACCTGGTTTATTTTATAACACATGAACCATCGGCACTAGAGCTTTCTCTACTAGATCTAATTTACACCTTACTACATGCCCCTTGTTGGAGTTATGTCTAAATGCCTAGACCAGACAGGATGACCGAATGAGTTGAGAGTCCGTCTCCCGTTTTTGGTAGATCGTGGGATTCGAAACCATGGGTTCGGTCCCTGGTTGAGTCAAATCAATGACATACTAAATGTGTTCTTGTCGCTTTGTAGCCAGACGCTCAGCATTATTAGGATAAGCCAAGGACTGGCTATCTCGGTGTCAGGATACTGTGGCTGAGTGGGATATCAGGCCATAGTCCTGGTTGGCCTGGTCTTCCAGTGGGGCAACACTATAAACTTGCCATGAGTGCACACTGTCACAAGTGGCTACCCATCCTGATATGACCTTTCATGTTGCCAGGACGCAAAACTCAAAATCCACCAATCTAAAAGCCTAGCGGCCAGATAATGTCATTTCTGATTATTTTCCTATGGTGGCGATGTGGGAGTATTTTTCCTATGGTGGCGATGTGGGGGGCATGCTCAGACTTGCATTACTGGATATATTCACGTCTGTAAGTGCATCTATTTATGCATGTATCTAAATGCAGAGCTTGAGTTGTAGTTGATTATAAGGCTCAAAGTGACAGAAATAAGCAAAGCTTCACTTGTCCGTATTACACGTCTGGTGTGGTTTTTACTTGTCTGCCTAAATTTTCACTTTTCGGCAGTACTTTACCTTTATTGATATTATCTCAGTTAGCCGACATGGTCATGGGATTAAAACTACAGAATAAAACACAACAAAATTCATAAATAATGTAAAATTACATTTGAATTACTTCACACTGAGTCACTCACTGTCCACAAGGTACACTACACTGCCTGTACTCAAGGTTCCGGTCAGGCAACATTACCAGGATAATATCACAGAAGTGGGATATATGGCTCAGTGCCGAGATAATAATATCACTTCAGTGGGATGTCGGGCTCAGTGCAAAGATAATAATACCACTTCAATGGGATATGGGGCTCAGTGCAAAGATATTAAATCCATTTAAAAAAAGATATATATGACATCGATTGGAAGGGGACATTGTATATTCCTGGTTTGGGTTTATTTGCATGTGGAACTGAGTAACAGTACACTAACAGAGAATGGTGTGACAGCAGGGTATGACAATAGACGAGATCACTGTTCCGAGTGCGCATGCGCTGAAAACGGCGTTGGCAGCAAACGTCGGGCAGAACTTTGATTTTATTCAAAATTAATATTTTAAACATACATAACAATTAGGCACAAACATGGATGGAAGGATGCAATATAATAATATAATGAATATGTTTAAGACACAACTGTCCATAATTACGCATCTTAAGCTAGGAAACACACAATTTCAGTCACTTTACAGGCTGATGTTTACATGACCATTGATTAGCCATAAGTAATTCTTGTTCTAAATATTAAATTGTCAAATGTGTCAACAAAAACTTGTTTCAAAGAAATATATAACTAATATCTGATTAACCCTACTCATTTTCTATTTCTACATATGAGACTGTCTCAAAAGGTGCTAAGTAATATGGGACAAAACTTTGTCCATTGTAACGATCAACATACTATCTGCTTATGCATTTCCTCAGGATAAACTGATTTGTTTTTTACATGGTGTTTCATAATCCCAATAGAATACATATTGATTTGAAGCAAATGTCCTTGTGTTTTCAGTGTAACCGTTTCTGTGCTGTTTTGTCTAAATCTAAATGCACATGGCATAAGATGTGCTGATTATACATGCACTGCTGGATAAAATATTAATATCTTAATTAATTGTATATATTTTTTTAGTTGATGTTTCAAACAAGAGCTGAGATGAGTTGAAACTAGCACATTTCATAACTGCACCCAGTGATAGCATGTGCCATGTGATTCCCGCGGGTTTGTTTTGCTTTGACGCATCCCACAATGCACCGCACCGCTGGAACGATGATATAGTCTATAGGGGTTGCACATGGCACTTAGTTCACTCGGAAGTTCTCGGTGACCTGCCCAAATGGGCAAATCGTTATTTTTCTGATCTGCAGTAGCCGCTTTCAGTTTCAATTGGCTGACTTGGGCTTGAGTAAGTATTTTTGCCACTCAGCCAAGTAGACAATTCAGTCACTCGCCCGATTGGGCAAGTTGGGGGAAAAAAGGTACTCTCCTACCTTCTGACAGTAATGCATTGGTTGCACTTAGTTGACAACATGCCTTGGAAAAACTTCAATTTTTATTCAAAATGAATAGAAATACATACCAATTTGGCATAAACATGTACGCGCACATGCAATATAATGATCTGATGAATATAGCTAAGACAAAACTAGCCATAGTTAAACATTTTGAGCTAAGAAACATACAATTCCACACAAAACAATCAGTGATATCCACATCACCATTATTAATTCTTGTTCTAAATATTAAAATGCCAAATGTGTCAACATACACTTGTTTCAGAGAAATATATAACCAATATCTGATTAACCCTACTAATTTTCTAGTTCTACATATGTCATTAACCATAGGATATAAATAAAAACATTAATAAAATAAGTAAAACTGACTCTGGCTATGGCTCTAAAACTAGTCTGAGTGTGCATATTATATTGATGTAAATGCAATGTTGGATGAAAGATTAATATCTTAATTTATTTTATAATTTTTTTTAGTTGGTATTCTATGTTTCAAACAAGAGCTGAGATGAGCTGAAACTAGCACATTCCATGGTTGCACCCAGTGTATTAGAATGTGCCATGTGCTTCTTGTGGGTTTGTTTTGCTCTGACGCATCCCACAGTGCACCGCGCCGCTGGAACGTGCGGGTCATCGGGAGTTGGATTCCTGGTGGAGTCAAATCAATGATGTCATGACAAAATTGATACTTGCCGCTTACTGGCTTGGCTCCCTGCATTAATAGGATATGGCAAGGACTGGTTAGCTCAGTGTTAGCATAATATAACTGGGTAGGCCATGGTTCTTGCGGCCTGATTTCCCAGTGGGGCAGCACTATAAAGTTGCCATGAGTGTGCACTATCACAAGTCGGTACCTGTCCTGATATGACCTTAGATGTTGCCACAATGTTTTTTTTCCTTTTTTTCTTATTATACTGCCTATTATGGATAAGCCTGAATAGACTTGTTTTCACCATTAGACAGTTTGTCGATAGAAAGCCCGAGCCTACACTTTTACCGACCCAAGGGATTTTTAACCTCCCACACCACATAGACATGGTATGAGAGCAACTGGCCTTTGATGATGCTGTAAGTTATCCACAGCAGTGTAAAACCCAAACAAACCACCACCACCAACACCACCACCACCACCACCACCACCCTGCTGGCATACTGTCAAAATAGGAGGGAGGGACGCAGAGCAAGACGCGGAGTAACGGTGTGGGGCAAGCTGGCACTAGTCCCCATATGTCAGGATGGTTGGGTGTACATTGCCCACATTTTAGTTAATATATATTGGGGTGCTTGCTTTTTGCTCTATCGAATGGTACTTGCGCCATATTGCTTCATCAGAATATAGTTTGGTAGCAAATAATGAAATAGCTCAGTACATGTGCAATAAAAACCTACACGGCATGAATTTACAAACTTGTCATCTAGCTCTCGTGAGTGGGCAAAGTGGTTTCAAATGGGCCCTCTGCCTTTGGCTTCGGGCCATTTGAAAACACTCAGCCCCATCACTTGGAATATGACATATGCATCCAGGTCAGTTAGATCATGGTTTTCGATAATAATAATAATAATAATACATTATGTGGGGATGCCAGTTTGAAGTGACATGTAATCATTGTGCATATTTCAGGCTTGTTACTTTCTGTTAAAAGAAAAGTTAATTATATAAAATGAAAATATATATTTAAAAAAAAGTTAATTAAAAAGTTAATTAAAAATTAAATATAGCTTCGCCAAGTCTTTTTTTCATATGTATTCACTTATTATATATATTTATTATATAAGCTGATATAATTAAAGATGAACCACAGCCACTAGGAACACATGTTGCTATGGGGAGGGTAGACTTTCCCTCCCCCATCTCCCTCCGCCCCTCCCCTCCCCTCCCTCCCTCCATACAGCCCCACAGGCACCCAAGCACTCACTAATTTAGTGTTATGTGCAGTGAAATACTATAATTAGGTCCCTTTAATTGCATTAATGTAATTGTGGTTATTAATAGTAACACTTATATGCCGCCATGCGACATAAAAATGTAGATACCTTGCCCATTTCAAAATATATTTGAGACTGTCTCAAAAGGTGCTAAGCAATATGGGACAAAACTGTGTCCATTGTAACGATCAACATACTATCTGCTTATGCCTTTGCTCAGGATAAACTGATTTGTCTTTTACATGGTGTTTCATAATCCCACTAGAATACATATTGATTTGAAGCAAATGTCCTTGTTTTTTCAGTGTAACTGTTTCTGTGCTGTTTTGTGTCAATCGTTACAATGGACACAAAAAAAAGAGAAGAGTTATCACCTTTTGAGACAGGCTCATTTATATTCAGTGGCACCTGTCTTCAACAGAGAACCCTGCATTCGGAACAATGTTGTCCTAACATAGCCAGTGTCCTGAAATTGGAGGGACAATCAAATGAAACAAAGACATGGGTTGAAAAATTGTTCGCTCATGTTCACGGTTCGTCCATCAAAGCAGTTACCAAAATTACCAGAAAATCGGTTCTTTTTTTAAAAAAGTGGGTGTGAGGCAAATTTTGAATTACTCTGCCTTCTAAGTGTATTAATTTGTATCTGTTAATTACAATTTTAGTTCTTTATTTTTCATTGTTTATTCTATATTTTAAGTATATATATTTAGGCAGTCTCCAGAAAACTGGTAAATCCTGAAATCCAGGTCACTTCCGGTCCAAAGGTTGCCGGATATTGGGTCTGGTAGTTAGCTGTAAACGGATAAAGCATTCACTCATCAGTCTCATGGTATTATTTTAGTGTTTGTTTTACATCCTAGCAACATATAAGGTCATATCAGGCTAGGTGTTCTCTGTGGCGGAGTGGTTAGAGTGTCTGACTTTTTTCTAGGTCGGACTCCTAATCTGAAGGTCAGTGGTTCGATTCCTTGTGCCCCCACATCTGTCAATTTGGATTTCCACCGCTTTGTATAACTTACAGCGTCATCAAAGGCCAGTTGCTCTCATCCCATGTCTATGTGGTGTGGGAGGTTAAAAATCCCATGGGTCGGTAAAAGTGTAGGCTCGGGCTGTCTAATGGTGAAAACAAGCATATTCAGGCTTATCCATGATAGGCAGTATAAATCTTCAAGAGAGGGTACCGACTTGTGACAGAGAAAGCGTCCACTCGCGGCATATTGTGTAACATTTTGTTGGATTGCAATGATGGCTCTGGTGAGATACTGTGGTGACACCAACACGGCCATATTGATCACCAGGTGTGCTGCTATCGGAACCAGTCCTGATTAAATCGATATGATGATATAGTGTACACCCTCCCATCAGCGAACACAAATACTGTATGAGATGGGGTGTGGGGCGAGGCTTCAGCACTAATTCTGAGCCAAGCTTAAAGCTGCATAGCATAGTCCGATGGTTTTGAATTTCTGTCATTTTCTTAGATAAACATATTAGGTTGATCGTTATAATCAACCATACTTTAGTTTGAAGTTTTTTAGTTTTTTTTACCTTATGGCCAACTTTTGAGATATTTGAAGTGCAGACATGCAAAATTAATTTGAGCAAGCATGCCAGATTATTTTTTAGGACCATAGGCTTCTGCAGCAACATGTCCTATTAAATTGCCTCAGTTTTTCCGTCTATGTGGCTACCAATGTTTGATAAGTGCACTGGTATTTAAGTTAGCTATGTAGACTCAAATATAGATAATTGTTTTGGTTTTGGGAATTGTTTTCATCGGACTATGCAGCTTTAGCGCTGCATAGTCCAATGAAGTATCACATTTTCGAAAGCAAAACATTTTGATGGGAGTTAGAGCACCCGTCTCCCGTGCTGGTAGGTCGTGGGTTCGAACCCTGGTTGAGTCAAACCAATGACTTAAAAATTGATACTTGTCACTTCCTAGCCAGGCGCTTGGCATTAATATGATAGGGCAGGGACTGGTTGGCTCAGTGTCAGGATAATGTGACTGAGTGTGATATCAGGTCATGGTGCTGGTGGCCTGGTTTCCCAGTGGGACAGCACTATAAAGTCGCCATGAGTGTGCACTGCCACAAGTCGGTACCCGTCCTGATATGACCTTAGATGGTGCTATGATGTAAAACAACAACAAACAAACCAAATTTAATTCAGCATGCGTACACTTCAAATCTCTACAATGTTATCCATTCATAATCAAAGTTACTTCAACAAACTAAAGGCCCTGTCACATTACGGCGTATGGCGGGAGCGTATGGCGGCGTAGCCGCTTTACGTCATATACGTCGGCATACGCCGTATACGCTACTCATACGCCGCCAGATGCCGGCTTATGTGAAGCGTATGAGGCAGACGCCACCATACGCTTTCATAAATCCGTCCGTCCAAATTTTTTTGTGCATTCTCAAAAAAACTCAACCTATGAGGGCGTATGGCCCATACTGTCAAAAAATGTCACAGCAAGCTCCCATACGCTCCTCGTACGCTCCTCATAGGTCCCCCATACGCTCAAACGCACCCGAAAGTTCACCGAAGGTCATCATAGGCTGGCACCAGCACGGCATACGTAGGTTTTCAATACGCTCCCGCCATACGCCGTAATGTGACAGGGCCTTAAGGTGAGGTAGATGATTATAATGACGAACCTAATATATTTAGCACAGAAATTTAAAACCATTGGACTGTGCAACTTTAATTTATTGCTACCTGAGTTAAGTTTGCCACATCACATGTGGTCAAACAGTTATGTTATGGACAGAAATGTTAGGGATAAGTTGATGTATGATTTGTATAGATCTACGTTGTGTGTTTTGGGTTAGCTACAGCAGCAAATCTGGTCTGGTAGTTTTATTGATGGATCATCATTTGATTGATAGTTGACACATGCATTGCATAGCTCTATATATTGGTGGGGAGCAGGAAGTAGCTCAGGCGGTAGAGTATCCACCTGTGATGGTGTGGGTCATCCGATCGATCTTGCTCAGTGGGCCCATTTGCAGTTTGGGCTATTTTCCGTTCTAACCAGTGGTTCACAACTGGTTCATCAAAGGCTATGGTATGTGCTGTCCTGTCTGTGGGAAAGTGCATATAAAATAGCCTTAGGTGGCGGCAGCAGGTTTCCTCCAAAGAAATGTGTCATAATGACCGTGTGCTTGACATCCAATAACCGATGATAAAAATCAATGTGCTCTCGAGAGCACATTTTTATATATAATTGGTGATCGTAGTTTTATTGATGGATCAAGATTTGGTTGATAAGTTGACCAGAATTGCGTCTGGTCTAGTGGTGTCATTATGTCTGGCTGGCTGGCTGGCTGGCTGTCTGTGTCTACTAGCTGTATAGACTGCGTGCTGTAGCCGGATCGGTAGAGTATGGGCCTCGCATGCGGGAGATTGAGAGTTGGGTCAAACCAATGACTTATAAAAATTGATACTCGTATCTTCCTGGCCTGGAGCTCAACATTAATATGATAGAGCAAGGATTGGTTAGCTCAGTGTCAGGATAATGTGACCGAGTGGGAAATCGGGTCTTGGTGCCGGTGGCCTGATATTCCAGTGGGGCAGTAGTATAAAGTCACCATGAGTATGCACTGTCACAAGTCGGTCCCCGTCCTGATATGACCTTAGATGTCACCAGGACGTTAAACTCCAACAACCAACCAACTAGATGTATATTTCTATGCAGCAAGCAGATCTATACACAGCACACATTTGTCCCAAGACCACCTCGCCAGAATTTGTGCAGTGTCTTTGTCTGCTGTGCCAAGAGGTATGGTTACAGCACACAGTGGGGCTGCCCCCAACACTGGGCTGACAGGCCATACAATGATTGTGCCGGCTGTTCTATTTATAGCTACATGGCCACTGTATCAAGACTGATCAATACAGGTATTCCAAGTTCCGCTGGTCTTTCAGATAGCCCAAGCACGTCGGGCCACAGCTTCAGCTTATACAGCTTCGGTATAGGCCCTATGCTTTGAAACTCACTTTGCACCTCTAACCATATTCAGGGTAGGACAGTAACATTTTCTCCCACTTGCCTATGTGATTAAATTTTCTACTTTGCTGAGTAGCAAAACTACTTGCCCTAGCCCAAGTCAGCCAATTGAAACTGAAATCTGCTACTGCAGATCGGAAAAATTATGACTTGCCTGTTTGGGCAGGGTGCCACAAACTTCATCTGCCTGACCAAGTAAACTAGGTGTCCTGGGCAACTGGGCAGTCCTTATTGTTCTACCCTGATTATTTAACTAAACTTGGTAGGATTATTGCCATGCATTTGTTTTTAATATTTTTGACTTTCTGTTATTTTTCTGAGATAAATATATTAAATTGGTTGTTATAATCTACCTTACTTTAGTTTGAAGTAACTTTCATTTTAAATGGCTAACTTTGGAGATATTTGAAGTGCAACATGTAAAATTAGTTTTGGCAAGCACCCCAAAACACTGACACCATAGCTTCAGCAGTAACATGTTCTATTAAATTGACTAAGTGGCCCCCTTCTATGTGGCAGCAAATGCTTAATAAATGCATCAGTATCTAAGTTTGTTTGTGTTGTTTTACGTCCTAGTAGCATCTAAGGTCATACCAGGACGGGTACCGACTGGTGACAGTGCGCACTCATGGTGATTTTATAGTGCTGTCCCACTGGGAAATCAGGCCGCCAGCACCATGACCCAATATCCCACTCACTCACATTATCCTGACACCGAGCTAACCAGCCCTTGCCATATCCTAATAATGCCGAGCACCAGGCTAGGAAGCGACAAGTATCAATTTTTATGTCATTGGTTTGACTCGACCGGGAACCGAACTCGTGAACTCCCGATCTTCCGCACACGAGGCCTGTGCTCTACCAATCGGCCACCGCGCCCGGTCTGTATCTAAGTTAGATGTGTAGGATCAATCTAGATAATTGTTTTGGTTTTGAAAATGTGATGCTCCATTGGACTACGCACCTTTAAGTTTAAGCAGGTGAAATTTGAATCGCGGAAAATTTATTTCCGTCATTCTACAGCTCCTTGCCATATGCTATTCCTAGTAATTCCTAGCACCAGACTAGGAAGCGACAAGTATCAATTTTTATGTCATTAGTTTGACTCGACCATGGTTCGAACCTGTGGCTTAGAATCCCACGACTTACTAAAACCGGAAGCGGGGGATCAACTCATTCAGCTGTGCCATCTGGTGTATGTGTATCTGTTTTTATCACCTGCCACCAGATAAGCTGTAGCTATGACCTGGCGCGTTTTCAGAGAGAGAAGATATAGATGTAAATAAATGTACCACCAAAGTAAATAAATGTACCACCAAAGTCTCAGATATATATGCTACTCCACCCCAAAATCGCAGAATTGCAGAGCCAAACAAAAAGAAGGGGGATGGGGGGTAAAAAGACTGCCTCGGCAGTGCTGAATTAAATTGTTAAAATCTTGTTATTACATTTTTTTTATGAAGCAGGAGGGGGGGGGGGGGATTTCAATTGGAGATAATCCTATCCTGTCTGGCCGCTATTCAGAGGTATTTCAGGGATGAAAGATCTCGGCGGATTTATGCAATTATTTATATTTACCGATTAACTTTAAACAACATTTTTTTTAAATGATATGTATATGACAACACTTGGGGAGTTTGAATACCTTTCTTATATTACCTTTGATGTTGTTAGAACATCAAACCCAAACAAGAGCGTGTCTGGTATGGGCGATAATATCGTCACAACAAGGTTAGTTGAAATCTGACTTCCGGCATTTTCCCGCGATTCCCTGACAGTGCTAAGTCTATGGAAGAAGATCCTCGTTATCGCGGACATTTTGCCGTCGGTGTAATAATCATGGTCTGATTTCCGCGGCTTTAGCCGGCGACCACTTTCATCCCTGAGGTATAACATATTTTGACCCTCCCCCGAAATGTCAGCTACTTTGCATGCACCACTTATTGACTATGTAGCGAGAAGTATTGATTCACTTTCAGTATTTGTCTGTGGCATATAATATTGTTTAATAGCTAGTTCATGTTTAATAGCTTACTGCTAGCGTTGCCAGACCCAGTCTGCACTAGACAATATCAGTACCTTTTTAATAAAAGTTATATATTATTATTAGTTAATATTCTTATAATAACATCATGTCTAGGCTTTTTCATGACCCCCGTATTTCTGCCCTTCCGGGACAATCCAGGTTTGATCTTATATATATCTATATATTATGTGATGCATAAGAATTATGCGAGTATAAAGGCATGCAAGAGAATGTTCCCTAATGTCATCGTCCATATTTTGTGTACTACCCTATGGTTGACCAGTTGG
Source organism: Branchipolynoe longqiensis (assembly GCA_030323885.1). NCBI lineage: Eukaryota > Metazoa > Annelida > Polychaeta > Phyllodocida > Polynoidae > Branchipolynoe > Branchipolynoe longqiensis. The sequence continues at coordinate 39,368,852 of CM059186.1, forward strand.
GACCGGTGGCGCCACCAACTCTGCCAGTGGCGCGAAATACTGCCACTCACGCACTAGGAATATAACCCATGTTTTATGTCAGGGTTGTCTGGTGGTGGTGGTGGTGGTGGTGGTGTACATAAGAAATGGTGGGCTCTTCTTGGTGGGCTCTATTTGTCTCCTCCTTAATGGCACAAAACAGAAGGTTGTCATTTATTGCGGGAGGCGCGCCTCTGGCAGGTCTTTGCTTTCCCCCACCTTTTTGTTCTTTCTTTCTTTCTTTCTTTCTTTCTTTCTTTCTTTCTTTCTCCATTCCCCATGTCTTTCTCCCGGCCCCCCTCTACTCATGCACACAATCACTCACTCACACTATCACTCATTCGCGCAATCAGTTACATTCTTTTTCCCTATAGATCTCTCTTTCTGTATTTCTTTATTTTTATTTCTTTATTATGTACTTCTTCTTTCCTTCTTTCTTTCTCTATTCCACTCGCCATTCCTTGCTCCTCTCCCTCTGCTCACTCACGAAATCACGCACTCACACTCACTTACACTTATACTCTTTCTCCTTTTCTCCCTTTCTCGCTATCCTCCTCTCCATCTCTACCGTCCGCCCCGCCCCCCAACCCCCACACTCTCAACTGGCACAGAACAGTAAGCCGTCATTCAGTCGTGTATGAACTCCTTCCTCTTCGTGCGTGTTCCGCTAGCCAAACACCATCCGGCGTCTCAACTAGACGCGACCGGAAGTCGGCGTCCTTCGGCGTAGTTATGGATTGAGTTTACACTTTGCGCGTATTTACACAGGGAGTGCTGCTATCTGGGGCGGGAAAACAACATTAAAAGGAGGTGGGAGAGGTGGGGTGTAGCTGGGGAGAAAAGCATATCAGTTTACCCACCGTGCATGGATAGAGTAGTCATGCATAGGTGTGGGTTGTTGAAGTTTTACCTCATATTAATGCAGTCATATCAGGATAGATATTGTATGTTTTATTATTAATATTTTATATTGAATATATATAATATATAATCTAGTAATATCAGGATGTATGCTGTGTATTCCTATATTTTATATTAAATATATTACTGTATACATAATATGAAATATTTTTATACTATCCATTTGTTCACAGGACAAATCACTTGTCTGCTAGACAAGTCTGGTGTGATTTTCACATGTCCGTCTGGATTTTCATTTGTCCCAGACAAGCGGACACGCTCTTTCGAACGCTGTGTGTATATATATATATATATAATTGATTAACTCAAGGCATTTTTTCCCCCCAGCACCGCCAAAGAACTGGTCTTACAATATTTTAAACCCACACCAAATCAAAACCCCGAAAGCAAAAGGAAAAGTGAATAACACCTGTAATCTAGCAGGTGTATTGTTAATCTAACCTACATACATGTATAGCACTACTTCATGTGCAACTCAAATCAAGGAGACAACGGCCAATTTACCACGAGAACAGTATCATGGTGGGATATGGTTGTGGTGTCTGTCTGTCTGTCTGTCGCTGAGCATGCTGGGTATGAGGGTTGCGCTGCACCTGGGTGGGGTGGTCGGGGGTGCCTTGGGGACTTGAAGCAGGTGGGTTGGGATGTTGGGGTGTCGGGGTATATACAGTTGTGTGTGGAGTGGCCCAGATCGACAGGTATGCATGCCGGACGCTTATCAATTATGTAAATGCTCCCCCCCCCCCACCTGCCTCTCACCGTCTGTACTCACCTGACCTGGTTCCCTGGTGGACACGGTCTCCCCGTTATGTGGTACACTCCACTACCACTACCTGGTAGCTACTGTGAAATATGGCGCTCCATGGTCTTATATTCGCCGCCAGCGTCCCCACGTCCTAGTTAGTTAGCTAACTAGCGAGGCATGGGTTGTGCGTCTATGTAGGGTGTCACTTAAAGTTGCATAGTCCGATGGTTTTGAATTTCTCTATTTTCTCTCAGATAAATATATTAGATCGATCACTAGTATCTACTTTGCATCAGTTCAAAGTTACTTATATTTTTAATAGTAAACGTTTTTCTAGATATTTTGAGTGCAAACATGGAACGTTAGTTTTGGCAAGCTGACACCATAGACTTCTGCAGTAACAGGTTCTGTTATATTGACTCAGTATTGCCTTTTACGCAGAAACAAGTGCTTAATAAGTGCATCAGTATCTAAGGTAGATATGTCAAATCAAATCTAGATAATTGGTTTGGTTTTGAAAATTTGATATTTCATCGGAATATACAGCTTTAAGCCCACCAGACAAGGAATGTTGGGGTAGCTGTGTGTGCATACATACATACATACATACATACATACATACATACATACATACATACATACATACATACATACATACATACATACATACATACATACATACATACATACATACATACATACATACATACATACATACATACATACATACATACATCATCATGCTGTCGGTCGCGATGCGACAAAGACTGCTTTCATTACTTGACTGCCGCTCTCCATTTAGCTCTCTGCTGTGAGAATTGCGTCCATGAGTTGGTCTCATTTCATGAAAGCTGCCTGCAAAAGTGTTGAAGTGCTGCTGGCTTTTGCAAGTTACCAGCGGCACTCTCTCGGGGAGCAAATAGAGGTTTCACACCGGCAAGAACATGTCAAGACAGGCGCAAAACTATTTGTCCCTGCAGTGGCTGGTCGGGAGATGTTGGGAGTTCCATACATCAACCGCCCTTAATGCTGCCACAGTGACATGGTTTTCTCTTTAGGGTTTGCTCCCTTAGCCTTCGGTTCTGTCAAGAACCTGTACCACAAGGCAGTGGTTTACAACTCTGCACGGCAGGGGCATCAAACTCCCTGAGGTATTGCTATGCCTGCAATACATACATACATACATACATACATACATACATACATACATACATACATACATACATACATACATACATACATACATACATACATACATACATACATACATACATACATACATACATACATAGTTGTTGAAATTTTACATCCTGGCAACATCTAAGGTCATATCAGGACGGGTACCGACTTGTAAAAGTGCGCCCTCATAGCGACTTTATAGTGCTGCCCCACTGGGAAATCAGGCTGCCAGCACCATGACCTAATATCCCACTAAGTCACATTATCCTGACACTGAGTTAACCAGTCCTTGCCCTATCTTATTAATGCTGAGTGCCAAGCTAGGAAGCGACAAGTATTAATTTGTAAGTCATTTGTTTGACTCGACCGGGATTTGATTCCCAATCTCTTGCACCGTAGTTTGAATCCCAGCTGAGTCAAACTAATAACTTATCAAATTTATTCTTGTTGCTACCTAGCCTGGCACTCGCCATTAATAGGATAGGACAACGACTGGTTAGCACAGTATTGGGATAATGTGACTATGGCATATCGAGTCATGGTGCCGGCAGCCTGGTCTCCCAGTGCCAGTGAAGCAGCACGATAAAGTCGCCATGAGTGTGCACTGTCAGAAGTTGGTACCCGGCCTGATATGACCTTAGATGTTGCTAGGATGTAAAACAACAAACAAAGCAAAATAACAAAGAACATACATGTATACTAGATTAGTCAATCTTATTATTTGCTGAGTGTGACGTGCATGTGAGCTGTCTATGGATTCGAGGCTTCCATATGGCCTGCATTACCAGTTCCTAATGAGTCACCAGACGGGATGGCCGAATGAGTTGAGCGTCTGTCTCCCGTTTTGGTAGATCGTGGGATTCGAATTCATGGGTTTGAACCCTTGTTGAGTCAAACCAATGAATTAAAAATTTATGCTTGTCACTTCCTAGCCAGGCACTTGGTATTATTAGGATATGGCAAGGACTGGTTGGCTCAGTACCAGGTTAATATGACTGCGATATCGGGTCACGGTGCTGGCAGCGTGGTCTCCCAGTGGGGCAGCACTGTAAAGTTGCCATGAGTGCACAGTCACAAGTTGGTACCTGATGACCTTAGATGTTGCCAGGACGTAAATCTCCAAACAACCAAACAACCAGGATTGAGTTAGGGGAGTCTCCGGATGAAGCTGTGAGCAAAGTGATGTTGGTACCCGTCCTGATATGACCTTAGATGTTGCCAAGATGTAAAACAACCAACCAACCGAATGAGTCAGCTTTTGCGACACACAGTTGGTCAACACAGATATTCTGAGTTTTGCTAGTCGCTCAGTAAAGCCCCAGTCACACTTTCCCGGATCAGGCCCCAGACCATGAATCCGGCGTAGTCCGGGGTGATCCGGGTTCATACGTGGCTTATCCTTGGCTGGTCCTTGGTGATCCTTGGCTGGTCCATGGTAACTGTCCATGGTGGTCCGGGGTCGGCCCCGGATGTTTTTAAATGCTTAAAACGTCCGGGGCTATCCGGGGAGTATTGCAATCCGGCCTTAATCCGGCATTATCTGGGTGTAAACCGTGTTTAATCTGTAACTCATCCGGGTAGTCTGTGTGTCGTCCAGGACATTTTGAAACCGGACGAGCCATGGTTTTGCCCTGGAGTAGCCCAGCCAGAGCCACGGACTACCCCCGGACTGCCTGGATAAGACACGGATAGCCTTGGATGACCATGGATTAGCTACGGATAACCCGGTATAACCACGAATGACCACGTATTACTCACGGACTACCCCAGGTTGAGTCCTGCATTTCAATACTTTTATATAAAATTGTCAGTAGCTTGTCCGTGTCTACTCCGGGGCAGTCCAGGACTAATCCGTGGCTACACCGGGGTTATCGGTGGTCGTCCAGCTCAATCCGGGGTGATCCGTGCTTGTAGTCCGTGGGTTCGTACACCTTGGCTCGTTCGTAAATATGTGACTGCGCGACAAAAAAACACCAAACATTAAGCAAAATGGTCCGGGGCTGGCCAGGGGATTGGTCCGGGGTGATCCGGGGCTAGTCCGCGTAGGTGTGACTGGGGCTTAAGGACTGCGGCTGAGATTCAGCATACAGGGTCACAGCTACAGAGTACATGGCGGACGGTCGAGTAGATGGTAAATACACGTCCAACATGATAAAGGAAGTGATATTTTATCTCATGGGAAATATTTGCAAGGACAATTTCACATAAGAAAGAAATGAAATGTATGACAATAACCCTACCAAGTTTGGTTATCAGGAGGAATCATCATCATCATCATCATCATGCTGTTGGTCGCGATGCGACAAAGACTGCTTTGATTACTTGACTGTGACTCTCCATTTAGCTCTCTTCTGTGAGAGTGATATCCATGAGTCCATTTCATGAAAGCTGCCTGCAAAAGTGTTGTAAGTGTTGCTGGCTTTTGCAAGTTACTAGTGGCACTCTCTCGTGGAGCAAATAGAGGTCTCACACTGACAAGAACATGTCCAGACAGGCTCAAAACTATTTGTCCCTGCAGTGGCTGGTCAGGGGATGTTGGGAGTTCCATACGTCAACCGCCCTTGATGCTGCTACAGTGACATAGTTTTCTGTTTAGGGTTTGCTCCCTTATGGGGCTGTCACACTACGACGCTTCTCGCCGGCGACCCGTCAACGTGTGGTATTTTTGGGCGATATTTGGTGAAATATCGAGAAGCGCTGGTGGCGCGTTATCGGCACGTCGGTACACTATCTTGGACGTTGACGGTCGGCGGACAACGTCGGCGCGCGTTATTGGTCGCTGATTCTTTTGAACATGTCAAAAACTACCAGCGACCGGCAACGCGCGGGAGTAAATGGGTAAGAACGCTAGGAGGACGTTAGGCGCACGTCGCGCTGTGTTGGACGCGCCGGAATAACGTTATGGGAACGCTAGGAAGACGGCGCGCGCGCGGGAGGGTCGTTGCTCACGCGTTGCGCAAACTGGGCCGTTTTTGTTTTACGCCATAGCAACATTTAAGGTTAAATGAAGACGTCGCGCCAAACTTTTTTTTTTTTTCCCCAGCGCGTCGACACACGTTGGCCGCGCGCGCATAACGCGCCGTCATGACGCCGATCTTTTCCCCCCAAACTGCCGAAAAGTTTGACGTTTCTCGCCGCGCAAGATAGTACTTTCAACGCTGACGGGTCGCCGAGAGAAGCGTTGTAGTGTGACAGGCCCATTAGCCTTCGGATCTGTCAAGAACCTGTACCACAAGGCAGTGGTTTACAACTCTGCAGGGCAGTGGCGTCAAACTCCCTGGGGTATTGCAATACCTGCATACCCCAATATTGGTAATGTGATTATTATAGATTGAAGAGTATAGGGATTATTATAGATTGAAGAGTATATGGTCTATTGTGAAGGACAGGGTTGGGAGGGCACCGGCGATCGTGTAAGCTGTAGCTGCGACATGGCATGCTTGGTCTGAGCTTCAGTCCTTCCTACTGAACCAGTGGAACTAGAATTACCCGTATTGCTCCATTGCTTAAAGCTTCATAATTCGATGAAAGCATCAATTTAAAAATCCAGATTTGATTCTACATATATCTAATTTAGATACTGCTGGTGCATTTATTAAAATCTCCAAAGTTGGCCCTTTGAAATAAAAGTTAATCCAAACTGTGGTATGGTAGATTACATCGCTAAACTTGACATTCATCTACAATTTTTTTTTATGAGGCCAAAAAAAAGTCTCAAATCCTTGGACTGTGCAATATGACCCTGGCCAACAAGGACATAGGACCCACCTTTATAAATGTTGTGAGGTCATCAAAAATAGCTCCGGTAATATGGTATATGGGTCATTCTTTAAAACTGGGCACGAAAATGTGACATGGAAACCAAAAGTGAAAATCTTCTAAATAATAGCAAAAAAACCTTCCAAATAAAAGCCTAATCCTATGTCCTATGAAGGTTTGCATGTTGTGCATATACATGTCAGAGTTGAAAAAAATAATTTCACTTTTTGAATTAGATCTTATACAAATTGAGTAATACATTAATACCACTGGTGTAACATCAAAATCAAAGACACATCCAGAATCTCATTTTAACATATACAACATAGTCAAACAAGATTTTATTGATTACTCTTAAGCAGACAAGGTTATGACTTACAAGAAAAAAGTTGAAAAAGAGTTTGGCTACATGCATGGTGTAAATGTGTAAATTTTCACTTTTTCACATTATCATGAAATCATATAAGTAAACTTTTAATTTCTTTCTTGGGATAGCTTCAATAAATGCACTATTTCTAACATACTTAATACACAGAGGATACAATAATTATTTCACTTGCAATCAATAAGAGAAAGAACAGATTATCAGCATCGTAATGTGGAAACCAAATATGTGGTGCCCAGTTTTAAAGAATGACCCATATATATGTATTGCATCATCATATCCTACATCGCCACTGCTATGACTGAGTGCACACTGTCACAGTTCGATGCCCATCTTCACAGGACATGATCATCGCTTACCCCGTCTGAAACGGATATTGTTAGTAGGATTCGTTGGTTCTTAGGGTTTTATGCCCTTGCAACAGGACTTGTTCCGACTTGTGACTGCGCACTCATGGTGACTTTATAGTACTGCCATACTGGGAAAACAGGCCATCTGTACCATGATCCGATAGCCCACTCAGTCACATTATCCTGACCCTGAGCTAACCAGTTCTTTCCCTATCCTATTAGTATTAATGCCGAGTGCAAGGCTAGGAAGTGACACGTATCAATTTTATATGTCATTGGTTTGACTCGACTGGGAATAGACCTCCCGGTCTCCTGCAATGCGAGGCCCGCGCTCTACCGATGCGGTCACCACGCCCGGTGTGTTAGTGGAATATTTGTAGTGTTGCTCAGTGATGTGATTTTTACTACTAGAAATATAACTAGTTAAACAAAAATTATATTCTCAAATTACAGGTAGTTTCTGGATATTAAAACTGCATTGTCCGATTAAAGCATGAAATATTCGAATTATCTAGATTTGATTCTACATATCTAACTTAGATACTGGTGCACTTATTATGCATTTGTTGCTGCATAGAAGGAATTAGTGGTCGATTTAATAGAACCTATTACTGCAGAAGCCTACGGTGTTGACAAGCACTGCAAAATTAATGTTTGCATTCAAAAGATAGCCGTTTAAAATAGAAGTTACTTCAAACTAAAGTAAGATATGTTATAATGATCAACCTAATATAATTTGATACATTTATGTATCAAGAACAAAGACGGCAAAATGCTCTTTGAAGAAGATGAAATAAAGTCCAGATGGGAAGAATATGTAAACGAACTATACAATGATGACAGAGGGAACCCACCCACAATTGAGAAAGAAGATGGGAATATTATATTAGTATCAGAGGTTGAGAAGGCTATCAATGATCTAAAGGCAGGTAAGGCTCCTGGAAGTGACCAGATAACATCAGAAATGATAAAAGGACTAGATGAAGTGGGGATTCAAATCATTCATAAGCTAGTAACTGACATCTATGAGACTGGATTTATACCATTGAATATGAATGAATCCATATTTGTACGACTCCCAAAGAAGCTAAAACCAACATTGTGTACTGAGTACAGAACACTAAGCCTGATGAGTCATATGTTGAAGATGATCCTGAAAATAATTTTACTGAGAAACAGACAGAAAATTGAAGAACAAATCAGTAACGTACAAAGTGGGTTTATATCTGGAAGAGGTACACGTGAAGGGATTTTCAATATGAGAATGATTTGTGAACGTTATTGTGAAGTGAACCAGGATGTTTATGCCTGCTTTATTGACTATGAGAAGGCCTTCGACCGAGTCAATCATGAACTGTTAATCAAATGTTTACAAGATATTGGTGTCAATGGCAAAGACATTAAACTAATTGTGAACTTATACTGGACACAACGTGCATTTATAAAAATGGAGCAGGGCCTATCGGATGAAGTTATGATTAAACGAGGAGTTCGACAGGGGTGTGTATTGTCACCATGTCTATTTAACCTGTACACAGAGATGATTTTCAGACACATTGAAGATTGCAAGGGAGTGACAATAGGTGGCATGAACGTCAACAATCTTAGATATGCCGATGACAGTGTAATACTAGCAGACAGTGAGAAAAACCTACAAGATATAGTGAATAGAATCAATAAAGCTGGAATACTATTCAACATGAAGATGAATGCCAGGAAGACCAAAACAATGGTTATAAGTAAAAAGACAGATAAACCAAATGTCAATATAACCATAGATGGCACAAACATAGAACAAGTATCCGAATTCATATATCTCGGACAAAAGATTACAAATGATGGGAGATGTGAGGAAGAAATTAAAAGAAGGATAACAATAGCCCGAACAACATTCTCCAAAATGTATAGAGTGTTAACATCAAGTAAGATATTAATACAAACAAGGAAGCGTATTCTTCAGTGTTATGTGTGGTCTACTCTAATGTATGGGGCAGAGACATGGACAATCTCTAAGAAAATGTACAAACGTTTAGCAGCATTTGAGATGTGGACTTATCGAAGGATGATGAAAATATCATGGACAAAGAAGATCACCAACAAAGAAGTTCTCAGAAAAATTAAAAATAAGAAAAGCTTGTTTGCCACTATACAGACAAAGAAACTTATTTATTTTGGCCACATCATTCGTCAGAGTTCAATATACCGTACATTGTTGGAAGGGAAGGTGAATGGCAGCAGAGGGAGAGGGAGACCAAGAACATCATGGTTTACAAATATTTCACAGTGGACAGGCTTGAATTATTCACAGTCTATCAGAACAGCACAACATCGGGACAAGTGGAGAACCATTGCATCCAACCCTCGACTAGAGGATGGAACTATTGATTGATTGAATATAATTTATCGGTCCTACTTGAGCGTGTGGTCTACCGGGACTTTAGTCCTAGCCCTAACACTAAACAGTTAGTGAAGGGGCTGTCACATTAGGGTTTTTTGCGGGAGCGTATGGCGGCGTAAGCGCGTTACGTCATATACGTCGGCATACGCCGTATACGCTATGCATACGCTACTCATACGCCGCCAGATGCCGGCGTATGTGAAGCGTATGAGGCATACGCCGCCATACGCTTTCATAAATCCGTCCGCCCAATTTTTTTTGTGCATGCTCAAAAAAACTCGACCTATGAGGGCGTATGGCCCATACTGTCAAAAAATGTCACAGCACGCTCCCATACGCTCCTCATACGCTTCTCGTAGGTTCCACATACGCTCAAAACCACCCGAAAGGTCACCAAATGTCATCATAGGCCGGCACGTGCAGGACCTACGTAGGTTTTCAATACGCTCCCGCCATACGCCGTAATGTGACAGGGCCTTTAAATAGACAAGTCAGGTCAGATGGGGTCTTCTAACGTTTTATGGTTCGGGTACGCTAGACCACACGCTAAAGTAGCACCTATTTATCTAAGCAAATTGACAGAGACTGTAGACCATCGGACTATGCAAATTTAATAGTAGTAGTAAAATAATGTTAGTCAGTGATAGAAATAAGCCAAACAATTTCACTTTTCTTTAGGACAAGTCTAGTGTTTTTTTTTCACTTGTCCGTCTGATTTTTCACTTGTCCACAGTACTTACCTTTATTATCTCAGTTAACCTCTGTGGTTATGGGAATAAAAGTTAAAACTACACAAATGAACCAAAACAACGAAACAAATGTCATAAATAATGTAAATTATATTCTAATGACTTCACACTGCAAAATACATGTTTTAAGCCCAAAATCTTCACTTGTCCAATGGAAAAGCTCAGGCCATATTCTGCTTGTCCGTGCCTACTCTCGCTTGGCTCGGACAAGCGGACACACTCTTATTTCGAACGCTCTTATTCTTAATGCCATGACTAAACTGATACAGTGATAGTAAAATGAATCAAATATTGTTAGTAATGAAATTAATAATTCTCCATCAGAAATCCATGGTGGCCTCATAGTTTGCGCAGGGTGTGCTACCGGTGATAAATCACAACACACCACAAAAAGTAGAATACGAAAGCCGGTCCATGTTTACCACCTCCCTACTTAACCTCGGGCATTTCATTCTGGCCGCTGCCTGACATGGCCCTGCCATACATACCTCGCCATAACCGTGCATGGGTACGGCACACCAGCAGCTCACCGACTATTCCAGTCAACATAATGCCAAGTACACACCTACCGTATACGATTTGCGCACTAAAACTCACGACTCGACCTGACCCGCTTAAAACTGAAAACGGGCCGATTCATTTTTCGAATCGCGAATCGCAATCGTAATCGGCCCGTTTTAGCCCTAAAACTGAGTTTTTAGTTGCGAATCGCAATCGCTAGGTGTGCGCGGGGAGCGCACACCTAGCGATTTTTTTTTGCGCGGAACGGGCAGTTTTAGATCGTATACGGTAGGTGGGTTGCGGATAAACGGTAGGTGTGTACCTGGCATTATATACACTAAAACCTCTCTAAATCGACCGACCGTTGGACCGACTTTAAAGGGTCCATTAAGGGAGGTGGTCGGTTTAGGGTGGTTTAAAGCAAAATCGTTACAATGGTGTCATATGGGCGATCATTTGGGACTCATATAAAGCGATTGATATAGGGGAGTGGTCGGTTAGAGAGGTTTTACTGTATATTATGGGGGGGGTGGAAATTAAATAAAAGTTACAGTGGAATTCAATGGTTAATTAGTCCTACATTGTTTTCCTGATGCGTCCTTAAATGATGATGTTGTTATTTTTTTTATTATTATTTATTATTATGGGGTTCAGTACTCCACCAGCTCAGCGACTATTCCACTCAATATAATATATGTTTACAAACAAATTAATTAAAGTTATAGTGGAATCCAACTGTTGCCTATTCGTACATTGTTCTCCTGATGGACCAGATGGCTGAATGAGTTGAGCGTCCGTCCCCCGTTTTGTTAGATCGTGGGGTTCGAACCCATGGGTTCAGTATGATAGGGTTCGAACCCGGGTCGAGTCAAACCAATGACTTAAAAATTGATGCTAAATACATTAGGTCGATCGATAATATTTTAGCTATATTATTTCCCTTAGCTTGAAGTTAGTTTTATTTTAAGAGATTAACTTTGGAGATATTTAACCTGAAAAATATTTATGTTGGCCTTCACACCAAAATGCTGAGAGTGGAACTGGGCTTTGTTTAGCCATTTTCGAGCCTAGGCATAACATAGGCGAACCTAGATAAAGCATTCACCCAGTACTCGCAGTACACGGGTGAATACCAACCCTATATAAAAACGGTTGAAAAAGCGGGTTAAGGAAATGAGAGCCTAATTTCACAATCTAAGAAGCAACAATTATTCTTTACATATGTCTTATTGATAGCCCGCTACCTTTGAGTTGAAAAATATAATGTAATATCTAGTTTAATAAGATTTAAAATTGAAATCGACGGCGTTCTAGCGCCGCCATCTTGTCTTTTTGCATTCTCTCCCATTTCACCAACTCTGTGCCTATATGGGTAGCCTTTTGATACTGGAGCCACAGTTTCTAGTTCATATTCCATACTAACCCTATTTTCGCCCGTATTTACACTACGTTGTCCTTCACCCGTGTACTGCAAGTACCGGGTGAATCTTTTATCTAAGGCGAACCAAACTGCAATACATGTTTAATGAGCGTGAGTGTGAGTGAGTAAATGAGTGAGTAAATGAGTGAGTGTAAAAGTGAATATTTCTGCCTTCATCTGATTATCCAGCTTTAATGCAAAGAGCTTAATGTGGTGAAAAAGCAAACAGCAGTGTTTCCCCATTGGTTGCTTGTTGCTTTTTTTTGGGGGGGGGGGGGGGGGGAGCCGGGAACCAGTGCTATTAGGGAGCGCTGGTGCGCGGCAGGACCCAGCAGGCTGGCACAAAGGCACTGGTGATTGGTGATTGGCTGTACTTCTGAACCTGATAAATCAGACCAGGTCCAGTAAATACAACGTGGATGTTGTGCAGTCTGTGTGGCTGGTACATTAGAAGCATATGCTAGAATGGGGGAGTACTCTCGATGTCTGTTTTGGTGAATGAATGAATGTTTAATCAAAGCTAAACCCAATACAGACTGTATGGTTAGTATGTAGAAGCCTATTCCACAGGTGGTTTTACTGTGAATGAATGAATGTTTAATCAAAGCTAAACCAATACAGACTGTACAGTTGGCATGTTGAAGCCTATTCCACAGGGTCAGGTACTGTGAGTGAATGAATGTTTTAATCAGAGCTAAACCCAATACAGACTGTATGGTTAGTATGTAGAAGCCTATTCCACAGATGGTTTTACTGTGAGTGAATGAATTAATGAATGTTTAATCAAAGCTAAACCCAATACAGACTGTACAGTTAGCATGTTGAAGCCTATTCCACAGGGGGCCATACTGTGAATGAATGAATGAATGAATGTTTTAGAAAGAGCTAAACCCAATACAGAATGTCCGGTTAGTATGTAGAAGCCTATACCACGGGTGGTTTTACTATGAATAGATGAATGTTTAATCAGAGCTAAACCCAATACAGATTGTATGGTTAGTATGTTGAAGCCTATTCCACAGGGGGTGGGGGGGATATACTGTGAAGCACTATAAAGTCGCCACGAGTGCGAGCGGTCATAAGTTGGTCACAAGTTGGTGCGCATCCTGATATGATCTTAGATGTTGCCACAGGACATAAAACTCCAACAAACAAGAAAAACAAGCATACCGAGTGCTCTCTCTCTCTCTCTCTCTCTCTCTCTCTCTCTCTCTCTCTCTCTCTCTCTCTCTCTCTCTCTCTCTCTCTCTCTCTCTCTCTCTCTCCCCCCCCCTCTCTCTCAGCCCTCTCTCTTTGTGTCTCTCTCAGCCCTCTGTCTCCCTTTCACCACCCCCCTCTCCCTTACCACTCACTCCCTTACCATTTTCCCTCCCTCTGCCAATCTCTCATTCGTTCTCTCTCTCTCTTTCTCTTCTCCCTCTAAAATAGCCACACAGTAGCAGCCTTCCACTGCCTACCAACATATGGTTGAGTGGTGGAGGCAATTTGGTTTCACAATGAGTACAAGGCAGCTGTGTTTTGGTCCTAGCAATGCCCGCTGTACATATAGCGAGAATGTGGCGCGAATATCATTCATCAGCTATTGTTGCCCTCGTGTTGAATTTGGCTGTACATTTCATCCGTGTATAGTATATTAGTATATTCATTTTCCTATCATGGCTTTCTATATAGACCAGACAGATTGACAACATTTTTAAGAGCAATCGTGGGCTTCTCTAGTGGGCGATCATGTGTGTGTTTGAACCCAAACCGACTCAAACCAATGACAAACAAAATTGACACATCGCTACCTAGCCTGGCGCTAGACATTACCAGGATAGGGCAAGGACTGGTTTGCCCAGTATCTGGATAATGTGCCTGAGTGGGATATCGGGTCAGGGTGCCGGTGGCCCGGTCTTCCACTGGGGCAGCACTATTAAGTCACCATGAGTGTTTTACAGTCACAAGTTGGTACTACTCGAGATATGACCTTTGGATGTGGCTAGGACATTAAGCCCCAAAAAACAAAAGTTAAATCACATATCCATGTGGAACAGTGCTGCCTGCCTGACATTTTCGGGTATAAATCTTGTGAACCAGAGGTGATCGGATATCAGAGAATCATGTGTAATCTGGTATGTTGAAGCCGCGAAACTCACCAATCGTGCAGGTGTATTACAACCACACTCCGCATGGTCAGTTGCCTCTTTATAGGTGTCTGTTGGACATGACACTCAATGCACTTTTATGGACACACCATGCACATACCACACATCACACATATACACACACCACACATACAAGCACCACACACATACACACACACACACACAATATAACATGTACAAGCACCACACACAGTTGGTGCTGCGGAGTGGTTAGAGTGTCTGACTTTTTTCTAGGTCAAACTCCTAATCTGAAGGTCGGTGGTTTGATTCCCTGTGCCCCCACCTCTGCCAATTTGGATTTCCACCGCTGTGTATAACTTACAGCGTCATTAAAGGACAGTTGCTCTCATACCATGTCTATGTGGTGTGGGAGGTTAAAAATCCCTTGTGTCGGTAAAAGTGTAGGCTCGGGCTTTCTATCGACAAACTGTCTAATGGTGAAAACACACACACACACACACACACAATAACACACACACACAATAACACACACAGACATCCATACACTCAATAGTGGGCACAAACACACTAAAGCTAAGATTCCATATATGCGGTATGTGAATGCGACAAAAAATGGAAACACATGTAAACGCACGGTGGTGCTTCCATATGTCCGGATGTGAATGCGAATCCATGGGCGAAAGTGGATCACACAATGAATGGACCGATCGGTGCGAATGCTGCATACATATTCGCACTCACATACCATGTATAAGGAATGTTAGCTTAAAGCGGTGGTCAGGATCATTTCCGTACAGCATGGCATGTACGGAATCTTGGCTATAGCTTTCATCTCCACCCCTTACAAACCACTGCCAAATATATATATAAATACAAATTGAAGAAGAATACGTCTATTTAAGAAAAAACCCACAAAAAAATACCCACCTACACAAAGCCATCACAAGTAAAACAAACAAATAAATAAACAAAAGCAGTCTGATTCAACCAGACCCTCCCAACTGGTTATTTCCAGCCATTTCCAGGTGAGTTATTTTATAGACTCATTTGTATTATTAGCACAACTTTAGCCTTATGCTGCATAAATAGTAAGGCAGTGTGAAGGTAGGATCAAGGCAGTATTAAAACGGCATAATCTGATTGTTTTAATTTCTTTTGTTAACAAAAAAGCCCACCACAAACCCAGATAGTATAGGCGAATGAGTTAGAGCACTGGCTATCCTTCCTTGCAGCAGATTGTGGGTTTAAACCCCGACCAAGTCAAACTAATAACTTAGCAAGTTTATACCGGACACTGTGGGGTGAATCCGTAAAAGCGCTGGCTGCCGAAGGGGGAGGGGAGAAATAGAGAGCTACAGTGAAATGGATAGATGGGGAACGAGAGATGGAGAGAAATAGAGAGATGGGGAAAGACAGATGGAGAGAAATAGAGAGATGGGGAGAAATAGATGTGAATATAAATAAAGAGATGGACACAAATAGATGTGAATATAAATAGAGAGATGGGGAGAAATAGATGTGAATATAAATCTACAGATGGAGAGAAATAGATGTGAATATAAATAGAGAGATGGAGAGAAATAGATGTGAATATAAATAGAGAGATGGAGAGAAATAGATATAAATAGAGAGATGGAGAGAAATAGATGGAAATAGAGAGATGGAGAGAAATAGATGGAAACAGAGAGATGGAGAGAAATAGATGGAAACACAGCGGGAATTATGTGTGAGTTACAATGATTAATTCCCGCTCGCCACTTTCCGAAAGTGGTGATTAATCAACAATGTGATGGCCATGCACCTGTATGACTGGCCCTAGTTTATTAGTCCATTCACTCATCACACACAGGTCATGCACTACTGGTTTCGGGGTTCAATGCTCTTCCCCAGAGTCAATCGCTGTTGTTCGCAACATTTTTAAGAGTAAGTGTTCTGGTGTCCGTTCCACATTCTATTGTTCCAGTATTGGTAGTCTTCACCACCGGACGTGGTGACTGAATCGGTAGAGCACAGGCTTCCCATGTAGAAGGTCAGAGTTAAATTCCCGGTCGAGTTAAAACAATGACTTACAAAATTTATACTTGTCGCTACCTAGCCTGGCGCATGGCATTACTAGGATAGAGCAAGGACTGGTTATCTCAGTATCACGATAATGTGACTGCATTGGAAATTGGGTCTTGGTGCTGGTGGCCTGGTCTCTCGGTGGGGCAGCACTATAATTGATAAAAGTCATCAGAAGTGCCTTAGATGTTGCCAGAATGTAAAACTCCATTCAACGACAATGTAGCTTCCATTGAATACATCGCCAGCACTCGTTCACATTGTCAGACCTACTGTACTGGTGACACTGGCAGTGATCGCCAATAAAAACATACAAAATGCATTATATAATAACCTGGGGCTTTTTGGATATGTGCTATGCGGCCTGGTTAAGTATGGCAGCGTAGGACGTGCCGGGGTCTAAGTGCTGACCGCTGCACAATCCAAGGGTTTTGAGTTTCTACCATGTGGTCCCCCCCCCCCCCCCCTTTCTTTGTTTTTATAGATAAATATATTAGGGTGATCATTATCTTCTTTACTTTAGTTTGAGAGACGTTTTTTCAAGGGTGAAAGATCTGCGCGGTATCGTGGATATCTGCGGTTTTAAAATATATTTACCGATTAGCGTTAAACAAAATTCCAAGGAATCATGATGTATATATGACAACAGTTGGGTAGTTTGAAACCCGTTCTTATATGACCTTAGATGTTGATAGAACATAAAACCCAAACAATAGTGAGTTAAGCATGTGCGATAATATAGGCACAAGGATAGTTGAAACCTGACTTCCGGCATTTTCCCATGATTCCCTGACAGTGCTAAGTCTATGGAAGGAGATCTTTGTTTTCGTGGAAATTCCTGTCAGTGTAATAAACTCGGCTTGATTTCTGGGCGTCTTTTTTTTTGTTGGAGACCACTTTCATCCCTGTATTTTAAAGGATTGACTTCGGAGATATTTGAATTGAAAACATGCCAAATTAATTGATTATTTTCGGCGTGCACATTGAAATGCCTGACACAGAACAGCAGTGACATGTTCTTTTTCATTTCATTCTTTAATGTTGACATGGTTTGCCTTAATTTTGCCTAGGAAAGGTAAACACACACACACTCACACACACACACACGCACACACGCACGCACACACACACACACACACACACGCACACACACACACACACATACACCACGACACACAGTGACACACAGTGACACACACTTTCCATTAAAGCATCCACAACGGCACTGACAACCAATCACAACACCTGCCATCATAAACGACCTTGGGAACCCTGAAAACAAACTTACGCCTTAAAGTTGCATCGTCCGATGAAGCGTCAAATTTTCAAAACCAAGACACTTACCTAGATTTGATTCTAGATAGTTATCTTAGATACTGGTACAGTTATTAAGCATTTGTTGTCACATATAAGGGCATGGAGATTCAATTTAATAGAACCTGTTACTGCATAACCCTATGGTGTCAGAGTTTTGGTGTGCTTGCCAAAATTAATTTGGCATGTTGTCACTTCAAATATCACCAAAGTTAGCCATTTAAACTAAAAGTTATTTCAACCTAAAGTAAAGTAGCTTATAATGATCAATTTAATGTATTTATCTCAGAAAATGACAGAAACTCAAAGCCATCGGACTATGCAACTTTACGCACGTCGGGATATTTAGATGAAATCAGCTTTACATGGCTTCTTTATGAAGTTTTTTTTTTTTGGTTCTAGTATTTATTCATCGAATAATATCTTTTGTCAGCGCCAGAGCACTGGTCTTCCAGCCGTACAGTACAATTCCTTAATACATAAATGAAACTACTATCAGTCGTAATAGCGACTGTGCGCAAATCCTGTTTTACTAAAAGTATTAAACATTTTATAAATGAAGTATCAGCTGTAGTAGTAACTGCGTACTAAAGGTATTATACATTTTACAAGTGAAGTATCAGCTGTGTACAAGTCCAGTCCAATAAGTATCATGCATAAATGAAACTACTATCAGTTGCAATAGTGACTGCATGCAAATCCTGTTTGTTACTAGAAGTATTATACATTTTATAAATAAATTATCAGCTGTAGTAGTAACTGTGTACAGATTCAGGCAGACGCAGACAGCCAATCATAGGTTTAGCACTGTCAGAGAATTGTGCAAATTTTACCGCAAGTCAAATTTGTATGTATTTTATGTTTTTGTTTTATTAGAGGCTACTTTCATCTCCAAGTTTTCAATCATTGCCCTAATAAATAGTAATCTCCGAGGGAGTGTAAAGCCTTGTTGGTGCTTCGGTGCAAGGGTCCTCTCCTCGACATATAGTCGTCAACCTCATTCACCTCGCGTGCAAATGGGGAATAAACCGGGCGCTGTGTCTGAATCGGTAGAGCACAGGCCTCCCATGCGGGAGATCGGGTGTTCGATTCCGGGTCGAGTCACACCAATGACGTACAAAGTTGATACTTGTCGCTTCCTAGTCAGGCGCTCGGAATTTATTGGATAGGGCATGGGCTGGTTGACTCAGTGTCAGGATAATGTGACTGAGTGGGATATGTTATGGTGCTGGTGCTCTGGTCTTCTAGTGTGACAGCATTATAAAGTTGCCATAAGTGTGCACTGTCACAAGTCGGTACCCGTCCTGATATGCCCTTAGATGTTGCTAGGATGCTGAGTTGTACAGCGTACGCAATCACCTCCATTGTTAACCACCAAACAGCATGGCTGAATTGGTAAGAGCGCTGCCCGGCTTCCTGTGTGGAAGGTTGTGCATTCAAAGCCTAGGCAACCAAGCCTGGCACTCGACATTAAAGTTGCATAGTCCGATGGTTTTCAATTTCTGTATTTTTTCTGAGATAAATATATTAGATCGATGACTAGTATCTAATTTACACTAGTTCAAAGTTACTTTTATTTTAAATGGTAAACATTTGAGATATTTTGAGTGCAAACATGGAAAATTAGTTTTAGCAAGCTTGCCAAAACTCTGACAGCATAGACTTCTGCAGTAACAGGTTCTGATAAATTGACTCAGTATTGCCTTCTACGCAGAAACAAATGCTTAATAAGTGCATCAGTATCTAAATTAGATATGTAAAATCAAATCTAGATAATTGGTTTGGTTTTGAAAATTTGATATTTCATCAGACTATGCAGCTTTAATAGGATATGGCAAGGACTGGTAGCTCATTATCGGGATAATGTGACTGTGTGGGATATCAGGTCATGATGCTGGTGGCACAGTCTCCCAAGTAGGCAACACAGTAAAATTACCATGAGTTTGCATTGTCAGAAATCAGTATCCATCCTGATATATGACCTTAACTGTCACTAAGACCTAAAACACCAACAAGCAACAAACAGACCTCCATTGTTGTGAGTTTCCGTATGCTCAGCCAATGACTCTGGTATGTGAGGCTAGAACTTGGAATTCTCCCAAAACACGTCAAATGTATGCTTCTGTCTCCCTCTCCCACCCCACTCCTACCAGAGAACACCCTTTTTCTTTATATATAAAAAAAAAATGTCTCCTTTTCACTTTTCATTTTTTCTCACCAGACAGGATGGCCGAATGAGTTGAGCGTCCGTCTCCTGTTTTTGGAGATAGGGGGAACCCTGATCGAGTCAAACCAATGACTTAAAACTTGATACTTGTCACTTTCTACTAGCCAGGCACTCGGCATTATTAGGAGAGGGTAAGGACTGGTTTGCTTAGTGTCAGGATAATGTGACTGAGTGGGATATCGGGTCATGGTGCTGGTGGCCTGGTCTCCGAGTGAGGCAGCACTATAAAGTCGCCATGAGTGCGCACTGGCCCAAGTCGGTACTCGTACTGATATGACCTTAAGTGTTGCTAGGATGTAAAACAACAAAAATCCTTTTTTTCTCCCTTCAGTTTTTGTTTGTTTTTATGGATACGACACTTAAAAACAACAGTCAGGTGGGCTTTGAAATGTGGAGGTGTGTGAGTGGAGGTGGGGGACTATGTTAATGGATATTTTTATATTTAGCTTTCCATTTAAAGTGGTCGAGACAGTAGTGGCGCAGCAAAGCACCTATTGATTATTAATGGCGATGAGGGGAGGGGAGTGGGGGCGGAGTGTGGGTGGGTGGGTGGGTTGGAATGGGTGAGGTAAGCTTCTGGAAGGGAGCTAAGCTTCTATGGTGGTACATTGTACAGCAAGCAGAAAACTCGGTCCTATCATGGATTTCGCAATGTGCTGTTTATTTAAGTGCTGAGTAGGGCCCGACGAAAGAAATGCTTCCTGACTTGTAGCTAGCTGAGTAGTTGACCTTAGATGTAAGGCCCCAACAACAAACAAATAAATGAGCAAATTCAGTAGCAGTGTATGCCAGTGCAGTTCTGTGTTGTTTTCTTCTTAAATTTGTTTATTTAAATTCTATTAGCAATTCTTATAACACGCAGTCGTGTCGCCATTTGCGTTTTTGTTTGTTTAGTGACACCCTCAGCACAAAAAGTAAACATCGGCTATTGGGGGGCTATTGGGGGTCATACAGTGGATAAACATATCTGAGTTAAAAAAATTACATTTAAACCAGGTAAAATAGAACACAGAAATGTATGCCAAAAGAGCTTGCGATTTGCGATGCAAGTTCTTATTGATTGTTGTACAATATACCTTTACACTGAGCATACATAATTATCTGCTACCCACGCTGTCGTCAGAGGGTGGGTTGGTGGTGGAAATCCTCTATGCAACCCTTTCCACAGTGAGTTGCTATCGCTGTTGCCAAAAGGCGGCCTGGCAGTGGAAATCGCATAAAATTGTGAACCATATTTAACTGTTGTGAACCACAAATTGCTTATACTCCAGTCACACTACTGCTTGCGACCACACAAAAAAGGGGTGGTCGCAAAGTGGTTTGCAGCGCTCACCGACCTTGCGACCAATTTGATTGCAAGCAGGTTGCAGCTACTGCACAAAAAACCTCCTTGCGACCAAAATGGTCACCCAGAGGTCGGCGACCATTGCTTTGGTTGTAAGAAGGTCGCATGGTGAGAATAGGTTGTTTTTTGGGGGGTATATTAGTTGTTTAAGGAGAGGAAATTTCAATTGCGGACGACGGGTCTTCCTCATTCCACTGCTCCTTGCCATATCCTACTAATAATGCCGAGAGCACCTGGCTAGGAAGCGACAAGTATCAATTTTTAAGTCATTGGTTTGACTCGAGCATGGTTCGAACCCACGATCTACCAAACACGAGAGACGGACACTCTAACTCATTCAGCCATCCCATCTGGTTCTAATGAAATTGACTCAGAATTCACTTCCATGCAGCAAGAAATGCTTAATAAGTGCCTCAGTATCTAAGTTGGTTATATCTATAATCAAATCCAAGTAAGTGTTTAGGATTTAGAAAATATTGTACTTTCATGGTACTATGAAGCTTTAGTGCAATCACTAGATTATTCCAGATAATATCTCGTTGGCACCTCCCATTGTCGTAAACCTGAAAATTGTAGGTCGGCGACAGAATCTGGCTGATACCCATATAACATTCTAATTGATGACAAGGTCAAATACTAGCGGTGTCGGATGTGGTATAGACGAATGTGGATTAGGGATGAGCTAGTTCAGATTTGCCAGATCCTCATTGTGGAAGGACCCAATAACTGCATTTGTGGGTGTTGGTTGGAGGTGTGTGTACCTAAATAATCCCTGGATACCGACATACTTGCGATTAATTATTGATAATTGCCGTTATTAATCCATTATTTTAACAACACTGTTACATGTTGCTACCTAGCCTGGTGTTTGGCATTAATAGTATATGGCAAAGAGCAGTGGAATGAGGAAGACCAATTGGATGCAATTGAAATTTCATTCTGCTTAATCAAATCCAAACAGGCTGGAGTTGAGCGTCTGTCTCAAGGCTAAGGGAGCAAACCCTAACAGAAAACCATGCTTCCATGGCAGTGTTAAGGTTGGTGATCAAGGGAACTCCCAACATCTTCTGGCCAGCTACTGCAGGGACAAATAGTTTGCGCCTGTCTTGACGTGTTCTTGCCGGTGTGAGACCTCTATTTGCTCCCCGAGAGAGTGCTGCTAGTAACTTGCAAAAGCCAGCAGCACTTCAACACTTTGCAAGCAGCTTTTATGAAATGCACAACCGCACGAAATAGCAGCGGTTAAGAAATAAAAGCAGTCTTTGTCACATTGCGAATGACAGCATGATGATGGGATTCAAACCCATGGGTTCAAACCCTAGTCGAGTCAAATGCAATGACTTACAAATTTATACTTGTCGCTTCCTAGCCAGGCACTCGGCATTATTAGGATAGGGCAAGAACTGGTTGGCTCAGTGTCAGGATAATGCGGCTGAGTGGGATATCAGGTCATGGTGCAGGTAGCCTGGTGTCCCAGTGGGGCAGCACTATAAAGTCGCCATGAGTGCACAATGTCACTAGTCGGTACCCATCCTGATATGACCTTAGATTTTGCCAGGACGTAAAACAACCAGCCAACCCTGCTTAATCAATGAATGTAAGACACAATTTTTTATTTTTTTAAACGAGCTACTCAAATTAATATTTTCCATGTATAATGTGTACGTGCAGCCTTTGTAAACACTCATATCGGACAGCCGTAAACCCGTAACCACAATTGGAAACTACATTGGCGACTCACAGACTGACTGACTCACAGACTGACTGACTGACTCACAGACTCACAGACTGACTCACAGACTGACTCACAGACTCACTCACTGACTGACTGACTCACAGACTCACTGACTCACAGACTGACTGACTCACAGACTGACTCACAGACTGACTGTGTGTGTGTGGTGCCGATCTGTTGTTATGAGGAGTGTGTGTGAGGTGGGTGAATGTGAAAGGGGTTGGGGGGGGGGCTGACACGTGTGTCTACGATGGCGACGTGTTGCAACTGATATAAACACCATTGGGTAATAACAGCCGCGCATGCGCATGTAGCCGGATTAACGGGTTCCCAGCATGCCGTGCGCGTGCCCGCCAGTTGGTAACAGCTTGATTCCATATCCCCCTCCTCCCCTACTCCCCTACTCCCCTACTCCCCTGCATCCTCCTCTCATCCTCCCATACCCTCCCCGTCCTGATATGACCTTAGATGTTGCTAGGACGTAAAACAACAACAAACAAACAAACCCATACCCTCTTCATCCCTTCTTAGCTACCCACCCCCACCCCCACCCCCACACTTCCTCACCACCCTCTCTCCCACCGCCCTCTATCTGACCCCAGTTTCCAGCCTATAACATTTCACCATTTGAAAGAAAGAAAGAAAGATAGAGAGAAGGAAGGGAAAAAAACAATCAGTTTTGGGAAAGTCCATTTTAAACCAGATGGGATGGCAGAATGAGTTGAGCGTCCATATCCCGTGTGGCATGTTATGGGTTTTTGAACTTGTGGTGGTGAAACCCTGACCGAGTCAAACAAATAATGTAAAAATGTATACTTGTCGCTACCTAGCCTGGCACTCTGCATTACTAGAATAGGGCAAGGAATAGTGGAATGTGGAATACTAATTCAGTAAGTATCTTCGATTGAAATCCGAATTAAAAAACTACAAAAAAAACCTATAAAACAACCGACACTTCTGTCCTTTAGTATTCATTTTGCAGCTGTATCTGGCATATCCATGATAAGGCTTTTTGTGTTTCTGTCTGTGCTTAATTCTTGTCTCTCTTTGAGTTAAAAGAATTAATCAATTATGCAATGGTCTATGCTAAAGTATATTATATAAGGATAGTCATGTGTGCTGTGTCATGTACTATCGCCCGTACTATCACTCCTCTCAAACATACGGCTCTCCAGTCGACATTTGTTTTGTAGTTTATAATGTACATTACAAAAACCTGCTTGTAACATCTTCCCCATCCCATTCCCCTTCCTCCCTCTCCCTCCTCTCACTCTCCCTTTCCCTCTCCCTTTCCCTCTCCCTTTCCCTCTCCCTTTCCCTCTCCCCCTCCCCCTCCCTCTCCCCCCCTCTCCCTCTCCATCTCCCTCTCCCCCTCCCCCTCCCTCTCCCTTTCCCTTTCCCTCTCGCTCTCGCTCTCCCCCTCCCCTCCCCCCCCCCCCGAAATCTGCTTTGGTGGAGAGGGCCAGCTGTGGTTCGGCATTGGGGTTTGGTATCGAGGTGTGTGTGTGTGTGGCGGGTGGTAAGGAGGGGTTGTGCGGGAGGAGTGGGGGTAAGGGTTGGGGGGGAGGTAACCAGGTGTGAAGGAACAGGATCAGGGGCCATATGCAGGAGTCGGTGGTATTCGGTGTTAACGAGCCAAAACGGTGGTAAGCGGGAATTTCCCGGTTAGCGGCGAAAAATGGTATGCACAAGGCGGTGATAGGCCTAACACCAAAACCTTAAACGAGGTTAAGGTAACCCTGATCGATAGGTGGTTTAAGGTTGGTGTTAGGCACCGATTATGCCCAAATCTATTGAATGCGATGATATTTAACAGAATTACATACGCAATAAGTGAAATTTTACCAATTTAACCCTAAATTCCAACCGTTATTAACGCTGCCGCTGCATTGACGGCGATATTAATAGTGTCGAATCGACGAATGTAAAGTAAACAAACGGCCGCCGCCGAATCGGCGGCGGCCGTTTGTTTACTGTACCTTCGTCGATTCAAAAATATAACCATTAATATCGCCGCCAATGCGGCGCTAACCTTAATAACGCTTCGACTTTAGGGTTAAATTGATAAAATTTCACTTATTGCGTATGTAATTCTGTTAAATATGATCGCATTCAATAGATTTGAGTCTAATATATGGCTACAAACGCAGAGGGATTTCCCAAATCTATAAATAACTTCACGTTTAGCTATAATGAAAGTGTTATGCGCTCCTGCATACAACTTGACACCGGTCCCGACTTCGGTGATAGCTAAACGGTAACAGGCTCTAACACCAAACCCCGCTAACACTGACTCCTGCATATGGCCCCAGGCTGTGAAGCCGGCCGACGTTAGACGGGAGGGCGTATGTGTGTGTGTGTGGGGGGGGGGGGGGTGTAGACCAGTCTCTCGACACTGTTTCATTACCATCTCCTCCAGGCTACCCTGTCCTCCAGCAGGTCAAACCGGACGGCATGACCGAATGGGTAGAGCGTGCGCTTCCCATGCGGGAGGTGGTGGCCTTGATCTCCGGGAACTGGCTACAACTCCTCTATGGTGTAACTTCATGATGAAGTGTGTTGTGGAATGACTGGAGGGGCATCATTACAGGGGTCATATTAGAATATGTTCATTCATATGTTGTATGTATGTCAGGGATGAAAGATCTCACACAGACTCAGCGATTTCGCGGATTTCCGCGATTAAAAATTATATTTACCGATTAATGTTAAACAAAGGTCACGGAATCAGGATGTATATATATGACAACAATTGGTTAGTTTGAATCCTATTCTTATATGACCTTAAATGTTGTGAGAACATAAAACCTGAATAGATAAGTGTTAGGTATGGGTGATAATATAGGCACAACAAGGAGAGTTGAAACCTGACTTCCAGCATTTTCCTGGGTGGGTGGGTGGGTTGGGGGGGGGGGGGTGTCAGTGTTGTGAATGCATTAGAAGATGGGGCGGCCACACCCTCCAGGCTGGCCGGTATCAGTGTGATGGGGCGGGGGGGAGGGGGGAAAGAGATTGGGGGAGGGGGTCTGGGATCTGCACGGAGGAGAGGGGTGTCTGGGGGGGTAGTGGGGGGGGGGGGTTCTGGGTCTGCCCGCTTTGGCTACAATCTCCACTCTCCTTATCTCCACACACTCGTCGCTACAGGTCAGATACATATCTGCCCGGCATCTATCTGTGTTCCCGTCCTGATATGACCTTAGATGTTGCTAGGACG
Source organism: Branchipolynoe longqiensis (assembly GCA_030323885.1). Taxonomy (NCBI): domain Eukaryota; kingdom Metazoa; phylum Annelida; class Polychaeta; order Phyllodocida; family Polynoidae; genus Branchipolynoe; species Branchipolynoe longqiensis. Next base: position 39,395,281 of record CM059186.1, read on the forward strand.
TAAAACAACAACAAACAAATCTATGTGAGTTCTAATTTTAACACGTTCCACCTCTCGCACTACTAGTACTACACTGCTACCGGCCGCTTTTAACCCTCCCAGCAAATTGCGGGCAGCGCGTGCGGGAGATCGGGAGTTCGATTCCCGGTCGAGTCAAACAAATGACCTTTCTTCTTATGTTCCTCTTATTTTTTTGGTGTGATTGTTTGTTTATTCTGCTCATAACGGTTAAGTGCATGCACTTGTTGTCGCCGCTGTGCAGTAGTGGTCATAATCCATATATGAATTGATTTCCTTTATCAAATTGATACTTGTATGGCCTGGCGCTCGGCATCAATAGGATAGGGCAAGAACTGGATAGCTCAGTGTGAGGGTAATCTGACTGAGTGAACCAGACGGGGTGACTGAATGAGTTAGAGCGTCCGTCTCCGGTGCTGGTAGATCATGGGATCGTGGGTTCGAACCCTGGTCGAGTCAAACCAATGACTTAAAAATGTATATTTGTCGCTTCCTAGCCAGGTGCTTGGCAAGGACTGGTTGGCTCAGTATCCGGAAAAAGAGACTGAGTGCGATATCAGGTCATGGTGCTGATGGCCTGATCTCTCAGTGGGGCAGCACTATAAAGTTGTCATGAGTGTGCGCTGTCACAAATTTGTACCCGTCCTGATATGACCTTAGATGTCACTAGGATGTAAAACAACAAACAAACAAACATCCAACTGAGTGGGAAAACGGGTCATGGTGCCAGTGGCCTGATTTCCCAGTGAGGTAGCCATGAGTGCGCACTGTCACAAGTCAATACCCATCCTGGTATGGCATCAGATGTTGCTATGACGTAAAACAGCACACACCTCCAACAAATTGAAATCCTTGTTGCAATGTATGCCAACCGTATATGCTGTTGATATATATATCTTAGACCATTAATGGACATGTATTGGAAATTCCTTGTTATTTATTCTAAACTGATTAATAAGACGGCAGCTAGCCGTAGCCATCACTCCCAGGTAAACGTGGCCATCTCTTCCTCCTCCCCCTCTCCTCCCCCCACCCCCCTGCCCCACCAAAGTAAACTGCATCTCTTGCCTACTACCCATGTCATCATCATCATCATGCTGATGGTCACGATGCGACAAAGATTGCTTTCATTACTTGACTGCCGCTCTCCATTTAGCTCTCTGCTGTGAGAGTTTCGTCCATGAGTCGGTCTTAATGTCTCTCAGCTTCAGGTTTCTCTTGAACATTTCATGAAAGCTACCTGCAAAAGTGTTGAAGTGCTGTTGGCCTTTGCAAGTTACCAGCGGCACTCTCTCGGGGAGCAAATAGAGATTTCACACCGGCAAGAACATGTCAAGACAGGCGCAAAACTATTTGTCCCTGCAGTGGCTGGTCCACCTATTTCCATGACTACCACACTCTCAATGTATGCTAACCATCACCCCCCCCCCCGCCCCGCCTTCCTTTCCTTCTCCACCATCCATCCATCCATCCATTCATCTATCCACCACCCATCAGACTCAACTGCTTTGATGCCCAGTGCAACCACCACCCATGTCCGTAGCCATCTCCTTCTCCTCCTCCTCCTCCTCCTCCTCCTCCTCCTCCTCCTCCTCCTCCTCCTCCTCCTCCTCCTCCTCTCCCTCCTCCTCCTCCTCCTCTCCTCCTCCTCTTCCTCTTCCTCTTCCTCCTCCTCTTCTTCTTGTTCCTCTTCCTCTTCTTCCTCCTCCTCCTCCTCCTCCCCATCCTCCTCCCCATCCTCCACCTCCCCATCCTCCACCTCGTGCCCCCTCCACACACAAGCTCAACATGAACCCACCTGGGTGCGACCGTTCCCCGGCACCTCCCCGTGTGGAGACCGGAGCTGGTTGCTGGGCGGTGTTCCACGCCAGTCTCCTCCCGTACTCTGTATCTAGGGCACCCGGGAGGGGGTGGATGGACGTGGGAGGGGGGGGGGGGTAGGATGATGGGAGGTCAGGGAGAGTGGCTTGTGCGTAGGGGAGTCAGGAATTGCAAGCATAAGTAATTAAACTGCTAATGTCAGTTGCACTGGCTCTTTAAATACATGTTTACACTAGAACCGCTATCAGAACCACGATTTAACAGCGCTGCATCAAGATAGCAATATTCAGTTTACACCAACTCACCCGCGCCCTTAACAGAATATTTAGCAATTGTTTATCTGTATTCCTTTGAATATATATATGTATATAATTTTTATTGGTGCTTGATATTTAGTTAATTTGGAGGAAACAGTCATACCTGAGTGAGTCTGGCAGAGGGGTGTTGCCATCGCTAACTATACCTACATGTATGATTTAGATTTAGACTTGACTTGGGAGCTCCCCTGGGAGGGGTGTGGGGGGGAGAGGGACCCCATATACCAACTGATCAACGCTAATTCTCCATGGCACAAGTATGCTTTAAGTGGTCGATTATGCCAGTGTGTCATGCATCAGCTATGGATGTACACACGTATGTCTGGTTCGGATATGACTGGCTTTAACCAAACTACCGGTGACTGGGAGTGGGGGGGGGGGGCACGGAAATGGCTGGGGGGGGAGGGGTTTACCAACATCACATTTTTTCCTATTGTGATTATTAGTATTATTATTTGTAGTAGTATTAGTCAGGAGTATAAGTACTAGTAGTATTAGTAGTTAAAAGTGCAAGAGTATCAACACATGGTATAAATAAAAGCTGAAAATGTCCTACTTGGTCCAGCGTCCGCGAGCACTGGTGGCACCAGCGACTAGAGAGTAGTGAAAGTCAGCAGGGAACAACACAACAAAACATATACCAATAAATACTTCCAACTCTCACGGTGACAACCAAACTGCCAAACATTGGTGGAGGAAATAGACTGCAAATCAGGCAGGGGCACTCATCTTGCCCACTTAAACTGCCAAGGTGCCTACAATAAAATTGACGGCATAAAATTACACCTAAATATCTGCAAATTTGACATACTGACACTATCGGAAACCTGGTTTCACAAATTGCACAGTGATCAGTCAGTAGAGGTTGAGGAGTATATGCTTGTGAGAGAGGACAGAAAGGTGCTGAACAACCGGCAAACAATAAAAAATAAATAAAAAAGGAGGAGGGGTTGCAATCTATACCCAAAAAAATCTCTTAACACTGATAACAATCTGCTACAAGAAGCAAACAGATTAAACAATAACCTAAAATTAATATGGGCAGTAATCAAAATGAAAAACAAGCTGACATCGCGGTAGGGAGCCTATATAGACCCCCAGATGGAAATGTGGAGCAATTCATTACGGAACTGGAGGCCATCCTAGACAGTGTACCAAAACTCACCACCGCGGAGATATTCCTACTTGGCGACTTCAATATAAACTATAAAACAAATAACAAAAATTAAAATTAAAATACCTTAGAAAAGATAAAGGTCTGGTGCAAAAGATCGGTGAACTAACTAGACATGGGGAAAACAGTTCTACTATAGGCCTCATTATAATTAACTCAAACCATGTCCACAAATCGGGAACCGGAAACTGGGGTATTAGTGACCACAAGCTAATATATGTCATCCGAAAAATTGTTTTAAACTATTACCAAAACCATGTATTGTACAGGTAGATCTTACAAAAGAAGCATTAGAAGCTCACACTAAAGGCCAATATAGAACCACTTCCCCCAACTGATCAAAATATAAACAACCAATGGGACACCATCCTGAGGGAAATATGAAAACATCTGGACAACAGTTGTCTGATAACAAAAATATAAATAAAAGCAAACCAAGAACCATGGGTTACACCGGAACTGATCAACATAATCATGATGAAATACAATAATGGGAAATTAGCCAAAGAAAGCAGGCTTCAGACAGATATAGATAATTACCACAAATTGAGAAACCAAAGCCAGAAGGCAGTGAGTAAAGCCAAAAGACGGTTCATCGTCAAACAGGCCCAGCAATGGGAGGGAAAGTCACACAAATTCTGGAAAAACGTAAAAATGCTACTACCGAACGCAAAAGAAAACAAAGAAAACATTACCCTATGTGCTGAGGATGGAAAGGAACTCAGTAACACAGAAATAGCTGAAACCATGAATAAGCATTTTTTGACTATAGGGGGCAAACTGTCAGAAAATTCAATACAAACTGGGACACCAAAGCACCAGAACTACACACAGCAATTGACACATGCTCAACCATAATACATGAAATAAGCGACCTAATAAAACATATTGACTGCAGCAAGCCATCAGGCATTGACTACATCTCCAGCACAATACTGAAGGACGCACTTGGCTGTATCCCAAATATAATATTTGATCTCTTCAATAAAGCATTCGCTGGAGGGTCGTTCATAAGCTGCTGGAAAACAGCTAAGGTCACTCCTCTCCACAAAGAGGGGACAGACAATCATTAGGTAACTACAGGCCTATCTCTACCCTACCAGTACCCGGCAAGTTAATGGAGAAGGTTATGCATAGACACATAACAAATTACCTAAACGAGCACCAAATCCTAAATAACAAACAAGGCTGCTTTAGAAAAAAATCACTCCACAACTAAAACCATAGCTAAGTTAACTAATGACATTGCAAGCAATATAAATCAAAAGAACATGGTGGCGGCAGCATTCATAGACTTTAGCAAAGGCTTTGACATGGTGGACCACACCACATTAAAAAATAAATTAACACGAATGAGGATAAAAGGGAAAACAGGAGACTGGGTAAGTGACTACCTGCTAAACCAGAAAGAATGCACGGTAGCGAATGGAGCAACATCGGGGGAAGAATACTTACACTACGGAGTACCACAGGGGTCCGTGTTGGGCCCCCTCCTGTTCCTAATTTACATAAATGACCTTAATAATTGGTTAGAAACAGAACACCTGCTTTTATACGCTGATGACACAGTTGTCTACGCGGCTAGCAAATCACCCTAGGAACTAGAAGCAACCCTAAATAAAACACTATTGAAGTTAAACGAATGGTGCCAAATAAACAAAATAACAATACATACAAATAAATCAAAAACAATATTGTTCTGTACCAGGCACACCAAAAACCTCAAGTTAAACTGCCAACTGGTGGAAGGTCAACTCGAGTCAGTAGACAGCTATCGCTATCTAGGAGTGGACCTAGACAGGCACCTAAATTAGGACACCTGCATAACAAATTCAATAAAGAAAGCTAATTATAAAATATGGCTACGAGCAAAACTAAGATACTACATGACAGAAAGCATGGCAATAAAAATATACAACGGTATGATCCTACCCTACTTTGACTATGGTGACGTCATCTACATGGTAGGGAATGCAAACCTGCTAAATAAATTACAAGTGCTACAGAACAGAGCACTAAATGTTTGCCTCCAGGTCCACAAAAGATTCCCAAAGATGGAACTCCACATTAAATGCAACACAAAACTACTAACAAATAGAAGAGAACTACACCTCAAGCTACTTGCACACCACTACACCACACAACAAGGTCTCACAGTGACTGCTGGTAGAAACACCAGACATACAGGCGCACCAGTGCTAAAAGAAACCATAAGCACTAATAAAATACATGAGAGAAGTGTGTTAGTCATGGCCACGCAAGCCTGGAACAGACAACCACCTCCAGTCAGAGCAATCAAGAAACTGGAGCTCTATAAACAATTCCTAAAAATAAACAAATAAAAACCATACACCATCATATGGGCACCAAATAACACCTGACTGGGCGCAGTCAAGGCAAACTGTGAAAGAGCACACATGCCAAGGACAGGCCACGGAAGAGGATGCACATCAAACCTATAAATACACAGCCATCTGGAGTACTGGGAGGGTCGGAAGAAATGAGGCCATAGTCCACCTTGTTATGTGTTCTGGCACAAATCACGAAAGGTACGGACAGACCAACCATGCTCACCAAACCCAACCTATAATACACTATCGCATGAGACAATACCACAACCCGCCGCCAGGTCGCAGTCCCGAAGGGTATGGGTGTGCTCTGATGCACCCGGGTACCAACTAGGGAAACGGCACAGGTGAAAGGAAGGTGATAAAACCAAAAGTCAGGGACAATGCCGTTAGAACTATGGTTAACAATTTAACACCGCAGCCGACCCATCTGGTCACAGTCCCGAAGAATACGGATGTGTTCTGGCACATCTAGGCCCTAACTAGGGACAGGGCACAAGTGAAAGGAAAGCTGCAAACAAAACAAACAAATTCTGGGAACACGTACTCATCCGCAAGCCTATTACCATCTCACTAGATGTAAATACTAGGCTAAGATATTAGTTATATGATAGGAAGTTATACCCACCAAAAAAACATTAAAAAAACTAACTAGATACTAAATGCTGGTGGATGTCCCGGATACCAACCAGGAACTGGAACCCAGGCATATACCATAACATTCCTCACAGCTGTCCAGCATTGAAAACAAGCATCCCAGCGGGAGCTTACAAACTATGGGCAGAATAAATACTGTATCAATAAAAAAAAATTTTTTTAATTAAAAAAGAATATTAGTAAGAGAAATCGGAAATATTGGTAGTAGTTGAAGTCGAAGTATTAATAATAGTAGTATAGATAGTTGAAATTGAGTTTGTTTGTTGTTTTACATCCTAGCGACATCTAAGGTCATATCAGGATGGGTACCGACTTGTGTCAGTGCGCACTCATGGCGACTTTATAGTGCTGCCCCACTGGGACATCAGGCTGCCAGCAACATGACCTGATATTCCACTCAGTCACATTGTCCTGACACTGAGCCAACCAGTCATTGCCCTATCCTAATAATGCCAAATGCCGGGCTAGGTAGCGACAAGTATAATTTTTTAAGTCATTGGTTTTACTCGACCAGGAATCGAACCCACAAACTCATGGGTTCGGATCTCCCGGTCTCCCAAAACAGGAGACGGACGCTCTCCTCATTCGGCCACCCCGTCTGGTCAGTTGAAATTGAAGTATTACTATTACTAGAGCAGTGGTATAGATAGTAGTAGAAGTCGAACTATAAGTAATAGTAACAGAGGTATAAACTATATGTATATATATCTAGTTATATATAACTAGATGTATATTGCGATATGTGTACATTGATATTTATATTGTAGTAGTAGTAGTATTAATAATAATAATATGTGACAACAATATTCGGAGCGATTTCAATTTCAGTAAGCGGTCCACTATTGTCTGCGCCCATATTTGGGGGATGGGGGTGGGGGAGTGGGTGGTATACCGGCAAACATTGTGGTTAACACGTCCACATCTGCATAGTTGCTGGCCGATTATGACCATTAATCATACCCTGACTGACTAGTGTAACCTCACAATAAAATCCTTTTGCCGAGAGGATTTGCGAAGGCAACCGACATGACAGGACTAATGGTGCTGTCACATTACGACGCTTCTCGTCAACGCGCATCGACGTATCTGATTTTTTGGCGGAACGTCAGGAAGCGTTACGCGCGTGTTAGACACGCGTTGGTATTCGTTGATGGACGGCGGCGTTCGGCGAGGCACGTCATGGTATCGGCGAAGTTTTGTGCTTGCACAAAACTTTGGACGTGTGACAACGCGTGGGTGCTAACATTATGTTAGGGGCGCGTCGAGATACGTTAAACGTGCTGGAATAACGTTATGCGAACACTAGGCATACGCCGCGCGCACATGAGGCTCGTTGCGCCAAACTGTTGCTTTGTTTGTTTGTTGTTGTTTTACGTCCTAGCAACATCTAAGGTCATATCAGGACGACGCTGAAAAGTTTGACGTTTCTCGACGATTAAAAGTGATTTTGCGCATTGGCGGCAAGAAGCGTCCTAATGTGACAGGCCCATAAGGGGCGTTGGCATATTAGTGGCGTTGAAGAGTTAGCACTGCGGGGCAGTTGGGGGGGGGGGGGTGTTGGAAGCAGTAGCAGCAGGCAGTGTTGGTGTGAATGATTCAGTAGTTTGGAGCCGCCGGGAGGGCGTGGTGTCTATGCACGACTGGGTGTTCAGGTGCTTGTAAGCTGGGTACCTGCGTAACGCTGTCTGTCTGTGTGTCTATGTGTCTGTGTGTCTGTATATATGTATATGAGCCTGTCTCAAAAGATGCTAGCTCTTCGTTTTTTTTGTCCATAGTAATATTGACACAAAACAGCACAGAAACAGTTACACTGAAAACACAAGGACATTTGCTTCAAATCAATATGTATTCTATTGGGATTATGAAACACCATGTAAAAAGCAAATCAGTTTATCCTGAGCAAATGCATAAGTAGATAGTGTGTTGATCATTATTATGGACAAAGTTTTGTCCCATATTGCTTAGCACCTTTTGAGACAGTCTCATGTGTGTATGTGTGGGTGCATAGATATTTTGTTTGTATAGATATTTTGTTTGTTTGTTTAACGACCCCACCCCATATCACAAAAAGTAAACATTGGCTATTGGGGGTCATACAGTGGTTAAACATATCTGACTTTCAAAAAAATTACATTTCAAACAAGTAAGATAGAGCTGAGAAATGTATGCCAAAGAGCATACAACTGTAGTAAAATCAGAATACAGTAAAACCTCTCTAACCGACTACCTCCACAGACCGACCACTCCCCTAAATCGATCACTTTATTTGGGTCCCAACAATACCATTGTAAGGATATTCTAACTCCCTAAGCCGACTACCTCCTTAAATAGACCACTTAATGTCTGTCCTATGGTCAGTCGATTTAGAGAGGTTTTACTGTATATATGTGTGTGCGTGTATGATTATTTTGAATCAGTAAGGCACAGGCTTCTCATGCGGAAGGTCGGGAGTTCGACACCCGGCCGAGTTAAACGAATGACTTGTTAAAAGGGGCTAAATGAGTGGGCTCACTTGCAGATTTACCACCTGTGGCATTTCCGTGAGCTTCTGTAGTTTAACCACATCCTGCAATTTGCGATGTCTACTACCCACACATCTAGTGGCATGGTGATTGAGTCTGTGCTTCACGACACTGGTTTGGTGGAGTATGGTAAGTCAGTGATTTGACGAATGTGGTTCTTTCCTTTCGACCGCACGAGGTGGCCGAATCGGTAGAGCGCAGTCGACTTCTTGTGTGGAAGGTCGGGAGATTGTTTCCCGGTTAAGTGAAATCAATGACTTACAAAATGTATACTTGTAGCCTCCTAGCTTCCTAGCCTGGCGGTCAGCATTATTAGGATAAGGCAAGGAGTGGTTAGCTCAGTGTCAGGATAATCTGACTGAGTGGGATATCAGGTCATGGTGCCGGTGGCCTGGTTTCACAATGGGGCAGCAATATGAAGTCATAATGCGTGTGTACTGTCACAAGTCGGTACCTGTCCTGATATAACATAAATGTATACATGTATGCAATCTTCCATCAACCAGATGGGATGGCCGATGTGGTTGAGCACCTATTTTCCCAGTTCAAACCCATGCCAAGTCAACATTTGTACTTGCCGCTACCTAGTCTGGCGGTGCTCTGCATTTCTAGTACAGGGCAAGGAGCAGTGGAATGAAGAATCCCTATTGTTGTGCGATTGAAATTTCTCCTGCGTAATCAACGAATGTAACCACAAAAAGTATTTATGACTCGGGATGCAAGCAATCTGCATTAGTAGGCCATATCCATGATGTGTGATGGCACTAGCAGTTCAGAACCCATGGTACTTGATTGCAGTTCCGGTACGGGTAGACCTTAAGGTGGGAGGAGTGTGATGGTGTTCGTCTAAAGCAGCTGTCACACCTCGCCAAATTGAGCAAAGGACAGAATTGTCTCGTCCGGTGGTGATAAGTATCAAAATGTATTGAAATGTGTCAAAATGTTGCGCTATCGAGTCAATGGCCACTGGATGAACGGATAGCCAATGGATGAAATGAACTCAAACCAGACAAGAACCGTAGACGTCAGTCCGGCGGCATCCATTCCTAGTTTTGTGCATGTTCAAAACTTGTACGGACACAAAACGGACTTTGTTTGGTTTCTGTCCGTTTCCCCCAATCTAGTGAGGTGTGACAGGGCTTTAAGGAAGGAGGGAGGGGGTGGGGGTGTTGCAGGAGGTACACTGAAACCCCGTTATAATACGATCATTGGGGTCCATAAAAAGACATCGTGTAAAATAGCGGGGTCGCGCTAAATCGGGGTTCAGTTTACTGATTTACCTTTGAATTAACAAATCCTGGGTTCACTGAATCATTGCGTTGTATCAGAACTCATGTTAAATCGGCGTGCGTTATAATGGGGTTCAACTGTCTCAGACCCTCAGTTGGGGGTAATTATCAAGCAAGCATCACATGGGCTAATAATTAATATCCTGCATTCCAATGCTGGGAGTGAGCTGCGTTCCGCTTGGAGAAGCGGAATGAAGAATGTCTTGTCTGTTCATAACTAATCTATTGGGGCACATACACATGTGCACTAATGCATACTGGCTAATAAGTGTGTTCCTAGTCACCGTCTGCTGGCTCCCAAGGAAGGACTGAAGCTGGGACTTGGTGTGTTCACACACACCAGGGAGAAGGGTGGTTGTCCATTAGATGTTGCTATGATGTGAAACTCAAACAAACATGTAAGTCACTTTGAGCTTATGAATAGACAAATTTATGATGAACAAACTTTAGTTTTTGAATTGGGTTGCAGTGGAATTGTGCTAACAACTATTCTACGTTAAATAAAACACCACTTCCTGTATGTATGTGTCGCGGTGTGTCGTGCTGCAGTATGATTCACCCCGACCCGAGCACTGCCAGGGGCCTGACTAGTGGCTGGGTAGACACCCAACTTTTCTATCGCAGAACTGACGCATTATGTTGGTTTTGAGTTAAACTGTTATAACACTTGTGAATGAGGCCGTAGCCGTGGTGGCGCCCCCTATATAGATGAATGCTAATTAGTGGGAATGCATACATGTATGTATACATGAATGTACAAGTATATGGGTCACTCTCCTGAAAACTGGCCAGAAGTGTCACATGGAGAGTTAAAATTTAATATTTGAATTTTTTACATTTTTTGGTTGCAAATGAAAGCTGGAAATCTCCCCTTTACATCTTTGTAAAATATAAATTGATGAGATAAAAAATAAAGGTGTAGTCCGTGAATAAGATATCTCTTATGGCAGTATAACATGTGCGTCACACGTGTAACACGTGTTTAGGACACCACACAGTCTGCTTAATAAATATCTAATCAGAATTAAATAATATCATACTTAGAAGCATATTAATCATGGCATAATATACAGAAATATCTAGTGCTTATATTGATACAAAAAAGTAATTCCCAGCCATGCTTTATTCACTGAATAATTAGTGTACAATATTTGTGTGGCATCCAGACACCACGGTTACACGTGTGACGGAAATTTCTAATGTTATTTCTGAAGACATTACATTTTTTTTTTTAAATTTAAGCATGCATACATGTTAATAAATACTTCCTCTTTGATTTGGGAACTGTTTTGTTTGATATATCAATGCAAAACAACATGTTAATAAGGATTCAACCACGTCCCATATGTCATGTTACAAATGGCTGACTGTAAAATGGGGTTTTTTGGTACAAAAACAGTTCATAACTAAAAAGACCAAAGTTGCACACAGTTTTATTTTATTTCCCTTATTTCTTTCATCAAATCTGAGCATGAATATGAAAAGTATAAGGAAAAAAATAAGTAGGAAGGTTTTTATTGATGTTTTAAAATCCCATCTCATGCTGACCAGTTTTCAGGAGAGTGACCCATATACTTGAATGCATATATATGTATACATGAATGTTTGTATGTATACATGTATACATGTATGTATGTGTCCTATACAACCCACCATTGACTTCATGGTTTATGGTGAATGATGCTACCTGGGCTCTATGGTATTGAATTGATTGAATAGACCTTTTCCACAAAGCACCTGCAGTAAGCCACTCCACAACGCTAGCTGCAGTAAGCTACTATCCAGTATAGTCACAGTAAGCTACTATCCACAACCTTAGCCGCAGTAAGCTACTATCCACAACCTTAGCCGCAGTAAGCTACTATCCACAACATTAGCCGCAGTAAGCTACTATCCACAACATTAGCCGCAGTAAGCTACTATCCACAACATTAGCCGCAGTAAGCTACTATCCACAACATTAGCCACAGTAAGCTACTATCCACAAATTAGCTGCAGTAAGCTAAGATAAACAACATTAGCCGCAGTAAGCTACTGTCCACAACATTAGGTGCAGGAAGCTACTGTCCACAACATTAGCTGCAGTAAGCTACTATCCACAACATTAGCCGCAGTAAGCTACTGTCCACAACATTAGCCGCAGTAAGCTACTGTCCATAACATTAGCCGCAGTAAGCTACTATCCACAACATTAGCCGCAGTAAGCTGCTATCCACAACTTTTAGCTCCACAGTTCAGCCAATCGCAACCGTACCATAAAAGGTTCTATCTGACAAAATGGTGTGTAACTGCATGATAGCAAAGCAGATAGAACAATATTATTTTTAATATGTCTCAGTGAAAAATACATCCATAACACCAATTCGGTCACTTTGTCAGATAGAACCTTTTTATAGTAAGGTCACTCTATGTCGAAATCTGCTTAATTTTGAACAGCGGTGTGAGATAAATCAGGAAGTAACCTCAAAATTAAACTCAAGACATCCGCTGTGGAGCAGGTATCCCGGATGTAGTTGTCCACTCGCATAAACATAACATTGAATTAATGTCAGTGACTTATGATCTTTACTGAATAATGAGCATCAATGAATATTTGCAAACCTTTGAAGCTTTTGCGGTTACATGCGCAACATTGTTGTAAAAAACTACAAAGAAAACCCCACTATCATCATCATCACCATCATGCTGTCGGTCGCAAGACTGCTTTCATTACTTGACTGCCGCTCTCCATTTAGCTCTCTGCTGTGAGAGTGATGTCCATGAGTTGGTCTTAATGTCTCTCAGCTTCTGGTTTCTCTTGATGGTATCCTTGAACCGGAGACGAGGGCGCTCTCTCTTTCTGTAACCAGAAGACAGTTGAGAATAGAGGATCTGCTTTGGTAGCCTGTCTGATGACATCCTCATGAGGTGTCCAGTCCACTGGAGATTCTTTTTAATCAGAAGATCTTCCATAGAGGGCAGCCCGTCCGTTCGAGTATTATCAAAGAAAACCCCACTAAAGCAGCAAATAAAAACCTCATATTTAATAGCAGTCATAGAAATAAGCAACATTTTTCACTTGTCCGTTTGAATTTTCAATTGTCCACAGTATTTACCTTATATAAATATAATATGGTAGTTCCCAATGGTGGACAGCCAGCCTTATCAGTGATTGAAATAAGCCAATGTTTTCACTTGGCCACCAGACAAGTAGCGTGTGATTTTCACTTGTCCGTTTGAATTTTCACTTGTCCCAGACAAGATCTTATTTCGAACGCTGAATAGGGTTTTGATACTTGGCATGGAATGGTTCAAGTGTGGTGCATTGTCATTTCTGGTCATACGTGACTAATACATCATGGACTGTAGTAAAGGACTGACAACTCTGAATGACTTAGAAAGTATATTGCACCTTAAGTATGTGTACATTATACACACATAAGTGTGGCATTCTATGAAAACCTGTCGAAAGTCGCTGGGTTCATTAATTAGCTAATGCACTGTGAAGTTCTGGTTTTTCAATGATGTGGCAAGCTGAGCCATGTTTGAACATTCATAACTTAGTCGTCTTCGGTTCTAAAAATGATATTTGAAGAAATTCCAACAGACCTGCACTCTGCTGAATCTGTCGAAATGGAGCATAATTGGGTCAATTTCCACCGGGCGACCGTACATGTACCGGACTAGAACCAGACACGTAACGGATGGGTACCGGACAAAACGGACAAACCGGACACCAACGGATGGGTACCGTACATGTATGGATGGGTACCGGATGTGTACCAGACATGTACCGGACACCAACTGGACATGTCAGTCCGGCGGTGTCCGGTAGAAGTTTTGTGCATGTTCAAAACTTGTACCTGACACTACCGGAGAGTGTCCGGTTCTCGTCTGGTTCCCCAGTCCGGTAAGGTGTGACTGGGCCTTAACACACTGAACCAGTTCATATATTGAAAACAAATTGTTCACACATGGTAGGGGTTCGCCAATCACAAAGGGTCGCAAAGAACAGGGACTACTGTACTCACTGAATAAACAGCGCTGGCCGAGACTGGGTGGAGTGTGGTGTGTAACCGGAAGTTAGGGCGAACAGCCTAGATAGGATAGGTTCAGAAACTATATCTCCATTCAATAAGTCACGTATGAGCGGACATTAACAAAGGGGTTGTGTTATAATAAATACAACACTATATATAATACATGCTTATGTATATGCGGCGCTGAAAGTTGAAACTGGGTACCACATTTGTGACATGAATACCAAAAGTGAACACATTATTTTTTTTAATAGCATCTGGAAAACATCCCAATAATAGCAGAATCCATGTTCATATGAAGTTTACATGTTGTGCATATTATATACTAGATAAAAAGATTCACCCCATACTTCCAGTACAGGGGTGAATGACAACATAGTCTAAATACAGGCTAAAATAGATTTAGTATGGAACAAGAAGTAGAATGCCTGGCACCAGTGTCAAATGGTTACTTATATCAGTACAGAGTTGGTGAAATGGGAGAGAATGCAAAAAGACAAGATGGCGGCCAGAGAACGCTGTCGATTTCACTTTTAAATTGCATTAAAGTATATGTTTTATTATATTTTCCAACTCAAAAGTAGCGGGTAAATATGAAGACATATACAAAGAATAAATGTTGCTTCTTAGATTGTGATATTAAGCTGTCATAAAGACTCATTTCATTAGCCCGATTTTCAACCGTTTTTATATAAGGCTGGTCTTCACCCATGTACTACAAGTATCGGGTGAATCTTTTATCTAATTATATACATGTCAGAGTTGAACAAAAAAGTAGAAGGTATTTCATCTTTTGATTTTGAGCTTATACAAATTAAGCAATATGTTAAAATGTCACATGTGACATGGCAATTAAATAGAAATCCAGAACATCATTTTAGCATACACAACGCATTCAAACAAGATTTGATTGATTACATTTAAGCAAATAAAATTATACCTTTACAATAAAAAAGTTGAAAACAAGTTGGAAAAAAAAGGTTTGTGTATGTTTTGTGCAAATCTTCACATTTTTACTTTAGCACAAAATCATATGAGCATTTCTTTGATATACATTTTGTGGGATATATTAAATATATGTAGTATTGTTAACATACTTAATACAAACGATAAGTATTTGACTTGCTATTAAAAAGAAGAAAGAATTAATTATGTCCATCGTAACATGTACACCAAATATGTCGTACCCAGTTTCAGAGAATGACACAGATACTATTTACATGCATGCATCATCATCATCATCATCATTCGTCAGAGTTCAATATACCGTACATTGTTGGAAGGGAAGGTGAATGGCAGCAGAGGGAGAGGGAGACCAAGAACATCATGGTTTACAAATATTTCACAGTGGACAGGCTTGAATTATTCACAGTCTATCAGAACAGCACACCATCGGGACAAGTGGAGAACCATTGCATCCAACCCTCGACTAGAGGATGGAACTATTGATTGATTGATATATATTTAGAGCAGTCATAGGGGTGCAGTTAGTGAACCGGAATGAGGAACGGTGGACAGGCGTGGCTGGAGGTTAGGTAGATAAATGATTCACCCTGTACTTGTAGTACATGGGTGAAAGACACCGTAGTGTAAATTATATACGGGCAAAAATAGCTTTAGTATGGGACAGGAACTAGAAACGGTGGTTCCAGGATCAAATGGCTACATATATTGACACAGATTTGGTGAAATGGGGAGAGAATGCAAAAAGACAAGATGGCGGCCATAGAACGCCGTCGATTTCACTTTTAAATCTTATTAAGCTAGAGCTTTTATTATATTTTTCAACTTAAGTGTAGAGGGTAAATATAAAAACATATATAAAGAATATATTTTGCTTCTAAAATTAAGACATTATTCACTCAATTTATTTCCCCAGCATGTCAAAATTCTTCGCCAGCTTTTCTAATGGGTTGGTTTTCACCCCTGTCCTGTCAGTACAGGGTGAATCTGTTATCTAGAGGTTAGAGTGCCTGCTTGACAGTTTCCTAATAGTAATACTGTCTAGTCTCGAAACTCCTCATATTGGCTCACCGTGAGCAGGCAACTTACCAAATCAGTATCACATGGTGCTGGTGGCCTGGTCTCCCAGTGGGGCAGCACTATAAAGTCACCATGAGTGATCACTGTCACAAGTCGGTACCCAAGAAGGGAGGGGTGCAGGTGGGATGGCCGATGTGGTTGAGTCAGAGCAGTTCAACAATAAGGGATAGGGATAGGGCAAGGACTGGTTATATATTTCTTTGAAACAAGTTTCTGTTGACACATTTGACATTTTAACATTTAGAAGAAGAATTTAAAATGGTGATTAAACATCAGCCTGTAAAGTGACTGATTGTTTTGTGGGGAATTGTATGGTTCTTTGCTCATAATGCTCAATTATGGATAGTTGTGTCTTAAATATATATTCGTTATATTGCATTTGTGCATCCATGTTTATGCCAAATTGTTCTGTGTTAATATTCATTTAGAATAAAATCGACGTTTTGCACTCTGCGTATCGCCAAACTCAATGGCCACGGGCATTTGTTTTGCTGTCGAAGCCATTTTCAGTGCATGCGCAGTCGGAATTACGAACTGGTCTATTAAACTGATAGTGATATAAGTGCCCTTCCCACCCACCCACCTCCACCTTAATGACCTAGCCCCCAGGGAACTGCAACACCACTAGTGGGTATCTTCAACGGACAGCCCTGCATCCAAATCAATGCTGTCCTAACAGAGAGGGTGTCCTCTAAATGGAAGAACAGTCAAAGGGTTTTCTTGTTTGTTCATTTGTTGGGGGTTTTATGTCCTAGCAACATCTATGGTCATATCAGCAACGGTACCGACTTGTGACAGTGCACACTCATGACAATTTTATATTGCTGCCCCCCTAGGGGATCAAACCACCAGCACCAAGACCCGATATTCCACTCAGCTCAGTATCAGGATAATGATAACCAGTCCTTAGCCTATCCTAGTAATGCCAAGCGCCAGGCTAGGTAGCGACAAGTATTAATCTTGTAAGTCATTGGTTTGAGTTTGACTTGGCAGAGATTCGAACTCCCGACCTTCCACATGGGAAGCTTGTGCTCTACCGATTGGGCCACCATGTCCGGTCTCAGTTAAATGAGGCTGGGGGGGGGGGGGGACAAGTTTTTACACCGACAATTTATTTGCACATGGCAGGAGTTCACCTGTCACAGGTGTTCTGAACACAGGTGCTGTGCTAGTATTGGACACAGGTGTTCTGGGTGGGTAGGAGGGGAGCATCTTTTTTAATACGTCACTTCAGAGCTGCCTAACCGGGTTTCATGGTCCTCTCAGCTGGATAACTATATCAGTGATAGAAATAACCCAAAACAAATCCACTTGTCCACCGGACAAGTCTGGTGTGATTTTCACTTGTCCATCTGAATTTTCACTTGTCCTGGACAAGTTCTTATTTTGAATGCTAATATATATATAAACACATTATATACATAGGAGCCTGTCTCAAAAGGTGATAACTCTATCTTTTGTTGTCCATTGTCACGATTGACACAAAACAGCACAGAAACGGTTACACTGAAAACACGAGGACATTTGCTTCAAATCAATATGTATTCTATTGGGATTATGAAACACCATGTAAAAAACAAATCAGTTTATCCTGAGCAAATGCATAAGCAGATAGTATGTTGACTGTTACAATGGACAAAGTTTTGTCTCATTTTGCTTAGCACCTTTTGAGACAGTCTCATATACAATGGTAGAAATGAGCAAACAAAATTCACTTGTCCACTGGAAAAGTCCGTTGTGATTTTCACTTATCCGTCTGAGTTTTCGTTTGTGTCGGACAAGCGGACAAGCTCTTATTTTGAATGTTGTAGATGATTACCGGAACCTTTTCTCTTTGAGGAGATATTCATAGATTAAGCCGATGAAATTTCATTCACCGACAATTGGTCTTCCTCATTTGACTTCTCCTTGCCCGATCCTAGTTAAGTCAAAGTGGGCTAGGTAGTGACAATTATAATAGATTTTGTTAAGTCATTTCTTTTGACGCAGCCAGTGTTCGAGTCCCTATGACCCAACATACAAGACGATGAACACATTCGGCCATTTCGTCGCACTTCATTATTCATATGGTTTAAAAAGAAATTGCTGTATGAAAAAAACAATCAACGATGGCATAGCCCCCATTCAGAACTTCCAAACATTTTGGACATAGTTTTTTTTCAAGCAGTAAGCCACCACCGCAATGTCCCAGCTGTAAATATACATATTTAGAGGTCCAGGACAGTACTGCATAGTCACTAATGCCCGCACCATCTTGTGGCTGGGGGACGGGAGGGAACTACAGCGCAAGGCCAAGGAAAGGTCCCAGTCGAATACGTCCATTTTTTATCCATAGAGGAATCCTCTCTGGTGATAGAATACCATGCAGTGGGACTGGAGAACAATTTCCTAAACCTCTACTAGATACCACAAGGAAGGGAACTGTGGTACTGAGAACTGAGCCATCAGCGGTTATTGTTACTGTTAAGATGCCAAAGACATCTCTGCATAAGGTCTATTGCAAGCAGCAATTGCTACCAAAGTAACACAGCCGGCACCAGCTGCTGTTTCTGCTGGAATTACTATGCCAGCTGCTGTTCCGCCTATATTTGTTTGTTATGTAAAGCACCTGAGAACGGCTTGCTGGATGGGGCTGTATAAATGTTTTATTATTATTATTATTATTATTAACTACAGCGGCCATAACGCGGGAACCAGAAGTGAACTGGCCAACTCGGAAGTGACGTATTACATGTAGTGTGCAGGCTGGAAGGGCATGCATGCATGCATACATACATACATACATACATACATACATACATACATACATACATACATACATACATACATACATACATACATACATACATACATACATACATACATACATACATATACACATAGACACATACACACATACATACATAGTATACATTCATACATACATATATGTGCCTGATATGACCTTAGATGTTGCTAGGACGTAAAACAACAAACAAACAAATATATTGGGAAAGTGACTATTTTCTACTTGCCCTAGTGGTAAAACTACTTGCCCAAGCCTAGGTCAGCCAATTAAAACTGAAATCTGCTACTGCAAATCAGAAAAGTAACGACTTGTCCGTTCAGGCAGGTCACTCAGAACTTTACCTCAATCAATCAATAGTTCCGTCCTCTAGTCGAGGGTTGGATGCAATGGTTCTCCACTTGTCCCGATGTTGTGCTGTTCTGATAGACTGTGAATAATTCAAGCCTGTCCACTGTGAAATATTTGTAAACCATGATGTTCTTGGTCTCCCTCTCCCTCTGCTGCCATTCACCTTCCCTTCCAACAATGTACGGTATATTGAACTCTGACGAATGATGTGGCCAAAATAAATAAGTTTCTTTGTCTGTATAGTGGCAAACAAGCTTTTCTTATTTTTAATTTTTCTGAGAACTTCTTTGTTGGTGATCTTCTTTGTCCATGATATTTTCATCATCCTTCGATAAGTCCACATCTCAAATGCTGCTAAACGTTTGTACATTTTCTTAGAGATTGTCCATGTCTCTGCCCCATACATTAGAGTAGACCACACATAACACTGAAGAATACGCTTCCTTGTTTGTATTAATATCTTACTTGATGTTAACACTCTATACATTTTGGAGAATGTTGTTCGGGCTATTGTTATCCTTCTTTTAATTTCTTCCTCACATCTCCCATCATTTGTAATCTTTTGTCCGAGATATATGAATTCGGATACTTGTTCTATGTTTGTGCCATCTATGGTTATATTGACATTTGGTTTATCTGTCTTTTTACTTATAACCATTGTTTTGGTCTTCCTGGCATTCATCTTCATGTTGAATAGTATTCCAGCTTTATTGATTCTATTCACTATATCTTGTAGGTTTTTCTCACTGTCTGCTAGTATTACACTGTCATCGGCATATCTAAGATTGTTGACGTTCATGCCACCTATTGTCACTCCCTTGCAATCTTCAATGTGTCTGAAAATCATCTCTGTGTACAGGTTAAATAGACATGGTGACAATACACACCCCTGTCGAACTCCTCGTTTAATCATAACTTCATCCGATAGGCCCTGCTCCATTTTTATAAATGCACGTTGTGTCCAGTATAAGTTCACAATTAGTTTAATGTCTTTGCCATTGACACCAATATCTTGTAAACATTTGATTAACAGTTCATGATTGACTCGGTCGAAGGCCTTCTCATAGTCAATAAAGCAGGCATAAACATCCTGGTTCACTTCACAATAACGTTCACAAATCATTCTCATATTGAAAATCCCTTCACGAATCCTGAACTTTACCTGCCCGACTGAATAAACTACGTGCCCCGGGAAACCCGGCAGTCCTTATTGTCCTACGTGATACACGCGCAGTAACAAAGATGAGGCTAGGGCACTAGTTATCAATCACTGTCGGCTCCTACTCAGACATGCACTATTGGTTGATAGATAACGATCACACAGCGGTAGTGGGCCCACTGTCTCCTCTTGTCTCAAAGCCTGCCACTAAGCTAGCCATTCAGCACTCCTCTGTCTTGGCGCAAACCTATCTTGGCACACGTCTATCTTGGCACACGTCTATCTATGTCTACAAAGTCCACATGTTCCCTCACTCTGGCCAACTCGGTCCTTGCTGACATAGGTTTTGAAAGCTGGCAGGCAATTGCTTAGTAGTGTACTATTTTGCTCTGTTTATTTATGTATATATTACATAGATATATATATTTAATATATTACATATATATATTTTTATTTAATATATTACATATATATATTTATTTAATATATATAGGTTTGGTCACGAGTGGATTATGGCAGCATAGTATATGGTTCCGCAAGGAAATCGTATATTGGGCTGCTAGGCACAGTCCACTACCAGGGGCTGCGCCTGGCCCTTGGGGCCTTCCGCAGCTCAGCAGTTCAGAGCCTCTATGTTGAAGCCGATTTGGATGTGTTGGAGGATGCCAAAGTCCCAGAACATCCCCCGTGGTCGTTGAGGAACCCGTCGGTTATCCTCCGACTCACGGAACTGAGTAAGTCTGGGACATACCCACTCGAATACCAAGGACTGCCTGCAGAGATTCAAGGCCAGTTTGCAGACCACCTCATACACTTGACCGATCAGAGGTCGATTTTCACTGCGGAAGCCCGAGCACTCCTTCTCGCGTTGGAGTGTATCGAGGTATCCAACCACACTAACTATGTTATAAATATACAGTGATTCGGTCTCCTGCCTCCTGGCTGTTTCTGGGCTGAAAACAAATCACCCTATTCTAGCAACGGTCATTTATAAAATGAACCAACTGGCAACTGATGGATATGACATCCACCTGTGCTGGGTGCCTGGCCATGCCGGCATACAAGGAAACGAATGAGCTGACCGGGCTGCGAAGAAGGCCCTGAACTGTGATCTTGAACCATGTCTGATCCTTCACTCTGATCTGAAACCACTAATAGCCATCCACATAAAATCCAAATGGCAACATGAGTGGGATGAAAACATTAATAAACTTAAAGAAATTGAACCATCTGTGGGAAAACCACCACAGACTCATGCGGAAGGTCGGCGGGACCAATTGGTCCTTAGCCACTGTCGTATTGGCCACTCGTGGCTTACACATGCTTTTCTGCTCAAGGGGGAACCTCCGCCTGAATGTATTGAGTGTCAGTCCCCGCTGACACTCAAACACATTTTACTAAGTTGTGTTGATTGTTTGGCCCTTTGCCAACAATTTTACACTGCAGACAGTATGCATGACCTTTTTACTAAAGTAAAACAAGAAAACATTTTAGCCTTTTTGAGGGCAGCTGGTCTGTACCACATCATATAGTTTGCTAAATAAATTCTAACAATTATTAATAAAACTTTTCTTTTTTTACAGGAATTTGTTTCCCTTGGCCACAAATATATAATTGCGAGCTTTATAATTTAATGAGTGTCTATTGGCACATAATTGATTGTCTGCTTTTTCATGTAAAAGCGATGGTTTGAACAAAAAACTAACATTTCTCGCCGTGAATATGGCCTATACTGCCGACATGGCGTAAAGTAACCACCAATCAATCAATCATCAAACCTTTAATATATATATTATTGTGTATGGTTTGACTTTGGCTTGATTTAAACTCCCGGCCTTCCCCACGGGTAGCCTACGCTCTACCGATTCGGCCACCATGTTACTGTTAGCAGTCGGTACCTGCCCTGATATGATCTTAGTTGCTAGGATGTAAAGTGTCAATAAACAAACAAACCAGATTCATACCAAATGCCAGCATGCATTTCATGAAGATTGGAACATCTCGCGTGGGAAGCGGACTACCTAACCTGTCTGCCAACACGTCCGGTGTGTGGGTGCGGGTGGCGTGCTGGTTATGTGGTTTGGAAGGGTGGGTGGGTAGATGTGTGAGTTATACTATTAATATTTAATAATGTCCGCACACTGAGCTGAGGCATGAGTCAGTGATTGAGTGGAAGTGAAATGGAACCCTCCTCTTGAAATTGAAAAACTGTGGAGATGGCGAATGGGGAATGTAAGAGGAAATGGTTGTGTAGTGTGTGACGGGGGGTGGGGGTGGATGGGGGGTTAACCCATTCCACATTTCCGCTTTTGGTCAGGTTGCACTGACACTGACCACAGGTGCCTTGTAGCTTCTCTGATTCCAGTTTGCTGTGAAACAGTGTAACAAAGCTTTGCCAGTCACCTAACAACAGGACCAGACGGGATGGCCGAATGAGTTGAGCGTCCATGTCCTGTTTTGGGAGATTGGGAGATCGGGGGATCCAAACCCCATGGGTTTGTGCCTTCGAACCCTGATCGAATCAAACAAATGATTTAAGAATTGATACTTGTCACTTCCTAGCGAGGTGCTCAGCATTATTAGATTAGGGCAAGGACTGGTTGGTTCAGTGTCTGGATAATGTGACTGAGTGGGATATCAGGTCATGGTGCTGGTGGCCTGGCAGTCTGGTGTCCTGGTGGGGCAGCACTATTAAGTCGCCATGAGTGTGCACTGTCACAAGTCGGTACCCGTCCTGATATGACCTTAGATGTTGCCAGGACATAAAACAACAAACAAACAAAACCTAACAACAGAGCAGTGATAGAAATAAGGAAAACTTGCCACTTGTCCACTGGACAAGTCTGGTGTAATTTTCACTTGTCCGCCTGACTTTTTACTTGTCCCAGACAAACGGACGCTGCCAATGTATATATTCACATTGACATAATGAGTTATATATCATTGTCGTTTAGTGCACTGACCCCGGGTGAAATGCCAGTAAGAACATATGGAAAGAATTAAGAACGCATGGATAAATATATGTATAGCAGGATTCGTATGGGTCCTTGGAAACCTGTAAAGTCCTGGAATTTGATATTTGAGGATTCCGGGTCTGGAAAGTCCTGGAATTTCTCTAATGATCCATGAAAGTCTTTGAAAATCTAAAATCATGACTACATTTCTTTTAAACCTATTTTCGCTGACGTGCCCAAAGTTCAATCAGTGGTATTAAGGTGATTTTTGTGGTTTCATTATCCTGCCTCTTGATTTTTATATTAAAACCATAAATATGACATGGTTATTTCTCATGCTTATTCACAATTCACAACTTACCCAGTGAATTGACTGAATACAGCTGTGTTTCAGTGCACTTTAATTTAATAAATGTCTTTAAAAAGTCCTGAAATTTTCCACTGAAAGATCCTGGAAAGTCATGGAATTTAATGTCAAAATGGGTATGAACCATGTATAGGTATGTTTCTATTATATACATATTTATGTGTGTATATATGTGTGTAATTATTATATATAATCAGGGATGAAAGATCTCCGCGATTTCGCAGATTTCCAGTATTTTACCTGTAGCTATAATTGTATACTAATATGTTGCAGCTGTCCTGATATGACCTTAGATGTTTCCAAGACATAAAACTCCAACAACCAACCAACCAATACATTGTTTCACGCTGCAGCGCCATCAGCGTATATTAATATGTAGTGCAAACGCCGCAGCACTAGCAGCATATACTACTTATGGCTTCAAATGCCGCAGCAGGGTCAGCGTATACTAATACGTGCTTCAAATGGTGCAGCACTATCAGTGTATGCTACTAATACGTGCTTCAAACGGTGCAGCACTATCAGTGTATACTACTAATACGTGCGTCAAATGCCGCAGCACTATCAGCGTATTCCAATTTGTATGAAACCCGACTTCCGGGAAGTTTCAGGGAGTCCCTGACAATACTAAGCCTATGGGAGAATATCAGCATTTCCGCTTTTTTCCCCCAGAGACCACTTTCATCCCTGTATAATACATATAGGTATTATCTATCAATATACAATAAAACCTCTCTAACCGACCTCCTCCACAGATCGACCACTCCCATATATCGATCGCTTAATTTGTGTCCCAACAATACCATTGTAACCATATTCTAACTCCCTAAACCGACCACCTCCCTAACTGGACCACTTAAATTCGGTCCCAAGGTGAGTCGATTTAGAGAGGTTTTATTGTATATATGAAGTCCTGTACCCGTACTTTTCCCTGTTCATCTGAGAGTCAACTCGCGCCGCGCACCGCTGGTGCCCCCCTGGGGGTCAGGGGTCAGGGGGCTTGGTGGTGTGTCCCACGGGTATTTGCTCTAATAGCTTCCGGGTCCCCCCCCCCCCCCCTCCTGGACCTCCCACGTGCACGCATGCATCCACATGTAACGCTCTCGCTCAGTGTCGTGATAATATGACTGAGTGGGATATCGGATCATGGTGCCGGCGGAATTGTAGGTATCCCATTAGGACACAACTATACTGCTATAAAGTCGCTATGAGTACACAGTCATATTGTCACAATTGTGTACCCGTCCTGGTCACAAGCATATACGTTGCTAGGACGTAAACCCCAATAAACAAACGCCAGCTTGGCAGCGCTAGAACTGAGCACCAATCCTTAATACCCCAGTCACACTACAGCTTGCGACCACCTTAGACCAAAGAACCAACACCCATCAGTGACACCCAGACATCAGCAACCATGGTTTTAGTAGCAAGGACGTCAAGGTTGAGTGTGGGTTCTCTGGTCTAAGGTGGTCGCAAGCTGTAGTGTGACTGGGGTATAACTTAGAGGAATAGCAATGGTCGCCGACCTCTAGGTGACCATTTTGGTCGCAATGGGGTTTTTAGTGCAGTAGGTGCAACCTCATTCAGGCCATTTTGGTCGCAAGGAGGTCACCGACCAGCAATAACCTCTTTGTGACCACCCTTTTTTTTGTGGTCGCAAAGTGGTCACAAGCAGTCGTGTGACTGGGTATAAGATCACATCACGACGGGTACCGACTTGTGATTTATTGAAGTGAAAACATGCCAAATTAATGTTGGCATGCGTGTCCAAATGCTGACACTATATGCTTCAGCGATAACAGCTTCTATTAAATTGACTTAGTATACCCTTCTATGCAGGAAGAAATCCTTAAAGTTGCATAGACTGATGAAAACATAAAATTTTCAAAACCAAAACACTTATCTAGATTTGATTCTACATATTCAACTTAGACATTGGTGCACTTACGCATTTGTTGCTGCATAGAGGGGCATAATAAGTCAATTAATAGAACCTGTTACTACTGAAGTCTATGGTGTCAGAGTTTTGGCATGCTTGCCAAAATTATTTTGGCATGTTTTGATGTCAAATATCTCCAAACTTAGCCATTTAAAATAAAAGTTACTTCAAACGAAAGTAAAGTGGATTATAATGATTAGTATAATTTATTTATCTTAGAAAATAGCAGAAACTCAAAAGCATCGGGCTATGCGACTTTAATAAGTGCACCAGTATCGTAAAGTTGGATAAACAGGATCACATCTTAAAGGTGACTATATTAGGTTGAACCTTATCAACGACTTTACTTTAGTTTGAAGTAACTTTTATTTTAAAAGGTTAACTTATATAAGATATTTGAAGTGAAAACATCCCAGAATAAATTTTAGTGTACCACACCTGTGTGTTTATCTGTTTTTGAGCATAGCACAGGAGCACCAAACTGCAACAAATGTTTAATATTTTTTTGGGGGGGGGGGTCCGTTAGTTGTTTAAGCGGGGGAAATTTCAGTCATAGACGACTGGTCTTCCTCATTCCACTGCTGGTCGATAGAAAGCCCGAGCCTACACTTTTACCGACCCAAGGGATTTTTAACCTCCCACACCACATAGACATGGTATGAGAGCAACCGGCCTTTGATGATGCTGTAAGTTATGCACAGCGGTGGAAATCCAAACAGGCAGAGCTGGGGGCACGGGGAATCGAAGCGCCGACCCTCAGATTAGGAGTCTGACCTAGAAAAAAGTCAGACCCTCTAACCACTCCGCCACAGAGAACGCCACAATAAATGTTTAATGATTATCAAGATTGGCTATGTAGGATCAAATCTTAGGTACCTGTTGAGGTTGAGAAAATTTGATGCTTTAATCAGACTATGCAGCTTTAAGCAAAAATGGACATATAGTATACATAAATTTGATGCTTTGATTGGCTTATGCAGCTTTAATGCAAAATAATCTGGCAGTGATATTGTGTGGACGCGGTGGCTGAATCGGTACAGTGCAGGATTCCCATGCAGAAGTTCGAATCTCAGCTGAGTCAAACCAATGAAATTATGAAATTGGTACATGTCGCTACCTAGCCTGACGCTTGGCATTAATAGGACACGACAAGGCCTGGTTAGCAGAGTATCCGGATAATCTGACTGTGTGGGATATGTATCATGGTACCAGCAGCCTGGTCTCCCAGTGGGGCAGCACTATAAAGTCACCA
The DNA here is from genome assembly GCA_030323885.1 of Branchipolynoe longqiensis. Lineage (NCBI taxonomy): Eukaryota > Metazoa > Annelida > Polychaeta > Phyllodocida > Polynoidae > Branchipolynoe > Branchipolynoe longqiensis. The sequence continues at coordinate 39,422,296 of CM059186.1, forward strand.
TGAGTGTGCACTGTCACAAGTTGGTACCCATCCTGATATGACCATAGATGGTTAGTTAGTTGTTGGAGTTTTACATCCTGGCAATATCTAAAGTTATATCAGGACGGGTACCGATTTGTAACAGTGCGCACTCATGGCAACTTGATAGTGTTTCCCCACTGGGAGACCAGGCCCCCAGCACCATGACCTAATATCACACACTCAGTTACATTATCCTGACACTGACCCAACCAGTCCTTGCCCTATCCTAATAATGCCGAGTGCCTGGCTAGGAAGTGACAATTATCAAATTTTAAGCCATTGGTTTGATTCGACCAGGGTTCCAACCCAACCCGTGGGGTCGAATCTCACGATTTACCAAAATGGGAGACGGATGCTCAGTAACGGCTATCCCGTCTGATATATAACCTTAGATGTTGCTCGGGCGTACAACAACAGGAAACACAAACTATTGCGTAGTTGGGTAGGTGGAGAGGAATTCCCCACCGTGTGATTCATAAGCTGCGAGATGGTGCAGTGTGTCCAGGGCGGCGCCAGTTGTACACCCACCACTAGAGGGCGCCAGATGACAGCGTGGGATGGGAAAGCCATGACTCAGGGGATTCTTTGTTGTTTGTTTGTTGGTGTTTTACCTCCTGGCAACATCTAAGGTCATATCAGAAACGGCTACCAACTCGTGCCAGTGCAAACTCATGACGACTTTATAGTGCTTTCTTACTGTGAGACCAGGCCACTGGCACCATGACCTGATTTCCCATTCAGTCACATTATCCTGATACTGAGATAACCAGTCCTTGCCCTATCCTAGTAATGTCGAGTGCCAGGCTAGGTAACGACAAGTATAAATTTTGTAAGTCAATTGTTTTGATACGGCTCGGTTTCAAACTCGCGACATTCCACATGGGAAGCCTGCGCTAACCAATTATGCCACCGCTTCCGGTGACTCGAACGTAGGCTGCATAAAACACAATACAATAGACTACATCACGGTTCCAGTGGCGCGGTGCATTGTGGGATGCGTCAGAGCAAAACAAACCCACGAGAAGCACATGGCACATGCTAATACACTCGGTACAGCTATGAAATGTGCTAGTTTCAGCTCATCTCAGCTCGTGTTTGAAACATAGAATACCAACTAAAAAATATATAAAATAAATTAAGATATTAATCTTTTATCCAGCATTGCATTTACATCATTATAATCAGCACATCTTATGTATGCCATGTGCATTTAGATTTAGACAAATCTAGGCACTCAGACTAGTCTTAAGAGCCATAGCCAAGGTCAGTTTTACTTATTTTATTCATGTTTTTATTTATATCCTATGGTTAATGACATATGTAGAAATAGAAAATGAGTAGGATTAATCAGATATTGGTTATATATTTCTTTGAAACAAGTTTTTGTTGACACATTTGACATTTTAATATTTAGAACAAGAATTACTTCTGGCTAATCAATGGTGATGTAAACATCAGCCTGTAAAGTGACTGAAATTGTATGTTTCTTAGCTCAAAATGCTTAATTATGGAGAGTTGTGACTTAAACATATTCATTATATTATTATATTGCATCCTTCCGTCCATGTTTGTGCTAAATTGTTATGTATTTCTATTTATTTGGAATAAAATGGCAGTTTTGCCCTATGCGTATCGGTAAACTCAATGGCCGTGCACCTTTGCTTTGCTCCCAATGCCGTTTTCAGCGCATGCGTGACCGTGACCGTGATCTAGTCTATAGTAAGAGGTGGGGCTATAATGACATGCCATTCTCTTAAGTTTCTGCCACAGTTTTTTTTTAATAGATAAATATATTAGGTTGATTAAAATCATCCTCTACTTAGTAACTTATTATAAGTGGCTAACTTTTAAGTTAGTGGGAAAACATGCAATGATACTTTTGGCATGCATATCAAAATGCTGGACATCGTATGGCTTCACCAGTATCAGGTTCTATTACATTGACTTCATAGTCTTTCTATGCAACAACAAATGTTTAATAATATAAGTGCACCAGTATCTATGTTATTGTTAATCTTTAATGGTAGGCGTTTTGGTTCTTAAAATCTGATGCGCTCTGCAGCCTTTGCAACCTATGCACCTTCAGCTTTAACTTAGCTTTAAGCATGGCAATGGACAGACAAGCAGCCTTGTCTACTTTGCTTTGGATTAAATTAAGGGGTAGGATTTACACTTTCGGCTGTAGTTTGCTGGAGATCACCACAAATTTGACAAATATATCACTTTAAAGTTCTCAAAATGATCTTGACAGTGCTATAAAAATTATTTGGATATTTTTAAAAGACATTTATTGGTGATAATTTAGACTTTTGGTAATTTTGAATCAAAATAATGATTAGGACATTCAGTAAAACACCCATCAAGTTTTATACGAAATTAAAGCTTAGAATGTCTACTATCATCTCCTGGTAAAAATATCCAAATAATCTTTATACCATTGTCAAGATCATTTTGAAAAGTTTAAAGTGATATAATTTTTAAATTTGTGATCTCCAGCAAACTACAGCTGAAAGTGTAAATCCTACCCCTTAATTGGTATGCAAAATTGAAATTTATGTCAATTTCCTCAACAATTATCATGATTATTCTGAAACTATATTAATATTGGTTTGTTTGTGGTAACTCATTTTTACTACATGACGTTGTGGATAGTTGGGTGAAGATTCAAGGATATTGGTTGTGTATTTCTTTAAATATAAGCATTTATGTACCTCATACCTCTTAATTTCTCATATTGACAAGTGGCAATTTGTGTTTTTTGCCATTTTGAATGGCCAATATCTCAAATGATAATTATGTCATTACTCTGGGGAAAAAATACACTTGATATATGCATATAGATAACACATAGTCCTGAAAGACAAGTTCATGTGGCCATTATATTTCTAATTATTGATGTCTGAAATGTGGGTTTCATGCAAATTGTAAAAATAGCTGATTTTTGCATCATTTTTGTCCATTTTTGCCCATATTAAAAAGCCTACAACTTTTTATGTAATCATCCGATCTTAATGAACTATGTCATTTTACTTCTCCTGGTAAGATCTATGGAACTATATCAAAATATGGTAATTTCTATTGAGTTGCAAAAATGACTTGGGATACCTATTGACAGTCAATAATATCAATTATAAACTGTAGCGCATGTTGAGACCCACTAAGCCACCGACAGCATGTATCAGCACCAACCCTAAGGGCAAACTTCTGTATCGTTCCTGCTAATATATCTCACCACAGGTATTGAATATTGGTGAAACCTTCATAGATAACAACTCACCTACTTGAGGAATACAAAAGACTCAAGTGCAGAATTGACTTGTGACTCAAGTAATCCACTACTGTTAATCTCATTTCAAGTAGCCATAAGGAAAGTTGATCAATTGATAAGAGAAACTATAATGTGGGGAGGTGAAGCGATGTTTAATGTGTAATTCTTATCTTCCCACGCTTCTGTACATACCTGGCCTAGATTGTATAGCTGCTAAAGGTTGGTTGGTTGCAATTTTACATCCTGGCAACATCTAAGGTCATATCAGGACGGGTACCAACTTGTAACAGTGCACACTCATGGCGACTTTATAGTGTTGACCTATTGGGAAATCAGGCTGCTGGCACCATGACCCAATATCGCACATAATCACATTATCCTAACACTGAGCTAACCAGTCCTATCCTATTAATGCCGAGTGCCAGGCTAGGAAGCGACAAGTATCAATTTTATATATCATTGGCATATATATATATATATATATATATATATATATATATATATATATATTCACTTAAAATGGTTCCAAGGCTATCCAGCTGGCATTTCGGTATGCACACACAAAATTAATTTTGATTCACTTCAAATGGCTCCAAAGCTATCCCTTGAAAATATAAGTTACTTCAAATTAAAGTTAAATAGATTAGCAATTAACCTCATATTTGTCTTTTAAAAAACCCAAAAAAAACAGAAACTCAAAGAGATGGGATTATGCTGTTGGGTCTCTTTTGTTCGCTGCCTTTCGCAGTGAGAGTTGAAGCTAATAGTAATACTGGGGCGGTGGGAAGATTGTGTTCATAAGCGGCTTCCTTCGCGTTGCCACAGGTCTCTGTTGAGTAAATCCTTTGTAGTTCCCCAATAGCCGCTTTTTCACGGTGCCTGAGCTGGTAGGCTGAGCCTCAAATGTAACCGTATGCTTGAACTGTAGCAGTTCCTTGAAATGTGGCGGGAGCATTGTTGACAGTATTGACATTATCCGTCATGTATATGTGTGTGCGCGTGCATGCGTGTGTGTGCATGTGTATGTGTATTATATATATTATGTATGTACATTATATATGTGTATATTATATATATGGACATTGTGTATATTATATATATAGCTTCTATGTATGCATGTACGCAGCTGCGTAGCACCTGAGGTTACAAATGTTAAAAAATATCTGACGTTTTATTCCATCTTGTTTTAGTCAAATAGCTTTTTATATGTGTTTGTATGTATAAATGTACATATGATGATTATGATGATATTGGTTGATGATTTTCTTAAAAGATAATATTATATATATAATATTTTAAGAAAATCACCAACCGTCAACCAATATCATAATATCATAATTTCCTAATTTGTATTGTGTTTGAGGTATAGCCTACATCACTCCCCCCCCCCCCACCCCCCATATCAATTACTGCCGATGTGTGACCCCATTATCGCCCTTTCCTCCTTGCAGGCACTCAGCCAGGTGCAGAAGACGCACAAGAAGGCATCTCAGGTGGGCATCCACGTGGAGGAGTCGCTGCTGCTCGAATCCGCCTCCAGGGAGGCCGAGTTTGTAGAGACCATCCAGGAGCTGGAAGCCGAGCTCAAACACTCGCGTCAGGAAGTTGACCGACTCCGGACCGAGAACGAGAAGCTAGGCCAGTACCAGGCCGACCTTATCCAACAGGTAACAACTTAGATCAAAGATTCACCCCCGTACTTGCTGTAGGTCAAAGATTCAACCCCATACTTGCAGTAGGGGTGAATGAAAACGTATAGGGGTCGTTTCATGGTTTAATGGGGCCAATGTATTTTCTAGTATGTAATGGTCAAAAACAATTATTGAAAGAGTAGAGGAGTTATTTTCTTTATAGAACTGGCATTCTTACACTTTGGAGGGATAGATCTGATAAAATGAAGACCTAACATAGCACTGTAGACTTTTCTACAGCCCACTGGACCTTTATTGTGCATAGAACCGTACTTGTTAGTCAATGGAATAATAAATGGACACTTGAAATAAATGCCCATCATGCATGCAAATCATCATACCTTTTCCTAATATTCCATTGTGATTAAACTGGTTCTGGACGTAACTGTGGTGTCCTCTGCTTATCCGCTGCTTCTTATGTCAGGGAATATGCTATTCTGGGAATACCAGTGCTTCGACAAGAAAACAATTTGTACTGTTACATGTGCCAGCATATTTTGGAGTAACATGACTAGTAATATAATTTTCCTACTACGCTGTATGAAACAAATTGAAATTGAAATCCCATATTATTTTAGGTGTCCCCTTCTATTGTGCTACATCCACAACTCAAAATTGGGAAGAATATAACCACCCTATGTATATTTCTTTACAGTGCATTTCTATACTTAGGGGATTGCAACATAATTAATTGTTTCATGCAATATACTTTCTTAAATAATTGTTTTGATTAATAAATCCACACTTGTTGATTAATAAGTCCACACTTGGGGCTGGCTACTCAATGGGGGACATTGCAATGTTGTGGTTCAAACAATTGCCGTTGGCATCGCCACTGAAGTAGTGGGCCTGGTGGTATGGTCCTCTGTATCGACTACTCAGGTATACTGATGTACTGATGGTGTAGTTCTGTCTCCTGACTGTAGTCTCATGTACTGACATACTGATGGCATGGCCCTGTGTACTGACATCCTGATGGTATGGTACTTTGTACTGACTGCAATCCTGTGTACTGACGTACATACTGATGGTATTGTTCTATCAACTGACATACTGACTGTAGTCTTCTGTACTGACATACTGACAGTATAGTTCTCTATACTGACAGTAGTCTTTGTACTGTGTAGGCCTACTGATTGGCCCAGTGTACTGACATACTGGCAGTATGGTCCTGTGTACTGTCGGTTTGGTCCTGTGTACTGACTGTAGTCGTGTGTTCTGACATCCTGTAGTCCTGTGTACTGACTAGTCCTGTGTACTGACATACTGGCGGTATGGTTCTGTGTGCTGACTAGTCTGGTATGCTGACAGTATGGTTATGTGTGCTGACTGTAGTCTGATGTACGGGACCTTGAAAGTCTTGGAACTTTATTTGCCCCATTTCAAGCCCTGAAAAGCCTTGAATTTAAACCTATTTTAGGTAATCAGTCTTGAAAATCCTTGAATTCCATTAAACTGTCCCCACTGATCTAAATTAGTCTGAAATTGCCAATCGTCATTCGCCATTGTTTTCTTTCCCCTGAAATTATAATGAAGATAGTCTTGAATTCCTGCCAAAAACAGTCTTGAAATAGCCTTGAACGTATACAGAATGCGGCTGACAGGTTGTTGACGGGCTGTGCTGAAATCATTACACTGGCTCCCTGTGGAGAACAGAATTGATTTCAAGGTGCTGCTTCTTGTATATCGTGCCTTGCATGATCAGGCTCCAGAATATATGAGAGATATGCTCCAGGAGAGAACAAATGTTCGAACACTGCGCTCCACAGTCTCCAGCCAGTTAGCAGTTCCTCGGAGCAGACTCAAAGGCTTTGGGGATCATGCTTTTAGTATTGCTGCCCCGAGACTGTGGAATGCTCTGCCAGGATATATCACTGATTGTAAATCTGTTGGTGCTTTTAAAAAAGGTCTTAAGACACATTTGTTTAAATCTGCTTTTAACTAGGTGAAATTTATTTTCCTGTATATTTGTTTGTTGTGTAAAGCGCCGGAGAACGGCTTGCTGGATCGAGCGCTATATAAATGTTTTATTATTATTATTATTATTGAATTCCATAGCTTCACATGTGTACGGACCCTGAGATAAGTTCAGCTTAACCCAGTTGGAACACAAAATACTGTGAATAAATGAACAATTGATAGTGTCCCATGCCCACATTCCTACAGGACCTAATCCATGGACCTTAAGCTTCCATTAATGCCCTACAACACGTGGTGGTGGGTGGGTGAGTGGGTGGCTTGCTGAGCCCTGTATCACACTGCTGCCAGGAATATACCGTTAGAGTGTTGACATGGCCTAATTAAAAATGTCAAGCACAATTTAATGTAGAAATATCAAACTCAATTTAAGTTAAAAGCACAAGTTAAATTTTAAGTAAAAAGAATTTGTAGACTTTTAACACAATTTTTCTGGTTTTTAATTTCTTATCCATATGGTACAAATTTATCTGTTAATACATCTTTTGTCTTTAAATGAATACTGTTTAAGGATAATTAAAATATTTGACCAAATCAAAGCCTAAGATAAAAACATTTGCACTGATAATCAAAATTGTATGCTTATAACCAACAAAATTATAATTGTTGAAATTAGCCTAAAAGTGGCAAATGTAAATTTACGTCAGCGATATTTGCATCTCCCTAGATTTCTTGGTAAATGTTGACATTTGTTAAGCTGTTAGCAAAACAATATGGCAAACAAGTAGGATAGATCAGTTAATATCCCTCTGTATTTCAGGAATGAAAGATCTCTGCGATTTGGTGGATTTACACAATTCTTTATATTTACCAATTAATGTTAAAGTTGCATAGTCCGATAGTTTTGAGTTTCTCTCATTTTCTGTGATAAACATATTATTATTAGGTTGTTCATTATAATCTACCTTACTTTTAGTTTGAAGTAACATTTAGTTTAAATCGCAAACTTTTGAGATATTTGAAATGGAAACATGCTAAATGAATTTTAGCAAGCTTTTTTTTTTTTTTTTAGATGAGGCTGTATTTATTCTGTCCATAGCATGTAAGCCTGAGCTTGTTTTCAATGCTGGCCAGCTGTAGTGTTGGTGTTGTCTTACCAAACAGTAGCTGCTGATAAGTTATTTGATTGTAGATAGATAGTCTGTTGGTAAGTTTAGTAGTCTATGTTAGTTTTTGTTGGGCCCTCTTGGCATTGTATTTTTGTTCTATTCTTATTACTATGTTAGTTGTTTTCTTAAAGTTCTATCTTAGTGTTTTGGGGTTTTCTTGGGAAGAGTTTTCCACTTTTTTCTACTTAATTCTATACTAGCCTATTTTATTTACATGTCCATAGGCTTGTACGTAATAGGTGGTTGAGTTATGTTTGTTTGAAATTGATTTGATTTATATTGTTGTTGGATATGTTATCTGGCTTTTATATTTCCGGTTATCCCGCCCTGGGCTGTCCAGTTGGTGGGCCGTGACATATCACCTGCCCCCTTGTGGTGCAGTTCAGTTGGGGTTCCCAGTTTTTATTTTGCACAGATATTTTTTGTACGTTTTTAGGTCAGGGATTTGTCTTTCTTTCACCGTTTGCGCATTCCATATTTTCAAGGCCCTATTTTGTAGTATCTGCAATTTTTTAAGTAGCTCTTTTTTAGCACCCATGTAGATTACATCCCCATAGTCAAAGTAGGGGAGTACCATGCCTTTGAAGATTTTTATTGACATATCTTGTGTCATATAGTTTCTTAGTTTAGCAAATAGCCATAGTTTGTGATTTACTTTTTGTATGATTTTTGTTAAACACAGATTGTAGTTTAGCTGGCTATCCAGTTCTAGGCCTAGGTATTTGTAGTGATTTACACTTTCCAGTGTTTGGTTTCCTAGTGTGCATTGTAGGTTTCTTCCTGTGGTTGCTGTATGTGAGAAGAGTACTGTTTTAGATTTATTTGCATTGTTGGTTATTTTATTGGATTCACACCAGCTGTCCAGGTTTAGCAGGAGGTTGTTCAGTTTGGTTGCTACCTCCTCTACTGTGCTTCCTTCTGCATATATGACAGTGTCATCCGCATATAGCTGGAGACGTACTGTCTCCAGCCATTTTTCTAGGTCATTTATGTATAGTATAAATAGTAGTGGTCCCAGGACTGATCTTTGGGGTACACCACAGGTGATAGTTTGTTGGTCTGAGAGTATTCCATTTACTTTAGTTTTTTGCTGCCTGTTGTTTAGGTAGCATTTTATCCAGTTTATTGATTTGGATTTAATGCCCATGTTGTTTAATTTTCTTATTGATATGCTGTGGTCTACAGTGTCAAAGGCTACAGTGTCAAAGCTTGCCAAAACTCTATCACCATAGGCTTCTGCAGTAACAGGTTCTATTAATTGACTCAGTAGTCCCTTCTATGTGCCTGTAAATGCTTAATAAGTGCATCAGTATCTAAGGTAGATATGTAGAATCAAATCTAGATAATTGTTTTGGTTTTGAAAATTTGATGTTTTCATCGGGCTATGCAGCTTTAAATAAAATGTCAAGAAATCGGGATGTATGTGGCAACAATTGGTTAGGGCAAATCCCATTCTTATAAGACCTTAGATCTTGCAAGAACATAAAACCCAAATAGAGAAAGGGCGATAATACAGCCCTAACAAACCTGAAACCTGACTTCCGGCATTTTCTCGTGATTCCCTGACATTCGACTGCGCCTTTCCATGCAAATATCAGCATTTTTCTTTACAAATTCCTATTCGACTCTGATCGGAAGTGGGTTTCTATATGTATGATTCGAATGTGTCTTGTGGCTCCATCCATGAGGTCACATGGTGTATTTCAACATGGCTGATACGGAAAGGTGGAAAGGTTGAAAGATTCAGTAGTTTCAGCCAATCAGAGCTGTTCTTTTTTATTGCAAATGGCAGCTCCCATAGGGGGCCGCCATTTGCAATGGAAATGAACAGCTCTGATTGGCTCTTTTCGATTGCAAATGGCGGCTTGCAATCGAAAAGAACAGCTCTGATTGGCTGAAACCACTGAAGCTATTTGACTGGTCCTCTTTGCATTCGAAAACCAAGTTCACTGCGCAGGTGGGCGGAGAATAAATTTTGCGGATGGAAAGACCACAGCCGAATATGTCCAGTGCTAAACCTATGTGGGGAGGCGGATCCATGTTTTTTGTGGAAATTTGCCCTCGGCTTGATAATCTCGACTTTATTTCTGCATTTTTGGGGGGAGAACACTTTCATCCCTGGAACTGGCAGATGTAAATTTACGCTAGCAAAATGTGCATCTCCATAGGTTTCTGGGTTAATGTTGACATTTGTTAAGCTGTTAGTGAGAACATATGACAAACTAGTACTAGTAGGATGATGAGTTAATATCCCTCTGTATTAATAACGGTTCTTAATTTGTTCAAAAGGTTGAGCAGCTAGAGCACCAGCGTAACGCCAACAAAAAGGAGTTGAAGGAACTCAAGTTTCGAGAGACGAGGAACTTGTCTGATTACTCCGAACTCGAGGAGGAGAACATATCACTGCAAAAACAGGTTGGTTTTCCTCCATAGCGGAATATTGCCCAATTGCAAAATGTACAGCTGTCGGTAAAGTGGTGTGCAATTGCCTGATCACATATGTAAAATATATATATTATATGTAAAATATGTATATAATATATTCTAAATAATTTAAGTATTATATTTTTTATTTATGTATAATATATATTAATTATTTACATATATTACATATATTTAGTTCATATAATATATACATGTTATATATGATATATATTTTATATATATATGTAGTCGTCTGCACTGACCGCATGCAAGGAGCCACATACACAGGTAGGCGTGGGTAGTGTGGTGACATCAGAGAGCCTAGGTGGTGTAATGGTTAGCACACTGGCAGGGAATGCAAAGAGATGTGGGTTCAAGTCCCACTCTAGGCGCAATATTTCCAGTTTTCATCACCCCTGACGACATATATAAAATCAGATTACCTGATTATATGTAATTTAGTCACTGCACAACCTCGATACGTGTATATATGTCTATTTATTTACATGTACATTTAAATATTGCTCTTGGATTATCCCAGATCCCAGTAATGTTCATTAATGTGGTCATAATTATTTGAAGCTAGAAAATTGATGATTTCCAATACATTCTGAATTACTTTGATTTACTGCAAATGAAAAAGACCATGAGTGAATTAATGGCAGTCAGGAAGTTCCCACCTCCACTGTATTTTGCTCGGAAATGTAGGATCCATGCTGGCTTATTGTGTATAAAAACCATGCACACTCTGACAGATACCTACAGCAACTGGTGACTCAGTAATTGGTGTAGTGTATGCAATCAGAAAAGCAAAGTCAATTGTAGCAAAACTAAACGGTTCTAAAGTTAGAAGTTGGGGGTGTAGTTTCTAATGACTTAACCTACCAGATCCAAGTTTATTCGATCGGTGCTACTTTAGCATGCGGTCTACCGCTAGCGGTCTACATCAACGAACACCCACATCAGTATCCTCCTCAAATTATAGTTTTAGGGTTAGACAGCATGCTAAAGTGTAAATGGCCAGGTATGCCACCCGCTAAAGTGGCACCGTTTATATTTAGACCTGTCAAAGAATGTATTAAACACAACCCTTTCATGGATGAGCCATAGACTTAGCCATCAGCAGATAATGAAATCTCAGTATGGAATATTTATAAGTACATTGATTCTTAATATTTCATTGACAATTTGTTTTGATAATATAATATATTTAAAGTTCCATGGTCCGATGCTTTTGAGTTTCTCTGTTTAATTATTTACATATATTAGATTGATCATATGGCAGAAACTCAAACCATCAAACTATGAATCTTGAACATGCCATAAACATAAATTTTCCAGTCTGATACAACAATTATATATTGTGACAGGTGCTTCATCTAAAGCAAGCCCAAGTGGACTTTGAGGCGGTGAAGCACGAGAACAAACGCTACAAGGAAGACCTAACGGATCTGAATGATGAAGTTGAAGAACTTGCAAAATTAAAAAACATTGTAGAGAAAAATCTTGAGGAAGCCTTGAACTCGCTGCAATCTGAACGTGAGCAAAAACATGCCTTGAAAAAGGAGCTCGACCAGCGCATAACGAGCGAGTCTATGTTTAATCTGCAGAGTCTGGCTAGCTTAGGTCTGGGTGACTTAAAGCTGGGCTTTTCAGGTTTAGATAAGTTTGGTGAAAATGAACAGGACACTGCTGATAACCCAGCCCTGAAGCGCATCGAGGCAGACTTCTCCAGGCAAAACAAAAGAGACGGGAAGGAGAAGATGAAAACCCCAGAGCCCTCACCAGGGTTGGCTGGGGATCTCTTCTCTGAGCTCCACATGACTGAGATCCGCAAGCTTGAGCAGATGCTTGAACAGACAGAGATCGAGAAGGCAGATCTACAGGGCACCATGGATAAATCCTGGAAAGCACTTGAAGTGGCTAAGTCAGAAATCCTAGAGCAGAAGGAGAATATTGCCAGTCTCAAGGCACATCTTAATGCTATGGTATCCATGGCACCGAATGCATTATTAGATGACATCGAGCTAGAGGACTTGGAAGATTCTGGAGATGATGAAGATCAGTCAGAAGGTGCAAAGCAAGCACGCGCTCTAAAACAGCAGGAGCGTAAATACAATGCAGCACTGAAGCAGATCATGGAGTTGCAGCAGTCAGTGAAGGGCCTTCAAGAGAAGCTTGCTTTGTATGAGAAGGACAAAGAAGATGACTACAAGGATGAGCTCAACAAGTTGCGTAGCAAGGTAACTGAGTATGAGGAGACAATTAAAGATCTTGAGACCAACCTCAGCGTTATGAACCAGACGGTTGGCGAGACACAGAGCAGCATTACTTGTACACAAGATGAACTCATTAAGGTGACGGAGGACCTGGCACAAATCTACCACCACGTTTGTGAAGTCAACGGTCAGACCCCCAACAGGGTTATGCTTGAGCATGTGCAGGGACGGAGGTTCCGTCGGCAGGACAGTCCCAAGGAGGGGGATGCAGCTGGGTCGGATAAGGAGTCAAGTGATCGTGAACACAGCCCCGACAAAGAAGATAGCGAGCCGAAAGGTGACCCAATCACTTGCTACAAGCTGATACAAACTGTGCATGATCAGATCAAGTATTTGAAGCGTGCAATCAACCAGACCATTGAGTTGACGAGACAACGCCAGGTGGACAGCAGCCAGGGTGCAGACATGGAGGAGCTCCAAGAGCAAGTAGTAAAGCTCAAAGCAATGTTATCCACCAAACGCGAGCAGATTGCCACCTTGCGCAGTGTGCTTAAAGCCAACAAGTCGACAGCTGAGATTGCACTTGCCAATCTGAAACAAAAGTATGAGAATGAGAAGGTGATCGTTACAGAGACGATGCTCAAACTGCGTAATGAACTTAAGGCCCTCAAGGAAGATGCAGCAACCTTTGCATCTCTGAGGGCCATGTTCGCCCAGCGGTGTGACGAATATGTCACACAGTTGGATGAGCTTGGACGACAACTAGGAGCGGCGGAAGAGGAGAAGAAAACCCTCAACTCGTTGCTGCGCATGGCGATTCAACAAAAACTGGCTCTCACGCAGCGCCTCGAAGACATGGAGTTTGACCGAGAGAGGCGCAACATGAGGGGACGCCAGGGCCAGCGCAGCAAGATGGGCCCGCCTAAAGTAAGTTATAATCAGTACAACAACCCATATGGCAGTGGGGGCGGTGATGAGTACAACAGGTATGGAGGCCAACCGCGCCACCAGCGCCGCGACTACTAAAACCTGCTTCTTATTTGTGAGCAGTGATCCGCTTCTGCACCCGCGGGTCTGCCGACTCAAGTCTCATTACCTACCAATGTCTTATCACTGGGTGGTGCTGGTGTCCCTTGCTTGTAATGAACACAGTAGGTTCATGTAAACTCACCTAGCATGTTGTCTCCTTCTTGGTGCGGAGTAAGTAACATTAAGCAAGATGTGATCCACCACCCACCCTCATGTACATACATATACACACCTACAATAATGGTGCAGGTAACACCCATAAGCCGAGAACAGTGCAGGTGACGGTTAGAGCTATCAAGGTCTGTATTTGACCTCGATATGATTCACCCACCAGAACAGAGCTTCCCTCTCGAAAGACATTGGGATCTCTTTTAGCGTGTTCGGTGTAGTTGCCAGCGACATGCAAGAAGGCAGTGAGCTGCTATATATTATACTCAGCCACCATCAAGGGGGATGACCTTCCATACAAAAAAAGCTTTGGAATTGGCATATTTCAGCAGTCCATAGAACCGGGTCAGTTCCAAAATGTAACAGTCACTTTGGTATTACAACATGTGTCATCATTTTGTTAGCAAACTTTGAGAATTTCAACTAAGACCTGGGGAAAATTGGAAATTCAAATATTTCATTATTTAATAGTTATTTAAATCTTTCTGAAGTATACAGTATTTCATTCGGATGTCAGGGATCTATTAGGATTATCATTGTTTGTTATATTTGACTGTGACAGATTGGAGCTGCCGCATGCTGAACTCCCTTTATCCATACACTGGGAGGCAGCCGGTATATATGATATCTATTTTATATACACCGCATATCCACTCAGTACCCAGTATTATCATTATTACTCCATGCAAAGCGCCTCCAGGCGATGTATATGATCCCCAGTTTCTAAGACGAATTAGATGGCTGAGCCAATGAATGACGGCGTTGCCTATCATTGGTAGGACCTGGACCGCTGGCCGGTCGGTCCCTTTGTTATCATTAGCCTCATCGTTTGAAACTATGCTTGATTAGAGAAATGGGGGGACAGACATATGTATTTATGCAGAAGGGAGAAAATTGAATCTGAGATGGTTTGCATGCTGAGTGGAAAATTTGATGCGGAGCTGCTGTGACTGGCATGATGTGCTGACCATGTTAGACATAGGTCCCATCGATATAAGGTGCTGCTGAATACAGGTTTTACTGAGAGATCACGTGTGATGGTCCACTCACCCTCCGACAACCGCCAAAAATTGACTTTGCAAGTCATTGCTGCGACTTGATTAGCGTAGAGGGTGTGGTCGTTATGTGAATGCCCCTTCCATAGGGTGGTGCTCTTCTTGGAACTGAGAGGATCCTCTTGTCAGGCAGCGCCAAGCGCATCCCAGTCCATGCCCTCCCACGACGTGCTACACTTCGCACCGTGGTGAGCGATAATACAGAGGTAGAGCCAAGCAATGGTTTCCACTGTGCTGCAGTTTATACCACAGTGAGCGATAATACAGAAGTAAAGCTAAGCATTGTTTTCCACTGTGCTGCAGTTGATAACACACTGAGCGATAATACAGAGGTAAAACCAAAACACTGGTTCCTGCTCTGGGTCCCCAGGAAGAGAGTCCTGGTGGTGGGCCCATGAAGGGCATGCTGGGAAGGCCTGCGCAAACTTCCGGAACGCGCTGTGACGTTACCGGAAGCACCGCTGTTGAATCCTGTTGACGTGTGAGAGTGACGTTGTTGCCTAGTGGGTACGTGCCGGAGTGTTTATAATATATTACGGGTTGTAGCTATAATCCCATGATGGAGACTGCCATTCGTGAAAGAGTGCTTAGTCAGCGTCATTGGTGTGTAGCCTCTCAACCCACATATTATCTGAGATACATTTAATCATAACCACAGTAATAATCCATGCAAGTATTGTGCAATAATCCTTAGACTTAGTTATATGTGCTTGAGACTTGGGGCATGAGAAATGTGCTCATTTGTCAACTCAACAAAAATTTCTCTTCAAAATCAACAAAAATTATTAGATTAATATTTAATTGTAAATAAATGAAATGACAATGGAAGACTAATTTTTATCGATATCCTGAGGCTAAGATATTTATAATTAATTCAAAAGTCAGCCCAGGCCTCCATTATTATTATTATCATAATCATACTTACGCACAGATATTAAGGCATGTAATAGAGAATTTCACAATCTCGCGCGTCAACTACAGTTGGTGTTGTTTAGCAAATAAATCATCTTCTGTCACATGAAGCAAAACTTCGAGGACAAGTCCTCTGAAAAGAGGAGCTCTAGGATGCAATGTGTAACGCTAATTGAAAATAGTCCAGTGCACGTTGTACTCCCATCTTCTTGATTACGAGCGCAAGCTAATTATTAGCAATACTTGTTACCTCTTTAGGTTAGGGAATCAGGTATTAGATAAATACTCTATTAGTAGTTAGCGCTATCACTTGCACTGTATACGGGCTATTCGGCTGATTCCTCATCATTTTATGGTTATAACTTTATTATTAGCCAGATGGCATGGAGGGTGTGTGGTAATCAGAGAAGCCCTGACTCACAAAATTCTTCTTTTCGGAAAGGGCTTTTCCCCCCTCCTACCCTCCCCAAAAGCTATTACGATGTATTCTGTTTTGTTTCGCTGAGCACAAAACCTCGGCAATGTATGAGTTATTTATTATTCGCTATAGTCAGAAGAGAGCTGCAAGAAGCTCGGTGGTAGCCGATAGCTTTCTTGAATCGAATAAAGTGAGCCCAAGCTTCGAGCGAATGACGCGACTTGCATCTTCATTTGCTCTGTCTCGGGTTATCAGTCCTGGTGATGTTGAATGTCGGTCTTAGCGAAGACGGTCTTGGGGTCCAGGTGCAGGCGATGAGGTGGTCCAGAACGAGGCTATCTATCATAATCAAAAGTGTATGTTATATTCCTGGATATAGCCGTGTTTGTTCTGGTAGGAAAGCTTAACCGGTCTTTAACATGGTATGTATCTTAATCAAATGCAGTATGCTAGAGTTTACGGAGTAGATAATATCAACCGTCATAACAAAAAAAAGGAACAAATTTAATTAATACAAAATAATGGACTTCGTGTAGGTGGCTTTTGACTCTTTGACTATATTTTAGAAATGTACTCAGTGAATATTGTATTAATGTAATCTATCTCATATGTGTATATGTTGCTCCTTATGTACGAGCCTTAGCGACATTATAGTGTGTCATACTACGTCTTACTAGGAATTATACCTAGTTTTACTCGTGGTCGCGATCCTTATCCGGCCCAAGCCCCTCAGTGCACCTGGGCCCTTCGAGGTGCGAACGGTTTCCTTCAACTCTTTCGCGAGAGTTTCGACACAGTGGACGGTTCCGAAGATGCCGCAGATAATCCGGATCCAGGCCTCGGTCTCCTGGATCCAGTCCTCATGTGACGTCATGTCAAGTCACGCCTGACGTCACGCCGACGTATAGCCATGGTTGGCACCTGGCAGCACGCCCTAATGCTCAATGCGAAGGAAACCGTGGTTTTTTTAATTGTATTTATTAATACACCGTCACCAGGACTGATTTTTAGCATGATGAAAGCATAAGTAATCGTAGTTTTCTGGTGTGTTATTTTATTTCATATATAAATACATATATTTTATATGTAGCTATATATATGTAGCTATATATACATATATGTATATATATAGCTATATATAATTATATACCTATATTTATTAGTATTATAATTATTATTATTTTCAACAAATGCCTTTAAGCCGTTAGCCCGTATCAAGAGTGGACTTTCTCCCCTAGCCTTGTTGGTAGATTTATTTCCGGTTATTTTAAAACATTTTATAAATACAGGGAGTTTGTATTGTTGGCCACAGTGTTGCACTGTGTATGTAGTGATATAATAAATGATTTGTGCTATTTAATTAAGCAAACGTACTATATATATAGTATATTTGAGAATATGCATGTATGAGAGACTTGTATTTTTTCCCCTTGTATCAATATTTGATTCCATGCAATGGTCCTACATTTCTTGGGTTTTTTGTATGTTTTTTAGTACTACATGACTACTGTTTTTATCTTCAAAACAGTTTTTTGTGGGTTTTTTTTTTTTAGTCCGGTGTCTTAACATGTATCAGTGGGCCTTTTTTTACCTCTTTAAAAAAAGATTTATTAAAAAAAATAAATTTTAATGGGATGTTATATTTTGTACAGCCTTGAATTGGTTTGGTTTTTTTTTTTCTGTGTGTGTTGAAACCTGGTGAACTGACTGCATGTGTGGAGTTGTGAGTATATATATATAACCCGCTGTTTGACATTAACATACTGGTGTGCCGAGTACAAAACTGGACGCCCTTGAAAGAAACCAAACCGGTACGCCCCCTTTCGGCAAAAGCATGCACATTAATGCAGAAGCGAGCCACCTAGCGAGTAGATGACTAACCAGCAGTTCCTGGTATCCACGGCTACCCCCCCCCCCCCCCCCCTTAATTCTATCCTCGTGTCGTTGAATTCCGAGTTTTTGTGTAGATTTCAGTGCCTGTTCGCTCCACCATTACTTTGCGATTAAATTCTACCCGTTTTCTAAATAGTTTTTTTATAACAAAAATTGTAATTAAATGACGGTTTCTTTCAATCGTGTCTTACTATAAGATATTAAATTTGTATTATCTGAATTATGGTCAACTATAATTTTGGAAGACCCCGACGGAATGTCGATGGGAGAAACAAGAGATGTTGTTTTGGATGAGATGGTGTTTCTGAAAGTATAAGACAAGGTGAAAGATGAGATGACTGTAGAAGCCTTGATACACGAAATCAAGAAACAACACTCAGGAACAGGAAACCAAAAATAAACCAAAAAGGGAATGCTGGAAACGGAGCTTTGAATTTAATCCAAGGTATTGTTGAACCTGCTGTGAACCTATACGTATGTTATGTGTGTGTGTGTTATATATATACACATACATACATACATACATACATACATACGTACTGAACCTCTTATCTGGCTTCTAGAAATCCGGAATTATCAGAAAATTGACTGTTTTTAAAACTGGCTAGTTTGGAAATTTGCAGGCTGGTTGTAGTTCGCTGTGTATCCGCTTTGTTATATATATATATATATATGTATATGTATATATATATATATATATATATATATATGGATCATATATATTTATTTATTATATATATAATGTATAAATAAAGGAGAGCGGCAGTAATGAAAACAGTCTTTGTCACATCGCGACCGACAGCAGGAGGATGATGATAATGATGATAAATATTACATAATAGATCTATTACATTTTAAATGTTCATGGTTTATTTTATATTTCTACGTACATATTTAGACTGTCTTCAGAAAACTGGAAAATCCAGGCCACTTCCGATCCCAAGCTTGCCGGGTATTTGGTATGGTATATGGGTCAGGATCACGAAAAGAGGCCAATTGGTGGAAGTTGTCAGTGTCGAGTATGGATGTCGGCGTCGATCGGTATAATTATAATTTAGCATTGACATAGGTTTAGGAAAATCTTTAAATTTATCCTGAATGTAAAGGTCGAGAAAATACAACAACCTGATTTGTTTCTAGGATAATATAATATAAAACAAAGAAATGCACGAGACTTTAAGAATTGCGACGCTGACATCTGTTAAAGTTGTCGGCGTCGATCATTGGATGTCGGTGTCGATCGGTATAATTATGATTTAGCATTGACAGAGGTGTTGGAAAGACTTTAAATTTATCCTGAATGTAAAGGTCGAAAAAATAAAACAACCTGATTTGTTTCTAGGATAATTTAATATGAAACAAAGAAATGCACTACACTTTAAGAATTGTGATGCCGACATCTTCACTTGACCACCGATTGGCCCGTTTTCGTGAGGCTGACTCACATATATATATATATATATATATATATATCAGGAAAAAGAATTGCATCTAGTTTTGTTCTCAATGAGGGCTAGTGCGAGGTGGATGCCTACTTATACAGTTGACTCATGTAGCCTTGCACGCATGTCTTTTGATTTTTTAAAGTCTTTCTTTTTGTTGTTGTTGGTTATATAGTTTCAATGTTTAGATACTCACCACTCCAACACCCACAACTGAAGCTGTCTTTTAGTTTCCGTTTTAAATTGTTTTTGATCTCTCTTCTCTTTTTTTCTTGTTGGTACCTTTAGCAGAAGACAACCTCCCCCACCCCCTCCCCACAACTGAAGCTGTCTTTCAGTTTCAGTTTTTAATTGTGTTTTTGGTTTTTTCTCGCTTATCTTTTTTCTTTCTTTTTTTGTTGGTACCTCTAGCAGAAGAGAAAACTATTTGGGTTGTTTAATTGAAATTTGGCTATCTTTTCTTTTCCTTCCCCTGTTTTCCCTGCAGTGATCAGAAAGAAATACACACCTGGTTCTTGTGAAGCGAAGTGAAGTGAAGTGAATGTCTCACAGATGGCACCACCGGCACGTCAAGCTTCGCTCCCGTTTAGTTCTCAACCAATCAGAGTGCAGCAATTCACTAAAAAAAAAAAATATATAAAAAATGGGGGAGAGTGGTAATTAGGGCAGCGTTGCTGACAGACACGCAGACAGACACAAAGACTGACCGGCACACAGAAAGACTGCCATTTTGTGCCTGGTCAATTAATTTACAAACGCTTTGATTTGTGCACTCCACACATGTTCCTTGGACAGCCTGGAATGAGCCTGACCTGTAAAATAACTGTATAGGTCGAATTGGGTTCACTATAACTGCACCTTCACCACCAAGTCCATTGTGCATCATTGATTGGGGGATAGTTTCATTCATCCAATCGGATAAGCTACCCATCTGCACCTGACAGTTTGCACAGCGTTCAGCACTGGGCTTGCGAAGACACTTCTGTTTATTTTTACCGCCCGCCTGCCTTCCTTTGAAAATGACAGCTAAGAGAATGAAATCTACATGCAATTGTTTGCACTGGGGTGCCAAACTGGGCGATAAATGGCAACCCTGCTCCCACTTTGATGTGTATCGTCAGGACATCTCATGTATGTTTAGTCACTCTCATGCAATATGTTCATGTGGGTGAGATTTTTCTTCTATACCCCAGAGGATTAAAAAGAAATTGAAGAAAGAGATTTAAAAAAGACTCGATTTGAGGGTTTTTTCATTATAATTACAGAGATATTTTTAATTGATGTTTTTATTATTTCTAATTTTGTTTATTTGTTGGAGTGTAATTTGAAATGAATTTTTATTATATTTTTTTGTCATTTGGATTAGGTAAAACAATTTGTAGCTATTTAAATTAAAATGTCCGTCCTGTGATTGTTAATCCTAGAATCATATGCAATGTTTGTTCATATGGATTGTGATGGCATCAAAATCAAAAGGAAGTCTTTTGAGAGGTGAATCGATTAAATAAAAATTAAATCATATATGATCAATTACATTAAATTGACACCGATTATACAGACCGTGGTGAAATTAGCGTTATTGTTACTTCTGAAAATGAATATGGCATTTACACTTTTTGTAATGTTGCTCATAGTTTATTACTGAGAAGAAAAAAAACTTGAGCCGAACTGACTTGATTTTAGTGGATATTCACCTAGATCTAGTAAATAGGGAAGTTATAATTGATTTTGTTATGGGCTACTCAGCAAATCTCAAATATTGAGACCCTAATTTATTTCCCTGCATTTACTCGCCGTTGACCAACACGGGTAAGGCAGTTCAACTACATTTTTGTGGATTTCAACTCTTGTACCAACTCAAAACAAAAAATGCCGTCCCTTTTTAAAATGAGAATAGATCAATAAATATATATATATTAAAAAAAATGTTAACTGACTCTGAAAATGAGAGAATAAATTAAAATAAATAGATTATATTGATTTAAAAAAGTAGAAAAAAGAAAGAAGTGTACATCCCACTGTTATGGTTAAACTGTTATAATGGTTTTTTAAATTTTTAATAAAATGTTGGTATGGTCGTTTTTTAAATTGAGATGTTCTTGAGGTTGTCTGGAGTACACATGCAGACACTGTTACTTGTACTCGTGCACCAGTATGTTACAACGGGCAGGCAGTCGCCCGCCACTTGATTACTGTTACCATAGACACATCTATGCAATGTCGACTTGAAAGCAATTACCGTGTGAAAACCACATTTCACACACTTGAATATATCTAAGATTGATTCGGTAATTTTAAACACAAAAAAAGAGTATAATTAAATAATATTCGAAACGGGGGGTGGTGGAACCTTTAATTTTTTTTTATTAATTCTAAATCAAAATTTTTTTCAAGTTAGAATTTTTTTCTTTTTTTACTATATAAATTACTATTTGGCGTTATGTCCTTATTAGGGTTTAACATATGCATGACTGGTTTATTTGTCATATTTCTGTTAGCCTGTGGTGAGTATAGAAGTAACACTTTATGAATGTTGTGTTTTATCTACACACGCATATCAATCACCAGGGAAGATTTTTTTGTTATTGTGTTGTTTTCTATTAACACAATAAATGTATGTTGAACCGGACGGATCCAAGTTGGGCTGTTCCCATTGAATATTGATCATTGAAGAAAAAAATAAAGTCTCTCAATATAAATATATGTATTGGTGTCAGCCTTGTGTTGTTTAATTAGCAATCTCTTTATTCCAAATGAAGCGCGACTGATTTCATCATCAGTCTGTGTTCGCCAAAAGCTATGTGATGTATAAGATTTATACAAGTATAAATCCCAGGAAGTTGCTAACGACCATGCCGAGGGGTGACCCCTCTCGGGCGCTGGACACTTCTTTCAATTGTCACTCAATATATATAAACTTTTTGGACCGAGTGCGATTGGGGGTGGCGATCCGTAAGTACCAAGACACGCATCTGGTGGCGCCACCAGAGCCTTTGAGACCCACAGCTTTAAAGTCAGCTATTTAAAATAAAAGTTACCTGTAGATTATAACAATTAATATATATATCTCGAAAAAAATTTAGAACCTCAAAACCATCGGACTATGCAACTTTAAATATATGCAAGCCGTATGTTTAATGAGGCCTCAACGTGTAATTTCGGCCCTTGGTTGTCAGCGTGTGGAACAAAACGAGTTGGTAGGTGCCGCCTCCTGGTGGTTTAACCGTGCACTACCCGCTATCTTTTGTCAGGTGGCAGCTCTAATGTTCTGGTGCTTGTGAATGGCTGCGTTCTGGGCGCTACTCCCGTTAAAGCTGCATAGTTTGATGAAAACATAACAATTTCAAAACCAAAACAATTATCTACATTTGATTCTAGTTGTCTAACTTAGATACTGGTGCACTTATCAAACATTTGCCATCACGTAGAACAGAATACTGGGGCAATTTACTGCAGAACCCTAGGCCGTAATCGATTAACACGACTCGGGTCACCCGAGTCGTCAGAATTTCAAATAGAACACCGCGAGTGGAGTCGACAAATGCATGTGCCGTGTGCAAAACAACCCGACCCCAGTAACCCACCTCTTGGCTGGGGTTTGCAAGGAGCGATGACGTCACATTTGCGCTGGTACCATCCTGCAGAATAACAGCCATCGGTACCAGTCATACATTTTTGTTGTTGATAATAACATAGATTAATGAAATGGAAATATCACTAAACTATGGCATCATAAAAATATTTAAATCATATTTTGCTGTAATTATATCGGCTATTAAAAAACAAATAAAAGGGCCACCATTTTTGTCACCCCGAGTGTGGAGAAGCGTATTCAATTATTCGACCCGAGTCTGCAGGATGTGCGCATGCGCCAAAAAGTGGCTCAGGTGACCAGAGTCGATTAATCGATTACACCCCTATAGACCCTTTTATAAACACCTTTTATAAACACCATATATGCGCGAGCAGCTTGGCTGCAGAATGAAGACACGCTGCCATTGCTTTGCTGATACGCGCAGTGCAAAACGTCAATTTTATTCAAAATGAATAGAAAGGCAGAACCCTAACCTTATAAATTTAATATAATCTGTTTGTTAAACATGTTATCTGCTTGTGTGCCAAACGGTTTGTTTCTAGGTGGTGTGGTTTTAGAGATATTTCAGTTTTTCTGTAGGGAGATTGCTCACGGTCATTGACATTGCATTGAGTTTGCATGGGAAAGGCAGAATTTCCACTAGACTTCCATCCAAATCCCCACTCTCCATTACTTTACCACTAGTCCGATTATAACGATATTTGGCAAGCATAAAGACAACTAGTGTTGCAATAGGTTGCAAAAGAAATGTTTATGATTGCTTCAATAGAACAAAAGTTACAGCCATTTAACTTGCGATTAAGTGCTCAGAACTGCGATTGGCCCGCAGAATCGCTGGCCTCGCGCAGGTCGCAAAACCCCCTACTCACGGCCATTGACAATGCATTAAGTTTGACAATATGCGCAATGCAAAACGTCAATGTTATTAAAAAATTTAAAAAATGCAGAACCCTAACCATATAAATTTAATATAATCTGTTCATTGAATATGTTTTCTGTTTGTGTGCTAAGCAGTTTGTTCCTAGGTGGTGTGGTTTTAGAGATATTTCACCTTTTCTCTATGAAGATTGCTCATAGCCTTTTGAGTTTGCAGTGTGACCGTGTGTCATCATGCAGCCAAGCAGCGTGTGCACTGACCTAAATACCTATGCTGACGTCATAAGAAATAGGCCTATTGTGTCAGAGTTTTAGCATGCTCGCCAACATTAATTTAGCATGTTTGTCAGTCAAATATCTCAAAAGTTAGACATTTAAAATAAAAGTTACTTCAAATTAAAGTACAGTAGTTATAACGATCAACCTAATATATTTATCTCAGAAACTTGCAAAAACTCAAAACCATCGGACTGTGAAACTTTACTTCGGGATGACTATTACTTATGGTCCGACAAAGCATGATTTCTGCAATACCAAACTACATACCTACGTTTGATCCTATATCTTCAACTTAAATACTGGTGCATTAGCTAACGATTTGGTGCAGAATAGACAGACTAATCACTGAATCTATAGCCCCGTTCACACTGGGCAGTTAATTCGATTCATATAAATCGACTTGCCTAGTTCGACTCAGATTCGCCGTGTGGACGCTACGCTAATGCGATTTAGGGCTGAATCGATGCATCTAGTTCGCTTCAAATAAAGCACCTCGCTATTTAGCTGGTTCCTGGGCGGTCATAGTGTAAAATAGCAGTGCTTGCCAGATACATGCTCAGGTGTAACTATTGCTGGTGCCCGGCAGTGTTACGGCCCGATTAGGCCGAAATCTATTGAATGCGATCATATTTAACAGAATTACATCCTCAAATAATGAAATTTAATTAAATTAACCCTAAATTCCAAGTGATATTAACGTAGCAGCTACATCGGCGTCGTTATTCATATTGTCGAATTGACTAGTGAAAACTAAACAGATAGCAGTGCTCGCCAGATACAGGGGGGGGACTTGCTCATGCGCAGATATCGAATCCAGCTCTGTGTGTGTTGTTGTTTTGGGGAGTTTTCAGTCGCATTGGTGCACTGAAGGCTGCAAATCTGCAGCACTGATCCGTGTGTGGACACGACACTAAATCGATTCATATAAATCGACTTGTCTAAGTCGACATAAACTTTGCCCGTGTGAACACAGCTTATGATACCAAACCTTTGGACAACTTCTTTGAGAAAGCCATCAAGCTGGGGGTGCCACAAACAAATTAGGTAAATCTCATGACCTCATTAGTCTTACTCTCCTTCCCAGCACCATATATAGCTTAGTGATACCCTAGTCAGACGAGAGTGAGTGTTCGCCGCCAACCTCCTTACGGCAAAAAGGATGCCAACCTCCCAGCGTCCCACTCGATACATTGATTCAAATACGTGGTCGGCGCCGGGTCACCGCCAGGGCTGTGTCGGGTCGGCGCCGACCACACGGTGAGTGTGACATTGCATGTGTTGGCGCCGCATTACCAGCAATCACGAACCTGTTGACTAGCGCTGCGACAACTCACCGTCACCACGAGTACCAGCATTTCTATAGCGAATCCACAGCAACGCCATTTATCACATTTCTATCATAATAAACGTATAGCGCCAATAACAGATGAGTTTCTACATACACCAAGCTCTTCCCTGCCGAAAATTGGGCTAAATTTCTTGTAGGTCCATCTATATGTTGAAAATTTGGGAGAAAATGCCACGTTTTCCCACTATATTCAAAGAAAATTGCTAAACTGCCCAACTTCTATGAGCTAGTGAGAGAATACGGCAGCATGTATTTTAGTGGCCGATAGCTCTCACAGATGGCAGCACCGTACGGTATCTCTAGGCACAGTTTCAGTTGTGTGCTAAATATTTTGCCGTGTCCACATGGGGGTTGAAGTTGACACATAAAATAAGAAATAAATCCATCAAACCAGTTTATTTTTATTGAAATATGTATTCCTATTTATTTACTCATTGTTCCATAATCCTTACATCCAATTAGAACAGATCTTTATTGCATTTAAAAAAAATTGAAACAAACTTGTCGTTGAAATATATATAATCGATGCATACTCCACATCTTGTGGCCGATGCTGATTGGATGATGGGCAGAATCGATCGAAGCGCCATGAACTCGCAGTGGAAAAATTAAGTTCAGGATTGCTGGTAATGGTCAGGTTGGTGCCAGATCGCCGCCAGGTCGCTGGCAACTCGCCAACCAAGAGGTCGGTACCAGGTCGGCGCCAACCAGTTTTGAATAGCGCCGCCAGAAAAGGGCACAAGGAGGGTGCAGGTGCAGCAGGTGCAACCTCCTTGCGTCCAAACTTTACGAAATGGACGCCGGGAGGTTGGCGTCCTTGCAGCGCCAGCACTTAAGGAGGGCAATGATGTTTTGACGTCGTGAATCGATTGTAAGCGAACGCAGGCCTCGTGTGACTGGGGTATTAGGAGACCAGCCTATATCTAGATTAGTAGGTCAGCACCATCACATTACAATTGCGAGATGGGAATCTGGGTGACAACAAGAGTTTTGGTGTGCTTGCCGAAATCATTTTGGATGCTGTCATTTCAAAGTCATCTATTTGTCATAAAAGTTAATCCAGATTAATGAAGAGTATGTTATTATGGTTAACCTGGCATATTCATCTAAGAATGGCATGGCAAAAATTAAAAAGCCATCGGACTATGCAATTTTAAACAGGGATGAAAGATCTCCGCTTTTTCGCAGATTTCCGCGATTAAAATTTGTGTGCGCAGATTGACGAGATTAACGTTGAATAAAATGTCAAGGAATCGGAGTGAATATGACAATTGGTTCGTTCGAAACCCGTCTTATATGACCTTAAATGTATGTAGAACATAACACCCTAGCAAGAACGAATTAGGTATGGGCGATAATGTAGTTAAACCAAGGCCAGTTGAAACCTGACTTCCTCATTTTTCCTCGATTCCCCGACAGTTCCAAACCTATCGGGGGAAATCCGCGTTTTCAGGAAATTCGCCGTAGATGTAATATTTTCGGCCTTATTTCCGCTTGTTGTGCAGGAGACCACTTTCATCACTGTTTAAAGAGCAGTAGTCTTATTAATTTTATCTCGGCAGTTTTATTTGATCTCTACATGGAAGGGATTTATCGCGTCTCACAGCTGACTCCATTCCATGGGTGCCCCATTAAGAGTTGGGTCCGTTCAATTTAAAACTGTTACCTCCAGGTAACCTCGGGTCCTCTCCCTGAGTACCCGACCATGCGCGATGGCTGAATCGGTACAGTGGAGGCCTCTCGTGCGGGAGATCGGGAGTTCAATTCCCGGTCAAGTCAAACAAATGACTTACAAAATTGATACTTGTCGCTTCATAACCTGATGCTTGGCATTAATAGGATAGGGCAAGGACTGGTTAGCTGGGTGTCAGGATAATGTGACTGATTGGGATATCGGGTCATGGTGCTGGTGGCCTGATTTCCCAATGGGGTAGCCCTGTAAAAGGTGCATGAGTGTGCACTGTCACAAGTCAGTCCACATTCTGATATGACCTTAGATGTTGCCAGGATGTAAAACTCCAATAACCAACCAACCCTGAACACCCTTAAACCTAACCCAATTGCATAGTCCGGTGGTTTTGAGTTTCATATAGTAAGATAATTGTTATAATAATCTACTTTACTTTGAAATATCTTTGATTTTAAATGGCTAAGTTTTGATATAAATTATATGAAATGCAAACATGCAAAACTAAATTTGGCAAGCACATCAAAACTTGATCGTCTCTCCGACTAGCGGGTAGTAATGAGCGCATACTACTTAATCGAACTTGGCCGGGAGGTGGTGGCGCCGACTAGCGTAAATAACATAACCATAGGCGACACGGCGTAGCAGGAAATCGCAAACCCTGTAAATCGCAAACCCCCACTTGTGATTTCCTAGGAAATCGCAAACCCCCATGCCATATATGGGAATGGGGGGTTTGCGATTTCCTAGGAAATCACATATCCCCCCTGGAGATCGCAAACCCCCCATGTTAATGATACAGATAGTTGTTCTGGCTTTTCTTATTGATGTAGTCTAGTATCTTTGACAACAAATTGACCTGGTCCCCTAGCCTTCTTGTGCGCAGTGAATAATGGCCCTTGCTGTGAGAGGCATGAAATTAAAAATAATCAATTAATCCATCTCGTGAGGGATCCCCCTTATATGAAAATAAATGTGGCAGCCTATGTATGTGCAGCCTATGTATGTGCAAAGTGACTGATAGTTTTGTAGGGAATTGGATATTTGTTAGTTCAAAGTGTTTAAAGAAGTTGTGCTGGCTTTTCTTAATGTTGTAGTTTAGTATCTTTGACAAAAATTGATCTGGTACCTTATCCTTCTTGTGAGTCATCAATAGCAGTGAAAAAGGCCTTTGCTGTGACAGCATGACATCAAAACTAATCAATTAATCCATCTTGATCCTCCTTGAATCCATTTTATCCCCCAGATCTGGTAGAAGTTCAAAATCAAACATAGGCCTATAGCTGCCCTACTTGTGGTGATAAATGCTACAAAGCATGGGGGGGTTTGTAATTTCCAGGGGGGGTTTGTGATTTCCTAGTAAATCGCAAACCCCGGGGTGTGCAATTTCCAGGGGTTTGCGATTTACTGCCACACCGGCCGCGTTCGTAAATTATCTTATGTAATTAACCCCCCGGGCGGGGGGGGGGGGGAGGTTGAAGGCGCCCCGCGGGTGCCAACACTGGTATATAGGAGTATATACTGACTATATATATATATCATTGTCCGTTGAAGCTCATATACATATATAATTATCTATTAAATAACCTATACTATCTCTTTCCCTCCCTGTATATATAATAATATTATAAGCTTACAGTTGCCACCCCATTTATAGCACAATTCCATAACTCCCTTAAAACCACTCTTCTCTCTCT
The DNA here is from genome assembly GCA_030323885.1 of Branchipolynoe longqiensis. Lineage (NCBI taxonomy): Eukaryota > Metazoa > Annelida > Polychaeta > Phyllodocida > Polynoidae > Branchipolynoe > Branchipolynoe longqiensis. The sequence continues at coordinate 39,451,404 of CM059186.1, forward strand.
ATATATTATTAGTTATAAGATAACCTCCATATATAAGCTTTCTCTCATATATTATATATATTATTACCTATAACATAAGCTTTCTCCTTACAACAAATTAGATATATTATTAGCTATAATATAACCTTCATATGATATATACACTTTCTTTCATATATATAACCTTTCATATATATAAGCTTTAATATAACCTCTACTCTCTCCCAATATCTATGCATATCTATAATACAGATATTATAATCATACAATTGGCATCCCATAGTACACTTTCAGACCTCCTTAAAACCACTGGCACTAGTCTCTTTTCTTTCATATATATTATTATATATATATATAATATATTATTATTATATTATATATTATTAGCTATAATATAACCTCTTCCATCTACCCTCACTGTACCACTGACTAACATTTTTGTATTTAGGTAAGCAGCATTATACATACCCCTGGCACACTATGATGTAACGTGGTAGCGTAAGTTGACATAGGTGAAATTTGGCCATTACATCGAGATACGTTACTTGTTTGTGAAGCCTATGCCGAGATACATCGAGTTACGTCAAGATACGGTGATACACGTGAAGGTTTTGGACATACCCAAAACTTTTGACATAGCACGAGGTAAGGCCGTTACGTTGGGTTATGTTGCGCTCACTTTAGGCTTACGTCGAGATACGTTAGACGTTCAGTAGAGCTACATCGGTCGATGTTGAGCTATGTTGACTTATGGTAGACTGACTGAGAGCCTGGAGGAACGTGCAGCCCACGCGCTAATAACGTGGTGTTAACGTATTTTGACATAGGTCAAACATGTCTCTGACGTGTGTCTGACGTTAGTCTAACGTATGTCCGTGTCTTGATGTATTCGACGCTGTTGACGAACGGCTGGTGCACGCGTAACGTATGTAATGTGCGCCAGCATTCTTCGAATGTAAGCGAACGTGCTGTGAACGTGGTGTGAATGTCGTGCGAAAGTTTTGCCTTCGAGTATCACGTTTGACCTATGTCGAGATACGTTAACACTGGACTGTCGTTAGACTGACACTGCTCACTCGCGGACCTGATGTCGACTCACATTACGAATTACGTCAGAGTCAGACATAGCTACGTTAGGGCGGGTGTAATTGGGCGAGTCCTACGCTAAGCCGACACTAGGGTTTCGCTAGGCTGACCCCGAGCGTGCTGGAGGCTCGTTAGCCTTACCTTGGGCCATTTTTTGTTGTTGACGTTCTAACTCATTGAAACACGTTACAACTATGTTGGACTGATATTTTGCCTACATCCACTATGTTGCACTGACGTCCAATTTGGCCCTGACACACCGAGAATTTGACGTATCTCGATGTAAAAACGTGATTTTTACTTTGTCCACTCGCTGGCCTGTTATGTCGTAGTGTGACAGGGGTATTAGTTCCCCATGCCAGAGAATATAACTCTTTCCCACTATCTTGTTTTAGTCTTCTTTATTTTGTTTGTTTGTTGTTGTTTTACGTCCTAGCAACATCTAAGGTCATATCAGGACAGTCTTCTTTATTTATGTAGGACAATATTATATATATTATAACTGGGCACTGGTTCACAATCGCTTACATAAAACGACAGCCAGCAGAATTGGAAACAGAAAATTTCCCCCCAAATGTAATATACACAACAAAATCCAAAACGCAATGACATTTATGATACAAAACGAGGGAAAATAAACTTATTCGTAACAGAGTAAAACCTCTCTAAATCGACCGACGATGGACTGACTTTAAATGGTCCATTTAGGGAGTTTTTTCATAATTAAAATGGTATCGAAGGTCAATTGTTTGCGACCCAAATAAAGCGATCGATATAGGGGAGTGGCCGATCTGTAGAAGTGGTCGGTTAGAGAAGTTTTACTATATCTCTTTATTTTGTCGAGAATGGTAGGTGGATTTCTAATGCAAAGGTGCAACCATTTTAATCTGAAAAAGTACAACCAAAGCTATACCAGTAGGAAATAAAAATAGAACAACCATCAACGAAAAAAACTGAATACACACGGGTGATAATTCGAATTTTGGGTATGTATGTAATTTTATTTGATTAACAATGCAATCCCCCCCCCCCACCCCCCAGACACACACATAATTCCAAACCTTTTGTGTGTGTTCCGTCAAAAAACAGCTTGACACAAGCCACATGTTTGCTTTGATAGAGATGCACAATATTAACAGGATTATTCCGGATCTATCAGCATCAATCTTAAAGTTGCAGAGTCCGTTGATTTTAAATTTCTGCGATAAAAAAAAAGAAGAAAAGATAAATATACATGGTTGATCATTATAATCCACCTTACTTTTAGTTTGAAGTAGCTTAATATTATGAATGGCTAACTTTGGAGAGATCTGAAGTAAAAACAGATCAAATTAATTTTGACATGCATGTTGAAATGTGGGACAACATAGTGCAAAAATATACGGATTTTCGGTTCGGAATTATATATTGGCATATTATTCTTAGGTGACGGAGTGGGGACAAGGTTATGTAATCTAAAAGCAATAATACCCCACTCACATTATGACATGATATAAGCTATGTGAAATATATGTTCATACATGATGCCTGAGATTATTAAATGATGTTCCTATATAAGAGACAGTACATGATTGTTGAAATGTTTACTCTATGCATCCATAAAGAGTGCAATTGGAGAAAAGGACATTTTAATATGGATCTATTTGTAACTGTCTGCAACTACCTGTTACCAGGGTACTGATGGGCAAGCACACCAGCCTAATCTGCATACATACATAGACCCCACCTGCAGCTGGGTTGAGTGACAGCCACCCCTACTGGGGGTGTCACCCTCCCAGGCTGTGGGGGGTGCCTGATTGGCTAGCTGTGGAATGCCCAGTCACCTGCACTCCCTTGGCCCTCTGACCACACTAGCCTCACTTTGATTAATTATTCATGAGACTGCTCCAGACACACTGGAGAGTTCACTCTACTCCTGGCTATTGAGTGAGACACACCTACTCTAGAGCAGGACCCCATACACTCTGTCTGATGCTACCAAATTTCATATATCCAAATTGAGCTGTGTGCAACAACCAGGGGACTCCGGTTCAATGGGCTGTAGGCACTGACTCATAGATACTAGAGAGGTAATGAGACTCTGTGTGGACAGAAGGTAAGGGGTGAGGGTGATAGGTCACTAGTAGGTGAACAGGAGTTGATCCCAATAAAGCACAACATCTTCACTGTCAATCTTTGTGACTTGTCTTCCCTTTCTTCCTTAAGTTTGTTTAAGGGTTTGTTTAAGGGAGGCATCAGGTGGGACTGAAGGGGTTTTATGGTATTCTCTGGTGTTCATGATGGCCGAGCATACAGAAATACTATAATAGGCTTCAGTAGTAACAGGTTCTATGAAATTGATTTAGCATGCCCTTCTATGTCACACCAAATGCTTAATAAGTGCACCAGCATCGAAGTTGGACAGCAGAATAATTAGATGTGAAGGGAGTGCATTGTGCACTGCCCCAGTCAGTTGTTTGACCTACACATTTGAACAGTTGCTGACAACTAGACACATTTCCAATCCCAAAGTTGGTAGCCTAAACAGTGGCTCTTAGATATATATTGGGTATTATCCCAATTTAGATAATACCCGCCTTCGTCTTAAAATAATACTCGCATAATTAATTATATAACACGGATATATGTACAATCAAATCTGAGTAAGTGCTTTGCTTTTGAAAAATTGATACTTTCATTGGACTATTCAGCTTTAAATAAATACCTTCCGGACAATTATGGACCATTTTCACTGGTTAAAGTTGCATAATCCGATGATTTGAAGTTTATGCTATATTTCTTAGAGAACCATAGATTGATTATTATAATGTACTTTACTTTGAAGTATTTATTTTAATTTTAAAAGGACATATTATAAAAAAAGTTTGTTTTATTTAACGACACATCTAGAGCACATTGTTTTTTATCATCGGCTATTGGACGTAAAATGTTTGGTCATTCTGACACATTTCCTTTAGAGGAAATCTGTTGCCACCACATAGGCTACTATTTCCGATAAGCAGCAAGGAGACTTTGGAGATATTTAAAGTGACATACACAATACATTTTGACATACAAAAACATACAAAATAAATTACATAAAAACATAGAAAATAAATGTTGACATACAAAATAAATGTTGGTGTACACACTGAAACTCTGGACATAGTCTTTGTTTGTCCATTCATTTAGCACAGCAGCATAGCACAGGATCATCTTTATTGCAAACTGCAATAAATGCTTCACAGATGCATCAGTACCTAAATTGGGTATGTAGGATAAAATCCAGGTAATTGACTCGGTTAAACAAATTTGATGCTTTCATCGAATTGTGCAGCTTTAAATCACCAGAGTAACTATGGTACACACATCACACAATACCTGCTATGTCACATAGCTTGTGACTTAACCGTTGTCAGCCATTCGTCTAATCAATTACCGCTAGCTAATACAGGCATTCCTAGTTCCGCTGGTCCCTCAGAAGGACTGAGAACGACGCTGTGCGCCGGTTCACAGCTTCAGTGTACAGTTAAGAAGGTGGGCGGAGGTGGTGAATATGAATACACAAAGTGGTATTTTACCTATGTCAAATATTTGCTAGGACAACTTCACACAGCGATCTCCATTAAAAACAAATGTATGGCAAAGATCCTAACAAGGTTGGTCACTAGGAGGCAAAATGGGCGCAAAGTGAGTTTAAAGCATAGGTTGGTTGTTGGAGTTTACGTCCTGGCAACATCTAAGGTCATATGAGGACGGTTAAAGCACAGGGTTCATAGTGAAGGATAGGGTTGGGATGGGGCACCAACCCCAACTTCTGGCATATAATCTGAAGACTCCACCTGGGTCGCAGCTTCAGTCCTTCATGAAGGATCAGCGAAACTCAGAAAAGATGCGTATGTATTATCTTGATTAGCTTGACCTAAATGCATCTATTTGATATAAAAGTTCGATATGCAGAAGTCAAAGATGGATTAATTTATTGGTTGTATAGTTATCACAACAGTAGTGCCTTAACAGAATAACAATATGCATTGACACCCTACCCCACCCCCACCAACACACACACAGACACACACGTCACACCCGCCCCCCATCAGTCGCCATCTTGTAACGTAGCTTACACAGTGCACTCAAACAAGTGGCAGTCTAACACTGATGTTCAGTGGCGTCTAAGAATAACTAGGTCAACACGAGGCATCCAACATCCGGTTACAAACATTTCCTTTTTCTTCAGGCCACATAATACCCCAAAACGATGACGTCACAACGCCAGGTTCCTATTTTACAAGCCACATCATATCAGTCTGTCAAAAAATGTAATGTACACACACACATACACATATATTATATATAAATATTACAAAAATAATGTATATTATACATAATACATCAAATGTATGTAGTAGAATATTCATGATTTATATTATATAATATACTATATGTAATATATTATCAAACATATATTATGTAATATGATATATTATATTATATGTAATATGATATATTATATAATATGTAATATGATATATTATATCCTATGTAGTATATTGTATATCATAATATATTATATACTATATAATATATTACATAAAATACCATGTTATGTACTATTTTACATACTATATATCATAACACATGTGAAAATATGGAATTCAAGGCTATTTCAAAGGTTTTCAAGGCTGTTTTTGGTAGGAATTTAAGACTATTTTCAATTGGATTTCAGGAAAAAAACAACAATGCAGAATGGCAATTTCAAACTAATTTACATCGGTGGGGACAGTTTAATGGCATTCAAGGCTTTTAAAGACAAATACCCAAAGTAGGTTAAATTTAAAGTGTTTCAAGGGCTTGAAATGGGGCAAATGAAGTTCAAGACTTTTCAAGACTTTGAGACCCCGCACGGACCCTGATAGTATATAATATATAATAGTATATATTTTGTTATATATTATATATACTATATAGCATAGCCCATAATATATTATATAGCATAATACAATGCATAAAATACAAAATATATTCTACGTACAGTATATTATAACACTATTATATATAATATAACGCATACAATACACGTAAAATATCCAATATTACATAATATATAGCACATACGGAACATATAATATAAATATTTATATTATATATATATATTTCATATGTGGGTCTGGGACTAACGTGGATGATGATGCAGCTACAAAGGACTAAGAAGTCCTGTAAGTTACATGAAAGGTTCACTTTGATAAAGATGCACATTCTTTACAGGATTTACACGATTATTCCGGTTTTACAGCAGAGTCCGATGAAAACATCAAATTTTCAAAACAAAACTATCTAGATTTCATTCTACACATCTAACTTAGATACTCATTAAAAATGTGTCGCCACACAAAATCAACCAGCCTAGGCCAATGCAGATCAATGCCACCCTGCGGTCGGTGTTGCCATTCCTTTCTCTGTCCCCCCCCTCTCTCCCCCAAACAAACATACATGGTAAACTCAACCAGTAGTGACCAACTAGACCAAAAAACCCATCTACAACGGAATGAGCCTGGAAATGATTCCAGTTGGATCCTACAATATTAACCTACTTACTAACTCAATAGGCCTCCACCTGAGATTACCATGAACACCAGTTTAATCACAAAGGCCCACCCTACATCCCTTTCAACGAGTATGTCACCACTAGAAAGATAATCAGTTATGCCCCACCCGCTACTAACGCTTACCATACTAGTCTAACATAGTTACCTCGCCGTATATGTATCTTTTTTCTCTCATCTTGTTCTTTACCCGTCATTCATGTACCAATGTTTTGCTTATTTCCCTGTAATTGTCTCTCTATATTGTTGTAGATTTGTTTACTGTGTAGTGGCAATTGTCATTAGGGCTGGAAGACCAGTGCATTAGCACGGACAACATGTTATTCAGAGGAATAAAAACACTTGAACAAAAAAGAAGAAGAAGGGAATACTGAGTTAATTGAATACATCCTGTTACTGAAGAGGCCTATGGTGTCAGCGTTTTGGCATGCTTGCCAAATTTAATCTTGCATTCTAACACTTCTTACATTTCAAATATCTCGAAATCGCGGAGATCTTTCATCCCTGTTTAAGATGGTGGTAGATAAATACCAACCCCATATAAAACCCGGAGAACTATTTCAACATGGTGGGGAAATGAACTGAACTGATAAATTCTTAATTTAAGAAGCAAAATATATTCTTCACATACATCATATTTCACTGCTACTTCTGATATGAAAAATATAATAAAACATACACTTTCACGCACTTTAAAAGTGAAATCGATGGCGTTCTATCGCCACCATCTTGTCTTTTTACATTCTCTCCCATTTAACAAACTCTGTGCCGATATAAGTAACCATTTGATACTGGAGCCAGATATGCCACTTCCTGTTCCATACTAAAGAGGTTTTCGCCAGCTTTTATATAGGGTTTGTATTCACCCCTGTACTGCAAGTACGGGGGGTGAATCTTTTGATCTAAGATGGTAGGTGAAATTTTCACAGCGTTCACACACGTACAAAGAAACCTACTGCAGGGCGGCGGGCACATTTAGAAATACGCACTGAATCTATCATGGCCTGCTTTCAATTTGTATCAACATTACTGGCATGGGCAGGGAGGAACGCGGAAGCAGGAGTGGGAATAACATAACTTTATTCTCAAGACAATCGTCATCGCCGTCATAATCGAGACAAGTGCAGGTAGTGGGTGGGTGGGTTTTTAGAAGAGATGTGCAGCTGACGAGTGTCAGTGGAAGAGTGGAGAGGTAGGGGGAAGCAGAGGCTTGAGGAAGAGAGTGGAGAGGGGGCCTCTGATTGGCTGTTAGTGTTAGGGAGTGAGCCTCCTGGGAGGAGATGTTAGTGATTGACAGGTGGGCGTGGCTGCTTCACTGGCTGCCTCCCCCGCCCCCAGTAATTACAACAAATGACCACCTCCGTGGTCATTTAACCCATTAAAATAAAAAAGAACTTAAATTTCTTTTACTACATTATCTCAATTCAATTACAATGGGCGCCCCACAGTCACCGGAATTAACATACAGTGAGCACCCCATAATTATCTCAATAAGATTACAGTGGGCACCGCACAATCATCTTAATTAAACCACAGCGAGCGCCCCACAGTCATTTTAATTTGCTTAATTATCTTAATAGAGTGGGCACCCACACAATTATCACAAGTAGATTACAGCGGGCACCCCATAATCGAGGAGTATAGTACTCGGAAAATTATGATATAGTTAAAGCTTTATTATTGAATACAGCTTCAGCAAGTCTTAAAGTAATTTTCTGTCAAATTTGATTACTATTACACCCAACCCTCGCTAATCCAGACTACAGTAAAACCTCTCTAACCGACCACCTCCACAGATCGACCACTCCTCTATATCGATCACTTTATTTTGGTCCCAAACGATCACCCATACAATACCATGGTAATGATTTTTTTAAACTCCCTAAGCTGACCACCTCTCTAAACGGACCATTTAATTAAAGTCGGTCCCATGGTCGGTCGATTTATAGAGGTTTTACTATACAGTAAAACCTCTCTAACCGACCACCTCCACACACTCCCCTATATCGACCGATTTATTTGGGTCCCTTCAATACCATTGTAAGGATATTCTAACTCCCTAAACCGACCACCTCCCTAAATGGACCATTTAAAGTCGGTCCCATGGTCGGTCCATTTATAGAGGTTTTACTGTACTTTGTTCCCAGCACCCAATCTCGGATTCACGAGATTGTCGGATAAACAATTAAGGAATGAAACAAATGGTGGAAATCTGTCACATGGGTGTTTTGTTTGGACAGCAAGAGTTTAAACAGGTTTGAACCTACACGAGCGCATGGGACGGCCTGTGGTGGTGCCTTTACAGTGCTGCAGATTTGCACCTTTTAGCGCACCAACGCAACTGAAAACTCCCCAAAAACAAAAACAAACAAAAATGAGTTGACTACCTTGAAATGGGGGTCAAGTAGATAAAGGATTCACCCGGTACTCGCAGCACACAGGTGAATACCAGCCCGATATAAAAACGGTCGAACAAGCGGGGCAATGAAATGCGAGCCTAATTTCACAATCTAAGAAGTAACATTTATTCTTTGTATCTGTCTTCATATTTCCCCACTACCTTTGAGTTGAAAAATATAATAAGATATCTAGTTTAATAAGATTTAAAAGTGAAATCGACGGCGTTCTATGACTGCCATCTTGTCTTTTTGCATTCTCTCCCATTTCACCAACTCTGTGCCTATATAAGTATCCATTTGATACTGGAGTCAGGCATTCTACTTCCTGTTCTATACTAAAGCTATTTTCGCCTGTATTTACACCACGTTGTCGTTAAACCGTGTACCAAAAGTACTGGGTGAATCTTTTATCTAGGGGTCAAGATGCATTGCTTGATGTCATAACACCAAATTAAACATCCCAGGCCATATGATGCATTATCCATTGACCTATCTGAGGAGAGTTAACTAGAATATACAGTGGAGAGATTGCGGGAATTGCCAGTAAGTAGCTATCGCGGAGAGGGTTAAAGCTGCATAGTCCGATGAAAATATCAAATTGTCAAAACCAAAGCAATTATCTAGATTTGATTCTACATATTTATCTTAGATACTGGTACACTTATTTAACATTTGAAGAGTTCGGGCATAAAACCCCATAAACGCCAATCGTAAAATTGAGATAAACATTGGAATCAAACATTCAACAATTTCTTTTTTTTTACTTTCCTATTTTTTTTTGTTTACTGTTGCATAATCAGGATATCACAAGAAAAGTGGAATTAGTGAGAATTAAAATTACGTTGTAAGAATCTTTTATATTCTAATTTAAAGTTTGGATTGACATTTATGGGGTTTTACACCTAAACTCTTCATTTGTCACCGCATAGAAGGGAATATTGAGGCAATTTAATATAACCTGTTATAGCAGGAGCCTATGGTGTCAGAGTTTTGACATGCTCGCCAAAATTCATTTAGCATGTTTACACTTCAAATATCTCAAAAGGTAGCCTTTTAAAATAAAAGTTACTTCAAGCTAACATAAGGTAGGTTATAACAATAAACGTATTATATTTATCTCAGAAAATAACAGAAACTCAAAACCATCGGACTATGCAACTTTAACCAAGACTTTGGGTTTCTTAGTGAAACCGATGAATGGCTTAGCCTCTCAAACACAACTTGTGATATGAATACTTCATCAATTCTCAATATTCATAGCATTTCAACCACTCGTCCATGATAGAATCACGTGCAACTACACACTGTGTGTAATCTGTGGATACGAAAAGAACACACTGGCACACTGCCTTATTGTTTATATAGTTACTACCTTAGCACTCCAACACCACAACACTCTCCCACACACTCACTCATTTGTGGTTCACTCATATTTGACTAACCACCTCACACAAGTCTGTATATATATATATGCACATCTAAAGAGTCTGTGCAACACTCAGCAGCAGCGAAACTAGGACTTCTTTGGCTTCGCATTCTTCGCAATCGGTTTTGGGGTCACTGGATCGAGCGGCATATGAAACTTTAAATTGGGCGATGCCTCTCCGCTCTCAAGCTGCAACAGCCGGTTCCACACTGACTGGATCTTGTTGAGGTTGTGCACATGCGAGAAGATATACGTGTACCACTGCGGACCGGTGAACTTCTCTTCGAGCTTGCGCCCATCAAGAATGTACGTGGACATGAACTGCGTGTGCTTGATACCCATCTTCAATGCCAACATGCCGGTGATGTAGAAGTCATCCACCCAGAAGAACGGCACGTAGTAAGATGCTCGGTGTAGCGCTTCGGCCACATCCGTCGACATGCTGAAGGCCGAGCCTGAACAGTACGTCGGGTAGTAAGAGTCCTTGAACTCAGCCTCACTGACCTTCCATTTCCCCTTGCGCATAACGGTCATCCGATACCAGACAAGGCACATGAGCAGGCCCTTGTCCGTGCCCATCTTCTTCCGGCTCTTCAGGTGCCGCAGCAGCGTGAACATGTTGACGAAGATGTCATCGTCTGTCTTGAGGACAAAGTGAGCATGCCGGCAATGGTTTGAGATCCACTTTAGGCTGGCAACGCCCTTGTAGGTGAGATTTCGATATGAGTCGATGAAGTCCTCCTGGACTATATCACTGTACTGCTCGCTCTCGAACAACAGCGAGTTCTGCACCTCCATCGGATCAGCTGTCCGGCCCATTACAAACACCAACCGGATGGGCACGTCATAGTGCTTCGGGTTCCCCCAAGTCTGCCGAATCACCATGCGCACCTTATAGTGCTTTGGTGCCGTGTGAATGTACACTATCAGAAAGATATCCTTCTTGTGGCATATATTATTAGCGCTGATGATGTACTTAAACGGATGCGGGTTCAGGACCTTTGTGTCATGAAGGATGTAGTTGATGCCGCCTCTGATGGAGGCGTTCACACTGTGGATGAGTTGCTGCAGCACCGTCTTGTTCGCCTTCAGCACTGTCATGTTGCTCGCCATCTTCTCGAGCGAGTCGTTGCTATGGTGATGCGTCTGCTGCAGCTTGGCGGTGTTGTTGCCGACAGCGCTTAGGTGCGGTTGGAGGGGGCGCGCGCCGGTTAGGTTCAGCGCTGTGTGGGAGCGCGTCGCCGTCACGACGTGCATGTGCGTGTCGAGGTTGTCCGCCGACAGCAGGTCCCGGGGTTCGACGCTAGATGGCACCACCAGGTAGAGCCACACGGTGAACGCCACGAAGCCGGCCAGGGCGCCTGCCCGGACCAGTGAGTTACTCCGTGGGAACATGGCGGTGTAAGGGTGGGAGGGGAGGGAGGGGGGCAGTGGGAGGGGAGGGAGGGGGCAGTGGGAGGGGGGTGGGGGTGAAATAGAGGGGGTGAGGGGTGGGGTGGGGGGTCAATGGGCCCCTGAGTGACTGGTCAGCGTCCGAGTTAGGGTCATGTGTCCTGAATCCATAGCATCCTTCGACTCCTTCTGAACACGCGTCTGAAGAATCTGAAGAACGAACAAAAAGTGGAGCGTTATGGGGCTGTCACACTACGACGTTTCTCACCAACGCGCGTCGACGCTTGCCGACGTGTCGCCTTTTTGGGCGAAACGCCGGCACACGTCGGGACGCGTTAGTGGCGCGTCGATACACGTTGACTGATAGCAACGTGTGGACGGACACGTCGGCGTGCGTCAGGGCGCGCCGATCGTTTTGTGCTTGCACAAAACTTTCGACGCTCCCCGACGCGCGCCGACGGGTTGGAGGGGGCGTTACGGACGCGTTAACAACACGTCGAAACCCGTTGACTGGTTGCAATTATTTTGCGCGTTGCCGGCACGCCGGCGCAAACGTCGTAGTGTGACAGCCCCATTATTGTCAGTACATGGAGGTATGTGCAGGTATTTCTATCTTATATGTGTGAGTATTTGTGTATAGCCATATGCATATAAATGATACAGGCACATGTAATGATATATACATGTATAAACCTATACACATAAATACATATATAACTTAAGTACGCATATATTTGTTTATATATATACACATATTTACATGTTTCTATATGTTTCTATTTGTCTATGTTTATATATGTTTATTATATATCATGTTTATAATTATATCTTTATATATGTTAATAAATGTATACATGGATGCCCCCCCACGAGAGGTGACATGGGACCTGGCTGGTCAGGGATCGAGTCACTTGGTTGTGGACGCCGCGGTGGGCGGAGATACAATAAATGTTGGAAGCGTACATTCTCGTCCCTCGTTCATCCGGTGTTTACTGCGTGAGAACTGAGTTCTGGGCAGCCGTACGCAGCCTCTCACATATGTAATATATATGTGTAGCAGTATGCTTCACACCTGGTATGCAGGTATTGCAGGTATAGCAATACCTCAGGGAGTTTGATGCCCCTGCCCTGCAGAGTTGTAAACCACTGCGTGTGGTACAGGTTCTTGACAGAACCGAAGGCTAAGGGAGCAAACCCTAAAAGAAAACCATGTCACTGTGGCAGCATTAAGGGCGGTTGATGTATGGAACTCCCAACATCTCCCAACCAGCCACTGCAGGGACAAATAGTTTTGCGCCTGTCTTGACATGTTCTTGCCGGTGTGAAACCTCTATTTGCTCCCCGAGAGAGTGCCGCTGGTAACTTGCAAAAGCCAGCAGCACTTCAACACTTTTGCAGGCAGCTTTCATGAAATGTAATACCATCAAGAGAAACCTGAAGCTGAGAGACATTAAGACCGACTCATGGACGCAACTCTCACAGCAGAGAGCTAAATGGAGAGCGGCAGTCAAGTAATGAAAGCAGTCTTTGTCGCATCGCGACCGACAGCATGATAATGATGATAATGCTTCACGCCCTCCCCCGGCAAACACCAGGGAATGTGTGCACAACAACTCTGGTATTACATAAGTGTCGTATTGCAGTTAACACCCATCTCTATTCCCATGGAGTTGACAAAGTACTCACATTGTGAACAACTTACTGTGACTGACCTCCCCTCCCCCCTCCCCCCACCCGCCCCCACATCCCCCCATCGCCCGCACACCTTCCCAATCCTATCCAATGAGTGGAGAAGGGTCCACAGCGAGGAAAGGAGCAAAAACGGCTGACCACTGGGTCATATTGAGCATACCCTGGCAGGAGGAGTTTCCCATTCAGTAAGTAGTATATTGTGTGATTTAAACAGATATCAAGGTAGATAAATTTCAAATATACTTCAAACAATTTAATCGGTGCAAAAGATACATAAATATGTGATAATGTCTGAACAATAAACTAGTCAAATAATACTTGACTAGATCTCTAGTCTGTGGAGGTCTAGCCTGGTCCCCTGGCATTCATTTGCTCAGGCAGAGGCATAGGAGTTTTCATCTATTATCGCTCAGTTTCCAACCTGGTCCGCTAGCCTTTGTACCGGAAACAAGTTCAAACGGGCTCAAACGAGTTCAACCATGGCTGGTTGGATCGCAACCGTGGCTGGTTGGGTCGCTCCGTCTAGAGCTGAATATGCTTATGAATGGGTGGCAGGAAAAACATTCAGCTCATATAGCTGTTTGTTGTTGTTTTACGTACTGGCAACATCTACGGTCATATCAGGACGGGCACCGACTTGTGACAGTGCGCACTCATGGCGACTTTATAGTGCTGCCCCACTGGGAGACCAGACCACCAGCACCATGACCTGATAACCACTCAGTCACATTATTCTGACACTGAGCCAACCAGTCCTTGTCCTATTCTAATAATTGCGGAGCGCCAGGCTAGGAAGCAACAAGCATACATTTTTAAGTGATTGCTTTGACTCGACCAGGGTTCGAAACCACGACCCCACGATCTACCAACACGGGAGACGGACGCTCTAACTCATTCGGCCATCCCATCTGGCCTGCTCATATAGCAGTTAGAAAGACATAAGCTTACATATGTGGAGGGATATGTCATACTGACATTCCAAGTGGGGGTGGGAGGGGGCGGGGTCGGTGGGGGGGGGGGCATGTGATTTTAAATGGGCTGAAACCAAAGGCAGAATACATTTTTTTTAAATTAAAAAAAAACCCACAAGGACTATTACACATTATTACACACATGCACATTCAGGTTGTTTGGTTGTTGGAGTTTTACGTCCTGGCAACATCTAAGGTCATTCAGATGTTTTCACTTTGATTCCATATGTACTAAAAAGACAAGAAACTGCATTATTTACTATGGTGACTTCATCATGTAGCCACTATTGCCATTCGATAGGAACAGAAAGAACCCAAGTACTATCAAAGTAATATATTCACAATAACACTACCCGACTAGAAAAGTCGCAGGAACCGTAAGTAGGAGATATTGAGTGAATCAATTCAAGTTAATTGTTAATTTTAAGCATTGTGTGATATATATACATGTGTCATTGGGGTGATGAAAATGGGAAATATTGCGCCTAGAGCGGGACTGGAACCCACATCTCTTTGCATCTCGGGCCAGTGTGCTAACCATTACGCCACCTAGGCTCCATGATATTAACACACTACCCATGCCTACTTGTCTATGTGTTTACTTGCCTCAGAGGTCAATGCAGACTACTACACTCGTCCCATTGGAATCGCAAGTCTTTTAAGTGGTCATTCAATGCTTACAATTACATACATACAGGCAATGCACCCACACATACATACACAGGTAGGTTCAACAACCATATGGTGCATAGCCTTTACAGGATCATTGTCATGGCAACCAGTGTCATGGGGGTGATGAACATGGGAAATATGGGACTCGAACCCACATCTCTTTGCATTCCGGGCCAGTGTGCTAACCATTATACCACCTAGGCTCCATGATATCAACACACTACTCATGTCTACCTCTCTATGTGGTTACTTGCCTGAGAGGTCAGTGCAGACTAGTACATATGTATATAAATATGGAAGAATACTTATATAATATACATGCTATATTTAGTGTATATATTACGTACATCAAACAAATACTTCAAATCAGATCCTATTCAACCACATATAATAATAGATATATACAGTAAAACCTTTCTAAATCGATCGACCATGGGACCGACTTTAAGTGGTCCATTTAGGGAAGTGGTCAGTTTAGATAGTTAGAATATCCTTATAATGGTATTTTTGGGACCCGAATAAAGCGATCGATATAGGGGAGTGGTCGATCTGTGGATGGGTCGGTATAGAGAGGTTTTATAATATATTGTACATCAACAAAATACCTCAAATTAGATCATATTCAACCATATATATATAGGTATCTATACATGTATCTAGTTTAATTTTATTAATATATATTTTTATATCTATATATAGCCAGCCAGGCAGCGCTCCTACCTCCCTCCCTCCCCCACCCCCCAGACACCCACCCACCCTTTGCGGTGTACTATGATCTATCAGGCATTGTGAATATATGAGCTATGAGCTACATCACTAGAATGACCCCCATTTTCTACAGTGTTCCTGCTGATCGTGACCAGGGCTGCGTTCAGGGTACGCTTCCGAGACGACTCGGAGAAATTCTTGACATCACGCTAGTCTAAACGGCAAAAGCAGTTTGTCACCTCGAAAATGGCCGCCCCCCATAGGCGGCGGTAATTTGCAATGGAAAAGCTGCGCTGTGATTGGCTGAAACCACTGAATACGGTGGCCATTTTCGAGGTGCCTTTTGTCTCCTATCTGAAAAGGGAGGCGTCTCCGAGACATCTCCGAGACACACCCTGAACACGGCCCAGGCTACCCTATGATGCATTACTAGATTCACTGCGCACACATACAAATAACGGATGGATAAATGAAAGAAAGAACACACAAAATGTAGATACAGTAAAACCCCTTTAAATCGACCGACCATGGGAGCGACTTTAAGTGGTCCATTTAGGGAGGTGGTCAGTTTAGAGGGCTAGAATATCCTTACAATAGTATTTGATGGGACCCAAATAAAGCGATCGATATAGGGGAGTGGTCGAACTGGAGAGGTTTTACTGTAGTTGCTTGGTCAGCAGGACATTTAGAAGGCCCTATTAATACTGTACACTGAGGTCATGTGATGTCAGATTTGTTTGTTTGTTGGAGTAGGTGGTGTAATGGTTAGTACACTCTCCCGGAATGTAAAGAGATGTGGGTTCGAGTCCCGCTCTAGCGCAATATTTCCCATTTTCATCACCCCCCCCCCCCCCACACACACTATTAATGCCAAGCGCCAGGCTAGGTAGCGACAAGTCTTAAGTCATTGGTTTCACTCGACCAGGGTTCGAACCCGTGCGTTCGAATCCCACGATCTACCAAAACCGCAGACGGGGGGGGGGGGGGGGGGGGGGCTCAACTCATTCGGCCACCCCGTCTGGTTTTAAAACTTTGGCGATACATGTGTTTGAAATGAAAGGATACAAAATTGAATTTTGGCATGCACAATGAAATTCTAAAACCATAGGATG
The DNA here is from genome assembly GCA_030323885.1 of Branchipolynoe longqiensis. Taxonomy (NCBI): domain Eukaryota; kingdom Metazoa; phylum Annelida; class Polychaeta; order Phyllodocida; family Polynoidae; genus Branchipolynoe; species Branchipolynoe longqiensis. The sequence goes on from CM059186.1 coordinate 39,468,423, forward strand.
TTTTTTTATGTGGCTACAAATGCTTAATAAGTGCAATAGTATATGTTTAAATTTAACTGTAGAATCAAATTTGAAGAAGTGTTTTGGTTTAGAATACCGGTAAACCAAAAACGCATTCACCTTAAAAGTACAATGAAGCAATAATCAAATAGATACTGTAGTGGTCTGCACTGACCTCTCAGGCAAGTAACCACATAGACAGGTAGGCGTGGGGAGTGTGTTGATATCAGGGAGCCTAGGTGGTGTAATGGTTAGCACACTGGCCCGGAATGCAAAGAGATGTGGGTTCGAGTCCCGCTCTAGCGCAGTATTTCCCATTTTCATCACCCCCCACGACACTGGTTGCCGTGATCAGGATCCTGTACAAGCTTTGCGCTGTATGGTTGTTGAACCTACCCTGTGTATGTATGTGTTAGTGCATTGCCTGTATGTATGTAATTGTAAGCATTACAAGACTTACAATTCCAGGGGGACGAGTGTAGTGGTCTGCACTGACCTCTCAGGCAAGTAACCACATAGACAGGTAGGCGTGGGGAGTGTGTTGATATCAGGGAGCCTAGGTGGTGTAATGGTTAGCACACTGGCCCGGAATGCAAAGAGATGTGGGTTCGAGTCCCGCTCTAGGCGCAGTATTTCCCATTTTCATCACCCCCACGACAATACTCTTCCTGCTTCTTAATTAAATAAAAAGCGAAGAACAATTCCATCACGCTGTCATTTAATTGTAACCGATTCTCACAGATTTTATGCTGAGTGGATCGATTATTCCACATAATGACAGCGAACTTTCGCAAAGTAAATGTTAATGATCAACCTAACGTACAGTATGACCCCCCATTATAACGCGATCATTCAGATCCATATAATACGATCGCCAACGAAATTGGGGTCGCGCTAAATTGAGGTTCAATTGACTGAATTACCTTTGAATTAAAGAATTCCGGGTCCAATGAATCATTGCGTTATATCCGAATTCGCGTTAAATCGGGGCGCATTATATTTATAACAGGGTTTCACTGTTTTCATCTTAACAATCTGGCCTGTCCTGATATAACTTTAGATGTTGCCAGGACGTAAAACTCCAACAACCAACCAACTAACAATATGGCGGAGCCTGAAAACCATCGGATGATGCAATTTAAAAAAGAATATGGTCGATATTCTCTAGTTGTATTTAAACTGGTTTAATTTTGACAGGTGAACATTGCTTTATTCAGAATTACTATTTAAAAGAAATGATATGCATTAAAATAACAACCCCACAAATGAGCAAATTGTGAGTGTAAGGTGATTTAAACAAAATTTAAAAATAACTGACAATGATGGCGAGGATGAGATGACGTGATGTTATTTCAGCCTGTGTTTTTTGCTCCCCTTTTTACATTTGCTGATTAAACATCTTAAATTTCAACCGTGGAGAATTGGTCTTCCTAATTACAACACTCTTTGGCTTATCCTACTAATGCCGAGCGCTAGGCAAAATACTACACAATCCCCCCTTTAAAAAAACCCTAAATAAATCCCATAATAATATATATATCATAATGACCCACGAATATAATTATATATATATATCATAATGATCTTTGAACATTTAATACCTAATACCGTATGGTTTTGAGTTTCTGTCATTTTCTGAGATAAATATAAGTATTAGGTTGATGATTATAATCTACCTTTTTTTTAAACAATTTTAAATGGCTAGCAAACATGCCAAATTAATTTTGGCAAGCACGACTAAACTCTGAGATCATAGGTTTTTGCAGTAATCGGTTCTATTAATTTGCCTCAGTATTCAATTCTATGTGGTGACAAATGTTTTATTAGTGCACCAGTATTTAATATAAGTTAGATATATAGAATCAAATCTAGATAACTGTTTGGGTTTTCAAAATTTGAAGTTTTCATCGGACTATGCAGCTTTAAGAACACCATTGGACTACCAGTACCAGATAAAGCATTTAAATACCAAAAAGAAAAATCTAGTTAAAAAAAACCCCAACATTTCACTTATCCAGCTTCAACTAAAAAGCAAACAATGTTCCAGAAAGCTACTAACTCGTTCAAATAGGCTACATACGATGTGCTTGTGCCTAAAGGCTCTGTCACACATCACCGGATTGGGGAAACAGAAAGAAACTGAACAAAGTCTGTTGATATCCGGCAAAGTCCGGTTTGTATCCGTTGCATATCAGTTGATATCCATTGATATCTGGCCTGATCCGTTACAAGTTTTGAGCATGCACAAAACTTGTAACGGATTACACCGGACTGACCTATGCGGTTATTATCTGTTACCGTCAGTTCCCGTCCGTTCCCGTCCGTTACATATCCATTACACGTCCGTTGCCGTTCATTATAGTTCTTTTTGTATTCTGTTTGTTTGTTGTTGTTCTACGTCCTAGCAACATCTAAGGTCATATCAAGACAGGTACCGACTTGTGACAATGCGCACTCATGGTGACTTTATAGTGCTGTCCCACTGGGAAACCAGGCTGTCGGCACCATGACCTGGTATCCCACTCAGTCACATTATCCTAACACTGAGCACACCAGTCCTTGCCCTGTCCTAATAATGCCGAGCACCTGGCTAGGAAGCGACAAGTATAGATTTTTAAGTCATTGGTTTGGCTCGGCACCAGGGTTCGAACCAATGACTCCACGATCTACCAGCATGGGAGATGGACGCTCTAACTCATTCGGCCATCCCGTCTGGTCTTTGAAATCTGAATTGTCCGTTGATCATTACATACGTTATCAACCATTACCGTCCGTTACCGACCGTTAACCGTCCATTACATAATCAATACATTTCAAGTCTGAATAACACCGGACTAGAATATTTTTTGTCCGGTTCTGTCCATTGCTCAATCCGCCATAGTGTGACAGGCACTTAAGCTTCGTCATTCGCATCAACTGTGAAAGCATTTTCATCGACCTCCTGAGAATTACTGTGAATAAAAGTACTATTATGCCAGCACTGTTTGCCTCGTCGTGAATTGTCGTGAATTGTCTATGTTGCAGTGTTATGCCCGGTACACACCTCTCGTATACGATCTAAAACTGCCCGTTTCGCGCATAAGTTTGAGTTTTAGTCGTTAGGTGTGCGATCTCCTAGCACACCAGAGCCTTGCGATTCGCGACTTAAAACTCAGTTTTAGGGGTTAAAACTGAAATCGCAAGGGATTCGAAAAATGAATCGGGCAGTTTTAGATCATTACGGGACGGGTCGGGGTCGTGATGCGCAGTCAGTTTTAGTGCGTGAATCGTAAACGGGAGGTGTGTACCAGGCATAACAATAACCAACATGGGTAATTCAGCATGTGTGAATGGGCTCAGCCTATAGACCCCTTTCAATGTTTGTAAACATTGTGTATGCGCATGCAGCTTGGCTGCAGAACGAATGCACACTGCCACTGAGTTTGCCGGTACGCACAGTGCAAAACGTTTATTTTATTCAAAATTAATAGAAATCCAGAACCCTAACCATATGAATTTAATATAATCTATTCTTTGAATATGTTTTCTATATGTGTACCAAGCGGCTTGTTTCTATTTGGTGTAGTTTTAGAGATATTTCACCTTTTCTGTATGAAGATTGCTCACGGCCGTTGACAATGCATTGAGTTTACATATACGTACAGTGCAACACCTCGATTTTATTCAAAATTAATAGAAATGCAGAACCCTAACCTTATAAATTTAATATAATCTCTTCTTTGAATATTTTTCTATATGTCTTCCAATCGGTTTGTGTCTAGGTGTTGTGCTTTTAGAGATATTTCACTTTTTCTGTATGAAGATTGCTCACGGCCACTGACAATGCATTGAGTATGCCGGTACGTGCAGTGCAAAACGTCTATTTTATTCAAAATTAATAGAAATGCAGAACCCTTACCTTATAAATTAAATATAATCTCTTCTTTGAATATGTTTTCTATATGTCTTCCAATCGGTTTGTGTCTAGGTTGTGTGGTTTTAGAGATATTTCACTTTTTCTCTATGAAGATTGCTCATAGCCATTGAGTTTGCAGTGTGACCGGATGTTGTCCTGCAGCCAAGCAGCATGTGCACTGACCTAAATACCTAAGCTGACTGCACATGAAATTGGTCAATAGATCTATTTCATATGATGTCAGCATAGGTATTTAGGTCAGTGCGCATGCAGCTTGGTTGCAGGACGACACACTGTCACACTGCAAACTCAATGGCTATGAGTAATCTTCATAGAGAAAAGGTGAAATATCTCTAAAACCACACCATCTAGAAACAAACCGCTTGGAACACATATAGAAAACATGTTTAACAAACAGATTATATTAAATTTTTAAGGTTAGGGTTCTGAATTTCCATTAATTTGGAATAAAACTGACGTTTTTCACTGCACGTATCGGCAAACTCAATGGCAGTGTGCATTCGTTCTGCAGCCTGGCTGCGCGCGCATACACAATTTTTTTTATAAACATGGAAAGGAGTCTATTGAAAACTTCCTTAATCAAGGATGCAATGTTTGGCACCATCTTCTGGCTCACTGCCATACTACCACAGGTGCCCGCCCACATCCATCCAATGATGTCGCCACCTACCGTCAAACCGGTGCCACCGCTTGGCAGCACTGACTGGATTTTTATTTTGTTGTTTTACATCCTAGCAACATCTAGGGTCATATCAGGACGGGCAGCGACTTGTGACAGTGCGCACTCATGATGACTTTATAGTGTGCCCCACTGGGAGACCAGGCCACCAGCACCATGACCTGATATCCCACTCAGTCACATTATCCTGACACTGAGCCAACTAGTCTTTGCCCTATCCTAATAATGCTGAGCGCCTGGCTAGGAAGCGACAAGTATACACTTTTAAGTCATTGGTTTGACTTGACCAGGGTTCGAACCCACTATCTACCAACATGGGAGACGGATGCTCTAACTCATTCGGCCATCCCGTCTGGTCCCACTTACTGGAACTTTCTACCATTTTGCTGCCGAGTTACTCCGGTCAGCCACTTCTCTCCGGGCATCTGATAGTGCGAAGTGTGAGACTGACGGCCGATTCATTTACCATCCCACCTCCCTAGCAGACAAACATGATTTTTGTTTGTTTTGTTTATTGATATTTTACGACCCAGCAACATCTAAGGTCATATCAGGACGAGCACCGACTTGTGACATTGCGCGCTCATGGCGACTCTATAGTGCTGCCCCACTGGGAACAGCAAGGCCAGGAAGCGGCAAGTAACAATTTTATAAGTCATTGGTTTGACTCGACCGGGAACCGAACTCCCGATATCCCACACGCGAGGCCCACGCTCTACCAATTCAGCGACCGCGCCCGGAGATATGACCTTAAATGTTGCCAGGAGGTAAAACTCCAACAACCAACCAACCAGCGCACCAGATCGGGCATCCTGGCAACATCTTAAGGTCATCATGGCCAGGAGACACATGGCAGGCGGAATCATATTAATAAGGTCGCTTATTGATCCACTGTGTCATGACCCTGCTTGGACTGCTTAATGGGGGTTTTACCTCCTAGCAACCCCCTGAGGACCCAGGAGACACGTGGCGGACGTGTAATAAGGTCGCTGCCCACGTGAGTGTCGCTTATTGATCCACTGTGTCATGACCATGCTTGGATTCTGCTCGGTTTGGTTTAATGGGGTTCTACCTCCTAGCAACGCCTGGGGACCCATTATACACATGACAGATGGTGTAATAAGGTCGCTTCTCATGCGAGTCTCCGTGAGTGTCGCTTATTGATCCACTGTGCCATGACCATGCTTGTATTCTGATCGGTTTGGTTTAATGGGGTTTTACCTCCTAGCAACGCCTTAGGTCATACATACCAGGACAAGCACCGCGCACTCCCATGGCGCTTGTTTGTTCAGGTGTTATGTCTTAGCAACATCTAAGGTCGTGCATATCAGGGCAGTTAGCGATTTGTGGCAGCGCGCACTCATGGCGACTTTATAGTGCTGCGGATGGGCAAAGTTAAACTCCATAATTAGCACTTTGGTTGGTTGTTGGAATTTTACATCCTGGCAACATCTAAGGTCATATCATGACGGATCGCACCCATGGCGACTTAATAGTGTTGCCCAACTGGGAGACCAGGCCACTAGCACCATGACCTGATATCCCACTGTCACATTATCCTGACACTGAGCCAACCAGTCCTTGCCCTACCTTAATAATGCCGAGCGCCTAGCTAGGAAGCGACAAGTATTAATTCATTGGTTTCACTCGACTAGGGTTCGAACCTGTGGATGCTAAACTCATTCGGCCATCCTGCCTGGTCTTTTCGAACTTTGGAGCGAATTGCAACAACCTTGTTGTAAATAATGTCAAACGCCAACATGAATATTCAAATGGGGAGTCAGTCAGACAAGCAGACACAAACTCTCTATTTAGCACAATGGCGTAGTTGTGACAAGCTTGTTGCAAATTGTATCATGAACTGCCATGAATATACAAGCTGGCAGTGAGCTGAACAAACAAATGCTACAGTCTGAACTTAAGCCCTGGTCAGACACACGATAGTGAACGTAGGATAGATTAACGTGGGTCAAACGTGGTGCAAATACGTTAAACTATGGTGAAAAACATTAAGGTATGGCAGGTTTTGGTATAGATAAATATGTTCCAGCACCGATGCTGGTACATTCAACTACGTTCAACTAACGTTAGCCTCCACTATGGTCAACTACGTTCAAGTATGCTAGAGTACATTAAGAGTATGGAGACTTCGCCACAGTATGTTAGCCTCTAACGTAGCACTCTTTTGAACATGTCCAAAGATTAAATCGGAACTCACATCCCACCCATGTTATTACCAAGTTAGCATGACGGAGAAGTATGGATGCCGGTACGTTCAACTATGTTCAACTATGTTCAAATATGGTAGCCTCCACTACGTTCAACTATGTCCAGCAACGTGTATGTGACCGGGCCTTTAGTCCTTTGATACAATTACAAGCACGCTTGTACATCTACTATTAGTACCAGATGGGATGACCAAATGAGTAGAGCATCCTTCTCCTGTTTTGGGAGATCGGGGGATCTGAACCTATGAGTTTGTGGGTTCGAACCATGGTCGAGTCAAACCAATGACTTAAAAATTGATACTTGTCAAGCGACAAGTATCAATTTGGCATTACTAGGATAGGGCAAGGACTGGTTCGCTCAGTGTCAGGATAAGCTGGAAGCGGTCCCATGTGGCCGGGTGTTGGCTTCCGATGAGTAGTGGTCAGAGAAATTGGGGGAAGGGGGCGGGTGAGGTGGGGGGGGGGGGGCAGGGAGGAGGGAAAAAGTTCTCACCCCGAAACACAAGTTCTTGTCACTGCCACCAGAGGGTGGCATGGTGGAGGGAAACATTTATTGATTTATAATTGATCTATTGACTATTTCCGCGAAGCATGTGAGCTTAGCTGAAATTCAGTTTGCGCTTCAAGCGTCAATTGCGAAAGCGAGAGCTAAGTTTGAATAGAGTTGTTATTTAATGAAATCAGTATTGACCCTGTGCATAAATAATAAACAAAATGAATAAAATGTGAAAGTGACCATCAGTTTGTGATGCTGTCCTGGCTTCTTGATCAGAAATACATGCATAGGTAGCAACTAGTAGTACATAAATTAGCAACTCTAGATATATAGAGTGGTGGCTGAATCGGTATAGCGCAGGCCTCGCATGCAGGAGATCAGGAGTACGATTCCCGGTCGAGTCAAACCAATGACTTATAAAATTGACACTTGTCGCTTCATAGCTTGGCACTTGCCATTAATAGGATAGGGCAAGGACTGGTTAGCTCAGTGTTAGGATAATGTGACTGAGTGGGATATCGGGTCCTGGTCCTGGCGGTTTGATTTCCCAGTGGGGCAGCACTATAAAGTCGTCATCAGTGTGCACTGTCACAAGTTGGTACCGTTCCTGATATGACGTTAGATGGTGCCAGGATGTAAAACCCTCAAACAAACAAATCTATTGACTTGGGTGCCAATCTATTAGTTCTCAAGTCCTACCGAGAACACAGGTTCTTGCTACCGCCATCAGGGGGCGTGTTGGTAGGGGAAATCATCTTTTCACCCCCCAAGCCCCCAGCCTTTAAAACCACACACACACACACAGACACACACACACACACAACACCTTCAGACCTGCCACATGATATAGGTTACCTGTATCCGACAGGGATTTTAGTGTTATTTTTAATGATATGGTGATACTCCATTTTGATACAGATTTTTAGTTAAATTTATAGAAATAAAAATGTTGAGCTAAGATGCTGAGACTGGCGAAATCAGCGACATGTGGAGCTGATGTTCAGCCACAGTGATGCATGTTGTATATGAATGTAATATAGTTTGTGGTATATAATTGTAAAACATTCCGATACAACGCATTGGTGGGGAATGTGAACTAGTCTATAAAGGATTACAAATGGTCTATAAAGATAAATGATGCATAGGGCCAGGTGCACAAATGTATTTATGTAGTTGCTGGTGACTCTTTACTTGGCGTTCATAGTCATTGTGTATTAAATAGATAGTGTGAGAGGGGCACTATTGTTAGTGTGGAAGGGGATCAAGAGCTATACTCACTACCCCCTCCCCCCCAACTGTTCGTCACGGATCACCACACACACATACAAACACAGCAAGGCAGGTGCAGGCCAAGAGCCACAACGCATGGTGGTGGTGGGTGGATGACAGTAGCCATGGTGACAAAAGAATGCTTACTGTTCATTGGTGGACCTAGAAATGCTTGTTGTTCATTGGAGAGCATGGTCAGGTGGTATGCCATATCAGATCCATGTACCACTATATAATAATAAACCTGAGGGTGCAAGCTCTCACTTTACTCACTCTTCTTTCACTGTTTATACTCTTCCTTTCTCTCCTTGCCTGTATTGATTTCCTATTAGCCTGCCGACACACATACAGCTGCCAGAAGACGACTTTACATAATGTTTGAGTAATACAATTATGTAATTGTATTCATATGTTTTTATGGTATGCAGGATCTATGTATATGAATTATTATGTGACACAGATTCAGAAAGAATTTTAGGTGAAAAATACAGATTGTCATCCAAAAAATGTGGCAGGTCTGAACCTTCGATGAACCAACATTGATACAAGAATATGATGTCAGTCACGAGCGTCTGTGAGACAACAGTGCAGGGCTGTGATCAGGGTGCGTCTCGGAGGAGCCGCGGAGACGTCTCCGCGATGGTTTTTGGCCTATTTGCGTTCAGGGTGTGTCTCGGAGAAGTCTCGGAGACGCCTCCCATTTCAGACAGGAGACAAAAAGCCCCTAAAAAATGGCCGCCATATTCAGTGATTTCAGCCAATCACATCGCAGCCGTCTATGGGGGCGGCCATTGTCAAGGCGACAAACTGCTTTTGCCATTCAGACTAGCGTGACATCAGGGATTTGCCCGAGACGTCTCGGATGTGCACCCTGAATGCGGCCCAGGTGATGTGTTTGCCATTCCTTTTATAACCAGACAACAAAATCCTTGTTTACCATGGCAACGCCATTGTTTATTGCCGTTCCTACCAGACAAACTTCCGTTATTGCACAATTGCAAATTATGTATGTTTCAGGGGGAGGACTCCGCAACAGCGTAAACTTGTCGGCCACCTACTGGCTATTCCATTTAACACCTGCACCCATCCCCAAGCTCTTCCTCCTTTCTCCCACCTCTGTCCAGCCGATATTCGCTGGTGGTCACTCTCCACAGCAGGCTGTCTGTCACCCTCATCTTTTCCCCACCCACCCCCTCTTCTTAAAGATGCACAGTCCTGGCATGCAATATTTAAGGCCAACAGACGGGATGACCGAATGAGTTTAGCGTCCGTCTCCCGTTCTGGTAGATGGCGGGTTCAAACCCTAATCGAGTCAAACCAATGACTTAAAAATTGATACTTGTCGCTTCCTGGTTTGGCGTTTGCCATTACTAGAATAGGGCAAGGATCAGTGGAATGAGGAAGACCAATCGTCCACGGTTGAAATTTCCCCTGTTTAATCAACTAATCTACCAACAAACAAAAAATATCAGGACAGGCTTAGATCTGGATCTGACCCTACATATCCAACTCACCAGACACGGTGGCCAAATCGGTAGAGCGAAGGCTTCCCATGCGGAAGGTCAGGAGTTCAAAACCCGGCTGGTTGAGTCAAATCAATGACATGCAAAATTGATACTTGTCACTCCCTAGGCAAGCGCTCGGCATTATTAGGCTTGTTTGTTTGTTGTTGCTTGATGTCCCAGCAACATCTAAGGTCATATCAGGACGGGTACCAACTTGTGACAGCGGACACTCATGGCGACTTACTAGTGCTGCCCCACTGGGAGACCAGGCCGCCAGCATTATGACCTGATATCCCACTCAGTCACAATATCCTGACACTGAGCCAACCAGTGTCACTCTGAAATCTTGTCACTCTGAAATCTTATCTTCAACTTTTCCTTTTGAATTTTCCCTCACTTCTATCACATATATCTCAAAATGAGCCTCAAACTGTCTTCTGTTCTGCCATTGGTAGATATTTTTAGTAACCGTTTAACACGTCAATCACTGCCACACAAAAGACGTGGGTGCTCAGCGCCAACTCCTGCCAGATTTCATGCAGCCTGGCTGAGTCACTGATGGCAGCCTGTTTGGAATAGCTAATAGTAGATTTTGTTTGTTGTTTTGCATCCTAACAACATCTGAGGTCATATCCAGATGGGTACCGACTTGTGACAGTGTGCACTCATGGCGACTTTACAGTGCTGCCCCATTTGGAAATCAGGCCACCAGCACCATGACCTGATATCCCACTCAGTCACAATATCCTGACACTGAGCCAACCAATCTTTGCCCTATCCTAATAATGCCAAGCGCCTGGCTAGGAAGCGAAAAGTATCAATCTTTAAGTCATTGGTTTGACTCGAGCAGGGTTCGAACCAACGAACCCATGGGTTCGGAACCCCAGACCTCCCAAAACAGGAGACGGACGCTCAAGTCATTCGGCCACCCCGTCTGGTAGGCATTATTAGGATAGTGCAAGGACTGGTTAGCTCAATAATAGGAAAATATGACTGAGTGGAAACTGGGTCATGTTGTCGGCTATAAAGTCGCCATGAGTGTGCACTGTCACAAGTCGCTACCAATCGTGATATGACGTTATATGTCGCCATTAAGACAAGCTAACAAACATGTACCTACTACCGTGGTTCTCTAGAACCGAGTACTCGGCCACTTTGCCTAGCCTTGGCACAATAGAGGGAGTGCACGTGACGTCATCACTCAGGAGTCAGCAGTCAGCAGCCAGCCATCTTGGATTACAAGCACCCTCCCTAGCCATGTTGTGAATGCATGCAGATGCAGTAAAACAGAGTTTTCTTGTGTTATGGGAGATTCTGGGCAGTTTACATCCAATGTGTTTATACTTACAGCACGTTAGCAACAACTTCTGAAGCCAAACTGCTCAAAACAGTGACAAATATACCAACAAATCAGTAAATAAGCACAGTGTAGGCAGTTGCAAGCCTTCTGTATGTAATCCAATATGGCCACTGAAAGTTTTCTTGTGACGGCATTACACCCCATCTATAAGAAGCGATGTAAGTAGTATCAACTGTGTGGCTCTGCCCCGGGGTCCGGCCTCCCCCCCCCCCCCTCCCCCCCCCACACCTTATTTAAGGACAAGACGGGATGGCCGAACGCGTTGAGCGTCCGTCTCCCGTTTTGGCAGATCGTGGGATTCGAACCAACGGGTTCAAACCATGGTCGAGTCAAACAAATGACAACAAATTTGATAGTTGTCGCTTTTTAGCCAGGCGCACGGCACTATTAGGATAGGGCAAGGACTGGTTGGCTCAGTGTCAGGATAATGTGACTGAGTTGGATATCAGGTCATGGTGCTGGCATGGGAAGCCCGATCTCCCAGTGGGGCAGCACTATGAAGTCACCATAAATGCACACATGTCGGTATGTCCTGATATGGCCTTAGATGTTGCCAGGACGTAAAACTCCAACTACCAACCAACCTTATTTAAGATGCGCAGTGCGCATGTCCAAGCTGTGCGCAGAGTATTAAGTGACTGCCTTCGCCTTCCTTATTCCGCGCCTGGCAAACCCCGTTGGGTTAGTCCGCCTGGTGACTCCTGATTATATATAGCGTGGTGCCTCAAATTGTGGTCAATTAAGTTAGCCGCCAGCCACCCTTAGCTGCTGGGGTTGTCATGGAGACTGGCCCTAATTGTGTTAACAGCAGGCAGTTGGCATTCCCTGCTTAGCACACACTGTACCTGGATTCAGTGTCTATGTGAGTTGCTGTGTCTATTTCTTTATTTCTTTATTTATTTGTTGGTACATTAGTTGGTTGGTTGTTGGCGTTTTACATCCTGGCAACATCTAAGGGCGTGTAAGGACAGTGACAGTGACAGTGCGCACTTATGGCGACTTAATAGTTCTGTCCCACTGGGAGATCAGGCCGCTGGCACCATGACTCAATATCCCACTCAGTCACATTATCCTGACACTGATCGAACCAGTCCTTGCCCTATCCTATTAATGCTGAGCGCCAGGCTAGGAAGCGACAAGTATCAGTTTACAAGTCATTGGTTTGACTCAACCGGTTTTCGAACTCCCGACCTTCTACATGGGAAGACAGCGCTCTACCGATTCAGCCATCGCGTCCGGAGGCCACATTAGTTGATTAAACAGGGGATTTTCAATCGGGGACAATTAGTCTTCCTCATTCAACTGCTCCTTGCTCTATCCTAGTAATGGTGAATGGCAGGCTAGGTAGGCGACAAGTAGCAATTTTAAAAGTAATTAATTTGACTCGGCTAATAGCCCTGTCACATTATGACGCTTCTCTCCAACATGTGTCGACGTGTGTGATTTTTGGGCGGAACGTCGGGACACATCAGGAAGCATTGTGTGCGCATTGGTACACATTGATGGACAGTGATAGTCGGCGAGGATCGTCGGCATGCGTCGAAAGTTTTGTGCTTGCACAAAACTTTCGACGTGTGCCAATGTGTGGGTGCGAACGTTACGGGGATGTCAGACGCACGTCGAGATCCGTTGGACGCGCTGGAATAACGTTATTCGAATGCTATGCACATGCCGCACACGCGTGACGGTCGTTCCCACACGTTGCGCCAAATTGTTGCTTTGTTGTTTTACGTCCTAGCTACATCTAAGGTCATATCAGGACGGCGCGCCAAAACTTTTTTTTTCTTTTTCTCACACGTCGATATACGTTACCACAACGTCGGCCGCACACTACCAACACGTTCTGCTGACGACAAACTTTTTCTGACCGCGCCGAAAAGTTTGATGTTTCTTGACTTTTTTTGTGCATTGGCAGCGCGTCGGCAAGAAGCGTCGTAATGTGACAAATCCCATGACCTACTACAACGCGAGGTAGGTGCTCACCTCAGTCGGCCTGTTCTATGTGAGTTATCATTGGTTATCCAGTCAAGCTTAGAGTTGCATAGTCCGATAGTTTTGAGTTTCTATCATTTTCTGAGATAAATGTATTAGGTTGATCATTATAATCTACCTTACTTTAGTTTGAAGTAACTTTTATTTTAAATGGCTAACCATTGAGATATCTGCAGGGCAACCATGCAAAATTAATTTTGACAAGCACACCAAAACTCTGACACCAGAGGCCTCTGCAGTGACAGGTTCTATTAAATTGTATCTATTCCCTTCTATGTTGTGATAAATGTTTAATAAGTGTACCAGTGGCTAACTTAGATATGTAGAATCAACGCTACATAATTGTTTTGGTTTTGAAAATTTGATGTTTTCATCGGACTATGCAACTTTAATATTTTTAATTTGGACCATTTTATGACAGCACCTGCTGCTGTATTAGCGAGGTTGTTGGATAAATGGTTCTTACCATCATGTGTTTTGTTTTGTTTGTTGTTTTACATCCTAGCAACATCTAAGGTCATATCAGGACGGGTTACCGTCATGTGACTGCCAGGATGGGATGGTTGAATCAATGGCCGTATTCGATTATTTCACTCCGGACCATTCGGATCATCCGAGTCGTCAGGATTTCAAATAGAACACCCCGAGGTGAACCTAAAAATACACGGGCCGTGTGCAAAACGACCCGACTCCAATGCCCCCGTTCTTGGCTGGGGGCATCAGGAGCATTTGTGCTGGTACCCGTGTGTGTCATGTACTGCAAAGCTACTTTAAAAAACAATTTTTTAATGCAAAAGACCATCGATATTAAAATGGACATATAACTAAATTATGCAATCATAAAATACTTTAAATCATATTTTGCTGTAGTTATATTGGTTATTAAAAAAAAAAAGGTTTAGGGAGAAAGCCCCCACTTTTTCTACCCCGAGCGTGTTGGTTTCTTCAACCTGAGGTTGTAGGGTCTGCGCATGAGCAAAGCAGTGTATAATAACACGAGTGTTCTGCCGCTGTGAGCCAGCCCCCTATGTAATTACAAAACTCTCCCCCTTCATTTCACCTGTGATGCAATCAGCCTAATCAATTTAACCATGTCTGGAAAGAGGAAGGAAAACTAGTCACACAGATCAACAGTGAATAAGTTGTGCTTTATTGGCAGCAACTCCTGTCATCCCCCTTACATGTGACCTAGCACCTGCACTCCTCATATACTGCCCACACTATGTCTCATTGTCACTTTAGCCTGTATACTGAAGCAGTGCCCGCAACCCATGGGACAGGAGTCCTATGGCTGTGGATACACTCAATTTGAATAGATGAATTTGGATAGCATCAGACAGAGTGTCTGGGGTTCCTGCTCAAAAGTAGGTGTGTCTCACTCAAGAGCCAGGATGAGAGTCCTTCCTCTTCAGTGTCTCTGAAGCAGAATTTTGAATAATTACTTAATTGAGACTAGTGTGTGGTCAGGATAGGCCAAGGGAGTCAGGTGACCGGACATTCCCCAGCCAGCCAATCAGACACTCCCCACAGACTGGGTGGGTGGCCACCCCCAGTAGGGGCTGTCACTCAAACCAGCTGCAGGTGGTGCACTCTATACATATGCAAATTAGGCAGGTGGGTCAGTCGGTGGTCCTGGGTGGACAGGATGTTGCATACAGTTACAGCTATGTATATATATATATATATATATATATATAGTAAAATTGTTCTTTTCCTCCAATTGTATTCTTTATGAACACATAGAGAAACATTTCAATAATCATGTACTGTCTCTTGTAAAGGAAATCTTTTCATTAACTCCAAACATCATATATAACAGATAGTTTACATCACTCAGTATCATGTACGTTTTCATTAACTCCACTCATCATATATAACATATAGTTTACATCACTCAGTATCATGTACCATGGGAGTGGGATTTTATTACTTTTAGTTTACGCAACCTGATTCCCACTCCGGCATCCCAGAATAATAATGCTCTCTGCCAATATATAATTCTTAACCGAAAATCCGTATATTTTTACAAGTGGTTGTGATGATCCGAGGTGATTAATCGATTACTGCCAGTGAGAGCGCTGGCTGACTTCTCGTAGGAAGGTCGTCGGTTTTAACCCCCAACTGACTCAAACCAATGACTTAAGCAATTTATACTTTTAAGTATAGCATATCTTTTCTTTCCTTTTTAAAAGTTGCACAGTCCGATGGCTTTGAGTTTCTGTAATTTTTGAGATAAATACATTAGGTTGAGTGTTATAATACGCCATACTCGAGTTTGAAGTAACTTTTATTTTAAGTGGCTAACTTTTGAGAGATTTGAATTGTAACTTTGACAAATTAATTTGGGCAAGCACACCAAAACTCTGACACCATAGACTTCAGCAGTAACAGGTTCTATTAAATTGCCTCAGTATTCCCTTCTATGTGGCGACAAATGTTTAATAAGTGCACCAGTATCTGAGTTAGATTTTGGAGAATAAAATCTACATAATTGTTTTGGCTTTCAAAATTTCATGATGTTTTCCTCGGACTATGCAAACTGCTTTAAGTAATCTTTTTTTTAAAGCTCCGGGGAAAAATGTGTGATGAAAATTGAGTGGAGGAACTGAACGGTCGGCGCTGACAGGCGGAACTCGCGGAATTCGTGGCATTCGGCCAAAACCAGGCGCGGAACTCTGTCCGCTGAACAACGTTATCGCCAGCGTCACCAGGTATGTGGATGGACGGGCCACAATTGGTTTGCTGTTGAGAGTTTAACATCCTGGCAACATCTAAGGTCATATCAGGACTGGTACCGACATGTGACAGTGCGCACTCATGGCGACTTTATAGTGCTGCCCCATTGGGAGACCAGGCCACCAGCACCATGACCTGATATCCCACTCAGTCACAATATCCTGACACTGAGCCAACCAGTCCTTGCCCTACGCTATTAATGCCAAGCGCCTGTCTAGGAAGCGACAAGTATCAATTTGTAAGGCATTGGTTTGACTCGACCAGGGTTCGAAGACATGGGTTCGAATCCCATGAGCTACCAAAACGGGAGGCGAATGCTCAACTCATTCGGCCATCCCGTCTGGTGCTGATGGGACACAGAGTGCAGGTGACAGACCACCACCCTGAGGCCACAAACAGGCCAGAACCAGCAAACCCCTGGGTCGCTAACCACACACAGCAGGCCACATACAGGCCAAGGGCTTCAAGTCAGGACCCTCAGGCCACAAGTCGCAGACCAGAACCCTCAGGCCACATACATGCCAGGAGTCACACTCACAGTCCATAATCATCAGGTCAAATACAGGCCACAAGTCACAGACCATAACCGTCACATCACAAGACATAGTCCATAACCCTCGGGTCACAAGTCGCAGACCATAATTGTCAGGCCACAAGTCATAGACCATAACCCTCAAGTCACATATGGCCACAAGTCGGAGTCGATAATCATCAGGCCACAAAAGAAGTTTGTTGTATTTAACAATGCCTCTAGAGCACATTGATTTTTATCATCGGCCATTGGACATCAAACATATGGCCATTCTGACATATTTCGTTTTGGAGATAACCCACTGCTGCCACATAGGCTCCTCTTTCCGATAAGCACCAAGGGGTCTTATATATGCACTTTCCCACAGACAGGACAGCACATACCATATCCTTTGATGAACCAGTCGTGGACCATGGTTTGAATGGAAAATAGCCCAAACTGCAAATGTGTCCACTGAGCAGGATCGATCAGTTACAAGCCACATACCATAACCATCAGCCACGTACAGGTCACAAGCCACATACCATAACCATCAGCCAGATACAGGTCACAAGCCACATACCATAACCATCAGCCACGTACAGGTCATAAGCCATATACCATAACCATCAGCCACATACAGGTCACACACCACATACCATAACCATCAGCCACGTACAGGTCACAAGCCACATACCATAACCATCAGCCACGTACAGGTCACAAGCCATACACCATAACCATCAGTCATGTACAGGTCAAAGCCACATACCATAACCATCAGCCATGTACAGGTCAAAGCCACATACCATAACCATCAGCCATGTACAGGTCACAAGCCACATACGATAACCATCAGCCACGTACAGGTCACAAGCCACATACCATAACCATCAGCCACGTACAGGTCACACGCCACATACCATAACCATCAGCCACGTACTGGTCACAAGCCACATACCATAACCATCAGCCACATACAGTTCACAAGCCACATACCATAACCATGAGTCATGTACAGGTCACAAGCCACATACCATAACCATCAGCCATGTACAGGTCACAAGCCACATACCATAACCATCAGCCACGTACAGGTCACAAGCCACATACGATAACCATCAGCCACGTACAGGTCACAAGCCACATACCATAACCATCAGTCAGGTACAGGTCACAAGCCACATACCATAACCATCAGCCACGTACAGGTCATAAGCCATATACCATAACCATCAGCCACTTACAGGTCACACGCCACATACCATAACCATCAGCCACGTACTGGTCACAAGCCACATACCATAACCATCAGCCACGTACAGTTCACAATACATACCATAACCATCAGTCATGTACAGGTCACAAGCCACATACCATAACCATCAGCCACATACAGGTCACAAGCCACATACCATAACCATCAGCCACGTACAGGTCACAAGCCACATACGATAACCATCAGCCACGTACAGGTCACAAGCCACATACCATAACCATCAGTCAGGTACAGGTCACAAGCCACATACCATAACCATCAGCCACGTACAGGTCACAAGCCACATACCATAACCATCAGCCACGTACAGGGCACAAGCCACATACCATAACCATCAGGCCGAATACAGGCCACAAGTCGCAGACCGTAACCATCAGGCCACAAGTCGCAGACCATAACAATCAGGCCACATACATGTCACAAACCACAGACCACAACCATCAGGCCACAAGTCCCAGACCAAACCGTCAGGGCACGAACAGGTCACAAGCCTCAGCCTGCTGACTGTGAACAGGCCACAGACCGCAACTACATCCACAGGCTAGTTGCCACAGGCCACACACCAGCTACAAACCACATGCCACAGGTAGCCACAAACCACCAGCCACAGACAGAACTAGTGGGGCTGTCATACTACGACTCTTCTCACCTACACGCGTCGATGCGTGCCCTTTTTTGGAGAAACGTCGGGAAGCGTCAATAAGCACTAAGGGAATGTTCTGCGAGCGTCGGTACACGTCGGTACACGTTTACGGAGATCGACGGTCGGTGGTCAACGTCGGCACGTGTAATTGGTCGCTCAATGTTTTAAGCATGTCAAAAAAGCTTGACGACCGACAACGCGCGTCAACGCGCGGGTGCCAATATTATGGCGACGTCAGAAGCACGTCGACAGCGCTGGAAGATCGTTATGCGAATGCTAGGCAGACACCGCGTGTGCGTGAGGGTCATTCCCACACATTGCGCCAAATGGTTGCTTTGTTGTTTTACACCCTAGCTACATCGAAGGTCATATGATGCCGTCACGCCAAACTTTTTCTTTTTTTACCCACACGCGTCGACACACGTTGGCCGCGCGCTACTAACACGCTGCGCGGACGCTGAACTTTTCCCCAACACCGCCGAAAAGTTGGACGTGTCTCGACGCGTACAACTTAATTTGCGCGTTGGCGGCACGCCGGCGAGAAGCGTCGTAGTGTGACTGCACCATAAGCCTAAGTAGTCGAGAGCTTCCCCACCTCCCACCACGCACCCCCACATTATGGCGCCGGCAGCATACATGTCTTAGCCATGGCGTGCCAGGACCTGTGCACACGCACGAACTCACATCACCTTCCGGTTCACTCTGAACGCAGCTTCAAGGCGGCGTGTTGCTTACTTCCGGTGCCGGGAGTGTTGCTGCATCCTGTTTACCACGGCGCGCATGCGTCCCTCCCTCCCCACCAGGGGGCGTCTCCCACCTGACACGGCTACACACTCAGCAGCCGTGTTCCCAACCGGCATCCACTTGTCGCCGATCGTTGTCACCAAAATTTGTTTCTTGAAGATTTATACGGACTATCATGGATAAGTCTGTCTAGACTTGTTTTCACCATTTTACGGTCGTCGATAGAAAGCCGAAACCTACACTTTTACCGATCCAAGCAATTTTTAACCTCCTACACCACACATGCATGGTATGAGAGCAACTGGTCTTTGATGATGGTGTAAGTTATACACAGCGGTGGAAATCCAACTTGGCAGAGGCATGGGGAATCAATTTTTGTTTGTTTATTAGAAGGACATGCCGGGTACTACTACTAGTATTCGAATCCCGACAGGGAGTCACTCCAGGTCCCAGCATTCTATTCCTGACACCCGTCCTGATATGACCTTAGATGTTGCCAGGACGTAAAGCTCCAACAACCAACCAAGTATTCCTGACAGCCCGGCTTACCGGACGCGATGGCCCAATCGGTGAGAGCAATGGCTTTCCGTGCGGAAGGTTGGGAGTTTGAATCCCAGCCGAGTCAAACCAATGACTTATAAAATTGATACTTGTCGCTACCTATCCTGGCACTCGGCATTATTACGATAGCACAAGGACTGGTTAGCACAGTATTAGGATAATGTGACTGTGGGATATCGGGTCATGGTGCCAGTGGCCTAGTCTCCCAGTGGGGCAGCACTATAGAATTGCCATGAGTATGCACTGTTTCAAGTCGGTACTGGTCCTGATATGACCTTAGATGTTGCCAGGGTGTAAAACCCCAACAACCAACCATTCTACTAGTACTAGTCCAGACAAGATTGACCACCAGTACTGGCATAGTACTAGTCCTGACAGGAGTGTACGCCGGTACAAGCATCATTTTATTATTCCTGACAGGATGGTACGCCATTACCAGCATTTTATTATTCCTGACAGGATGGAACGCCGGCACCAGCATCATTATATTATTCTTGACAGGATGGTACGCCGGCACCAGCATCAGCATCATTTTATTATTCCTGACAGGATGGTATGCTGGCACCAGCATCATTTTATTATTCCTGACAGGATGGTATGCCGGCACCAGCATCATTTTATTATTCCTGACAGGATGGTATGCCGGCACCAGCATCATTTTATTATTCCTGACAGGATGGTAAACCGGTACCAGCATCATTTTATTATTCCTGACAGGATGGAATGCCGGTACCAGCATCATGTTACTATTCCTGACAGGACACGTCACGTGGTGCTACCTGTTATCACGGTATAGTCCCTAACTGAGTGGCTCCCATAATTCAGTTTGTGGTTGTCAGTGAAGCTGACGTTGAGACTTTGGTAAACCCGTCTTCTTGATCAGGGGACAACAGTGTGCAGGCATACAGACACATTGTGTCTTCCTCGTTCCACTGCTCCTTGTTCTATCCTAGTAATACTGAACACCAGGTAAAGACGCAACAGGTATTACCTCTTCTTTTTTCAAGTGTTAGGGTGATTTGTCTGGGAATTGAACCTAAGAGTGGATAACTAAATGATAAATAAATGAATGGATGAATGAATGAATGAAGGCCAGATTGATGCACTCACAAAGCGGATCTCCCATAAGAGTGCGGGCCTTGTGTGCGGGAGATCGGGAGTTCGGTCCCGTCGAGTCAAACAATTAACTTATCAAATTGATACTTTTCACTTCTTAGCCTAGCGATTGGCATTAATATGATATGGCAAGGACTGGTTAGTTCAGTGTCAGGATAATGTGACTGAGCGGGATATTATTATTAAGTCATGGTGCCAGCAGCCTGATTTCTCAGTGGGGAAGCACTATAAAATCACCATGAGTGTGCACGGTCACAGGTCGGTACCCATCCTGATATGATGTAAGACGTTGCCAGGATGGAAAACTCCAACAACCAACCAACCCAGTGCGAAGTGCTGGTTCCAGCGTGTACCTGAGCTGCATTGATTATTAACACTCTACAAGGTAGCCGGGCTGGGCATGCACACTTTTATTGATACAGCTCCGCTTGTCGCCCTGCTCAGCCGTTGTTGGTAAGCAGGCAGTCGATGCCGTCTCACGGCCCACCACCCACCGCTGACCGCCTACCACCACCCCTCACAGCCCACTTTCAGCCCACCCCTCACCGCCCCCCACCCCTCACAGCCCACTTCCCACCCACCACCCACCGCCCACCACCACCCGTCATAGCCCACTTCCCACCCACCACCCACCACTCACAGCCCACCACTCACCGCCAACCACCACCCATCACAGCCCACTTCCAACCATCACTCACAACCCACCGCCTACCACTCACCGCCCACCACCACCCCTCACAGCCCACTTCCTGCTCACCACCCACCGCCCACCACCACCCGTCATAGCCCACTTCCCGCCCACCGCTCACCACCCACCACTAAGTGGCCACCATCCACCCCTCACAGCCCACTTCCCGCCCAACACTCACAGTGCACCACTCACCACCGGCTATTCACTGCCAACCGGCTATTCACCGACCGCCGGCTATTCACCGCAGGCCGGCTATTCACCGCCCGCCGGCTATTCACCGCCCACCGGCTATTCACCGCCCACCCGCCATTCACTGCCCGCCAGTTATTCACCGCCCACCCACCAGCTATTCACCGCCCGCCCGCCAGCTATTCACCGCCCGCCCGCCAGCTATTCACCGCCCGCCGGCTATTCACTGCCTGCCCGCCCGCCATTCACTGCCCGCCAGCTATTCACCGCCCGCCCGCCAGCTATTCACCACCCGCCGGCTAATCGCCGCCCGCCAGCTATTCACCTCCGGCCAGCTAATCACCGCCCGCCGGCTATTCACCGCCGGCCCGCTACTCACCACCCGCCCGCTATTCACCGCCCGCCCGCTATTCACCGCCCACCGGCTATTCACCGACCGCCGGCTATTCACCGCAGGCCGGCTAGTCACTGCCCGCCGGCTATTCACCGCCTGCCCGCCCGCCATTCACTGCCCGCCAGCTATTCACCGCCCGCCGGCTAATCACCGCCCGCCGGCTATTCACCGCCCACCAGCTACTCACCGCCCACCCGCTACTCACCACCCGCCCGCTATTCACTGCCCGCCGGCTATTCACCGCCCACCGGCTATTCACCGACTGCTGGCTATTCACCACAGGCCGGCTATTCACCGCCCGCCGGCTATTCACCGCCTGCCCGCCCGCCATTCACTGCCCGCCAGCTATTCACCGCCCGCCTTCCCCAGCTATTCCACCGCCCGCCGGCTAATCCCGCCCCGACCGTATCCACCCGCACGCTATCACCCGCCTACTCACCACCCGCCAGTTATTCACCACCCGCCCGCTATTCACGCCCGCCGCCTATTCACCGCCCACCGCTATTCACCCCCCCCACGCCCGCCATTCACCACCCCCCGCTATTCACCGCGCACACGAAACACCGCTACTCACCACCCGCCCGCTATTCACACCGCCCGCCGGCTATTCCAGTTCACTCGCCGACCGCTATTGAACCGCCCGCCCGCTATTCACCCACCCGCACCGCTATTCACCCGCGACTGCCGCCCCCCGACACTTCGCCGCCCGCCCGCCATCAACCACCCGCCCGCTATTCACTCAGCGTTCACGCCCCCGCTATTCACCGCCCGCCCGCTATTCACCGCCCGCCCGCTATTCACCGCCCGCCCGCTATTCACCGCCCGCCCGCTATTCACCGCCCGCTATTCACCGCCCGCCCGCTATTCACCGCCCTCCGGTCACAGCCGCTGCTCGCCTTCCACTGATCGCCACAAGACCAGACGGGATGACCGAATGAGTTGAGCATCCATCTCCCGCTTTGGTAGATCGTGGTATTCGAACCATGGTCGAGTCAAACCAATGACTTAAAAATTGATCCTAGCCAGGCATTCGGCATTAATAGGATAGGGCAAGGACTGGTTGGCTCAGTGTCAGGATAATGTGATTGAGTGGGATATCAGGTCATGATGCTCAGTGTCAGGATAATGTGACTGAGTGGGATATCAGGTCATGATGGCAGCTGATTTCACAGTGAGGTAGCACTATAAAGTTGCCATGAGTGCGCACTGTCACAAGTCGATACCGATCTTTACATGAAATTAGATGTTGCTAGGATGTAGAACTCCAACAACCAATCAATTGATCGCCACTCACCGCCTATTGCTATCCACTCTCCACCCCCTACAACCCCCCACCCTCTCCCCCGCCGCTCTCCGACCCTCGCGCATGCGCCAGGCATTGCGTGGCATTAATAGGTGAGAGTCATGTGATCAATGCGACCGTCACTCTCACACATAACAACAAGTGGGGTGGTTACCGGTTTTGGTGTTGGTGGTGGTGGTGGTGGTTACCGGTGTTGGTGGTGGTGGTGGTGGTTGTTGTTACCGGTGTTGGTGGTGGTGGTGGTGGTATTGGGTAGTGAGTGATAGCTTGTTTGTTTGTTTTGTGTCCTAGCAACACTTAAGATCATATCAGTACCAACTTTTGACAGCGCGCTCTAATGGCGACTATTGTCCTACTCTGGCAAATTATCCTGATACCGAGCCAACCGGTCCTCGCTCTATCCTAGTAATACCGAACCCGTAACCA
The DNA here is from genome assembly GCA_030323885.1 of Branchipolynoe longqiensis. Classification (NCBI taxonomy): domain Eukaryota; kingdom Metazoa; phylum Annelida; class Polychaeta; order Phyllodocida; family Polynoidae; genus Branchipolynoe; species Branchipolynoe longqiensis. The sequence continues at coordinate 39,492,461 of CM059186.1, forward strand.
GGTAGCGAGAAGAATTCTATTTGTTAGTCATTGAAACTTCAATTGACTGTGATTCGAACCCATGACCTTCATATTAGAAGCCTGGCATCTTAGTTCCCGTCCGGTGGAATGGTGGAATAATGTCTCCTGCCTGCGCATGTCTATAGCCCCGTTCACACACGCACCTTAAATTGCCTCAACTAGTTCACCTCATCTAATTCGCCTCATGAAGCGGTTTACTTGAGGCGAAGTAGTTGAGTCAACTAAGCCCTAATTCGCCTCAGTGGCACGTTCACGCACCAATTTGGAGCCAAACTAGATGAGGCGAACTAGATGAGCCGACTTAACATGTGTGTGTGAACGGGGCTTATGACTATAACTTACAAGTAGATCTTGGCAAACTGCCAAGAACTGCTCCCACTGGAATTAGTGCGCGCGTCAGGTAAACTATTACTCTTCTCAACCTCCGCCACAAACACATTGCGTCAATGATTAATGTCAACAGCGTTCCCCACATAGTGACAGCCACACCTTTCTAAATCCACTCATCGTAGCACGCGTCAAACCATCGTAGCACGCGTCAAACCATCGTAGCATGCATCAAACCATCGTTACACGCGTCAAACCATCGTTACACACCTCAAATCATCGAAACATGCGTCAAACCATCGTCACTTACTTCAACAAGCCCTCATAACATATCTAACCATCGCAACAACTATAACCATTGTAACATACCTCAAGCCATCGCAACACACCACAAACCATCGTAATATGCCTCAAACCATCGTGCATACCTCAAACCATCGCAACACACCATAGACCATCGCAACACACCTCACACCATCGTACCAAACCTCAAACCATCGTAGCACACCTTAAACCATCGTAAAACACCTCAAACCATCGCAACACACCACAAACCATCGCAACACACCTCAAACAATCGTAGCACACCTCAAACCATCGTAGCACACCTTAAACCATCGTAAAACACCTCAAACCATAGCAACACACCTCAAACCGTCGTAGCACACCTCAAACCATCGTAGCACACCTTAAACCATCATAAAACACCTCAAACCATCGCAACACACCACAAACCATCGCAACACACCTCAAACCATCGTAGGACACCTTAAACCATCGTAGCACTCCTCAAACCACCGTAACACATCTCGAACCATCGTAACACACCCCAAACCATTGTAGCACACCTCAAACCATCGTGCCACTCATCAAACCATCGGAACACACCTCAAACAATCGTAGCACACCTCAAACCGTCGTACCACTCCTCAAACCATCGTAACACACCTAAAACTATCGTAGCATGCCTCAAACCATAGTTCTATTTCAAGCCATCGCAACATCTAAATATTAAAATGTCAAATGTGTCAACAGAAACTTGAAACCTGATTAACCCTACCTATTTCTTAGCTCTACAGATCTTATTAACCATAGGATATAAATAAAAACATGAATAAAATAAGTAAAAACTGATTCTGGCTATAGTTCTGAGTAACCAGATTTCTCTGAATCTAATTACAGATGGTTTAAGACATGCTGATTAGATTAAAGTAAATGCAATGCCAGATAAAAGATTAACATCTTATTTTATTATATATATATATTTTGTTGGTATTCTACGTTTCAAATAAGAGTTTTAATGAACTGAAACTCGCACATTTCATAGCAGCAGTCAGTGGTTTAGCATGAGCCATGTGCTTCTTGGGCGTTCGTTTTGCTGACAAACATCCCACAATGCACCGTGCCGCTGGAATGACGAACTAGTCTATTCTATCATGTGTCGTGGTTAATGGTGCTGTCATATTACGACACTTCTTGCCAAAGCACATCAACGTATGTCATTTTTGGCGCTACGTCGGGAAACGTCAGGAAGCATTACACACGCGTTAGGCATGCATTGGTATTCGTTGATCTACGGCGATGGTTGGCGGCGTGTGTCAGGGGATCGACAAAGTTTTGTGCTTGCACAAAACTTTCTATGTGCAACAAGGCGTGGGTGCCAATGTTATGGCGACATTAGGGGCACGTCAAGATACGTTAGACGCGCTGGAATAATGTTATGCAAACACTAGGCACACGCTGCACGCACGTGAGGCTCGCTCCCACATGTTGCGCCAAACTTTTTTTCTTTTATTTTCTCACACGTCGATATACATTACCACAACGTCGACCGCATGCTACAAATACATTGCACTGACGCTGAAAAGTTTGACGTGTCTCAATGTTAAAAAGAGATTTTGCACGTTGGCGGCGCACCGGCGAGAAGCATCGTAATGTGACAGCACCATAAGGTTGAAACCGTCAAGGTGGATTCTCGAGCGCTGATTTGAAGCAGCGATAAGTTGGTGCTCTTCTGATGGTCAGCGGTACTTCATTCCACACCGTACTTCCCACATGAATAGGTGCCTTAGCTGGTCTGTTCGAGGATGGTTTATGGACTGTGAGGAATTTTTTGGCCACCTACTATCCACTGAACCAGAAAAGCCTAAACCAAACAGACCTATCCACCCACGTGGAATGTGCTATGTCTATATGAGCCTGTCTCAAAAGCTGATACCTCTTTTTTGTTTGTCCATCGTAACGATGGACACAAAACAGCACAGACACGGTTATACTGAAAACACAAGGACATTTGCTTTAAATCAATATATATTCTATTGGGATTATGAAACAGCATGTAAAAACAAATAAGTTTATCCTGAGCAAATGCATAAGCAGATAATATGTTGATCATTACAAGTTTTGTCCCATATTGCTTAGCACCTTTTGAGACAGTCTCATATATGAAATGTGATATATTGGGTGCCATACTTGGAAATCATATATACAATGCACAGAACAAACCATCGAGGTACACATTGTCGGTTGTTTGATTGTTGGAGCTTAACGTCCTGGCAATATCTAAGGTCATACTCATAGCATGACCGGTACCGATTTGTGACAGTGCGCACTCAAGGCAACTTTATAGTGCTGCCCCACTGGGAGACCAGGCCACCAGCACCATGACCTGATATCCCACTCAGTCACATTATCATGACACTGAGCCAACCTGTCCTTGCCATATCCTAATAATGCCAAGTGCCAGGCTAGGAAGCGACAGGTATAAATTGTTATGTCATTGGATTGACTCAACCAGGGTCGAACCCGTCAGTTCGAATTACACATTGTCAGTGGTACATATAGGATCCTTGACATTCCAGGAACACTGGACAATTATATTCTGAAGGCATCCAATGACAATAAAGATACATAAAATACAAGATTTGATGAACGGGAAACTACTATTAATGACTATTTCCAATATTAGCACACAGAGGCAGGGAGTGCGTCCTCTACGGTTAACCCAAGACTGTAGTGTGGAAGTCACCCACAGAGTGGCGCCACTGGTAATTAGCACGGTATACAGTGCACATACATGGAAGGCCTCTGCACCACCTCGGGCTTCTAACAATCATTCCAACTTCCGCTTGGATTCTAATTTGGTTATCGGATCCAACATTCAGCCATTGAGTCCGGTGTCTAGCACAACCTTCGAAGCAGATGTTGATATAATTAGCGGAACAACTCATTAATGCGGGTATTCCCAGTTCTGCTGGTGCCTCATTAAGAACTGAAGCTGAGACCCAGCACGCCTGGTCACAGCCACAGCTTACGAGGCGGTAGGGGGAGATGTCGGAAATACACATACACTATGTACAGTCTACTGTGCACACTGTACCATGTGGAGTCTGCCATGTGCAGTGTACCATGTACAGGAGGGATGCTGTCGGCATAATGTGTGGAGGCCTATCTTTCACTATTTAACCTATTCAACTCACTTTACACCGAGAATCATCTGCCTGTTTTATCCTGTGTAAAATATTTGCTCAGACAATTTTACTGAAGTACAATCTACATTAGAAGCAAATGCATGACAATAATTTTATCAAGCTTGGTCATCAGGAGGCAGATGATTCTCGGTGTAAAGTGAGTTTAAAGAATAGGTTAAATAGTGAAAGATAGGCCTGCACACATTATGCTTACACCATCCCTGTACATGGTAAACTGCACATGGCAGACTCCACATGGTACAGTGTGCACAATAGACTGTACATACTACATGCTAGACTACATAGAACAGTACACGTGGAACTAACTAATAGGAAACAATGCACAAAACTTAATGACACTGTGTCAACCATCAGGACTATTAAAACTGGAGTTCCGCAGGGTTCAACCCTGGGCCCCCTTCTGTTTTTAATCTTTATAAATGATTTACCCCAAGTATCAGAGGATGCAACATTCACATTATTTGCAGACGATGCAGCACTCACAGTACACAATAAAGATTTCCAAATAGCAACCGATCAGGTTCGGACAGTGCTGACCAGGGTTAACCTGTGGTGTAGTGAAAACAAACTATCCCTTAACACCAATAAAACTGAGTTTGTCATTTATGGCACCAAAGCAAGGAAGGCAAGGGCACAACCCATAACACTGCATATTGGCGGAAATCAAATTAAGGAGGCAAGTGCATACAGGTACTTAGGAACAGTGATTGATTCTACCTTAAATGGGAATCAACAGCTGGCTAGACTAACTCAATCATTGGCACTAAAAATGACTACAAAGCAGCAACTGACTAAGCTACAAAGGATCCAAAACCGGGCGTTAAGAACAATTTATTGGGGCAAAACACTAAGTGTACAGGAAATGCATGACAAAGCAAACCTAGATTACCTAATGGTTAGAAGAGATTCACATCTCCTATCACTTATGTACAGAAGAGCCAGAGATACCCAATATATAGAAAACACAAAAAGGAATACTAGACGGGCTGATTCCACTCTACTCAAAGTCCCCAAGCCTTCCACAAACAAACTAATTAAAGCACCAATTTACAAAGGCAGCATGATGTGGAACAACCTACCAACCAGAACCAGGGCAGCATCCTCTTACCTAGAATTTAAAAACTCACTAAGAGTACATCGGATTGGGCAGGCCCTTATGCAGTTGCAGTAAAGTATGTTCCATGGCGTCACCATACCGTAAGTGGCAGACCACCAAACCCTCAGCCTCGGTTTCTCCCAGCCCCCACTTTTTAAAATTTGTTGCTGTTCCTCTGTTATCTCCAGTCAACCATATACGATGACAGAGACAGTCCAGGTAAAAATGTAAAATTTAAGACCTAAATGCACTGGGATTGGTCCCACTGCTTCACTGGTCACAGATGGTCCAGTGTATTATTAACAACCCCACCCCAAAAACATAATTCATAAACTCACATAACTAACTACATTAGAGTTACACTAGAATTTTCCTAACAAACCAACATTTATATACCGCTTGCCTAACTGCAACTGAACATTAAAACTTACTACAAGTTTACCAACTGAATACAGAAGATAACTTCTGCTTACATTCTAAATACTATGTAAATACTCACATTGATCTGACTAATATTGATCTGGTTATATGACACTACTGTACCATATTGTTATGGAACTTTTGGGTTTCAGAATTTCATTGTGTTACATGGTGCAAATTGTCTATTCAACAGGTATTGTACACCTTATTCTATGTAGCTTTTGTGTAAATAACCCTGAATTGAAAAATGGCTGGAAGACCAGTGCTTCGGCACTGACAAAATAATTATTCAGCAGAATAAACATATTTACAACAAAAAAAACAACAACAAAAAACCCACTAAAATGGTACAAGGTATACGGTACATGGTAACCGAAATGGTACACTTCACATGGGACACTACGTGGTACGCTGGTCGTGGTAAACTACGTGGTACACTGTACGTGGTACATTGTATGTGGTACGCTGTACGTGGTACATTGAACGTGGTATACTGTGCGTGATACAATGTACGTGGTACATTGCACTTAGTACAATGTACATGGTACAATATATGTGATACAATGTACGTGGTACATTGTATGTGGTACACTGTACGTGGTACACCGGACGTGGTACAGTTGACGTGATAGACTGTACGTGGTACACTGTATGTGATACACTGTACATGACACACTGTAATGACACTGTATGTGGGACACTGTAGATGGTACACTGCACATACACCGCACTGTATGTGGTACACTGTACGTGGTACACTGTACATGGCACACTGTACATGGCACACTGTAATATCACATTTTACTTGATAGAGTGTACATGGTACACTGTACATGGGACACTCTAGTGGGACACTGTGCGTGGTACAATGCACATGGTACACTTCACATGGGATACTGTACGTGGTGCACTGTACGTGGTACACTGTACGTGATGCACTAAACATAGTACATTGAACATGGTACACGGAACATGGTACACTGTGCATTGTACATTGCAATGACACTGCAATGGTACACTGTGGTACACTGCAATGGTACACCGTACATGAGCACTGCACACGGTACACCGTACATGGTACACTGTACATGGACACTGTACATGGTGCACTGTACACGGTACATGGTACACTGTACATGACACACTACACCTGGGCACTGTACATGGTACACTGTACATTGGCACTGTACATTGTACACTGTGCATGTTACACTGTACATGGTCACTGTGCATGGTACACCGTACAAGGTACACGGGCACATGGGTACTGTACATGGGCACTGTGCATGGGCACTGTACATGGTACACTGTGTATGGTACACTGTACATGGTGCACTGTACTTGGACACTGTACATGGTACACTGCACATGGGCACTGTATATGGTACACAATGCATGGTACACTGTACATGGGTACTATACATGGTACACCGTACATGGACACTGTACACGGACACTGTACATGGTGCACTGTACATGGCACACTGTACATTATACACTGTGACGGTATGCTGTAATGGTACACTATAATGGTGCACTGTACATGGTAAACTGTCATGGTACACTGTATATGTTACATGGTAATGGTACATGTGCACTGTGCACGTACATTGTACAATGTACATGGCACACTGTACATGATACACGGTAATGGTATATGGTACATGTACACTGTGAATGGTACACGGTACTTGACACACCATACACGGTACATGACACACTGTACATGGTACAGCAGCGATGTGAGGTCGGGACTGGTAAAACACACAACACACCATGTGGTGGAGTTGGGGGGGGGGGGGGGGTGCTGTCTGTGTGGGGAAGGGGTGGCTGTGGGTGGGATGTTGTTATGGCATGCAACTTGTATGATTCTGGTGTGCATGTGGCTAGGTTTGTATACACATGTTCACAAAAAAAGAGAGAACAAATTACCTGTTATTTACGCCTAAATGAGTATCAGAGTGTACAGGTAATACAGAAAATAAGTATGCTAATCTATTGTTGAATGCCACAACTTCCAGTAGACACTTCCGGCTGTATTGGGGGTCATTGTTGATTAGCGTGAGGTGCCGGGAACTTTCACTTGTAAACGCAGTACCGAGCATCACCTGACTTTTTACAAAAGGAGAAGATAGTTTTGGTATTTGCTCTCTTTATCTGGGCTTTGACAAGAGGCCAAATATGGCTTCCATTTTGATTTTATTTTAAAACTATTGACATTTCTTCACTTTTATGCTCTGCATATAACGGGATGAAAGTGATCATGGAGAAAGCAAACAAAACCCAGAAATCAATGGCGAGGTGGGCAATCCTCCACCTAACCCCCACACCTCCACCATCCTAACCCCTACCCCACCATCCTCCCCCCCCCCCCCCTTACATCCATCCTCCACCCAACCTTCCATCCCCCACCATCATCCCCATCCCCTCACATACATCCATCCTCCACCTAACCCCCCCCCCATCCTCCCCCCACACATCCATCCTCAACCCCCCACCACCCCCTCCCATACATCCATCCTCCACCTAACCCCCACCCCCCTACATCCACCCAACCCTCCATCCCCCCATCATCCCCATCCCCTCACATACACCCGTCCTCTACCTAACTCCCACCACCCCCACCATCCCCCCTACATCCACACAACCCTCCATCCCCCCATCATCCCCATCCCTCACATACATCCGTCCTCCACCTACCCCCCCCCCCCCCCCCCCAGCCCCACCATCCTCACCCCCACACATCCATCCTCAACCAACCCACCATCCCCCACCATCTCCTCACATACATCCATCCCACCTAACCCCACACCCACACTGTCCTCCCCCAAACCCCACTATCCCCCCCCCCTACATCTCCACCCAATCCCCATCCCCCTCACATACATCCATCCTCTACCTAATCCCCACCCCCACCATCCTCCCCCACCATCCAACCTCAACCCCCCCCCACCACCCCCCCCACATACATCCATCCTCCACCTAACCTCCCACCCCCACCATCCTCTCCCTCTCCACACACACCACATCCACTCCACTAACCTACCACCACTCCCACCCACCCACACCCACCCACACCCACCCACACCCAGATCTGGCCGCCCGCCCAAAAGTAGTCTCCGAACTTCGGGACAGACAACCCAGCCCACTAAACTGCTAACTGCTCATGCGCCAAGAGCTGCGCGAGTTGCCAACAAAAAAAAAGCCCAGCGCTGCTACGCATCGATAGTGGCCGGCACGCATGCGCAGAGACTAAGAGTACAAATTCGTGCTAATTGGTGAAGTTTCTACCTATTTGTTCTACACAATTAGGTTGGTTCTGGGAGTTTTACATCCCGGCAACATCTAAGGTCATATCAGGACGGGTAGCGACTTGTGACAGTGCACACTCATGGCGACTTTATAGTGCTGCCCCACTGGGCGACCAGGCCACCAGCACCATGACCTGATATCCCACTCAGTCACATTATCCTGACAGTGAGCCAACCAGTCCTTGCCTTATCCTAATAATGCTGAGCGCCTGGCTAGGAAGCGACAAGTATACATTTTTAAGTCATTGGTTTGACTCGACCAGGGTTCAAACCCACGATTCCCATGGTCTACCAACACGGGAGGCGGACGCTCTAGCTCATTCGGCCATCCCAGTGAGTATAGGATAAGTGAATAATGGATAAGTAAATATACATATATGCATAATATTATGCTTATATACATGTATATATACATTTTATTATAATATTTATTATAATACACTAATGACCAAAATGGTAGCTGATTACTGAGTGCAGGTATGTTATACATACAGTAAAACCTCTCTAAATCGACCGACCTGGGGACCGCCTTTAAGTAGTCCATTTAGGGAGGTGGTCGGTTTAGGCAGTTAGAATATGGTTATAATAGCATTGTCGGCACCCAAATAAAGCGATCGATATAGGGGAGTGAGAGTAAAACCTCTCCTACCTACCACCTCCACAGATCGACCACTTCCTATATATCAATCGCTTTATTTGGATCCAAACGATCGCCCATACAATACCCTTGGAACGATTAAAAAACTCCCTAAACCGACCACCTCCTTAAATGGACCATTTAAAGTCAATCCCATGGTACAGTGGGTACAGCGGGTGCAATGGGTACAGCGCGGGCCTCGCATGAGGGAGATCGGGAGTTTGGATCCTGGTCGAGTCAAACCAATGACTTATAGAATTGATACTTGTCACTTCCTAGCCTGGTGTTCGGCATTAATAGGATAGGGCAAGGTCTGGTTAGCTCAGTTTCAGGATATTGTGACTGAGTGGGATATCGGGCAGGGTGCCGTCAGCCTGATTTTCCAGTGGGGCAGCACTATCAAATCGCTATAAGTGCGCACTGTCACAAGTCAGTACCTGTCCTCTTATGATATGACGTTAGATGTTGGCGGAACGTAAACCTCCAACAATCAACCAATCAACCAACCAACGATATATGTATATGTATATGTGTATATGTATATGTATATGTGTATATGTGTATATGTATATATACACAAACATGACCAATAAAACACACACACAGAAACATCAAACGCTGCCTGTGAAGGGAGGTAGTTTTGGGCGCTAAACGCTATTCTGATCGTGCAGTCAGCGTCCACTATCGGCGGGCTGACTCCGTGTTAAAAGCACCGGTGTAGTAAGTTCAAAACACTACCCCACAAAAACACTACAGTAGTGTTTTCAACCTAGGTTCAAAACAATATGGTAGTGTTTTCAACCTAGTTGAAGGTAGGTTCAAAACACTACTGTGGCCATGCTCAAAACACTATCCTTAAGTTCAAAACACTACCTTTAAGTTCAAAACACTACTCTAAAAAAAAATGCATTCATTTTCATTTTGTAGTAGGATAAGGCAGTAGCCTGGCGCAGTATGTAGTAAGCTCGGGAAGTACGGGTTGTTGTTGGTTGTTGTTTTTCATCCTAGCAACATCTAAGGTCATATCAGGATGGGTACCAACTTGTAACAGTGTCATTGGTTTGATTCTACTGGGAACCAAACTCCCGACCTTCTGCACGCGAGGCCCATGCTCTGCAATTCCGCAGCATGATCAGCGTATATGCCCTACTATTACTAATACGTTGTTCAAATCCTGCAGCACTATCAACATATACTAATACATTGTTAAATGCTGCAGCACTATCAGCATATAATAATATGCTGTTAAATGCCACAGCACTATCAGCCCACACTCTGCAATTCCCCACCCTACTACATTCTGCAGCACAGTCAGGATACAGGCCCTACTAATATATATTGTTCAAATGCTGCAGCACTATCAGTATCAATGTATACTAAAACGTTGTTAACCACCACAGCACTATCAGCATATACTAATATATTGTTAAATGCCGCAGCATTATCAGCATATACTATTATGTTGTTAAATGCTGCAGCACTATCAGCGATTACCTATACATGGTGCAAACGACGCAGCGCCATCAGTGTACACTACTAACACGTTGGTAAACATCGCAGCACTATCACTATCAGTATATACTAATACCTTGTTAAATGCTGCAGCACTATTGGTGTATGCTAATACGTTGTTATATAAATGTTGCAGCACTATCAGCATATACTACTGTGTTGCTAAAAGCCAGAGCACTATCAGTGTATACTAATACGTTGTTAAGCACCACAGCACTATCAGTGTATAATAATATGTTGTTCAACACTGCAGCACTATCAGCATATACTAATACGTTGCTATAAGCAGCAGCACTATCAGTATCAGTGCATACTAAAACGAGGCGCAGATGCCCCAGCACTATCAGTGTATACTACAAACACGTTGGTAAACGCTGCAACACTATCAGGGTGGGGCTGTATGAAGGAGGATAGGGCAGAATGTAGTAGGCTAGGGAAGAATGCAGACACCGCAGCGCTATCAATGTATACTAATACGTGGTGCAGATGCCGCAGTACTATCAGCATATACTACAAACACATTGTTAAATGCCGCAGCACTATCAGCGTATACTAATATGTGGTGCAGATGCCGCAGCGCTGTCAGCCTATACTATTAATGCGTTGTTAAAAGCCGCAGCACTATCAGGGTGGGCCGTATGAAGGAGGATGGGGCAGAATGTAGTAGAGTGGGGCAGGAGGCCCGATGTAGTAAGGTGGGGAAGAATGCAGTAAAGTGGGGCAGTATGCAGTAGGTCACATTTAGCGGCACTACAGCCTCCACTGCCGTGTCATGATAGTGTTTTGAACATACGTAGGGGTAGTGTTTTGAACTTAACAGTAGTGTTTTGAACTTAATTTCAAAACACTACCGTAGTGTTTTGAACGTGGTAGTGTTCTGAACGTAATTCACCGGGCGCAATTTGCTAAGCACGGACTGTTACACTGTTAGCGGACAGACTGCGCCACTCAGCGGTGTGCTGCTGTGAATCAACGCCACAAATGGTGCACACAAAAAAAGGGAGGGGGAGTGGGTGGAAGGGGGAGGGGGGGGGGGGGCGAGAACAAGGCCCAACAAACCAAACTGGGCTACTTTCGGCACTCATCAACATCCGTGAGGCGCTCAGTATTTCGCAGCAGACACACAGGGAAGCTCTCTGTTCCCCCCCTCTCTGTCTGTCTCTCTGTCTCTCCGTCTGTCTCTCTGTCTGTCTCCCTGTCTGTCTCTCCGTCTGTCTCTCTGGCTGTCTCTTCGCCTGTCTCTCTGTCTCTGTCTGTCTCTCTGTCTGTCTCTCCGTCTGTCTCTCTGTCTGTCTCTCCACCTGTCTCTCTGTCTGTCTCTCCATCTGTCTGTCTGTCTCTCTGTCTCTCCATCTGTCTCTCCATCTGTCTCTCCGTCTGTCTCTCTCTCTCTGACTCTTGCTGTCACTGTATTTTTATCCCCGCCTCTGTATGTCTGTCTCTTTTGATAGATCATGGGATTCGCACCCACAGGCTCGAATCGGTTTCGAGTCAAACCAATGACTTAAAACTTAGCACTATAAAGTCGCCATGGGTGCGCACTGTCACAAGTCGATACCCATCCTGATGTGACCTTAGATGTTGCCAGGAGTTAAAACGCCAACAACCAACCTGTGTTCTCTCTCTCTCACTCTCTGTGCTTTGCTCTGCTCTGTCTGTGTCTCTTTATAACTGTAGTGGGGTGCCCGGGCACTCATTCATTTCAAATTGATGCAAAGGTTTCGTTTTCAGTACCAATTTGAAGGTAGGGGTCTATAAAACCATTTTGGTTCGAGTGTCAAACTCTCAGATTTAAAAAAAACAAAATGGCCGCCAAAAATCAAGATGACTGTGGCTATGTCTGTCTCCCTCTGTTTATGTCTATCCATGTCTCTGTATCTTTACCCTCGTCTTTGTCCCTGTCTCATTCTATGTCTATCATATCAGTATTACTCTCTCCGCCTCTACTTCTTTATACAGTAAAACCTCTCTAACCGACCACCTCCACAGATCGACCACTCCCCTATATCGATCGTTTTATTTGGGTCCCAAATGATCGCCCATACAATACCATTGAAATGATAAAAACAACTTCCTAAACCGACCACCTCCATACATGGACCATTTAAATGGTCAGTCGATTTACAGAGGTTTCACTGTAGTTGTATCTGACTCTCTCTGTTTCTGTCTGTCGCTCTCGCTGTAAGTTTACCCTCGTCACTGTCACTGTCTATCCCTTGCTCTCTCCATCTCTATTTCTTTCTATTTGTGTCTGTCTCCCTCTGTTTCTGTCACTATCTTTACCATCGTTCTAGTCTCACTCTAGAGTCTATGTCTATCCCTTGCTCTCTCCATCGCTATTTCTTTCTATTTGTGTCTGTCTCCCTCTGTTTCTGTCACTGTATCTTTACCTTCGTCATAGTCTCACTCTAGAGTCTATGTCTATCCCTTACTCTCTCCACCTCTACTTCTTTCTTTTTGTGTCTGTCTCCCTCTGTTTCTGTCACTGTATCTTTACCGTCGTCCTAGTCTCACTCTAGAGTCTATGTCTATCCCATACTCTCTCCAACGCTACTTCTTTCTTTTTGTGTCTGTCTCCCTCTGTTTCTGTCACTGTATCTTTACCGTCGTCCTAGTCTCACTCTAGAGTCTATGTCTATCCCATACTCTCTCCAATGCGACTTCTTTCTATTTGTGTCTGTTTCACTCTGTTTCTGTCACTGTATCTTTATCCTCATCGCTGCTCTTGTCTTCCTATCTTCCCATGCTCATTTCTCTCTCTCTGTCCCTGTCTCCCTCTCTGTCCCTGTCTCTCTGTCCGTCTCTCTCTCAATGCTTCTGTCTATCCCCGCATCTCTCCATCTCTCCCTCTCGCCCCCTCTTTGTGTCGTGTCTGTCTATTCATACATATCTTTGATTCGCGGTGTAGAGTGCTGAACTCTACACGTTGAATGTCGTGGGTTCGATGCAGGGCTGAGTCAAACCGTAGACTTACAAAATAGGACAAGGAATGGTTTGCTTAGTTAGTATCAAGATAATGGGACTGAGTGGGATATCGGGTCATGGTACCAGCGGTATGGTCTCCCAGTGGGAAAGCACTATAAAGTCACCATGAGTGTGCACTGCGACAAGTCGGTACCCAAGTCACTTAGACGCAAAATCCCAACAAATAAAAAAAACTGAACTGATCAGCCAAACTTGTGCAAACATTTCCGAACATCGGCGACCAAAACAAACTTTCAAATTTTAATTTGTTTTAAAATGTATTCATACATTACTTGCTTAATTAAAGGTCCGCTGAATATTACTAGAACGGTTGATGATTTCTGATTTCTGATTGTCTGATTGGTGGTAATTTTTACGGCGTGTCGGCAGCCCAGACTAATAGAAAGGATCCTATAGATAATGTAACTAAGTCTGATATCAGATCATGGTGTCGGCAGTGTGGTACTCAAGTAGGGCAGCACCATATTATATATTGTATATCCCATATATATATATTATATACATTATATTATATATATATAATATATATATATAATATATATCATATATAGCATATTTATATTATATATAGCATATATAATATATATATTATATCAATTATAAATATTATAAATATTATATATAATATATATATATTATGTGATGTATAAACATTATTCCAGTATAAAGGCACGTAAGGGAATTGTAATTATATTTATTATTATTATAATATATTATTACATATTGTCACAGTACATACTCTTGGTGGGTGCCTCCCACCCCCACCATCACGTGACCGGTTGCGGCGCCACCGGTCAAATCCTCTGCACGGGCGTGACACAATGTCGCTCGCGCCTGAGGATTTCTTTTTACTATATATATCATAAAAGACACAAAACAACCATCAAGAGTTCACAAGTCAGTACGCATCTTGATATGACCTCAAATGCAACTAGGGTGTAACCCCCCCCCGCCCCCCCACCCGCAATCATCCATAATTGAGTGATGTGTGCAGTGTGCCAAGTACAGCTTCACAATAACCATGCATTCAGAGTTCATCATAAACGCAGCACCGCGCGTAAAGCCTGCCGCACACCCGCCGACAATAAATCGCGAAGACCGACTTAACAATGTCCTGCCGCCATCTTTGGTCCACAAGAATCATACATCTTCAATGGCGAAATGTCGCGCATGAACTGGGACCACAATTGTCCAATAATCGTGAAAGAAAATGTCCTGTGGTGGTTGATTGGTTGTTGAAGTTTGATGTCCTGGCAACATCTAAGGTCATATCAGGAAGGTTAGAAACTTTTGACAGTGCACACTCATGGTGACTTCATGGTGCTGCCCCACTGGGAAATAAGGCCACCAGCACAATGACCCAATATCCCACTCAGTCACATTATCCTGTCACTGAGCCAACCAGTCATTGCCCTATGCTATTAACGCTGAGTGCCAGGCTAGGAAGCGGCAAGTATCAATTTGATATGTAATTGGTTTGACTCGACCGGGAACCGAACTCCCAATCTCCCGCACGCGAGGCATGTGCTCTATCGATTCGGCCACCGTGCCCGGTGTGTCTTGTGGTGTGTGGCGGGCTTTGTGCTGGAGGTGGTGGGTGGGTGGGTGGGTGGGTTGGGGGGTACTATGGGAAAGTGGGCGGATCATAGTGGTGCTGAGTGCTGTAGGCAGAGTGGCGCCCCCTGAGAGAGAGGATGAGAACATGGACAGGATGGGACTATTAGCACTCTCCAACTTGCCAGGTTTACCTAATTTGAAAGGTTCACACACACACTTACACATACTCCCACTTACACACACACACAAGCACGCACACACCGTATCCTTGTGCTGTCTATGCATAAGCTCTACAATAATACACACTACATACATATATATATATATACAGTATAACCCCGTTAAACCAAGCTCGGTTAAACCAAACGATCGGTTAATCCAAACTTTTTTTGGTGATCCAGCAAAATACGACCATTTATCATATAAAAAGTCAGTTAAACCAAAGTTGGTTAATCATAATTTTCGGTTACTCCAAACAAAACTTTCGGACCCCAGGCCACATCCGGTTTGGCTAAACCAAACTTTGTGGTTCTAAGGTCATCTGATACCCCACCAACATTTTTATATGATAAATGGTAGTATTTTGCCAGGCCGCTGAAAAAAGTTTGGATTAACTGATCATTTGGTTTAACCGAGCTTGGTTTAACCGGGTTATACTGTATATAAATCAAAAACAATAATCAAAGTGTCCACATACATTGTATATTACATTCATAATGCACCTGCGTTTTTGCCAAAGCCAAGTCAATGTCAAACCCAAAGCTCGGTTAAACCAATGATCGGTTAATCCAAACAAATTTCTAGGGTCACTTCAAGTTTGGTTTAACAGGGTTGTACTGTATAATATATATATACATATATATCAGGATGGGTACCGACGTGTGACAGTGTGCACTCATGGTGACTTTATAGAGCTGCCCCACTGGGCGATCAGGCCATCAGCACCATGAAACAATATCCCACTCAATCATATTATCCTGATACTGAGCTAAACCAGTCCTTGACCTATCCTAATAATGCAGAGTGCCAGGCTAGGTAGTGACAAGTATCAATTTTGTAATTCATTGGTTTGACTCGGGTGGCGTTCAAACACCCGACCTTCCACAGAGGAAGCCTGTGCTCTTACCGATTAGGCCACTGCGTCCGGTCGTGACTGATGATGGTGGGCCGCATTGATCTTGCAATGCTTCCGCATGCCTCCTGGTTCCTGCAGGGGCTATAGCTTCCGATTACAACGCCAGTCAGCAGCGGGCAAGGTACGGCAGCGTTTCCCGGGCCTGGAGCGCATGGGCCCGCCCCTTAAAGGTGCCTAGTCCCGTGGTTTTGAGTTCCTGACATTTTTCTGAGATAAATACATTAGGTTGATCATTATAATGTGCCTTACTTTAGCTTGAAGTAACTTTTATTTTAAGTGGCTCACCTTTGAGATATTTGAAGCGCAACCATGGAAAATTAATTTTGGCGAGCATGCCAGAATTCTGACACCATAGGCTTCTGTAGTAACAGGTTCGATTCAATTGCCTCAGTATCCCCTTCTGTGTGGCGACAAATGTTTGATAAGTGCAACAGAATCTAAGGTAGATATGTAGAATCACATTTAGATAATTGTTTTGGTTTTGAAAATTTGATGTTTTCATCAGACTATGCAGCTTTAAAGGTGCATAGTCCAATAGTTTTCAATTTCTGCCATATTTCTCTTAGATGAATAGATCAGGTTCAACTATCGTACTTAGCGCTGGACATGGTGGCCGAATCGATAAGAGCACAGGATTCATGTGTCGAAGGTTGGGTGTCACCCGAGTCGAACCAACGACTTACAAAATTTATCCTTGTTTCTACCAAGCCTGGTGTTCGGCATTACTACGATAGGGCAAGGACTGGTTAGCTCAGTATCAGGATAATGTAACTGAGTGGGAAATTGGGTCATTGCACTGGTCCTATCCCAATACTGCTGTGTGACAGGCTACTTAGCGAACAGGAAGTGGTATTTAATATCATGAAATATTTGCTGAGTCAATTCCACTGCAATCTCCATTGGAAACAAATGTATGGTAATACTTCTACAATGTTTGGTTATTAGGAGGGTTAAAGGGTAGGTTCTATAGGAAAGGATACGGCTTGGAGTGACTCCAACCCTAACTTCCGCCATTTAAGTTGTAGCTGTGACCCGGTGTTGCTGTTTCCCAGGGACACCAGTTTGCGAGGGACACATCGCTTCTGCACATGCGTCAAAGTCGAACAGCATCGTCACTAACCTTATAAATTTAATATAATATTTTTGGTAAAGATGTTTTCTATATGTGTACCAAACGATTTGTTTCTAGATGGTGTAATATTGAGAGATATTTGACTTCTTCTGTATTTTCTGTATGAACATTGCTCACGACCATTGACAATGCCTTGAGTTTGACGGTACGCGCAGTGCAAAACATTAGCTTTATTCAAAATTAATAGAATTCAAGAACCCTAACCATATAAATTTAATATAGTCTTTATGGTAAAGATGTTTTCTATATGTGTACCAAGCGATTTGTTTCTAGATGGTGTCATTTGGGAGATATTTGACTTCTTCTGTATGAAGATTTGCTCACGGCCTTTAACAATGCATTTGAATGGAAGTGTCCCTGGCAAACTGGTGTCCCTCGGAATCCGCATCACCGGCATGCTGGATCTCAGCTTTAGTCCACAGTGAGGGACGAGCGGAACTCGGAGTACCCATATAGACTACATTGCCATTCCAGCCACGTGGTGCATTGTGGGATGCGAGGAAGAAAAACAAACCCGCGAGAAGCACATGGCAGATGCTAATACACTGGGTGCAGCTATGAAATGTGCTAGTTTCAGCTCATCTCAGCTCTTGTTTGAAACATAGAATACCAACTAAAAAAATATATGTAATAAATTAAGATATTAATCTTTTATCCAGCATTGCATTTACATTAATATAGTCAGCACCTCTTATGCCATGTGTATTTAAATTTAGACAAATCTGGGCACTCAGACTAGAGTTAGAGCAATAGCCAGAGTCAGTTTTACTTATTTTATTCATGTTTTTATTTATATCCTATGGTTAATGACATATGTAGAACCTATGGTTAATGACATATGTAGAACTTAAAGATTGACCCCCGCCACCTCCCCACCTGCATGAGAGGCGGATGCTCTAACCACTCAGCCATCCCGCCTGGCGCAACAAATGGAACCCGGCGTATAGACTGCATCACGGTTCCGACTGCGCATGCACTGAAAATGGCGTTGGGAGCAAAGCAAAGGCGTACGCCCATTGAGTTTGCGGATACGCTTAGGGAAAAACTGACATTTTATTCAAAATAAATAGAAATACATAACAATTTGGCATAAACATGGATGGAAGGCATAAACATGGATGGCATAAACATGGATGCAATATAATAATATAATCAATATGTTTAAGACACAACTCTCCATAATTAAGCATTTTGAGCTAAGAAACATACAATTTCAGTCACTTTACAGACTGATGTTTACATCACCATTGATTAGCCAGAAGTAATTCTTGTTCTAAATATTAAAATGTCAAATGTGTCAACAAAAACTTGTTTCAAAGAAATATATAACCAATATCTGATTAACCCTACTCATTTTCTATTTCTACATATGCCATTAACCATAGGATATAAATAAAAACATGAATAAAATAAGTAAAACTGACTCTGGCTATGGCTCTAACACTAGTCTGAGTGCCTAGATTTGTCTAAATCTAAATACACATGGCATATTGATGTAAATGCAATGCTGGATAAAAGTTTAATATCTTAAAGTTTAATATATTTTTTTTAGTTGGTATTCTATGTTTCAAACAAGAGCTGAGATGAGCTGAAACTAGCACATTTCATAGCTGCACCCAGTGTATTAGCATGTGCCATGTGCTTCTCGTGGGTTTGTTTTGCTCTGATGCATCCCACAATGCACCGCGCCGCTGGAACTGTGATGTAGTCTATTGGGATTAAACCACGGAAGGAGCTGCTCTAAAAATGGAGCACCCAGCACGGAGCTCACCGGGCACAAGCAGCAGAATCTAGGTCACAGCCTCCAGGCTGGCTGGTATGGAGGCAGGACAAGCAAAGCCTACTGGGAATCCACCGCAAGCATCAAAATTGTCAAAACTAGGTCGGTTGGTTGGTTATTGGGGTTTTACGTCCTGGCAACATCTCAGGTCATATCAGGATGGATACCGACTTGCGACAGTGCACACTCAAGGCGACTTAATAGTGCTGTCCCACTGGCACTGGGTGAGCAGGCTGCCAGTTCCATGATCTGATATCCCACTCAGTCACATTATCCTGACACCGAGACAACCAGTCCTTGCCCTATCCTAATAAAACCGGGCGTCTAGCTAGGAAGCGACAAGTATCTATTTTCTAAATCATTGGTTTAACTCAACCGGGAATCGAACTCCCGACCTTCCGCACGGGAGGCCGGCGCTCTATCGATTCGGCCATCGCGTCCGATGCAGAATCTAGGTCACGGTCTCCAGAATGCCTGGTGGTGAAGCCCTGGGGGCACGCGAAGCAAAGCCTACAGGGAATGCACTACAACCGTCAAAATGGTCAAAACCTGGTCATGGCTTCCACAGTACACAATGAACCCTTTGGGTAGTTCAGACCATTTATTGATTAATTAACCGATTTATTGATTTAAATGATTGATTGATTGAGGCTTCATATCCTAGCATCATTTGAAGTCATATCCGGACAGGTGGCAATTTATGTGACAGCGAATGCTGATGCCAGATTTATAGTCCTGCCCCATTGCATCATGGACGCCGTGAATCTGATATCACTCACTCAGTCACAATATCCCGATACTGAGCCAACCAGTCCTTGTCCCACCCTGTTAAAGCTGTGGGTATTAGGCAAGGTATCAACAAGCATAATTTGTGCACGGTTGAAGCTGCATAGGTCGACGGATTTGAATTCCTGCCATATATATATACATGTATATATTGTATATAAAGCTACAGTCCATAGCATATAAGCCCGGGTACCCAGGCTTGTTTTCAATGCTGGCCAGTTGTAGTGTTGGTGTTATCTTACCACACAGTGGCTGCTGATAAGGTATTTGATTGCCTGCATTTCAGTAGCAGATAGATAATTGGTTGGTATGGTTAATAGCCTATGTTAGTTTTTTTGGATTTTCTTGGTATATATGTATTTATTTTTTCTACTCTTATTACTAGACTAGCCTACTCCTATTTACATATCATAGGCTTGTACGTAGATGTGTGGTGTGTTATCTGGCTACTTTTGGCATGGTTACCTTCCATTGGGCGTCCTGCTGGTGGGCCGTGACATATCACATGCCCCTTTGCAGTGCAGCTTATTGGGGGTTTCCTAGCCATATTTTGCACAGATATTTAATGAGTGCAACACCATCTAGTTTGCAGATATTTGAAGTGAAGAGATAAAAAGATTCCTTGGTTTTAGTTTTAGTGTGCAAACCAAATTGCTGGACATCTTAGGCTTCAGTATTAACAGGTTTTTATTAAATTGCGTTAGCAGTCCCTTCTATGCAACAACACAATGTAAAATATTCCGATTTAATGTATTGGTGGGGAAATGCAAATGGTCTATTATTGATCGGGTATACGTGACCAGGTGCATGTATGTGTATATGTAGGTGCTGGTGGTGCCTGATTGATTGGTAAATAGACATAGTGGTGCTGGCAGGACTGTGTGTAAGGGGCACTCAGAGTCTACCCCGTCCCCCCTCTGCTAGTCAGGATCACCACACTCAAGCTCAAGGCAAGTGGTGGCCAGGGGAGCCACACAGCTTGGTGGTGGTGGGCAGTGGGTAACCATGGGGACCAGGAATACTGGATCCCTATTGGTAGAGCTAGAAATGCTTGTTTCTCATTGGGAGAATAGGGTAGGGTGATACTCTATACTGAATTCATGTACCATATAAATACTCTATACTGAATCCATGTACCATATAAATAATAAACCAGAGGGATTGACCCTCTCTCTTCTTTCACACTTTATACTCTTCCTTTCTCTTTGCCTGTATTGATTTCATTATAGCCTGTCTACACAACCACAGATTCGAGCAGTAGACTTTACATACTGGTGACCACGACGAGTCGTAAAACTATTAGTTGGAGGAAGCATTCAACTTTACTTATGGAGACCTAGTCTTTACAACAAGTTTAATGAGTGCACCAACATCTAAGTTGGGTATATTGGTTCAAATCTAAGTAAATATTTTTGTGTCAGAAATGTCATGCTTGCATCAGACTATGCAGCTTTAACTTAGTGCCAGATCGAGGATTGTTGTGCTGGATGCAGACACTCTATTCGCTTTGCTATGGTATCAACCAGTCAAAGGGAGTTCATTCATATGAGAGTGCCTGTTGTTTTGAAGACTGCAATCAAACTTTGAGTAGTTCAGACCAAATGACACATACAACATCGTAAGAACAAGTGTTGTTTTTGACATTTTCCAAATTAGCTGGAAGAGGTACTCTGCACCTGTCAAAAATGGGCAAGACAATCGAGAAAAAGAATAGGTTTGTTGGTTGGGGTTTTCCATCCTAGCAACAACTATGGTCATATCAGGATGGGTACTGACTTGTGACAAGTGCACACTCATAGTGACTTTATAGTGCTGCCCACTTGGAAATAAGCCCACCAACACCATGACTCAATATCCCATTCAATCACATTAGCCCGATACTGAGCTAACCAGTCCTTTCCATATCCTATTAATGCCGAGCGCCAGGCTAGGTAGCAACACGCATCAATTTTGTAAGTTATTGGTTTGACTCGTCCAGGGATGAAACTCCCGATCTTCCGCATGGGAAGCCTGCACTCTACCGATTCGGCAACCGTGTCTGATCACCCATTGAGTTCTCTTCATTGACACAAACAAGCCTTGGGTCATTGGGAGTCTAGTGGCTTCTGAGTGTGGAAATAAAAAAGTTGTCCACAAATTGGCAATTGGTTTAGCTCCTAGGGGTTCAAATCAGTTCCCAGCCGCCCTTCGCATGAGAAAAGCCTGAAAGGGCTCAACTCGAAAGGTTAGTGACGCGAATTCATTCCCCACCCATCCAAGACCAACGCGTTGGCGAATGGATCCATTTAAAGATGGCGTTGCTGGACCAACACAAATTCAAATATATTGACATGACCCAGACAGAATGATCTGTTCTATGTTACTGTTAGTGTTAGTGAATGAGTTTGGGTTTTTAAGCCTCAAATATATTGACCTTGACCCAGATAGAATGATCTGATCTATGTTACTTGGTTTAGGTTTGTAAGCCCTGAGGTCATATCAGGATCGGTACCAACTTGTTACCGTATGTGCATATGGCAGCTTTATAGTGCTTCCCCTACTAGGATACAGTGCCCATCGCACAATGACCTGATATGCCAGCTTGTTACAGTGTGTAATTATAACAGCTTTATAGTGCTGCAATACCCTTCGCACAATGACCTGATATGCTAGCATATAACACATAAAGGGCCCAGTTATGGTCTTATGCTTGGTCATATTATCACTAGTCATAGTTTGTATATATCTCAAGCACCATATTCTATGGGAGTTATTTATGGCTCAATCAAGACTGAGGTCAAGTTGTGAGTATAAAGGTCATTCAGGTGAAATGAGCCTTCTCAACTGCTAGAGTCAGGTAGGGCATGGAATGCTTACACAGTTGAACGACTTTATTTCTCAAATATTTCGGAAATCGGTGTAGACCCATTGGTCAATGATTATAGAGAATGGTTATATAGATACAATTGACTGCAAATATAGGTCTCCCAAGAACTATGAGCAGTAGTGAAAATAAAGCCCTTTGACTATGTCTTCAATAACCTATGCAATTCCACCAAACCCTTCCCTGGATGACGTCAGAGAATGGGTTATTTAACTTGAAACGCAGTAGTTAGGTTTGTTTGTTGTTGTTTTGCATCAGGACAGGTACCGAACTGTGTCTGCACTCATGACGACTTTATAGCACTGCTCCACTGGCGACCAGGCTGCCAGCACCATGATCCGATATCTCACACAGTCACATTATCCTGATACTCTGCTAACCAATCCTTGTCCTATCCTATTAATGCCGAGAGCCAGGCTAGGTAGCAACAAGTATCAATTTTATACGTCATCGGTTTGACTCAGCTGGGATTTGAAGTTTGACATTTTTCACCTTGAATAAAAGAGAAGGCAGTTGGGGCCATACTCTCAAGCCATTTCAAAGTTAAGGCAACACAGTTTCTCAAACAGGATCATAAATATATGGAACAGTCTTCCACAAAATGTTATTGACGCCGAGTCAATAAATTCATTCAAGAACAGATTAGAAAAGGCATGGGCTGTTGATCCAGGGAAATTTGACTCCTTATTCACCACATGCTACTAATTATTCCTGGTGTTTCATATTTACTTTCACTGAAGCAAAAATGAGAGACAAATAAGTGTTCACACTTCCTGTCTACCATTCGCTATTTCGCTATTTCGCTGGGATTTGGGTAGCTCAAAGCACAATAACCAGACGGGATGGCCGAATGAGTTAGAGCGTCCGTCTCCCATGTTGGTAGATCATGGGATCGTGGATTCGAATCCTGGTCGAGTCAAACAAATGACTTAAAAATTGATACTTGTCGCTTCCTAGCCAGGCGCTTGGCATTATTAGGATATGGCAAGGATCAGTGGAATGAGGAAGACCAGTCTGCGACTGAAATTTCCCCTCCTTAAACAACTAATGTAGCCCAAAAAAATGTAGTTAACATTTCCGCTGTTTGGTTATGCTGTTCAGATATAGCAAATATCCAGTGCAAAGAAGACGCATTAAAATGAGGTGACCGCATATTTAAGCAGCCAGAGAACAAGAGCTGCTACTGCTAGCGGTAATGTCTGACATTTGCCACTAATGCGTGTGAATGAGAAAGGGTGTGACCAACACTGAGCTAATGAAACCAATCCTACATAAAGTGGTGCAGGAAGCCTGGTATTGACCTTGGGTGTTGGGGTGGAGGTGGAGGTGGAAAGGTCCAATGCCTTATCTTACATTGCAGTTGGACTAAGCTTGGACCACTTTGCGACCACTTGTGAACGAAAAGAAACACATCAATCACCAACCTCCTTGTGACCGGGTTGGTTGGTTGGTTGTTGGAGTTTTACATCCTTGCAACATCTAAGGTCATATCAGGGCGGGTGCCGACTTGTGACAGTACGCACTCATGGTGACTTTATAGTGCTGCCCCACTGGGAAATCAGGCTGCTGTTACCATGACCCAATTTCCCACTTAGTCGCATTAACCTGACACTGAGCTAACCAATCCTTGCCCTATCCTAATAATGCTGAGAGCCAGGCTAGGTAGCGACAAGTACCAATTTTGCAAGTCATTGGTTTGACTAGGCTGGGAATCGAACTCCCGACCTTCCGCACTGGAAACCTGCGCTCTACCGATTCGGCACAGTAGGGTCGGTCAGCTAGCTGTAATGTGTGACATTTGCCACTAATGGGTGTAAATGAGAAAGGGTATGACCAATACTGAGCTAATGAAACCAATCCTACAGAAATTAGTGCAGGAAGCCCAGTATTGACCATGCATGAGATTGCCAAATGGGGAATAAATTTTTAATAGGGTTTGTATGGCAATGGTGAAGTATTTAGGCCTTGTGAGGTGGTGAGTGTCACGATGACATGAACGCCCGAGTCAGGCGAGGCAGAGGTGTCTTTCCCCCTCGGCGACCACAGGTGTCACAGAAGCATTACGACCACACTACATTTTTGGAAGTCTGCTGGAAATTCACAGGTGAAGTCAGCTGACCAGAGTTACTCATTTTATATGAAACAAGGTCTGATAAATCAGTTTATGGCCTTAAAACTTAAATTAAATACTGTCTTATCTTCTTTCCAGCAGATTGAAGACTTCAAAGTCGATTCTTCAGTCATAAAAAACGGCAGAATTTCATTAAAAACAGATTAAAATACAGCTAAATCAAAACTACCTTTAAAAGAAGTATCTCAGTGAATGCTCCCACAGCTCATGCATAGGAAGCAAGGTAAGTAAGTACATACCAAAGCTTGTACTTCATGAATACACCCAATTTTGAATGGGTCGTGATGGTGGTGCCCCTCGCGACTACGCGTGCACCTATCTAATGCCCGGCACACACCTCCCGTATAAAACCTAAAACTGCCCGTTTCGCGATTAAGTTTGAGTTTTAGTCGGTTCCAGTCTTTAAGTGTGTGACAACCTAATGCCTCGCACACACCTCCCGTATATGATTCACGCGCTAAGACTTGGACGGCAAACAGATGGTGGGTATCACACATATACTGTATAAGATACGACTGACCGCTCACATATACCGTTTCTCGAACGGCCCGATTCGTTTTTCTAATGTCTTTCGAATCGAGTCTTAAGCACTAAAACTGAGTTTTAAGTCACGAATCGGAAGCATTAGCAGTCGGTATATGTGTGTTTTCCCTGTTGTCAGTTTTAGTCGGGAAACGGGACGGGTCGGCTTGTGACGGGTCGCATCGGGCAGTCAGTTTTAGTGCGTGAATCATATACGCGAGGTGTGTGCCAGGCATTAGGTCATATTAGGATAGGCACCGACTTTTGAGAGTACGCACTCATGGCAACTTTATGGTGCTGCACCACTGGGAGACCAGGCCACCAGTACCATGAACTAATGTCCCACTCAGTCATATTTTTCTTGAAGATTTATACTGCCTATCATGGATAAGTCTGAATAGACTTGTTTTCACCATTAGACAGTTTGTCGATAGAAAGCCTGAGTCTACACTTTTACCGACCCAAGGGATTTTTAACTTCCCACACCACATAGACATGGTATGAGAGCAACTGGCCTTTGATGTCGCTGTAAGTTATACACAGCGGTGGAAATCCAAATTGGCAGAGGTGGGGGCACTGGGAATCAAACCACCGACCTTCAGATTAGGATTACCCTGACACTGAGCCAACAAGTCCATGCCCTATCCTAATAATGCCAAGCACCTCGCTAGGAAGTGAAAAGAATAACTTATTACGTCATTGGTTTGATTCAAGTAGGGTTCATACCCAAGGGTTCAAATCCCACGATCTACCAAAACGAGAGACGGACGCTCAACTCATTCGGCCATCCCGTCTGGTCCCAGGAGGAATACGCACAGCTCACCTCCCCAGGTGAAATACCACACACACACATACATGCATACATGAGTAGATTAACTGCACCAGGTAAACTAACCGTTATAATGCTCACTCCAGAATGGCAGGAACGTGGGTTCGAATGCCACTCTAGGCAGACCGTATCCTATTTGTCTACAATATTTTTTCTTTTTCTTGAAGATTTATACTGCCTATTATGGATAAGCCTGAATAGACTTGTTTTCACCATTAGACAGTTTGTCGATAGAAAGCCCGAGCCTACACTTTTACCGACCCAAGGAATTTTTAACCTCCCACACCACTTAGACATGGTATGAGAGCAACTGGCCTTTGATGTCGCTGTCAGTTATACACAGCAGTGGAAATCCAAATTGGTAGATGTGGGGGGCATGGGGAATCGAACCACCAACCTTCAGATTAGGAGTCTGACCTAGAAAAAAGTCAGACACTCTAACCACTCCGCCACAGAGAACACCACAAAGTTTCGCCCAAATTCCTATTCACGCAGCTCAAACATGCAGCCCCCCCCCACCCCCTCCCCCCGCCCCCTAGCCCCCGGGGGTGTATTTCATGACTGGATGCCGGCTGTGTGGAGGAGACTACCGTTACCACCGCCCTGCTCACGCAATCGGCCTATTACTATAGAGGAATATGGTTTCTAGTAGCAGACATTCCATCCCTAAGAACACACCACAAATAGTTCAGGCTCAAGTTGCATAGTCCAACGGCTTCGACATTTTCTCCTTAGAAATATATATATATGTCGTGGGGATGATAAGAATGGGAAATATTGCCCCGAGAGTGGGAATCGAACCCACATCTCTCGCATTCTGGGCCAGTGTGCTAACCATTACACCACCTAGGTTACCTGATGTCACCACCCTATCCACGCCTACCTGTCTATGTGGCTCCTTGCCTGAGAGTTCAGTGCAGACTACTATATATATATATATATAGATTAGTTAGACGAATCTTACCTGGGTATAGATGATGGATAACTATTGTTTTACCGAGGTAGGAGCCTCACCGAGGTAGGAGCCTCGGTTAGACGTGGGCGAGGGAGAAGGAAGCACATCCGGGTCCAGCAATCTTTACCTACTAATTCAGGATAAAAATGATTCTAATAAACAAAAACTATAGTCATCTGACCTAATCTTGGTACAAGTTATTGAATAGACGTGGAAGGGCGTGGTGAATGGGCCCTCGCCCACGTCTATCCGAGGCTCCTACCTCGGTAAAACAATAGTTATCCATCATCTATACCCAGGTAAGATTCGTCTAACTAATCTATTTTAACTCGGTATACCGCCTCTGGCTAGCCGCAGGCTAGGGAGACCTTTACGTAATATCATTTTTATCCTGATATTCCTGTTTGTTATTATTTATTCTATTATTAAGTGTTATTCATGTATGTGGTGTACAATTGGTATGACAATAAAGCGAAAAGTTGACTTTGTCTCACCTTTGTCTTTTAGTTGGTGAGTAGCCTCTGTGCGATAGGTTGAGGCTTCTCTAGTCGTTTGTGATAATGTTTTGCAAACGATCTAGCGGTTTTCCATCCTGCGTGAGCCAGGATCTGTTTCACGGAGATGCCTAGTAATCTGGCCTTAGAGACCATCGCTCCACGTGTAGAGTGCGATGTATATCTGGTTGTGTTGACTCCTGATAGTTTCAACACAGTCATGGTCCATCTGGCGAGGGTGTCCCTCGAAATACCCTTGTGTGGCTTAATAAAGCTCACCAAAAGCTGCCTTGAGTTTCTTATTGTTCTCGTCTTGGATATATATGTCCGTATTGCGGAGACTACACATAATTTTCGATCCTCTGTGAAACTAGTGACACTGATTGTCGACAGGGGATCACCTAAACGATTTGATTTCAACAAAGTTGTTAAATCAAACGTTGCTTCCTTGTTATCGATTTCAAGACCATTGAGCGACAGGGTGACTATAGTTTGGCCCCTGTGTCCTGTACCCAGCAGAAGAAGCAATGCTACTTTGAACCCTAATAGTTTAATGTCCAGGGACTTATTCTCTGGCCATTCTTTGAAGAGTTTAAAAACAAGAGATACATCCCAAAACCTATTATATCTGGGTTTGGGAGGGTTCCTCTGATAAATTGATCGTACGATCCAGCAAATAACATGGTGTTTACCCATTGTTTGTCCATTAATCCTAGGTAGGATTATTGATAGCGCACATCTGGCTGCATTGATAGCGCCATAACCTAAACCTTCGTCTTCTAAGAAACGTAGGAATTGTCCTACCTGGGATATTGTCGGGTTCATTGGCTTAACTTTCTTAAGTAAGCAATATATGCCCCATTTCTTTAAATAGGTTGTATACATTTTCACTGTTCCCTTCCTCCACGCGTGAGATACCAACCGTTGTTGTGTTATCTTGTCTAAGCCGAATTGTTCCAAGTACTTGTTTAAAAAAGGAATGCTACCAAAGGAGTCGTCGACCTGTTTCCATGGTGCGCTAATGGTCCCTGATGCTTCAGGTTTCCTCGGCATCTTGGGAAGCGTAGGCTGCTTTTGGCCATCGAGACTAGTCTGGCTAGCCACAGTTGAGTGTCCCATTCGGGGACGATGAGGATGGCGTGTGTTTTGTCCATTTGTATCTTTCTGGCGACTTTGCTAATAATGGTAAAAGGGGGAAAAATGTAAAAGAAATGATCTTGCCAATTTAGTGAGAAGGCATCTATGTGCCATGCATTTGGTTTGGGGTGCCACGAAACATATTTGTCCAGTTTAAAGTTATTACGTGAAGCAAATAAATCTATATCCGGCAAACCCCATGTGGCACAGATTTCTTTGAAAATTGATCCGTTTAGTGACCACTCTAAGTGGTCATAGAATTGGCGACTCATCATGTCTGCTAGAATATTTTGCGTACCGGGTCTGTGTGTTATTGTTAACCATACCTTAAACTTTTGAGCCCAATTCCAAATGAGGAGTGCCATTTCGTTACACTGTATTGATTTTGTACCGCCCATATTTCTGACATAAGCCATCGCTGTGGTGTTATCCGTAAGGATACGTACATTATGTTTCGGTACTTTAACAAGGCTTGTTAAACCTAAGTAAATAGCTCTTAATTCTAAAACATTAATATGATCAGAAATTTCAGATTCTAGCCATCTTCCTCCTGTTGCTACATCATTGCGATGTGCCCCCCAACCTTGCAGTGACGTGTCAGTTGTAACTGTAGTGTTGGGTTCACCCATTCTAATGGGATTGGGAGACTTATCAAAGTGACTTAGCCACCAAGTAATGTCGGCTAGTCCGTTCTCAGAAATAAACATTTTCTTTTCAAAATTACCCTTTGCTCGGGCCAAAGCTAGATTTTTATCAATTTCCAGGGACTTAACGTGTGCGCTGCCATATAAAATAGCGGGGGTGTACGAAATCATTATACCGATTAACACTGCGACCTCTCTTATCTTTGGCCTAGATGTGTCTAACAGCTGTATCGCTGTGTCCCGAAACTTATCTTTCTTTTGTTGTGTAAGTGACACGGTCATAGCCGTTGTGTTTAAAATGAAACCTAGACACTTAAGCTCCTTAGTAGGAGAAAAAACGGATTTCTTATCATGTATGAAGAAACCCAACTTTGAGAAAAGTTGACATAAATCTTGAACGGCGAGCTCGCATTGTGTGAAAGATTGTCCCATAATGAAAGAATCATCAATGTATGGAAACATGCAATGACCAAGTTTTGCCATTTCTGAAAAAACTGGTTTCAATAATTTAGTAAAAAGGCGTGGTGCACACGCCAAACCATTTGGTAGGCAGGTAAATTCAAAAAGCTGCCCATTCCAGACAAATCTTAAATATTTGCGATCTAATTCCTGAATAGGTACGGTATAGTACGCATCTCTTAAATCTACACTCGCTAGCCAACACTCTGGGGTAATCAAATCGCGAGCTGTTTCTAAGGAAAACATTTTGAAATGTTGGTTTTCAATGATTTCATTTAATTTAGTTAAATCTAAGATCATTCTTATGGTCCCATCGGGTTTAGGAGTGGAGAAAATATTTGAAATGAATTCACCTTTAGTATGTTTTACTCTTTTGATAATGCCTTTGGCTTCAAAAATCATTACCTGTTCATTAAGTTTAAATCTTTCTTCAGAATTGAATTTATATGGAAAAGGTGCTCTTTTCTGGACAGGTAATTCTGTGAAAGGAATGTTAATGCCTTTAATAATACTAACAACCTCTGGGTTTGTGGTTAATTGTTGCCATTGATGTAAATAATTTGCAATGTTGCCAGTTTTAACTTGCTTACGTCAGTTTGTGTTTCCCCTGTGACCATTTCAGGGCCAGTTGTTTGTGTGGCGTTTTCTACTTGTTCCCTGGTTTGGGGAACTGTGGTTTGGGAACAAAATCCCTTCTGTAACCGCGGTTGTCGTTCCAGTTTGAGGGTTGTCTGTCGCCTCGACCTCTTCCCCTCTGGCTGTATCCGAAGGATGGTCCGCCCCTGAATGGCCTTCCTCCTCGTCGGAAGCGAAAATCCGTCCGGCTTCGCCTGAACCCGAGGGGGTTTTGGAATTTACGGCCCTTCTGTTCCGTGTTCTTGGCACTCTTATTGTCTACTTCTACTTGCTTGTAAAGGTAGGCGAGCTGACCCCCGAACATTTTGGACTTGTCCAGAGGTTTGCCTTTGATGGGGGTAGGTCCCGAATACACCGTGTATTCCTTGCCGTCATTATCCGTCACTTTCTTTGACCGGGCGACTTCTTTCCCAGCGTCGGTAGTGACGGATTTGAACACGTTTTCGAACCTGCGATGTGTCATGTAGTTACTCGCCGCAGCGAGCAAGGCAATGCCCCTGTCCATTACACGAGCCAAGGACGAGAACTTATTCTCGGTTTGCATGCGGTTAGCGACCGGGATAATGGAATTCAAGGACCCCAAAACTGCCTTATGGATTAAACATAGGGCAGTTTCATAGCGGCGACGTTCGTCTGACAGATGGATGCCAGCATCCATCTCCTTACTGACCGTTGCGGGGATACCTTTGATCCCGGAAATCTGTTCGGTCAATTTGTTAATGACCTCAGCTGGTTTGAAGGTGGTAAAGTGGCCATTTACAGTTTTCCTCATCATGGTTGTAGTACGAACCTTCTTTGCCTTCTTTTTTATAATTTTCTTACCGACCGTAGCGCCTATTTTGGCGTAAACCCCAGCGCGTTCCGTATCGGAATCTGAGTCTGTGGATGAGGAGTCCTCTGACGAGTCCGAGGACGAGTCTTTCTTCTTCTTTTTCTTCGATTTCTTAGATCTTTTAGCGTTAGTCTCCTTGGTGAACTCATCACCCGAGCTGCTCACTGTGCGGCGTTTCTTGCTGCGCGCTTTCGGTTTCGTAACCTCAGTGGCCGAAAGCGTATCTTCCTCATCGTCGGAAAAATCTTCCCAATCCTCATCAGGGATTTGGGAAGGGCCCGCAAAGGAAAGAGCCTGGAATTGGCGCATCTTTTCCTCCATCATTTTCGCCATCTTTTCCTCCCAATCTTTGGGTTGAGGTGGTTGGTCACTGTCCCGGTCGGACGTCTGGGCCCCGGGCTGTGGGGACGGCGGAGCCGTAGCAGCTGGTGATGAATCGTAATCCGGTGGGGCAATGCCCACGGCTGCCGCGGGCGGCTTATTCCGCCGAGTGGCCATCGGTTTCTGTAACGACAAAAGGGGTGTTACTTAAACCGGAATCATCTCAACTAAACAATGTGTAAACCAGTAAACTAGGTTGAGGTAAAGGTACAGAGTTACGTGTATTACAATGTTTCAGTACAGGCGTGAAGCTAAAGTTTGCCGTAGGTGCATGGTAACGAAACCAACCAAACGGGGGGAGTCGATCCTTAGATCGCCCACTCTCTCTGTTCCGTACACTTCTCCCACCCGCGGCTACTACGCCAGCAAGTTGGAGAAAATATTATGAAACTCGGAGGTTCGCCTTAAAACCGGTCTGGGGTGTCTATAAAAAACACCCAGAAGCATCCCCAACAACATCCTCTATTAGGATCCGGGAGAATTTTCTTAGGAAATGAGCAACTCGGGTTACCATTTCTCCCTGTCTCAAAAACAGGTTTCGATAGAACAAAGGACTATCGGTTTCATTCGTGCCAGCGGCACCCAGTGTTCTATCCTCAAGTAAAAAACCCTGAGAAAGTTCTGAACTTTCATAATGTGATGCTATAATGCATCATAAACAATTTAAACTAAGTTTCCATTACTTACTTTGTGAATAAGTAGTCTTAGTAGATAAATCCTGTTGGAGCAACTCACAAACGTCCTCCCGTTGTGAGTCACTTATGCTAATTGCTGGACCCGGATGTGCTTCCTTCTCCCTAGCCTGCGGCTAGCCAGAGGCGGTATACCGAGGTAAAATATATATATATATATGATGTATAACGTATTAGGCGCATATAAAGACGCGTAAGGGAATATTACTTATTATATTTATATACCTACCTAATATATATATTAGGTAGGTATATACCAACCTAATAAATATACACATCTTACCATTCCGGGGATAGTGTCCTAACCATTAGACTACAGAGGCTCCCTGATACATTCACCCTATACACGCCTACCTGTCTATGTGGCTCCTTGCCCGATAGGTCAGGGCAGACCACTATAGTCTTAACTCATCCAAAGTGGTTATCACTACTAATGTGCAATGCAGCGATCAGACCATGTGCCATTATTCTTAATGCGCAAAGTTCTTGGTCGGTTTGTGTTTTACGTCCTGGCAACATTAAAGGTCATATCAAGATGGGTACCAACTTGTGACAGTGCGCACTCATGGTGACTTTATAGTTCTGCCTGACGCAGAGACCGGACCACCAGCACCATGACCTGACACTGAGCTAACCAGTCCTTTCCCTTTCCTAATAATGCCGAACGCCTGGCTAGGAAGTGACAAGAAAACATTTTTAAGTCATTGGTTTGACTTGAGCAGGTGTAAAATATTCTGATATACGGCAGGTAGGGGGGGGGGGGTCTATTATGTGAGGTGTTATTCGTATACCTAGCCAAGTGAGCTTGTATGTATATATATGTATAGGTTAGGTTCTAACTGAGTTCATGTGGATGACATTGTGAGTGCTGGCAGGTTGAGTGCAGTGGCACTCAAGCAGGGGTCAATTCTGCCTGAGTAGGGGTCAATACAATCCAGTAGGGGTCAACACAATCCAGTAGGGGTCAACACAATCAGGCTGTGAGGAGCAGCCAAAGCAATGTTGGTGGTGGCCAGGCAGCCACTCGTGGTGGTCAGACTAGTGGTTGCCATGGGGACTAGAAATACTGTTCTCCTATTGGGTGACAGGGGTGGTACCTATGTACTATAAAATAAAGATAGAATGCTTGCCGTTCCCTTACTCCTCTTCACTCTTACTTTCTCTTTCTTCTTGTCTGTATCGTATTTCCCGACAGCCTACTTCTACAGCCATAGATCCGGGTACCAACTCTACACAGGGTTCAAACCCATGCGTTTGAATCCCACGATCTGCCAAAACAGGAGACGGGGAAACAGGTGGTTCTTGAGGGTGGTATTTGCAAAGAGGGCACTATGCAATAATTCAGAAATCATTCACACTACATACGTTCCGAGTTCCGCTGGTCCCTCAAGGGAATACTGCAGCTGTGGCCCAGTACAACAGATTGCAGCTTAAGCTTACATGGCGGAATGTTTGTTTGTTGTTGTTTTACGTCCTAGCAACATCTAAGGTCATATCAGGACGCGTACCGACTTGAAAAGTCTACGGCTCGAATCTGTGGTTGTGTAGGCAGGCTATAGTGAAATCAATACAGGCAAAGAGAAAAAAAGAGTATAAAGGTGAAAGAAGAGAGAAGAGTCAAGCCCTATTATTATTTATATGGTACATGGATCCAGTATAGTGTATCAACCCACCCCATTCTCCCAATGAGGAACAAGCATTTCTAGCTCCACCGATTAGAAACAAGCATTCCTGGTCCCCATGGTTACAGTGATCTGCCCACCACCACGAAGCTGTGTCGCTCCCCTGGCCACCACCTGCCTTGAGCTGAGTGGGGTGATCCTGACTAGCAGAGGGGGGAGGGGTTAGTGTGTAGGCCTCTGAGTGCCCCTTACATACTATCTTAGTAGCACCACAATGTATATTTACCTATCAATCAAGCACCACCAGCAACTACATAAACACATCTATGCACCTGGCCATGTATACCTGTTTCGCAAATAGAACATTTGCATTCCCCCACAAATGCATCATTATCAGAATATTTTAGACTTGTGACAGTGCACACTCGTGGCGACTATAGAGTTCTGCCCAACTGGGAGACCAGGCTGCCAGCAGCATGACCTGATATCCAACTCAGTCACATTATCCTGACACTGAGCTAACCAGTCGTTTCCCTATCCTATTATTAGTATTAAGGTCATATCAGGACGGGTACTGACTTGTGACAGTGCACATGCATGGTGACTTTAGAGTGCTGCCCTCTGGGAGACCAGGCTGCCAGCACCATGACCTGATATCCCACTCAGTCACGTTTTCCTGACACTTGAGCCAACCAGTCCGGTGTGTATGGTACATATGCTCACTGCATAGTGCATATAATCGATATTCCAGGACCGGGGGGACGGAGGGGGTGTTTCTCTACCATACCTGCTTAGAGCGGCGTGCATTAATTAATCAAAAGGAAGTACTGATGCATGCTGGTACAGTTAGTCGTCAACCAGCTTTAATTATGCAGACCGTAACATGCATCACACACCGGGATACTGCGTACTTCCTCCTCCACCCCCGTCTCCCTCCCCCACCCCACGCCCCTCCAACTTCCATCCCCCAACTGCACAGAGCACTCGCTTCTAGTTGGCTTAGTATCCGGATAATGTGAGTGGGATATCAGGCCATGGTGCATTTTAAGTTCTTGCCTTGTCCCGTCTTGATATGATCATACATGTTGATAGGACGAAAAACAACAAACAAACAAAAAAACATAGAATCTTGCCTTGTATGGGGCTCGGCATTAATATTGCTAGGATATGTCAATGACTGGCGGTCATGGTGCATGCCAGCATGGTAGCGTGACAAGGCAGCATTATAAAGTCGCAACGAGCGCATGCTGTTCCCATTCTGCTAGGGGATACAACTCCATTATTAGAATAGGGAAAGGACTGATTGACTCAGTGTCAGGATAATGTGACTGAGTGGGATATCAGATCATGGTGCTGGCGGCCTGGTCTCCCAATGGGAGAACACTATAAGTTCCCATAAGTGTGCACTGTCACAAGTCAGTACCCGTCCTGATATGACCGTCGATGTTTCCAGGATGTAAAAGTCCAACAACAATAATCGTTGCTAGGGGGGAAAAACTCCAAAAGAAACCAACAAATATACCCACTACCCTACATCCTCTCCATCCACACAAACAGAGCAACTCGAGTCGACCTTGTTTATTGCGTGGATTTACATAAATGTTTCGCGCTCAAATTTGTGTCACTGCTCACGGACATGTTAACAGCGGATGTAAAAGTCACTGACCGCAAATGTGATGACGTGGCACGCATGTGCACATGTGCAACGCCACACCATTTTACATTCTATGCTGTCCAACTGGTTTTAAACATTATTTAAAAGAGGATTGGTGGGTTGGTTGATTGGTTGTTGGAGTTTGACGTCCTCACAACATCTAAGGTCATATCAGGACGGATACCAACTTGTGACAGTGCACACTAATGGTGACTTTACAGTGCTGCCTCACTCACACCAGGCTGCCAGCACCATGACCCGATATCCCACACAGTCACATTATCATGACACTGTACTCACCAGTCCTTGTCCTATCCTATTAATTATATAGGTCATTGGCTTAACTTGGCTGGGATTCGAACTCTAGACCTTCAATTATATTCTTATTAGAATACCCGACAGTGGCCGAATCGGCAGAGCGCGGGCCTCGCATGCAGGAGATCGGAAGTTTGATTCCCGGTCGAGTCAAAACCAATGACTTATAAAATATATACTTATCACTTCCTAGCCTGGCGCTCAACATTAATATGATAGGGCAAAGACTGGTTACCTCAGTCGGAGGATAATGTGACTGAGTGGGGTATCAGGTCATGGTGCTGGTGGCCTGGTCTCCCAGTGGGGCATCACTATAACGTCTCCATGAGTGCACACTGTCACAAAGTCGGTACCCATCCTGATATAACCGTAGATGTTGCCAGTACGCAAAACTCCAACAACCAACCAACCAATCTTAGAATACCCTTTTGGTTTATATATATATATATATATATATATATATATATATAATATATATAAATATATATATATATATATATATATATATATAAACCCTGATAATAATTCAGTAGCATGTTCTTGGCGTGTTCACGGCCCATGTTATACACTCCGCTGAATAAGACTGTGTGTAGACACTTAGTATGCTAGCTAGTATCTCACAAGTTGTTTTTTCTTACAGTTACACCTCCACAGCTTACTGAGCCGTCGCTGTTTGCTACTTATTTCTCACTACAACTCTCCTCTCACACTCGCACAAGACAGCAGCACATGCAGCCTAGACTGTACTCCTCCCTGGGAAAAACTGTCTGGGCAGTCGATGAAGAAAGGACGGAAGTGACTCGTAAATAAAGGGGATTAAAAAAAAACGCACCAAAAAAAAAGAGAAATCAACAGCAGCAAAAACAACAACTAAACCAACCCAGCAGCCGACTGAGTGAGTGTTTCTAATTCCTGCACATACCTATATGTAAGTGTCTACTCTATATGTTGCACTCTGTGTGCAGCTACTGGAAGTAGCCACAACCATAATCTTAACCCCATTAAACCAAACTTGAAGGGACCCTAGAAATGTGTTTGGATTCACTGATCATTGGTTTAACCGAGCTTTGGCTTTGATTTTGACTTGGCTTTGGCAAAAACTCGGCTGCATTATGAATGTAATATACAATGTATGTGAACACTTTGATTATTGTTTTTTATGTATGTACAGTATAACCCCATTAAACTAAGCTTGGTTAAACCAAATGATCGGTTAATCCAAACTGTTTTTTCGGCGGCCCCGCAAAATACTACCCTTTATCATATAGAAAAGTCTCAGATGACCTTATAACCACATGAAAGTTTGGCTTAACCATACCGGAAGTGGCCTGGGGCCCGACAATTTTGTTTGGATTAACTGATAATTTGGATTAACCGACTTTGATTTAACCAACTTTTTTATATGATAAATGGTAGTATTTTGCCGGGGCGCCGAAAAAAGTTTGGATCAACCGATCGTTCGGTTTAACTGAGCTTGGTTTAACGGGGTTGTACTGTATCATCCTGTTAACTATCATGGACTATTATAGCCAACATTGGTCATCATGCTTGCAATGCGTTTGATTCGCGGTGGGGTAAGAGTCGACCCCCCGACCCCCCTCCGCCCTCTCCCTCACCCAAGCTCGTGTCTTGGGCTTACGCCTGTGGCGCCCCCTGCCCTACTTGCTTCCTCACCGCCTCCCATCCTCCCTGGAGTCACTCCTCCTCTGGCTCCCGACCAGCACATACCTCCTTTTTTACCACCCAACCACCCTTGCTTTTATTTGATTTTCTTTTTCTTTTATTTATCTACTCTTCCTAGGGTGGAGGACTCTTCGGAACTTTCTTCCTCTTCCCTTGTTTGTGACTGAATAAACTGAACTTTTTTTCTACTCCCAGCTCGCCTCCGCCTTCTTCCCTCACCCCGTATCAATTCTCTTATAATCCTGTAATATGCACGAATTGATTGAAAAACACAATGTGGGGACCTACTTATTCCTATCCAAAGAGGTTCACTGATTGGTTTTCCTCGTTTACTATAGACGAGCTCACCGTTCCAACTGCGCATGCGCTGAAAACGGCATTGGCAGCAAAGCAAATGCGTACTGGCAATTGAGTTTGCCGATATGCGTAGGGAAAAACTTTGATCTATTTAAAATTAATAGAAATACATAACAATTTGGCATAAAAATGTATGCACACATGCAATATAATGATCTGATGAATATATCTAAGACAAAACTAGCTATAGTTAAACATCTTGAGCTAAGAAACATACAATTCCACACAAAACAATCAGGCACTTTAAGGCTGATATCCACATCACCATTATTAATTCTTGTTCTAAATATTAAAATGCCAAATGTGTCAACAGACACTTGTTTCAGAGAAATATATAACCAATAACTGATTAACCCTACTAATTTTCTAGTTCTACATATGTCAGTAACCATATGGTAGAGCACAGGCCTCGCATGCGGAAGATCGGGAGTTTGCGAGTTTGGTTCCCGGTCTAGTCAGACCAAACAATCTACGTGGTCGTTGAGAAAGCCATCGGTTATCCTCCGACTCACGGAACTGAGGAATCTGGGACACATTCACTCGAGTACCAAGGACTGCATGCAGAGATTCAAGGCCAGTTTGCAGACCACCTCTCCATATACACTGATGGTTCAAAAGACCAAAGCCGGGTAGCTTCTGCGGCAGTCTGCCGACGGGACAAATTTGGTGTATGTTTGCCCGATCAGAGCTCGATTTTCACTGCAGAAGCCCGAGCACTCCTTCTCGCGTTGGAGTGTATTGAGGTATCCAACCACACTAACTATGTTATATACAGTGATTCGTTCTCTTGCCTCCTGGCTGTTGCTGGACTGAAAATGAATCACCCTATTCTAGCAATGGTCATTTATAAAATGAACCAACTGACAACGGATGGGTATGACATCCACCTGTGCTGGGTGCCTGGCCATGCCGGCATACAAGGAAACGAACGAGCTGATCGGGCTGCGAAGAAGGCCCTGAACTGTGATCTTGAACCGTGTTTGATCCCTCACTCTGATCTGAAACCACTAATAGCCACCCACATAAAATCCAAATGGCAACATGAGTGGGATGAAAACATTAATAAACTTAAAGAAATTGAACCATCTGTGGGAAAGCCACCACAGACTCATGCGGGAGGTCGGCGGGACCAAGTGGTCCTTAGCCGCTGCCGTATTGGCCACTCGTGGCTTACACATGCTTTTCTGCTCAAGGGGGAACCTCCCCCTGAATGTATTGGGTGTCAGTCCCCGTTGATTTTTTGGCCCTGCGCCAACAGTTCTACACTGCAGACAGTATGCATGACCTTTTTACTAAGGTAAAACAGGAAAACATTTTAGCCTTTTTGAGGGCAGCTGGACTGTACCACCTCATATAGTTTACTAAATAGATTCTATCAATTATTAATAAAAC
Organism: Branchipolynoe longqiensis; assembly: GCA_030323885.1. Taxonomy (NCBI): domain Eukaryota; kingdom Metazoa; phylum Annelida; class Polychaeta; order Phyllodocida; family Polynoidae; genus Branchipolynoe; species Branchipolynoe longqiensis. The sequence goes on from CM059186.1 coordinate 39,532,249, forward strand.
TTTTCTTTTTCTATGGGAATTTGTTTCCCTTGACCACAAATATATGATTGTGAGCTTTCTAATTTAATGAGTGTCTATTGGCACATAATTGATTGTCTGCTTTTACATGTAAAAGCGATGGTTTGAACAAAAAACAAACATTTCTCGCCATGAATATGGCCTATGCTGCCGACACGGCATAAAACAACCACCAATCAATCAATCAATCAATCAATCAGTCAAACCAATGACTTAAAAATTGATACTTGTCGCTTCCTAGCCTGGTGCTCGGCATTATTAGGTTAGCTCGGTGTCAGGATAATGTGACTGAGTGGGATATCGGGTCATGGTGCCGGCGGCCTGATTTCCCAGTGGGGCAGCACTATAAAATCATCATGAGTGTGTACTGTAACAAGTCGGTACCCATACTGATATAACCATAGATGTTGCTAAGACGTAAAACAACAACAAACAAACAAACCTTAACCATAGGATATAAATAAAAACATGAATAAATTAAGTAAAACTGACTGACTATGGCTATAACACTGGTCTGAGTGCCCAGATTTATCTAAATCTAAATCTAAATGCGCATGGCATAAGATGTGCTGATTATATTGATGTAAATGCAATGCTGGATAAAAGATTGATATCTTAATTTATTATATATACTTTTTTAGTTGGTATTCTGTTTCAAACAAGAGCTGAGATGAGCTCAAATTAGCATATTTCATAGCTGCACCCAGTGTATTAGCATGTGCCATGTGCTTCTCCTGTGTTTGTTTTTCTTCCACGCATCCCACAATGCACCGTGCCACGAGAATGGCGATGTAGTCTATTACATATTGTAATCTTATAAAACAGGAAATCATGACTACCATCATGTTGGCCCTATATATCATAAATTTGTTATAATGTGATAGTAAAACCACTCTAAATCGACCAACCATGGGACCGAGATTAAATGGTCCATTTAGGGAGGTGGTGGGTTTAGAGAGTTTTTCTAATCGGTACAAAGGTATTGTAACCTGATACATGGCGGAATACTAACAAAATCACAATCAATGTAAACAAGTCAAAGACTGTTTTCTTTACCACAAACAAAAGAAATATTTACAAAAATTACACATGTGAACTGGGGGGGAAGCCGCTAGAGCAAGTTGACACCTACAAGTACTTGGGACTAACCCTAGATAAACACCTACATTATAATGAATGCATAGAGGGGATTATCCCCCCCCCCCCAAAAAAAAAACTTAATCTGGTTACTATCCAAGATTTGATATTGTAGTGGTCTGCACTGACCTCTCAGGCAAGGAGCCGCATAGACAGGTAGGCGTGGGTAGTGTGATGATATCAGGGAGCCTAGGTGGTGTAATGGTTAGCACACTGGCCTGGAATGCAAAGAGATGTGGGTTCGAGTCCTGCTCAGGTGCAATATTTCCCATTTTCATCACCCCCACAACACTGGTTGCCGTGACCATGAGCCTGTACAAGCTATGCGCTGTATAGTTGTTGAACCTACCCTGTGTATGTATATATGTAAGTGCATTGCCTGTATGTATGTAATTGTAAGCATTAAAAGACTTACAATTCCAGGGGGATGAGTGTAGTGGTCTGCATTGACCTCTCAGGCAAGGAGCCGCATAGACAGGTAGGTGTGGGTAGTATGGTGATATCAGGGAGCCTAGGTGGTATAATGGTTAGCACACTGGCCCGGAATGCAAAGAGATGTGGGTTCGAGTCCCACTCTAGGCGCAATATTTCCCATTTTCATCACCCCCACGACAATATTATATGACAGAAAGCATGGCCATCAAGGTCTTTAAATTTATGGTGGCACCATATTTTGACTTTGGGGATATAATCTTCATGGGAGGCAGTAAGGTGCGACTACATAAACTGCAGAGGCTCAAAATTAGACCACTAAAAATATGCCTAGGGAAGAGTAAACTCTTCCAAATGCAAGAGCCGCATGAGACAGCATAAGTAAAATTCCTCCCAAACAGGCAACAGGATCACCTAAGATTGTATGCATACAACAAATCTCGAACCGAAAAAAATAGGAGGTTACACAAGAAGGAACAATGGTCCATTGTCAATGTTGGTTACAACATGGGTAATTGAACCCGCGAGAAAGTACATCCATTACCTGAACACGACTACTGGTGCCATCTATAATGTTCTTTTTAACTAATAAATGCTCGCCGACTGTGGCGCCATCTGCTGTAATTCTCCGTAACGAGATATGACGCAGTTTCATTATAGACACTTCGACCAGAGCATTTTGATCGATAGGACGTGTGTCTCTACCTTGGATTTACCATCCCACCCATCCCAACTAGAGGTTATGTTCATAGGGTTGCGTACCTGGAATCCTCAAACTCTTAATCAATCAAAGATCTCATGACTTAACTGTAACAAGTAACTAGTAAGAATAAATGCCACTTTATAGACTGTACTTGTCTTGTGTTGGTTCAATTACTCGCAATGGTCAAATCAAATTACAGTGCATATGATCGCGATGTAGCCAATATTTGGAATAAACTGCCAGCTGCATCACAGAATTAAAACAACATGGCAGTGTTTAAGAAACTACTAACAAAATAATGTAACCTAGAAAAACAGATGACGTTTAAATGGACTAACACAAAGCATAGTACAATCTAGAAACAGTTACAAGCCATGAACAGGAAGAAAGAAAACCAAAGTTATTACTAAAACAAAATTCAGAAGATATAAATCAGATTGGATTAGTGCTGCCCAGCGGTGAAAACAAGTGTTAACACACTTATCCGTTATGAGCCGGGTAAATAAATTCATCACTAAAATAAAGAATACCAAGTCACTTTAAAGTTGCATAGTCCGATGGTTTTGAATTTCTGTATTTTTTCTGAGATAAATATATTAGATCGATCACTAGTATCTACTTTACATTAGTTCAAAGTTACTTTTATTTTAAATGGTAAACTTTTGAGATATTTTGAGTGCAAATATTGAAAATTAGTTTTGGCAAGCTTGCCAAAACTCTGACACCATAGACTTCTGCAGTAACAGGTTCTGTTAAATTGACTCAGTATTGCCTTCTACGCAGAAACAAATGCTTAATAAGTGAATCAGTATCTAAGTTAGATATGTGAAATGAAATCTAGATAATTGATTTGGTTTTGAAAATTTGATATTTCATCAGACTATGCAGCTTTAATTGAACCTGTCCCTACTGAAGTCCATGGTGTGGGAGGTTTGACATGCATGCCAACATTAACTTGGCATGTTTGCACTTCAAATACTTCTAAAGTTAGCCATTTAAAATAAAGGCTGTTTCAAACTAAAATACAATTAATATGTTAGGTTGATCATTATAATCAATTTTTTTTAAACACGACAGAAACATCTAACTCAAAACCATTGGACTATGCAACTTTAATCAACGAAAGCAACAAGGAAAAATGCATTCATTCTGAGTTCGAGCTAAGGCTATTCTGTGAAGTCAATAGAAAAACAAAGAGAATACATGAAAGATGTGGAATTGGGAATATGGAAAAACAGCAACACCACAATTAGCTTTGAAAAAAGAGGAAAGCTTGTTTTATTTAATGGCGCTTCTAGAGTGCATTGATTTTTATCATCGGCTATTGGACGTCAAACATATGGCCATTCTGACCTATTTCTTGGGAGGAAACCTGCTATCACCACATAGGCTACTCTTTACGATAAGCAGCAAGGGGTCCTTTATATGGACTTTCATACAGGCAGGACAGCACACCAGTTTGATTAACCAGTTGTGGACAACTGGTTGGAACGGAAAATAGCCCAAACTACAAATGGATACACTGAGAAGGATCGATCGGATGACCCACACCTTCGCAGGTGGACACTCTACTGCCTGAGCTAAGTCCCACTCCCACAATTATTCAAAAGAAACATACCTTGCTATGACAGCAGAATGTCCGCTGGTCGTGTTAGCTGGCGTGTAATTACTGGGTCATCAAAACCTGAAATACACAATATGAAACTTTTAAACATCCACTGAATCTGACACCAATGTTGGTTGTCGGAGTTTCACGTCCTGGCAACATCTAAGGCGCACTCATGACAACTTTATAGTGCTGCCCCACTGGGAGACAAGGCCACCAGTACCATGACTCGATATCCCACTCAGTCACATTATCCTGACACTGAAATTGATTGATTGATCAGTGGTTGCTTTACGCCCTGCCGGCAGCATAGGCCATATTCACGGCGAACCCTGACACTGAGCCAACAAGTCCTTGCCCTATCCTATTAATGCTGAGCACCAAGCTAGGAAGCGACAAGTATCAATTTTTAAGTCATTGGCTTGACTCGACCAGGGTTCGAAATCCACAATCTACCAAAATGAGAGACGGATGCTCAACTCATTCGGCCACCTGTCTGGTGCCCTGATGTCAATGTAGCCAAGTGGTGAAAACCAACGGTGTTCCTCTTGATCTTAAGTCAGTTTCCACGGAGCATGGACAGTGAGCTGCTACCTACAGCATTAGTTATTGCCACTGCCTTCATTTTTGGGGGAGGGGGAGTGAGAGCAGGAGTGTGAGAGGGAGAGGGTGTGTGAGAGGGATAGAGAGTGTGAGAGGGAGTGTGAGAGGGAGAGGCGGGGGAGGGGGCGGGAGAGGCGAGGGAGAGGGGAGGGAGGGGGAAGGAGGGGGAGAGGGATTGAGGGGGGAGGGAGGGAGAGAGGGAGAGAGGGGGAGGGGAGGGGAGAGAGGGGCGGAGGCAGAGGGGGCGGAGGGAGGGGAAGAGGAGCAGAAGGAGGTGGCGAAGAGGGGGTGTACGGGGAACAGATGGGGAAGGGGAGAGGGCGAAGGGAGGAGAGCCAGGCGGGGAATACGATGAGAGGGGAGGTGGAGGGAGGGAGGGAGGGAGGGAGAGAGAGGGGGAGGGAGAGAGAGGGGGGAGAGCGAGAGGGGGGAGGGAGAGAGAGGGGTAGAGAGGGGGAGAGAGGGGGGGGAGAGAGAGAGGAGGGGAGAGGGGGAGGGAGAGAGAGGGGTAGGGGTGTATGTTGGTTTTCTTCTTCGTTGGGGGTTGATTTTTTTAGAGTGAGAGAGAGGGGGGGGGGGGGAGTCTTTTGTTTACCCGCATTCAAAGTGCACCCAGGTCAACTATTTCGGACTGTCTCTCATTACAGAAGAGCGTTCACACAGAACACAACATCGTGCGTGACTCAGCAAAACTATCGGAATCTCACAAAATTTTGTCAACCAGCTAAATTCCATCTCTATATATTTCGTTAATTTACCTAGATGTGAACATTTCGATAGAGATACATATACAGATATGAAGCAATCGAATCCATTCCCCCCCCCCCCCACACACACACAGAAACCAACACATCCCCTATATCATGCATCACCCGATATAAAATTGATAAGACTTCACCTGTAAAGTTCGATTCCCGGTCGAGTCAAACCAATGACTTAAAAATTGATACTTGTCGCTTCCTAGCCTGGTGCTCGGCATTATTAGGATAGGGCAAGGGCTGGTTAGCTCGGTGTCAGGATAATGTGACTGAGTGGGATATCGGGTCATGGTGCCGGAGGCCTGATTTCCCAGTGGGGCAGCACTATAAAAAATCGCCATGAGCGCGTACTGTCACAAGTCGCTACCGGTCCTGATATGACCTTAGATGTTGCTAGGATGTAAAAAAACAACAAACAAATAAAACAAACATCACCTGTGAAGCACAACAAACTCTATTTCACACAACAACTGAAATGGATTTGTCGGTTTTGTATTTGAACTGTTCATAAATATACATATATATATATTTATACAGTAAAACCTCTCTAACCGACCACCTCCACAGAGCGATCACTCCCCTATATCAATCGCTTTATTTGGATCCCAACAATACCATTGTAACCATATTCTAAAACTCCCTAAACCGACAACCTCCCTAAATGGACCACTTAAAGTCGGCCCCAAGGTCCGTCGATTTAGAGAGGTTTTACTGTGTATAGTAACACCTATCTAATTCGACCGAAGATGGGACTAACTTTAAATGGTGCATTTAGGGAGGTGGTCGGTTAGAGAGGTTTTACTGCATACACTTTAAATACCCCCCTAAAAAAAAAAAAAAGGCACAACCTAAGCCTAACCAAACCTGTGCAAATGATCAAAAGTGTAAACTACCATATTGCATTATTCATGAGCAGAGATTTGTGAGTGTGTTTCATCCAATGACTGCTACTTCACACACCTAGTGTAACACAGAGGAGTTTACCATAGAACAAATTATTCAATGCATCCCTACCCACACCCACACCCCACTCCCCCCCCCCCCCATCCCCCACAGCTACCACTACCTAAAGCTAGCATTCCTTACACACGGTATGCGGCATGCGAATGCGGCAAAAAATGGAAAAGCATCTCAGTGAATAGGGAAGCTTCCATGCCTCCGAATGCGAATGCAGCAACTGAATCGGTCCCTGTAGCCATCAGTGCGGCATGCGAATGCGAATGCTGCTGCGTTTGCCATAAAAACCAATACTGTTACTTCACAAATTTGGAGGAAATACCCCAACAAATGTTGGGGGTTTGCATATATCTACGCCGCATATATGACATTTGCATGCCGCATACCGTGTATAAGGAATCTTAGCTTTATTCAATACCACATTGCGTAGTAATAAATGGTTGCTTGGTTGTTGTAGTTTTACGTCCTGGCAACGTCTAAGGTCATATCAGGACGGGTACCAATTTGTGACAGTGTGCACTCATGTCAATTTTATAGTGCTGCCCCACTGGGAAATCAGTCCACTGGCACCATGACCCAATATCCCACTCACCCACATTATCCTGACATTGAGCTAACCAGTCCTTGCCCTATCCTATGAGGCTAGGAAGCGACAAGTATCAATTTTATAACTACAGTATAACCCCATTAAACCAAACTTGAAGGGACCATAGAAATTTGTTTGGATTAACCGATCAATGTGTGATATTACTGAATGCCCGGCCACGTTTGGGACACCAGATAATATTACAAAACTCTTCCAGTCATTATCTCTTATCTGTCAGCTCATTTAACCAATACTAAGGAAGAATGAAGACAAGTCACACAGATAAACAGTGGGGAAGTTGTGCTTTAATAACACCAACTCCTGTCCACCTACCAGTGACCTATCATCCACTCCCTTTACCTTCCAGCCACACAGTATCTCATTACTACTTTAGCCTGTATATAAATCAGTGTCTGCAGCCCATGGGACAGGAGTCTATGGCTGTGTTCACACTCAATTGGAATATATGAATTTTGCTAGCATCAAGCCAGGAGTAGAGTGATCCCTCTCCAGTGTGCCTGAAGCAGGGTCCTGAAATTAATTAATCTCAAAGTGAGGCTAGTGTGGGCAGAATGCCAAGGTAGTGTGGGTGACTGGGCCTTCCCACAGCCAGCCAGTCAGGCACCCCCACACCCTGGGAGTGTGACAACCCCCAGTAGTGGTGGCTGTCACTCAACCCAACTGCAGGTGGTGTTCTGTGTGTATATGCAGATTAGGCTGGTGTGCGGGGCCCATTGGTCATGTAGGGACAGGTAGCTGCAAACAGTTACAATAGATCTCTGTTAAAATGACCCTTTCTCCAATTGCACTCTTTTATGGATGCATAGAGAAACATTTCAACAATCCTGTACTGTCTCTTATATAGGAACATCTCTCCATTAATCTTAGGCATCAGGTATGACCATATATTTCACATAGCTTATATCATGTCATAATGGGAGTGGGATATTATTACTTTTAGTTTACATAACCTCGTCCCCACTCCATTGCCCAAGAATAATAAGGCTCGCTGCCAATATACAATTCTAAACCGAAAATCCGTATATTTGTTACAAATGGTTTAACCGAGCTTTCACTTTGACTCAGCTTTGGCAAAAACGGGGGTTTCTTTATGAATGTACAATGTATGTGGACACTATGATTATTGTTTTTTATATATACAGTTTAACCCCATTAAACAAACCTCGGTTAAATCAAACGATCGGTTAATCCAAACTTTTTTCGGCGACCTAGCAAAATACTACCATTTATCATATAAAAAAGGTCTCAGATGACCTTAAACCCACATGATAGTTTGGTTTAACTGTACCGGAAGTGGCCTGGGGCCGACAATTTAGTTTGGATTAACCAATACTTTGGATTAACCGACTTTAGTTTAACCAACTTTTTTATATGATAAATGGTAGTATTTTGCCGGGCCGCCGAAAAAAGTTTGGATTAACCGATCGTTTGGTTTAACCGAGTTGGTTTAACAGGGTTGTACTGTATAAGTAATTGGTTTGACTCAACTGGGAACTGAACTCCTTAACTTCCGATCTCCGGTAGGCGAATACGGCTAAGGGGGATATCACTTGTAAGATAAGTCTTGGCATAATTGGAAATAACGCCATTCATTGCGCAGGGTGAGCTGATAAGGGTGGTGCAAGATAAGATTAATAAACGATTTCCATTACCAACACACCCTCTGACGGAAATGGCTGGAACTAATGATATAGGTAGGAGCTCAGTGCTGTGAACTTTGTGAAAGAGGTCACAGTGAGGATTTCCACCGCCAAACCCTCCCTTTGATAACACGGGGATGGACACTTTAATCAACAAATGTACCAGTTGGTCCGGAGAGGTGGGTGGTACCCCAGAGCATAATTGTATCAAATATGGCCCGATAAGCTGCCTCCCCAGTGACATTTCGCATGGCTGACGAGCAGCCGGGTTTTCCGAATGAATTGAGCGCCCCATCTCCCGTTTTGGTACATGTTTGTTTGTTGTTGTTGTTTTACGTCCTAGCAACATCTAAGGTCATATCAGGACGGGTACTGACTTGTGACAGTGTGGACTCATGGCAACTTTATAGTGCTGCCCTGCTGGGAGACCAGGCCGCCTGGACCATGACCTGATATCCTCCTCAGTCACATTATCCTGACACTGAGCCAATCAGTCCTTGCCCTATTCTAATAATGCCGAGCGCCTGGCTAGGAAGTGACAAGTATAAATTGTTAAGTCATTCGTTTGACTCGACCAGGGTTCGAACCCATGAACCCATGGGTTCGAATCGTCCGATCTCCCAAAACAGGAGACGGACCCTCAACTCATTCGGCCATCCTTTCTGGTCTCGTTTTGGGGAAATCATGGAGTTCAAACCATGGTCAAATCAAAGGCTTCAGAATTTATACTTGTCACTTCCTAGCCTGGCGCTTGGCATTATTAGGATAGGGCAAGGACTGGTTTGCTCTGTGTCAGGATAATGTGACTGAGTGGGATATCGGGTCATGGTGCCGGTGGCCTGATTTCCCAGTTGGGCAGCACTATAAAGTCACCATGAATGCATACTGCCACATGTAGGTACCCGTCCTGATATGACCTTAGATGTTGCCAGGACATAAAACTCCAACAACAACCCAACCAACCAGATTAGCTGACCGAATGTACAGAGCTCCATTTAGCATTACGCAGCCTCGTTTCAATGTGCACCTATATGACGCATGTGCGTAGCTCAGCGGGTTAATGGGACAAGAGACGGTCAAACAAACAGACACCAGCGGCTATGTGTGTGTGGACCCAACCCAGCCCTGTCCCTGACACACTTATCATTCAACCATAATGCGCGTCTACCTCGCGTGACACAGTGGTCATATACGATTCTATGCAAAAATATCAATTGCTGATTTGTTTTAACAATGTATCTTGTAGAAGAATGGAAATTGCAGCGATGAATGACTCCACCCCTGTCACATTATGATGTTTCTCGCCGGCGCGCCGGCAATGCGCAAAATCACTTTTAATCGTTGAGAAACCTCAAGATTTACGGCGTCAGCGCAACGTATTGGTAGCGTGCAGCCGACGTTGTGCGGAAAAAAAAGAAGTTTGGCGCGCCTTCCTGATATGACCTTAGATGTTGATAGGATGTAAAACAACAAGAGACAAAAAAAGCAACAGTTTGGTGCAACGTGTGGGAACGAGCCTCACGCGCGTGCGGCATCAGTGGAAAAAAAGTATACGTACCTCCAACGCGCTTCTAACGTATCTCGACGACCCCCTAACGTCGCAATAACGTTGGCACCCGCTCATCGTCGCACGTCGAAAGTTTTGCGCAAGCACAAAACTTCGCCGATACCCTGACGCGCGTCACCGACCGTCGCCGTAGATCAACGAATACCAACTCGCGCCTGACGTACGCATAACGCTTCCTGACGTATCCCGACGTTGTGGCAAAAAATCACACACGTCGATGCGCGTTGGCGAGAAACGTCGTAATGTGACAGCCCCATAAAATGGGAACACATTGGGCATAGGCTACAGTATTATTTAACTTTGACATCAACTGCACTGTAGACACATGTATATATGCATGTGAAATGCTTAAATATATGTGTACATACAGGGTTATAATATTTGATTCTAGAGTCATATCAGGACGGGTAATGACTTGGAAAGTTTGTTTTATTTAACGACGCCTCTTGAGCACATGGATTTTCACCATCAGGTATTGGACGTCAAACATACGGCCATTTTGACATATTTCTTGGGAGGAAACCTGCTATCACCACATAGGCTACTCTTTACGATAACCAGCAAGGGGTCCTTTATATGCACTTTCCTACAGACAGGACAGCACATACCACAGCCTTTGATGAACCACTGGTTGGAACGGAAAATAGCCCAAACTTCAAATGGGTCCACTGAGCAGGATCGATTGGATGACCCACACCTTCACAGGTGGACACTCTACCGCCTGAACTCCTGGTAATGACTTGTGACAGAGCGCACTCATGGCGACTTTATAGTGCTGCCCCACTGGAAGATCAGGCCGCCAGCACCATGACCTGATATGACACCGTCACATTATCCTGATACTGAGCTAACCAGTCCTTGCCCTATCCTAGTAATGGCGAGCGCAAGGGTAGGTAGGGACAAGTATCAATTTTGTAAGTCACTGGTTTAACACGCTGGGATTCAAACTCCCAACCTTCCAAACGGGAAGCTGGAATCTACTGATTGGGCCACTGCATCTGGTCAGAAGTGCGTGTGTTGCGGGTGGTTGGGGGGGGGGGGGGAATTGCAAACAGAAGAACCATTTAACTGGTCTGCAGTCACCAGGCCTGCCCGCTTCGCCTTCAAGCACTGCAAATCCAATCCAATTTTGTGCTGCCTAAATGTCCCAGTGGGGTATTTGAGGCAGACCAAAAACACCGGAGCAGGCCAGTCACAGAACAGAGCGGACAGATCAGGACGAGCACTGACTAGCTTCCTCTGAGCTATGTCCCGGTTCTCATATTTGGTCTGGTGAAGAAGCACTAATAAGTCGCCATAAGTGAATTAATTTACCTTTTAGTGGTCCCCAAAATTTTAATTTAAAACATGAAATATATGGGCCCCCGCCCTCACACATAAACCGATGTCGGGACAATATTGGAACGCTGCAGGTACTGACATTGTCATTGGAACGATATATAGAAATGGTGTTACACTGTGGACTGGGCACCGATCCCAATATGACCTTAACTGTTATTAGGACGACGATCTAACGCAGTGGCTGAATCGGTAGAGCGCAGACTCAACAAATTAAAACTTGTCGCTACCTAGCCTGGCGCTCGGCATTAATAGGATATGGCAAGGACTGGTTAATTCAGTGTCAGGATGATGTGACTGAATGGGATATCGGGTCATGGTGCTGGTGGCCTGATTTTCCAGTGGGGCATTACTATCAAGTCGCCATGAGTGCGCACTGTCACAAGTCGGTACCCATCCTGATATGACCGTAGATGTTCCCAGGACATAAAACTTCAACAACCAACCAACTATCGGCATAATATAAAAATCAAAAAAGTTAAATAAAAAAATGTAAACTCTGACAAATGCACACCATATAAACCTTCACATGAATGTAAAATCTGCCATTATTTGGAATGTTTTCTGCTATTATTTGGAATGTTTTCCCTTTTGATTTCCATGTCACAAGAGTGGTACACAGTTTCTGAGAACAACCCATATATATTATATGCCAATGTGTGCATAGTCCGTCAGTGTATAGGATTGTGTGTGTGCGTATGCGTGTGCGCGTGTGCGTGTACGTGTGCGTAAGCATGTGCGTGAAAGGCGCAGTTCCGGTGCGCGTCTCACCGCCCCAGTTCCGGTGAGTGCAGTGCCTTAAATGACGTACACTAACTACAGGGCGCCGTGCGACGAAAACACACAGCACCACCTGCCCTTCAACGGCACGGGCGTCCCAAAGAGCGTGCCTAGCGCCGGTAAAAACAAACACCTCCTTCAGCCGCGTCACGTATGTAGTAGTCCCTTCCTCGCCTCTCTAAAGGCTCAGTCACACCTTACCGGATTTTGGTACCGGATAGAAAACTGACACTGTCCGGTCAAATACATCAATGTCCGTTTTATATACGGTACGCATCCGGCATGTCCGTTCTCTGTCCAGTGGTGTCCAGTGGCAAGTTTTGAACATGCGCAAAACTTGTACCGGACACCGACGGACTGATGTGTATAGTTGGTGTCCGTTTTAAGTCTGTTTAGTCCGTTTCATGTCCGTTACCCATCCGTTACGTCTCCGGTTTGCTTCCTGCATAGTCCATTGACGGTGTTGCGGGAATTCGGTCAGTATATGTTTTCGGTGCATCCGTGACAGTCTGGTACATGTCCGGTTGATGTTCGGTCCATCCGTTTGACATTCGGTTGTCATCCAGTTATCGTCCGGTGGCTATCCGTTCATGTCCGTTTCATGTCCGTTTCATGTCCGTTGACCCGATAGCACAACATTTTGACACATTTTTATATATTTTGATACATTTTGATACATTTTGATACCGAACACCACCTGACTAGAAAATTTATTGTCCGGTTATGTCCGTTGCTCAATCCGGGAAGGTGTGACCGGCAGTTAATGCTTAGGTCACATATCATGCTGCTGCCGTACGGTTCTGCGGTCTCCAGTCGGGATTTTTTTGGGACAAATTGTATGCTGTTGCGGTCTGCGGTAGACATGTTCACAAATTGTAGGGGGTCCATATGGGGGGATCCACAGTATCCAACCAAATGGTTGCCGTACGGTTTTGCCAATTTAGCATCCTCCGGCCGCCGCAGACACGCTGCAGCCGATTTGTGACTTAAGGGCGCATTCCATATACGCGTAATGCGTAATGCGTTATGCGTTACGCGTTATGCGAATGCCAGCATTCCATATACGCGTAATGCGTAATGCGTTATGTGGCGCACGACTGGCTATATTTAAAAAATAAAAATAAACAATTATTCTCCATACTGCTCTGTATGTGACCAAATATTGCATGTATATCTATGTAACTTTTTGTATGTCACATGGGGGTTCCTACCTTTATTATAACCAAATTATAGATAAGTATTCATATTTCTGTCCATATGGTAGCATTTTTAGCTTTCCCCTAACCCTATGTCTCCCTGGTGCCCAGCTCACCATGTGTTTCCAATTAGCACCCCTCTGTGAGGCTGTTCCGTAATGCTCAGTCGCCTCTCCTGGTGTTAAACTAATGGAGACATCAGACTCAGGTTTCTATTCACATCCAGCTTGACGCATAACGCATTACGTACCGATCGCTACAGGGACCGATCGGGATAATGAATTTCTGATGCATTCGCATTACGCATTACGCGTGTATGGAATGTAGCTCATAGGTTTCAAGGCGTTTCGATTTTTTGTCGCATTCGCATTCGCATTCGCATTCCGCATTACGCGTATATGGAATGCGCCCTTTAGGCATAACTGACCGACACAGGCCCAGGGGAAAAGCTATAATACCCACTTCCCAGCAAAATCTTTTGATTGGTTGGTTGGTTGTTGGAGCTTTACGTCCTGGCAATGCCAAAATGGGAGACGGATGCTCAACTCATTCGACCATCCCTCTGGTTTCCCGTGCGGAAGGTTGGGAGTTCAATTCCCGGTTGAGTCAAACTAATGACTTACAAAATTGGTACTTGTTGCTTCCTCGCCTGACGCTCGGCATTAATAGGAAAGGACAAGGACTGGTTAGCTCAGGGTCAGGATAATGTGACTGAGTGGGATATCGGGTCATGGTGCCGGCAGCCTGATTTCCCTGTGGGGCATGAGTCTAGGTCAGTAATGCATGAGTCTAGGTGAGTACTGCATGAGTCTAGATCAGTACCATGTGAGTCTAGGTGAGTACTGCATGAGTATAGGTCAATATTGAATGAGTCTAGGTGAGTACTGCATGAGTATAGGTGAGTACTGCATGAGTCTATGTCAGTACCACATGGGTCTAGGTCAGTACCACATGAGTTTAGGTCAGTACTGCATGAGTCTAGGTCAGCATTGCATGAGTCTAGGTCAGCATTGCATGAATCTAGGTCAGCACTGCATGAGTCTAGGTCAGCACTGCATGAGTCTAGGACAGCACTGCATGAGTCTAGGTCAGCAATGCATGATTCTAGGTCAGTACTGTAGGATTGTAGGTCAGTATTGCATGAGTCTAGGTCAGTATTGCATGAGTCTAGGTCAGTACCACATGAGTCTAGGTCAGTACCACATGAGTCTAGGCCAGTACCACCTGAGTCTAGGTCAGTACCACCTGAGTCTAGGTCAGTACTGCATGAGTCTAGGTCAGTACTGCATGAGCCCAGGTAGGTACTGCATGAGTCCAGGTCAGTACTGCATGAGTCTAGGTCCGTATTGCATGAGCCTAGGTCAGTACTGTATGAGTCTAGGTCAATACTGCATGAGTCTAGGTCAGTAGTGTATGAGTCTAGGTCAATATTGCATTAATCCATTTTACTGTGCATCAATCTATGTCAATACAGCATGCATCTATCAGTATTTTATGGGACCTCAGTCGCTACTGCATCAGGTTATGTCAATACTACAATGTCAGACATTTCAGTTGTGTGGTATACCCCAGTCACACGAGGCCTGCGTTCGCTAACAATCGATTTGCGACGTCAAAACTTCCTCCTTGCGCCCTCCCTACGCCCTGATTGAGTGCTGTCGCCGCGAGGACGCCAACCTCCCGGCGTCCATTTCGAGAATTTTGGACGCAAGGAGGTTGCTGCTGCTGCACGTGCAACCTCCTTACGCCCTGTTCCGGCGCCGCCATTTAAAATGGTTGGCGCCCTGGCGCCGCCTTGGGTTGGTAGTAACACATGCGATGCTGCAGTCACCATGTGGTCGGCGCCGACATGGCGCCGATATGGCGCCGACATGGCGCCGACATGGCGCCTACAACGTATTTGAATCAATGTATCAAATGGGACGCTGGGAGGTTGGCGTCCTTTTGGGCGTAAGGAGGTCGGAGGCAGACGCTGGCTCTCGTGTGACTGGGGTATCAGTCGTACACATGCAATATTTTCTGACGAAATAAGTGCATCAAACAGATCCTGGACTAAGAAACCTAGCATAAATACACAATATATCAATGTAATTTACAATGTACTCCTGACAGTGGTAGAGCAACTGTACACTCAGAAAATGTCATGAAACCCTTTGACCGTCTGACCTCTTTAACATTTGTTTGTTGGGGGTTTTACATTCTAACAACATCTATGGTCATATCAGGATGGATACTGACTAATCAGTAGAGCATCCGCTCCCCACATGGCGGGAGGGTCGTGGGATCAATTCCAGACCGAGTCAAACCAAAGACCTACACAATTGATACATATCGCCACGTAGCCTGATCCTCTGCATTGCTAGGATAGTGAAAAGACTGGTTTGCTCAGGATAACGTGACTAGGTGGGATATCGAGTCATGGTGCCGATAACATGCTGGGTGTATTCCAGTGGGGCAGCATTGTAAAATCATCATGAGCGTGGACGAGCCAGTAGCCGTCATGAAATGACCTTAGATGTTGCTCGGACATAAAACCTCAAAGAGTCATTTAAAAAAATGGCGGCCCGGCTTACTGGGTGAGAATGGCCGGCAAGAGCAATACAAACAGGGGCGTAGCCAGAAATACAAGTGGCATGGTCAGATGGTTTGGAGTTTCTGTGATTTTCTGAGTTAACTATATTAGGTTCATCATTATAATCTACCACCAAACCCCCCCCAAAAACCACCCACACACAAACCAACAAACAAACCCAAACAAAAACCACACCACAAACAACCCCAACACCCACCACCACCAACAAAACCCCACACCCAAACCCACCCCCGAGAGAGTGCCGCTGGTAACTTGCAAAAGCCAGCAGCACTTCAACACTTTTGCAGGCAGGTTTCATGAAATGAGAGCGGCAGTCAAGTAATGAAAGCAGTCTTTGTCGCATCGCGACCGACAGCATGATGATGATGATGATGACTTTAGTTTGAAGCAACTTTTATTTTAAATCGGTAACTTTTGAGATATTGGAAGTGCACATACGTCAAATTAATTTTGGCAAGCATGTGAAAAAGTGACACCACAGGCTTCTGTACTAACAAGTTCTATTAAATTGGCTCAATATTCCATTCTATGTGGTGACAAATATGTTAACTTAGTTAGATATGTAGAATCAAATCTGGATCAATGTTTTCGTTTTGAAAATTTGATGTTTTCATCGAAATATGCAACTTAAAAAATATTGTGAGTACACAATTCTTACAGAAAATTGAAAAGTTTTAAGCACAAATTTTTTTGTAAGTGCTTATTATAAAAGATTGAGTAAGTATGGAACAAAAATATGCCATAGAGAGAAATTGTTTGCATGTGCTTACATTGCGACAATGGAGAGCTACGCCTCTGGCAGAGTACCTGTTGTCTGGTACCACCGAACCACAGCCGCATGGGTGACCTTCAATTGCACTCTGTTCCCCCGGCTAACTCCCCGACTACCCCCCCCCCCCCCCCACATACTACATAGTCTACATATTTGTAGACTATATAGTATGTGCAGACACCAGACACCAGACGGGGTAGCCAAATCGGTAGAGCGCAGACTTCCCGTGCAGAAGGTCGGGAGTTTGAATCCCAACCGAGTCAAAGCACAGCCACCTCCTAATCATGGGAGACATCAATTATCCAGAAATCAGTTGGCAACCTATGCGAACACCAAATAACGAACAACATCCAGCAACACTCTTTGTCAAAAATCTTAGAGACTGTTTCCTTTTCCAGCACATCACGGAACCAACACATAAGTGTGGTGACCAGTCTGCAAATATATTAGATCTCATCATCACAAATGCGGAGGAAATGATTGGAAGCCTTAAACATGTTGCGAGGCTTGGAAATAGCCACCATGATTGCCTTTCCTTTAGTTTCAGTTGCTATTACCACTAAACTCAAGTGGAAAACACAAATTCATATTGGACAAAGGCGACTATGAGGGCTTGAGACAGGATCTCGATCAAGTTCTACTAAGTGCAGCTTCAAATACAGACATTGTTGAGGACAATTGGAATGCATTTGAAAAAACCTTTATGGAAAAATGCAAACAGCACATACCCATGTCATTTGGCAAAATGAATAATGGCAGACCATGCCCAGAATGGATCAATGACCAAGTCAAGCAGAAGATCAGCTTGAAACAACAGGCATACACAGTGAAGAGACATTCGGGCACAAATAGTGACATACTTCGATATACAAAACTATGTAACCAAGTAAAGTGGAAATGTAGGAAAGCAAAGCGATAGCATGAGAAAAACATAGCCAAAGATGCCAAATAGAATCCAAAAGCCTTCTATAAATATGCTAGGAGTAAACTCAAAGTACACATTCCAGTTGGAGATTTGAGGCGGGATGATGGGACCATTGCACAAAATGATATCAACAAAGCTGATACGTTGAACATTTCTGTTAATTAAGAGCGGCTAACAGGTCCAAGGCCATATTATAGCTGTATCCTATTGATTGATTGATTGATTGAAACTAATAACTTATCAAATTTATACTTGTCGCTACCTAGTGTGGCGCTTGGCATTAATAGGATAGGGCAAGGACTGGCTAGCACAGTATCAGGATAATGTGACTATGGGATGTCGCGTCATGGTGCCAGTGGTCTGGTCTCTCTGTGGAACAGCGTTAGAAAGCCGCTTTGAGTATGCAGTGCTACAAGTCGGTGCCCGCCCTGATGATCTTATATGTTTCTAGGATGTAAAGCAACAAGGAACATCGTGCGTAGATTGTCCACGAAACCATAACCTATATATATATAACATAAACAATTCAGCATGAATATCATTATTCTAGTTGGTTGGTTATTGTACTTTTACGTCCTAGCAACGTCTAAGGTCATATCAGGACTGGTACTGACTTGTGACAGTGCACACTCATGGCAACTTTATAGTGCTGCCCCACTGGGAGACCATGCCACCAGCACCATGACCTGATATCCCACTCAGTCACATTATCCTGACACTGATCCAAACCAGTCCTTGTGCTATCCTAATAATGCTGAGTGCCTGGCTAGGAAGCGACAAGATTACACTTTTAAATCATTGGTTTGACTCGGTCAGGGTTCGAACCTGTGGCTTCGAATCCCACGATCTATCAAAAAAGCATTATTATAGTAGATATGTTACCAAATTAATAAGGTATACAGAGACTGTGCTACGAGCCAATAGGATATTCACAGTCCTTATAGAACCATTTTAATTCCACAGGCCGTGTCATGCAGTGTTAAGAACAACACCAGACAGAATGTCCGAATTGATAAAAGGGCTGACTGGATTCCTGTGTCGGCGGTCATGAGTTCGAATACCGACCGAGTCCAAATTTATATGTGTCGCTACCTAGCCTGACTGATTTGGCAAAGACTGGTTTGCTCTGTATCAGGATAATGTGACTGAGTGGGATAATGGGTCAATGTATCACCAACCTGGTCTCCCGAAGTGACATCACAGCGTCAGGATAATGCGACTGAGTGAGAAATTGGGTTATGGTACCAGTGGCCTGGTTTCCCAGTGGAGCAGCACTATAAAGTCGCCATAACTGCACACGACACAAGTCGGGAGCCGTTCTGATATCACATAAGATGTTCCTAGGACGTAAAGTCCAAACAAACAAACAAACTAGAATATAGTCAGGTTAGCTGGCCTTTAACAAAACGGACTGCTATGACGTCACAGGGCGAGAAACCAGTCTACAGACAGATCCAAACTGGTCCCCAGCCACCCGGGTGGCGGACATCCGGCAGACGACACCCGTCGTTATCCCGCCGGTTCCCGGTGGGTGGCACGCTAATAATGGAGACGGTGTGACCAGCGAGGCCGGGCAGCAAAGAAGCGAAGGTTGCAGGGGCGTGGCGGAGGTGGTTCAAATAGTATCGACCAGACAGGATGGCTGAAAGAGTTGTATTGAGCGTCCGTGTCCTGTTTTGGTAGATTGTGGGATTTGTCAAACACTGGTCGAGTCAAACCAATGACTTAAAAACCTATATTTGTCGCTTCCTAGCCAGGTGCTCAGCATTATTAGGATAGGGCACGGACTGGTTGGCTCAGTGTCAGGATAATGTGACTGAGTGGGATATCATGTCATGGTGCTGGTGGCCTAGTCTCCCAGTGGGGCAGCACTATAAAGTCACCGTGAGTGCAAACTGTCACAAGTAGGAACCTGCCCTGATATGAACTTACCTGTTACCAGGACGTAAAACTTCAACAACCAATCAAATAGTTTGACCACCAGGGACGTTGCAAAAACATGGGATACATTCCCTGAAGCGGTATGCGAACCCAAATGTCTGCCATTCAAATGTGAGCGTCCTACTGTTGGGCCATCTAGAGTCGTCTCTAACCAACCTAAATAGATATGGTGCCTACACGCGTTGCTCTCTCCCTGGCAACTAGAATAATCGCGCAAAATGACACTGTGTTGTTGTTGTAGTTGTTACTAAAGCCTAGGTCACACCGACCCGGATCAGGGGCCGGACGAGCCCTGGACCGTGATCCGGCGTGATCCGTGGCGATCCGGCATGATCCGTGGCGATCCGGCGTGATCCGTGGCTCATCCGTGGGGATCCGGCGTGATCCGTGGCTGGTCCTTGGTGATCCTTGGCTGGTCCGGCCTCATCCGGGGTCCGCCCCGAATGTTTTAAAATGTTTTAAACATCCGGGGTGATCCGGGGCGATCCAAGGAATATTTCAATCCGGGCGATTTTATCCTGGGCTCTCCAGGACAGTCCGGGGGTGGTCCGGCTAAAAATCCGGGGCTCGTCCGGGTATGTGTGACTGAGGCTTTACATTGAATGATTGATCGATTAAGCTGAAGAAATTCCAATTACAGATAACTGATCTCCCTCATTCCACTGCTCCTTGCCATGTCCTAGTAAGGCTGAGAGCCAGGATAGGTGACAACACATGTAGATTGTCAAGTCATTTGTTAGACTTTTAGACCGGGATTCGAACCCAGGATTCGAATCTCATGACCTGTTACACGGGAAGCGGGCATTAAATCCATGCGGCCATCTTGTATACTACCCGATTATCTCGCTCATATACAGGTGCTGGGAGCAATAGACTAGATCACCGTTCCGACTGTGCATGCGCTGAAAATGGCGCTGGCAACAAAGCAAAGGCATACAGCCATTGAGTTTTCCGATACGTGTAGGGCAAAACTTTGATTTCATTCAAAATTAATCAAAATACATAACAATTTGGCACAAACATGGATGGATGCAATATAATAATATAATGAATATGTTTAAGACCCAACTCTCCATAATTAAGCATTTTCAGCTAATAAAACATACAATTTCAGTCAATTTACAGGCTGATGTTTACATCACCATTGATTAGACTTCAGTAATTCTTGTTCTGAATATTAAAATGTCAAATGTGTCAACAAAAACTTGTTTCAAAGAAATATATAACCAATATCTGATTAACCCTAGTCCTTTTCTAGTTCTACATATGTCATTAACCATAGGATATAAATCAAAACAATGATAAAATAAGTAAAACTGACTCTGGCTAGGGCTCTAACACTAGTCTGAGTGCCCAGATTTGTCTAAATTTAAATGCACATGGCATAAGATGCGCTGATTATATTGATGTAAATGCAATGCTGGATAAAAGAATAATATCTTAATTTATTATATATATTTCTTTAGCTGGTATTCTATGGTTCAAACAAGAGCTGAGATGACCTGAAACTAGCACATTTCATAACTGCACCCAATATATTAGCATGTGCCATGTGCTTCTCATGGGTTTGTTTTGCTTTGACACATCCCACAATGCACCGCGCCACAGGAATGGCGACGTAGTCTATTGTGCAAGTGAATCCTCCTACATGCTATGACCTTAGCTGTTGCCAGGAGGTTAAACTCCAACAACTAACCAATCCTACAGATTTGATATAATGTTGCCCGAGCTATTTTATATTCAATGCTAATCTTACTGAAAATTAACTCATTGATACAATGATGCAAATTTCTAGAAAATAATTAAAATATATATTTTTTATTTAGCTCATTGAAGCAGACCATTCGATTACGGTTCACAATATTCAAATACCTAAATTAGCTATTGGAATATTAAAGTTGTATAATCAAATGGTTTTGAGTTTCCTCCATACAGTGAAACCTCTCTAACCGACCACCTCCACAGATCGACCACTCCTCTAAATGGACCACTTAAAACCGGTCCCATGGTCAGTCGATTTAGAGAGGTGTTACTCTATTTTCATAAATATGTAGTGGTCTGCACTGACCTCTCAGGCAAGTAACCACATAGACAGGTAGGCGTGAGGAGTGTGTTGATATCAGGGAGCCTAGGTGGTGTAATGGTTAGCACACTGGCCCGGAATGCAAAGAGATGTGGGTTCGAGTCCCGCTCTAGGCGACAGTATTTCCCATTTTCATCACCCCCACGACACTGGTTGCCGTGATCAGGATCCTGTACAAGCTTTGCGCTGTATGGTTGTTGAACCTACCCTGTGTATGTATGTGTTAGTGCATTGCCTGTATGTATGTAATTGTAAGCATTACAAGACTTACAATTCCAGGGGGACGAGTGTAGTGGTCTGCACTGACCTCTCAGGCAAGTAACCACATAGACAGGTAGGCGTGGGGAGTGTGTTGATATCAGGGGGCCTAGGTGGTGTAATGGTTAGCATACTGGCCCGGAATGCAAAGAGATGTGGGTTCGAGTCCCGCTCTAGGCGCAGTATTTCCCATTTTCATCACCCCCATGACAAATACATAGGTTGGTCGTTATTATCTGCCTTACTTTAGGTTGAAGTAGCTTTGATTATAAATATCTAACTTTGGCGATATTTAAAGATTCAAACTCCCATTTCTAGTGGCACTTCCTCTTTTTTTTTTTTCTTGAAGATTTATACTGCCTATTATGGATAAGCCTGAATAGGCTTGTTTTCATCATTAGACAGTTTGTCGATAGAAAGCCCGCGCCTACACTTTTACCGGCCCAAGGGATTTTTAACCTCACACACCACATAGACATGGTATGAGAGCAACTGGCCTTTGATGACGCTATAAGTTATCCATGGCGGTGGAAATCCAAATTGGCAGAGGTGGGGGCACGGGGAATCGAACCACCGACCTTCAGATTAGGAGTCTGACCTAGAAAAAAGCCAGACACTCTAACCACTCCGCCACAGAGAACACCACTTCTAGTGTGAATTGCAGTGAAATTGTACTAAAACGTATTCTACATTAGTTAAAACACCACTTCTTGCGTTACAATAAATCATCATTATGCATAAACAGTCACCAAATGTGTCTCCCATTACCCTGGGAGTAATACAACTGCCATAGGCAGCGTCTAACATTACATATCGGGAAGTTTGACCTGACCTCTTTCTTTTTCTCCTTCCAAAAAGCCTCAACATTGAGTTCATATTGCGCTGCTCATACACACTTCTCTGTCAACAATAGTGTCACGTGGTCATCTAGATATGTGACCCACAGAAAAAAGGCAGTCAGGTGTGCTTGCTTGTTGGAGTTTTGCATCCTGGCAACATCTAAGGTCATATCAGGACATGGTGACTTTATAGTGCTGCCCCACTCGGATATCAGACAGCATAATAATAAATATTCATTATGCATAAACAGTCACCAAATGTTGTGTCTCCCGTTACCCTGGGTGTAATACAACTGCCATAGGCAGCGTCTAACGTAACACATCGGGAAGTTTGACCTGACCTCTTTCTTTTTCCCCTTTCGAAAATCCTCAACAATGAGTTCATATTTCCCTGCTCATACAGACGTCGTTGTTAACTGTTGATCATGCTTCCGGTGTCGTGACACTGCCGCTGTCAGTAGTGTCACGTGGTCGTCTAGAAACGTGACCCACAGAAAGATCCAGGGACGTGTCTTTGTTTGTTTGAGTTTGTATCCTGGCAACATCTAAGGTCAGATCAGGACGAGTACTGACTTATGACAGTGCGCACTCATGTCAACTTTATACTACTCCTGCCCCACTGGAAGATCAGGTCGTTGCCACCATAACCGGATATCCCACTCAGTCACAACACTCACCCAACACAAAGAGGCGGCACCCCAGCTCCAGCCAATCAGCACACAGCGACACACCTGATTGACTCACGCATGAGCTGAGTGACTCACACATGAGCTCTGCCTACCTGGCCAATCACAGCGCACCTGACTGCACACCTGCCCTTTATAAGGCCATTGCCCAGCTGTTCGAACACTGCAGCTGCATAGTACAGTAGTCACCGACTCACTCAATGCAGTCCGCAATATCAAGGACCACAGAGCTGCCACTCTCTGGCCACCTTGATCCAGAACACCATCACCACCAGGCATGAAGCTCACCTCAACACAGTGCTGGCCTGGGTTCCCTCCCAAATAGGACTTTTCGGTGATGACCAGGCCAACTCAGCTGCTCTGGACCGTTCTCGCCACCCTGAGATCGACCTCGTCATAGGCCACTCCCTGTCCAAGCTCAAAGCCACCCACGCTAGAGCCACCAAAGCCCTGTGGGAGGCCTCCCTCCACCGCACCACCATCAGGAACCCATACTCCATCAGTTGGGCCTGGCACGAAAATGTCAGGGAGCGCCTATCATTCACAAGAAACCTCTCTGCCTCCGTGGAAGAGGCGGTCATGTGATTCAGGACTGGATAGAGGTGGTTCATTGACACCCCTGCATTGCAACGATGTCCCTGCGGTGACCAAATCTTCAATGTCGCCCACATCCTGGTGTCATGTGTGGCCCTTGACAGGACCGCCATCCGAGACTTCCTCGGCCCACCACACAACCTGTCTGACAACCGAGCTGCACTCGGCATCCTCACGAGGCAGATTCTATAGACAGAATTACCAGACCTTTGAGATCGTTGACCGCCCTGAACCCATCGCCGACGACTCTGAACCCGACAATAACAACCACCACCGGGGAGCCCTGTGAGGTCCCATCAGGGAGCCCCGTGAGGTGCCCCAGTCAGGGAGCCCCGTGAGGTCCCCCATCAGGGAGCCCCATGAGGTCCCATCGGGGAGCCCCGTGATGTCCCATCGCACACTGCACCTACACCGGGATCCCCTTGTGGGGCTGGATACACCGGGTGTGACAGGCTAGACCCCCGCGCCCACAACGTTAGTTCCCGCTTCGATCACCGATGGAGTGGGTGCTGGGGCCGCAGACGCGAAATCACACCCAGCAACCACACCCCAGTCCAGGAGCTCTGTTGGCCCTGGACCACCCACCCTGCGACGGGGTCCTGGAGGACCAACGTGCCACCCACGACCCAGTTGCCAATGACACCGGATCCCGCTTTGCTCTCCGGTCGAGGTACAGGACCATGGGCCCCAAGAACATATTGCCACCTGCCGGGCCACCACAGCACCACGCCACTGCCACACAGACGCCGCAAGGCCCCCCCCTACCACCCCTAAAGCTGCAAAAATGAAGAAAGAAGAAAACCAACAACAAAAAACCCCACCAATAACGGGCCGTTTTAACGGCGCCGTTTATCAATGCTGCAGCCCTGCAGCCAGTGACCGCTAGGTCACAAACCGCCCAATAACTAACTAACTGTTTGGGTACACTCTCCTCAGGAAAGCTGTCCAAACAGCACCCGTTGCTTCAACCCACCCACCCGGACCTCACGTTATTAGTAAAAAACGAACTAACAACACCGATAAACAATTGTTGTTGACACATCAAACCAACAACAAAACCAACATCATTTAAACCAACTCCTGTGGGCTTGTCAGGCGACCAGCCTCGGCGGACTATATATTCACCAGTCCCGGTGTAAAGATTTCAAATTCCCCCCTGATTCAAGTTCCCCCCCCCCCCTCCGGGAACTTGAAAATGTTTTCAAATTCATCCCAGGGGAATTTGAAAACGTTTTCAAGTTCCCTCCCTTGGTCTAACTTTCCCTTCCCCATTTTGGGGGAATTTTCTTTAATTTTGTTATTTTTTGTTATTTAAAAAAAATGTCATGACAAATATAATAATATTAATACGCAGAGAATAGCATAATGGAAATTATTACTAGTACAACAAAACATATTTCACCCCAAATGACACAAAAAGTCTCCATGATGGCTAAGAAAAAAATATTATAGGTCTGAATTTTAAAACGTTTTTAAAAGTTTTTTAAACAATTTTAAATTCCCGGAGGGGGGGAATTTGAAAATAGGGAGAGGAATCTGAAAACGGTTTGTAATTTCCCCCCATGGGAATCTGGGGGAAATTAAAAAGGTTTTCAGATTCCCCGGGGGGAACTTGAAAAGGGGGGAAATTGAAATCGTTACACCGGGGGAATTAACTACTTAACTATTGTGATTGATTATTTGTCATCATTTGTAATTATACTGTTTCATCATTTATTGTACTTATTAATCATATGTCCATTACTCCATTACTTTGTTGTATAGCCTTATGTCCACAATATCCTGTAGCATGTGACCATTACTGACCAAAAATGCATGTGCCACCATTTGCGATGGAACTAAAGCTGTCATTCACAATGCTGCTCTCTCGTCCCTATCTCGCCCGTATGCAATGGCGTCTTGTTTCAACCACTATATTGGTTTTTATTTTCAATTATCCTGTAGAACAGGAAACACACCTCCAATCACACTCCGTAGTAAATAAAAGGGATTATGTGTGTATATATAGATATATTATATATACATATATTACAGTAAAACCTCTGTAAATCGACCGATGAGACCGACTTTAAATGGTACATTTATGGAGGTGGTCGGCTTAGGGATTTTATTTTTATCGTTAGAATGGTATTGTATGGGTGATCGTTTGGGACCCAAATAAAGCGATCGATATAGGGAAGTGGTCGATCTGTGGAGGTGGTCGGTTAGTGCAGAGATTGCTACAGAAAAGACAGGTGGTGTTTACGCAACACTCCACCTGCCAAGATACACTGGACAAACAAATTGATATTATTAAGAAAGAAGAAAACAAAAAATAAAGACAATTCCAGAACCAGCCAATGCCATATATTGGTATTATTAAGAAAGGAGAAAACTAATATTAAAGACAATTTAAGAACCAATCAATGCCATGCAATACAGTGCACATACATGATGACTATATAGTGCTGCCCCACTGGAACACCAGGCCACCACCTAGATAAAAGATTCACCCCATACTTCCAGTACAGGGGTGAATACGGGCGAAAATAGCATTAGTATGGAACAAGAAGTAGAATGCCTGGCACCAGTGTCAAATGGGTACTTATATCAGCAGAGAGTTGGTGAAATGGGAGAGAATGCAAAAAGACAAGATGGCGGCCAGAGAAGGCCATCGATTTCACTTTTAAATTGCATTAAAGTATATGTTTTATTATATTTTCCAACTCAAAAGTAGCGGGTAAACATGAAGACATATACAAAGAATAAATGTTGCTTCTTAGATTGTGAAATTAGGCTCTCATAACGACTCATTTCATTAGCCCGATTTTTCGACCGTTTTTATATATGGCTAGTCTTCACCCGTGTACTACAAGTACCGGGTGAATCTTTTATCTAGCCACCACCATGACCTAATTTCCCACACATTCACAGTATCCTGATACTGAGCCATTAAGGCCCTGTCACATTACGGCGTATGGCGGGAGCGTATGGCGGCGTAGCGGCTTACGTCATATACGTCGCCATACGCCGCATACGCTACGCATACGCCGCCAGTGCCGCAACACCCCGGCGTATGTGAAGCCTATGATGCATACGCCGCCATACGCTTTCATAAATCCGTCCGTCCTATTTTTTTTGTGCATGCTCAAAAAAACACGACCTATGAGGGCGTATGGCCCAAAATGTCAAAACATGTCACAGCACGCTCCCATACGCTCCCATACGCTACGCATACGCTCTTCATACGCTCCTCATACGCTCAAACACACCCGAAAGTGGCACCCGATGGCGTACGTAGGTTTTCAATACGCTCCCGCCATACGCCGTAATGTGACAGCCCCTTTAATGCCGAGTGCCAGGCTAGGTAGTGACAAGTATCAATTCTGTAAGTCATTGTTTTTGTAAGTCATTGGTTTGAATCGATCAGGATTCAAACTACCCACCTTCCACACAGGAAGCCTGCACTCTATCGATTCAGCCACTGCGTCCAGTTAACGCCTTAGTTCCCTATGATTTTAAAATAGAAATATTATAATGAATCTTTAATTAATTGTGTCATGGTGCCTTTTAAAAAAAAAGTGGTTTAAACCCTAACTGTAAAACCTGGCTACGCCCCCTGCTCTGATAGCAATACAGGAGGAACTAATGTAATATTAATAACAGATCAGTGTGGTGCATGCTCTGTGGGGAAAGGGTCTTACACTCATAGAGGATTTGCACCACCAGCCCACCTTCTGATGGCAATGGCTAATGTTACGGGTAGCAATTCATTGTGCATGCCCCGTAGAAAAGGTCTATTGACAACCACCTCAGCACAGCAAATTGCCTTCCCACCGCCCTCCCAGCCCTGCTTTCCACACCCCCACCTCGCCATCTGAAGCACACAGATCCACTAGTAGATTATTAACATCGCCAGCCAGCTGCACCTTCAACAAAACCATTTATTTTGTTAGCACAAAGATGTGCTAAGAGACGTGGTTGGTTGGTTGGTTGTTGGAGTTTTACGTCCTGGCAACATCTAAGGTCATATCATGACATGTACCGACTTGTGACAAGAGCACACTCATGGTGTCTTTATAGTGGTGCCCCACTGAAAGACCAGGCTGCCAGCACCATGACCTGATATCCCACTCAGTCACATTATCCTGGCACTGCCAAGAAGTCCTTGCCCGATCCTAATAATGCCGAGCACCTGGCTAGGAAGAGAGAAGTATCAATTTTGTAAGTCATTGGAATGACTCGACCGGGAATCGAACTACCGATCTCCCGCATGCGTGGCCTATGGTTTACCGATTCGGCCACCGCATCCAGTCTATGACATTAGATGTTGCCAGGATGTAAAACAACAACAAACTAACTATATAGCGGAATTTTGGGCTTGGTGCCCTTACCGGTTAATTTTCACTATAGGCTCTATTCACTTAACTCACTTTTCTCCTGCTGACCAAACCTTTTTTCTTTTTCTTCTCTTGAAGATTTATACTGCCTAT
This sequence comes from Branchipolynoe longqiensis, assembly GCA_030323885.1. NCBI lineage: Eukaryota > Metazoa > Annelida > Polychaeta > Phyllodocida > Polynoidae > Branchipolynoe > Branchipolynoe longqiensis. Next base: position 39,560,754 of record CM059186.1, read on the forward strand.
CACGGATAAGTCTGAATAGAGACTTGTTTTCACCTTTAGACAGTTTGTCGATAGAAAGCCCAAGCTTACACTTTTACCGACCCAAGGGACGTTTAACTACCCACACCACATAGACATGGTATTAGAGCAAGTGGCCTTGGATGACGCTGTAAGTTATACACAGCGGTGAAAATCCAAATTGGCAGAGGTGGGGGCATGGGGAATCAAACCACCAACCTTCGGATTATGAGTCTGACCTAGATTAAAATCAAACACACTGAACACTCCACCACAGAGAACACGACTTGGTAGCATTCTTGCCATATATTTGTTTCTAATGTACATTGCAGTGAAATTACCTTAGAAAATATTCCACATTATACAAAATACTACTTTGTGTATGCATATTCACCACCTCCCCCCCCCCCCCCACCCCAGCCTTCTGCTGCGTAAGCTGTAGCTGTGACCCGGCATGCTGGGTTGCATGCAGTTTCAGTCTGTCCTTCCTGAGGTACCAGTGGAACTCAGAACACATATATTGAAATGCAGTAAAACCTCTCTAACCGACCACCTCCACAAATAGACCACTCCCCTTAAAGCTGCATAGTCCGATGAAAACATCAAATTTTCAAAATCAAAACAATTATCTAAATTTGATTCAACATATCTAACTTAGATGCTGGTGCACTTATTAAACAATTGTTGCCACATAGACGGGAACATTGGGGGGCAATGATATAAGCTGTTACTGCAGAATCCTATGGTGTCAGAGTTTTGGCGTGCTTGCCAAAATAAATTTTCCATGTTTGCACTTTGAATATCTCAAATGTTAGCCGTTTAAAATCAAAGTTACTTTAAACTAAAGTGAGGTAGACGATAACGATCAAGCTAATATATTTATCTCAGAAAATGACAGAAACTCAAAACAATCGGACTATGCAACTTTAATCGATCGCTTTATTTGGGTCCCAAATGATCGCACATACAATACCATTGTGACGATCAAAAAAACCTCCATAAACCGATCACCTCCCTAAATGGACCATTTAAATTCGGTCCCATGGTCGGTTGATTTAAAGAGGTTTTACTGTACGTGATTGGAGCTAGGTGCATATGACTCATTTTATGAGTGGGTAAAGTGATGTCAAATGAGGCGAAATAGGTACATTTGAAAGCCTTCCACTCATGCCCACCAATAGACTAGTCCGTAATTTCAGTGGCGCGGTGCACTGTGGGATGTTTGGCAGCAAAACAAAACCCGCACGAAGCACATGGCTCATGCTAAACCATTGAGTGCAGCAATGAAATCTGTTAGTTTCAGGTCATTTCAGCTCATGTCTGAAACGTAGAATGCCAACTAAAATTATATATATAATAAATTAAGATGTTATATCTTTTATCTAGTATTGCATTTACACCAATCTAATTAGCATGTCCTATGTCATGTGTATTTAGATCTAGACAAATCTGGTCACTCAGACTAGTGTTAGAGCCATAGCCAGAGTCAGTTTTACTTATTTTAATCATGTTTTTATCTATATCCTATGGTTAATGACATATGTAGAAATAGAAAATGAATAGGGTTAATCAGATATTGGTTATATACTTCTCTGAAATAAGTTTTTGTTGACACATTTGGCATTTTAATATTTAGAACAAGAATTAATAATGGTGATGTGGCTATCAACCTTAAAGTGACTGCATGATTGTTTTGTGTGGAATTGTACGTTTCTTGGTTCAAAATGCTTAACTATGGCTAGTGTTGTCTTAAATATATTCATTATATCATTATATTGCATGTGTGCCAATTTGTCATGTATTTCTATTAATTTGGAATAAAATTGAAGGTTTGCCCTTCACGTATCGGCAAACTCAATGGCTGGACGCCTTTGTTTTGCTCTTGACGCCGTTTTCAGCTCATGCGCAGTCAGAATGACGAACCAGTCTATAGGACTGTCAAAACGCCTACAAACATGTAGTCTTGGCTTGGGGATCCTGTCACTCAAAAAAAAAAACCCACACACAAAAATATATCTATTCTCTATAGGACTATGTTGTAGTGACTAATGCTGCTGTCATTTGGCTGAACACCCTGTATCACCAGTCACTTCTTTTTTATATGACAATAAAGCTACCAGGCCTTATCTCGTTACAGGCTACCTTAAAGCACTTCTCAGCCAGGGCCGGTGTGGCGGTTTCAGCGTGTTCCCGTGCTCAGACGTGTACCTCGCTTCTGCGCATGCGTCAGAATCTAATAAACATGGCCGTAATCGATTAACACTACCCGGGCGACTCGGGTCATCCGAGTAGTCAGAATTTCAAATAGAACACGGGGGGTGGAGTCGACAAATACACGTGCCGTGTGTAAAAAAAGAATAACTTAGATTAATTAAATGGAAATATATGTAAACTAGGCCATCATAAAATACTTTAAATCCTATTTTGCTGTATTTTTTATCGGTTATTAAAAAAAAAAAAAATTGTCGACCCGAGCGCGGAGAAGCATATTCGATGATTCGACCCGAGTTTGTAGGATGTGCGCATGCGCCAATAAGTGTCTCGGGTGATCCGAGTTGATGCGAAATCCACGCATGCGCAGAAGCAACGGGACACGTCTGAGCATGCGAACACGCTGAAACCGCCACACCGGCCTTGACCCTGAGGAGGTCTCCTCCCACTCCCTCCGCAGGGGTGGCAATCCAGCGGTACAGTGAGTGTATGTAAGGGGGGGGGGGGAGCGGTGCGTGCGCAGACGTGGCGCCCCCCAACGGACATGAGTGAGAGCAGGATGGTAGTTTGTAGGTTAAGAAGGCCCAACCAGCAGATGACTGGGGGGGGGGGGGGGGTAGTAGGTAGAGGCTAGGGAGAGGATGGAAGCTTCCGGCCTTATTATACTCGTATAATGGCTTATACAGCATATATATATATATATATATATACACACACACACACACAGAGTAAAACCTAACTTACCACCTCCACATATTGACCACTCACTCCCCTACATCGATCGCTTTATTTGGGTCCCAAACGATTGCTAAAGCGACCACCTCCCTAAATGGACCATTTAAATACGGTCCCATGGTCGGTCAACTCAGAGAGGTTTTACTGTACATATACAGTGAAGCCCCCGTATAAAACGCCCCGATTTAATGCAAATTCGGATATAACGCGATGATTCATTTGACTGAGAATTTTTTAATTCAAAGGTAATTCAGTAAAGTGAACCTCAATTTAACGTGCCCCCAATTTTTTTTCGAGATTGGATTATATGGACCTGAATGATCGTGTTATAACGGGCTTATTTTTTTAAATATTTTTGGGGGTACATTAGTTGATTAAGTAGGAACAATTTCAATCGCGGACGATTGGTCTTCCTCATTCCACTGCTCCTTGCCCTATCCGAAGAATTCAGAGCGCCTGGCTAGGAAGCAACAAGTATAAATTTTTAAGTCATTGGTTTGACTCGACCAAGGTTTGAACGCACGATCTACCAACACGGGAGATGGACGCTCTAACTCATTCGGCCATATATATGCGAAGAGACTATTCATATATATGCCATAGATATATATATATGGCTATTTTTCAGCCAGGTCTGAGCATGTCGAGAGGCGATGGTGGTTACAGGAAGTGACTCCAGGTGGCGTCCGTATGGAAGAAAGGAAGAACCGACAAATGCGATGCAAAATGAAAGTAAAAGTAATAAAATACACAAATACCATTGTTCTTTATATTCCAATAATAGATTAGACAACACATATATGTTGCTATGATTATTTATCTAACTGATGTAAAGGAAAAGTACCCCCCATGGAATAATCCCCCCCCCCCCTCTGCAATATTATACTGGAATAAAACTGTCGGTGGGGTGGGGTTAAATCTTATATCAGTATAATGCTGCCTCGCTAATATAAGATTGCCCCTATGAATGCTTGGCATGCAATGTAAACAACGCAAGCCCTCACCCTGCCATTACGTGTTTTGTATGTAATTTGTGATGGGGATTTTACAGCCTGCTTATGTTAGGTACACACCTACCGTTTAGGACTCGCGCACTAAAACTCGCGACCCGACCCGACCCGCTTAAAACTGAAAATGGGCCGATTCATTTTTCGAATCGCGAATCGCGAATCGCGAATGGTAAGGAAGCACATTTAGCCCTAAAATTGAGTTTTAAGTCGCGAATCGCAATCGGTAGGTGTGCTAGGGGAGTGCACACCTCAAGACTTTTGGGCAATTTTAGATCGAATACGGTAGGTGGGTGCGGAAAAACGGTAGGTGTGTACCTAGCATTACAATGAGGAGGATGGGGGTCTGCCGTTAGATTCTCTCACATTCTCCATTCACATATTTTGGTTATATAAACAGGAAAAAAAACAATGCAACGTTGTGATGGAGAGTATTTTAGTCTAGTAAACAGAAATGTGCGGGCATCATATTCTATTTCTAGAGGTGAGCAGAATAATACTGGCATAGTATTGCTACTGGGGACAGCTTTATTCCGGTATATACCAGACACGGTAGCCGGGACGGTAGAGCGGAGGCTTCCCGTACAGAAGGTGGGGAGTTCAAGCTGCATCAAACCAATGACTTTTAAAATTTATACGTGTTGCTACCTAGCCTGGCACTCAGCATTATTAGGATAAGGCAAGGACTGGTTTGCACAGTTTTGGGATAATGTGACTGTGTGGGATATTGGGTCATGGTGCTGGCAGCCTGGTCTCCCAGTGGAACAGCACTATAACGTCGCCATGAGTGCGCACTGGCACAAGTCAGTACCCGTCCTGATATGACCGTAAATGTTTGTATTAAGTAAAACAACAAACCAACAAACATATTCCGGTATATACCGGGTGCGGTGGCCGAATCGGTAGAGGACCGGCCTCGCGTGCGGAAGATCGGGAGTTCGCGAGTTCGGTTCTCGGTCGAGTCAAACCAATGACTTAAAAATTGATACTTTTCGGTTCCTAGCCTGGTGCTCGCCATTATTAGGATAGGGCAAGGCTGGTTTGCTCAGTGTCAGGATAATACCACTGAGTGGGATATCGGGTCATGGTGCGGGCAGCCTGATTTCCCAGTGGGGCAGCACTATAAAATCGCCATGAGTGCATACTGTCACAAGTCGGTACCCGTCCTGATATGACCCTAGATATTGCTAGGACATAAAACAACAACAAACAAACAAAACATATTCCGGTGTATTATTGCTGAGAGGCTGGTTTATACTGGTATATTGCCAGGTGTAGGAAGCAGGGTGGGGGGGGGGGAGCAGTTTGATACCGCTATACTGGTACCTACTTGACTGTCACTGTGTCAGTACTAACAACAGCTTCTTAATCTTATCCTATGCATGAAGAAAATGAAAATACTATCTTAAAAGCATGATAGATTCTCGCTAAATGCACTGTATATTGGCTAAATGCACTGTATATTGAAAATATGTGTTTGTTCGGTTTTATGTCCTAGCAACATGCATGGCCATATCAGGACGACACATTGTAAATATCTGTCAGATATATACATGTAAGTAATACTATTTATAAAACTGTTATATATATATATATATATATATATATAATATGTATATGTATATATATATATATATTTATACACATATTACGTAGGGTATTTCATGTATCATTTCGTGGATATATCAATATGTGTGTATATATATATATATTATATATATATATATATATATATATATTTAAATATATATATACACGTATATATTAGATGTGTGTATTTGTGTGTGCCTGTCGTCCATATAAACCCTTACATTGCGCTGCAGTGGCAAAGGCAATCTCCGGAAGCTGCAGCCTCTACCCGGAAATAGACACACATCCAATCTCCTCACAAGTCCTGCCCGCTATCTCAAAGCAGATGCGCATGCGCTTCATCCACGGCAGACATAGCTTCATGAAGGCACAAGCAGAATGACGAGGCCCAGAGGATCACAACCATTGAAGCCTCCCTCCTGTACCCGCCATCACATCACCGCTAGCCCTTGAACCTTCCTCCTCCTACTCCTCCTGCTCCTCATACTCTTCCTCCTACTCCTCCTCCTAGTCCTATCCACTCTCCCCCCCCCACCCCTCACACAACCCCCCCCCCCCCTCACCAGCCAGGCACAGTGACAGTTGGCAATTCACAGTGCATGATAAGCCCTCATCCATCACTTAGATGTTGATTGGTTGGTTGTTGGAGTTTTATGTCCTGGCAACATATATCTCTATGTCCCGCTCTCTCTCTCTCTCTCTCTCCATCGCTCTCCCCTCTTCGCTCAAGATAGCCCCTTTTCTATTTCCCCCCTTCCCCCCCCCCCCTTCCTCCCTCCCTCCACCTGTAGCCAGGAGAGCAAGGGAAATGGGAGAGAAGGAGAAAAACAGATAGAAGGAAGAGGGCGAAAGTGTAAGAAGGGAAGAGAAAGCAAGAGAGTGTGAAGGAGCAAGAAGGACGGAGTATGACTAAGAAGGTGAGAAGAGGATAAGAAGGGAGAGAGTATGAAGGGAGGGGAGGGGGAATGGGGGAGAGGGGTAGGGGAGGGGAATGAGGAAGGGGGTAGAGGGGAAGGGGGAGACAGAAGGGGAGGGGAAGAGGGAGAAGGGGAAGGGGGAGGGAGAAGAGGGAAGGGGGCGGTGGAGGGGAAGGGGAAGGTGGAGGGACGGAAGGAGAAGGGGAAGGAGAGGGGGAGGAGAAGGGGGCGGAGAAGGAGAAGGGGAAGGGGGGAGGGAGAGAAGGGGAAAGGGGAAGGAGAAGGATAAGGGAAAGGGGAGGGGGGAGGGGAGGGCTAGGGGAAGGGGAAGGGGAAGGGGAAGGGGAAGGGGAAGGGGAAGGGGAGTGTGGAAGTAAGAAAATCAAGAGCATGAGAAGGATGGATGAAAGGAGAGTGTGGTGGTGAGGGCCGAGAAGGAGCGGGAGGGAAAGAAAAGGGAGTGAAAGAGAAAGAAAATGTGAGCTGAAGAAAGTCACGTGACAATTTGTCAGGATTGCTCGTCGGCAGGTGGTGCTTTGCATATAAATGTAATTAAGCTTTTAATAGCAGTAAACAGCTTAAATCAAAATGCCATTGGACAGTACTGAGATGATGCATTACTAGCTCTGTGGTTGGTTGTTGGAGTTTTGCATCCTCGCAACATCTAAGGTCATATCAAGACGGTTACCTACTTGTGACAGTGCACACTCATGGTGACTTTATAGTGCTGCCTCACTCGGAAATCAAGCCGCTGGCACCATGACCCGATATCTCACTCAGTCACCTTATCCTGACACTGAGCTAATATTACCAGTCCTTGCCCTATCCTATCAAAGCCGAGCACCAGGCTAGGAAGTGACAAGTATCAATTTTAAAGTCTTTGGTTTGACTCAGCCGGGAACCAAACTCCCGACCTTCCACATGACTCGGTCTGTGAGACAAACCTATCCGCTGAACTAATTCCTCGGTGGCCAGTGGGCATGATACTCACTGTTGAAAGAAACTTAAAGTTGCATAGTCCGATGGTTTTTAAATTCTGCAATTCTCGGAGATCAATACATTAGATTGATCTACTTTACCTTAGCTTGAAGTAACTTTTAGTTTAAAGGACTTCGGAGATACTTGAAGTGACAACATGCCAAATTAATTTTGGCAAGCATGCCAAAACTCTGACACCATAGGCAGGTTATATTAAACGGAGACTCAGTATGGCTTCTATTAAATATGCCCTTCTATGTGGCAACAAATGCTTAATACGTGTACAAGTATTCAAGTTAGATATGTAGAATCAAACCTAGGTGAGTGTTTTGGTTTTTTAAATATGATGCTTCATCGGACTATGCAGCTTTAAAGGTGCATAGTCCGATGAAGCATCACATTTTAAAACTAAAACACCAATCTAGATTTAATCCTACATATCCATTTTAAAACTGTGTACATAGTCCGATGAAGCATCAGCTTTGAAAAACCAAAACAATTATCTAGATTTGATCCTACATATTGTCGTGGGGGTGATGAAAATGGGAAATATTGCGCCTAGAGCGGGACTGGAACCCACATCTCTTTGCATTCCAGGCCAGTGTGCTAACCATTACACCACCTAGGCTCCCTGATATCATCACACTACCCACTCCTACCTGTCTATGCAGCTCCTTGCCTGAGAGGTCAGTGCAGACCACTACACTCGTCCCCCTGGAATTGTAAGTCTTTTAATGCTTACAATTACATACATACAGGCAATGCAATGCACTTACATACACAGGGTAGGTTCAATAACTATACAGCGCGTAGCTTGTACAGGATCATGGTCACGGCAACCAGTGTCGTGGGGGTGATGAAAATGGGAAATATTGCGCCTAGAGCGGGACTCAAACCCACATCTCTTTGCATTCCGGGCCAGTGTGCTAACCACATAGGTCCCTGATATCATCACACTACCCACGCCTACATGTCTATGCGGCTCCTTGCCTGAGAGGTCAGTGTAGACCACTACACTATCTAACTTGGATACCGTCACACTTATTAAAGTTACAAAGTCCAATGTTTTTGAGTTTCAGAAATTTTCTGAGATAAATACATTAGGTTGATCGTTATAATGTACCTTACTTTAGCTTAAAGTAACTTTTATTTTAAGTGGCTAACTTTTGAGATATTTGAAGTGCAACCATGCAAAATTAATTTTGCATGCTTGCCAAAAAAACTGACACCATAGCATTCTGCAGTAACATGATCTATTCAATTGCCTCACTATTCCCTTCTGTGTGGTGACAAATGCTTAATAAGTACATCAGTATCTAGTCTAGATATGTAGAATCAAATTGGTTTTGAAAATTCAATGATTTCATTGGACTATGCAGCTTTAAGCATGTGTTGCCACATAGAAGGGCATATTTAATAAGACCTATTACTGCAGAAGCCTGTGGTATCAGAGCTTTAACATGCTTGCCAAAATTAATTTGACCTATTTGCACTTCAAATGTGTCAAAAGTTAGACAATTATAATAAAAATTTACTTCAAATTAAAGTATGGTTAATTATAACAATCAATTCAAATATATTTAGCTAAAAACTAAAAATGACTTCAAAACGCACTTTTAAATATTGACGCAGTTATTGAGTAGTTGTTGCTGCATAGAAGGGGATATTAAGTCAATTTAATAGAACCCGTTACTGCTGAAGTATATGGTGTCAGAATTTGGATGCACATGCCAACATCAATTTGGCATGTTCCCACTCAAAATAATTTCAATGTTAGCCACTGAAAATAAGTTACTTCAAACTGAAGTGAGGTACATTATAACTAAAAATAGCAGAAACTCAAAACCATAGCAGGTCGACATACAGAAACCTGATTACTCAATGGAACTAGACCGGACACGGTGGCTTCCCAGATGGAAGGTCGGGAATTCCAATCCCAGCTGAGTCAAACCAATCACTCACAAAATTGATACTTGTCGCTACCTAGCCTGGTGCTCGGCATTACTAGGATAGCGCAAGGAGTGGTTAGCTCAGTATCAGGATGTAACTGAGTGGGAAATTGGGTCATGGTGCTGATGGCCTCGGCCAGTGGGGCAACACTATGAAGTCGAGTCACAAGCCAGTACCCATCCGGATATGACCTTAGATGTGCCTAGGACGTAAAATCCCAATAAATAAATAAATAAAATAAATAAATAAGCAATCAACGGAACAGTTCAGGACACATGCCAAGTCAGTCTGGTATGTCTCGTTTTTGTGGGTTTTTGTGTGACAAGTTTTTTATTCTGCCCATAACGTATAAGCTCCGGTGAGGGTGCTTGTTTTCAATGCTGGACAGCTGTGATACTGGATTGGTCTGGTCCTGCACTCAGGAGTGTTTACCTGATCTTTCTTGGGCCAACCATTGCAGTTTTGGGTGTTAGTAGTTTCTATATTAGTTTTTTTGAATTTTCAAAGTTTTTTCCTAACCTGTATATGATAACTTAGCCTAGTATGTACATCTATGCAGATGACATACAGGCCTGCGGGGGAGGATCCCATCCCATTGTGGTTTGCTACAGCATGCTTTCACCCATGCCCTGTCCTTAGATAGTACACCAGTGTGCCAGAACACCGCTGGACCCTTCAGGACTGTGACTAGGTGGGATGGTTGTGGTTTATGGTTAGCCATTTTGTATTTCAGGGTGAATCGGATGCATGACCGTGGTCTGCCCAGTTCTGCCTTTGGTTTGTGCCAGTACACATACCCAGACGGACTGCACCCTATGGTGATAGTCATTTCGAATTCCTTAGTACTTAGTAGGGCTAGTTTCCGTATTTGTAATATCTACCATCTTTTCTGGCCTGTCTGTGACAGTGTGAGTAGAGATGATGGCATGGCACATGTGCCATTTTGTGTTGGAAGTCCTACGTGTCGGTCTGTAGTTCTACATGCGCATGGTGAATATATACGCACCAGAAAGTGGCAGCTCTACATGAGCAAGTTGGCAGCTGCGTGATATTGCCTAGATGATGCAATAACGGGAGTAGCTTAATAGTAGCAGTTGTACATGTTAGTGAGCAAGTGTGCATCTCACTAAGTAGTTGTACATGTCAGTGAGCAGTTGTACATGTCAGTGAGCAGTTGTGCATGTCAATGAGCAGGTGTACATGTCAGTGAGCAGTTGTACATGTCAGTGAACAGTTGTACATCTTAGTGAGCAGTTGTACATGTCAGTGAGCAGTTGTACATGTCAGTGAGCAGCTGTGCAAGTCATTGAGCAGTTGTACATGTCAGTGAACAGTTGTACATGTCAGTGAGCAGTTGTATATGTCAGTGAACGGTTGTACATCTCAGTGAACAGTTGTACATGTCAGTGAGCAGTTGTACATCTCACTGAGTAGTTGTTCATGTCAGTGAGCAGTTGTACATTTCAATGAGCAGTTGTACATGTCAGTGAACAGTTGTACATGTCAGTGAACAGTTGTACCAGTTAGTGAGCAGTTGTACATGTCAGTGAGCAGTTGTACATGTCATTGAACAGTTGTACATGTCAGTGAGTAGTTGTACATGCTAGTGAACAGTTGTACCTGTTAGTGAGCAGTTGTATATGTCAGTCAACAGGTGTACATGTCACTGAGTAGTTGGAGATGTCAGTGAATAGCTGGACATCTCAGTGAACAGGTGTACATGTCAGTGAGTAGTTGTACATGTCAGTGAGCAGTTGTACATGTCAGTGAGCAGTTGTAAATGTCAGTGAGCAGTTGTATATGTCAGTGAACGGTTGTACATGTCAGTGAACAGTTGTACATGTCAGTGAGCAGTTATACATCTCACTGAGTAGTTGTACATGTCAGTGAGCAGTTGTACATGTCAGTGAACAGTTGTACTTGTCAGTTAACGGTTGTACCAGTTAGTGAGCAGCTGAACATGTCAGTGAGCAGGTGTACCTGTCATTGAACAGTTGTACATGTCAGTGAGTAGTTGTACATGTTAGTGAACAGTTGTACCTGTTAGTGAGCAGTTGTATATGTCAGTGAACATTTGTACATGTCAGTGAGTAGTTGTACATGTCAGTGAACAGCTGTCCATGTCAGTGAACAGTTGTACATGTCGGTGAGCAGTTGTACATGTTAGTGAGAAAGGGTGCATCTCACTGAGTAGTTGTACATGTCGGTGAGCAGTTGTGCATATCAGTGAGCAGTTGTACATGTCAGTGAAGAGTTGCACATGTCAGTGAGCAGTTGTACATGCCAGTGAACAGTTGTACATGTCACTGAGCAGTTGTATATGTTAGTGAGCAAGTGTGCATCTCACTGAGTAGTTTTACATGTCAGTGAGCAGTTGTACATGTCAGTTAGCAGGTGTACGTGTGAGTGAGCAGTTGTACATGTCACTGAGCAGATGTACATGTCAGTGAGCAAGTGTATATGTTAGTGAGAAGTTGTACATGTCAGTGAGCAGTTGCAAATGTCCGTGAACAGTTGTACATGTCAGTGAGCAAGTGTACATGTTAGTGAGCAGTTGTACATTTCAGTGAGCAGTTGTACATGTCAGTGAACAGTTGTACATGTCACTGACCAGCTGCATTTGTCAATGAGCAGTTGAACATATCAGTAAGAAATTACACTACACATGTCAGTGAGCAGTGCACCTGTCAGGCAGAATTGTACATAATCAGTCAACAATTGTACATGTAAAATGTCACTACAGTTGTACATGTCTGTCAACAATTAATTATACATGACCGCCACAGCCCCAGTTGCTACAACAGAGCCGAATGCAAGCGCCCATGTCCGTATGCGCCCCCCACATCATAGAAACATCATATCTGGGTGTGTACCAATTTGGGACAGTGGCTACTCTTCATGACTTAATAGCGCTGCTCCATTAGGATAATAGTCAGGCAGATTAGCAAGATGATCTGGACACGCCAGATAAAAGAGCCAATCCCCTCCCCCCTCATACTCTCCTATCCATGCCCATCACTTTCAATTGTTGATGGGAGTCGCTTCAACAAGATGGCAGATGGCGGCCAATCGCACCAGGTTTTTACAGGTTCATAGTGACTTTAAAGTACAATATAGTAAAGGTGGCAGCTTGTCTTTTACTTCACACATTGGCCGAATCGGTAGAGCATGGGCCTCGCATGTGGGAGGTCAGGAGTTTGGTTCCCGGTCGAGTCAAACCTATGACTTATAAAATTGATACTTGTCGCTTCCTAGCCATGCACTCGGCATTAATACTAATAGGATGGACAAGGACTGGTTCGCTCAGTGTCAGGATAATGTGACTGAGTGGGACATCGGGTCATGGTGCTGGTGGCCTGATTTCCCAGTCGGGCAGCACTATGAAGTCACCATGAGTGTGCACTGTTATAAGTCGGTACCCTTCCTGATATGACCCTATGTAGAATCTAATGCTCGGATCTGTGGCTGTGTATGTAGGCTATGAGGAAAACGATACAGACAAAGAGAAAGAAAAAGAGCAAAGAATAATAGGAGAGAAGAGATAGTCCAGCCCTCTGGTTTATTGCTTACAACTATAAGTTATATAGTTACATGGGTTCATTGTACAGTATCATATCACCTCCTTCCCCCAATCAGAATCAAGCATTCCTGGACCTACAAATAGGGATCCAGCATTTCTGGTCTCCATGGATACCAGTGGTCTGCCCACCACCAGTAGCTGTGTGGCCCCCATGGCCACAATCAAAATTGACCTTTTGAGTGTAGTGACGCCTACCTCAGCAGAGGGGGTAGGCCCTGAATGCAATCACACCCAGACCTGCCAGCACCACTATGTCTATTTACATCCCACTCAGGCACCACCAACCCATATATATATATATATACATGCGTATATCTATGATATACTGGTGTAGGGAGGGCGCAGATCTCCCCCGTCGTAGGTTGGCATGTACTATCGATCGTTGGGTTTGAATCCATCAGGTGGTGCCACTATTCCACCTTTCCTCGCTCCCCTCGTTGTAGGACTTGGCCCATTCCTCACTTGCCTGCACCAGGCAACACACGCTCCTGTCCTGTTCCCGATTTTTTTTTTTTTTTTTTTAGCTATTATGACTTGATTATTGCTATTTCACCTGTTATTGTTATGGTCTTGAAGCTTATGCTGCACTATGTTCTTGAGCCCGATCGCTTATTCTTCTTCTTCTTATTATTATTATTATGGGTAGGGCGGGTTTCCCAGCCAAATATGGTTGCGGTTGAGTCATGATTACACTGCGATGATATAAGCCAAATAAAACTAACCATATACGCCTATTAGCTTCTGTGTTGGTCTGCCCCTCCTACATATATATTATATATATTATATATTTAATTATATATATTATTTATATAGTATAGTTATACGAATCTTACCTGGGTACAGATGATGGATAACTCTTGTTTTCCCGAGGTACAAGCCTCGGGTAAATCGTGGACTAGGGAGAAGGAAGCAACATCCGGGTTCAGCAATCTTCACCTAATTATTCAGGATAAAAACGAGCTTAATGATGGAAATCTGATGTTTTCGTTTGGCACAAGCGAACGTAATAATCGTGGTAGGGTGTGGCGGGTGGGCCCTAGTCCACGATTACCCGAGGCTTGTACCTCGGGAAAACAAGAGTTATCCATCATCTGTACCCAGGTAAGATTCGTATAACTATACTATTTTACCTCGGTACAACGCCTCGGCTACTCGAGGCCGAGGGAGACCTTTATGTAGCCTCATTTTTATCCTCAATTATCTGATGAACATATAATAGTATCAGTAGTAATATCAAAAGTTTGTACATCTCACCCGATCTTGTTAGTTGGTGAGTAGGCGGGTTGCCACCCCGCTCGGTTTTTCGACTCGTTTGTTGTAGTGTTTAGCAAACGACTTGGCCGTCTTCCAGCCGGCGTGTATCAGGATTCTGCGAACTGAGATTCCTAACTTTCTTGCTTTGGAGACCATGGCCCCCCCTCTTGTAGAGTGCGACGCATAGCGTTCTGTGTTTATGCCGGCCAATTTGAGTATAATAATAGTCCATCTGGCGAGTGTGTCGCGTGAGATGGCTTTATGCGGTTTAATAAAGCTCACAAGTAGCTGCTTGGAATTTCGTATTCCCTTAGTCTTGGATATATATGTCCTAATGGCGGCAACTACACAAAGTTTGCTCTCTTGTGGAAAGCTATCGAGATGGATGGAGGATAGTGGATCTCCTGTCCTGTTTGATTTTAACAGTATGTCCAAATCAAACGTGGCCTCTTTCTTATCAATATCCAGGCCTTGCAAGGAGAGGGCTACAATTGTCTGTCCTCTATGTCCTGTTACTAATAGTAATAATACTGCTACTTTATAGCCTAAGCGTTGGATAGTGAGAAATTTATTTTCAGGCCAAGATTGGAAAAGCTTGAATACTGTAGAAACATCCCAAAACCGACTATATTTCGGTTTTGGGGGGTTTCTTTCATAGATTGATCTCATGATCCAATGAATGACTTCGTGTTTGCCAATGGTTTTTCCTTCTATTCTTGGTACAATAATGGAGAGTGCGCAGCGCGCCGCATTTATGGCCCCATAACCAAGTCCATCATCTTCCAACATGCGCAGGAATCGGCCTACTTGCGCGACAGTAGGAGCCATCGGTTTAACCTTTTGTATTAAACAATATACTCCCCATTTCTTAAGGTAAGTGGTATATACATTTTAACAGTTCCTGGCCTCCAGGCATGGGAAATCAACCTTTCTTGGGTGATTTTATCAAGTCCGTATTTTTATAAATACGCTCTTAGAAAAGGAATGCCAGTAACGGGGTTGTGGACACGTCCCCGAGGGTTGTCACTTTTCCTTGATGTTGTAGGTTTATTGGCCCGCGTGGGAATCTTAAAAAGTTTTTGGCTTCCCACTGCACTATGGCTCGCCATGGCTGAGTGTTCCAGTCCGGGACTATCAGTACTGCATGGGTCTTGTCCAGCCTGATTTTTCTGGCTACCCTGCTGATTAGGCTAAATGGTGGAAAAATATAGTAAAATGCGTTATTCCAAATAAGAGAAAAGGCATCCACTCGCCAAGCGTGTGGCTCTGGATGCCAGGATACATATTTATCAAGTTTTTTGTCCCTACGAGAGGCAAAAAGATCTATGTCTGGAATTCCCCATTGATGACAAATTGTCTTAAATATGTCGGGACTGAGTGACCATTCTAAATGATCATGGAAATGTCGGCTTTTATTGTCGGCTAATGTATTTAGTGTACCTGGGATATGAGCTACTGTTATCCAAAGGTGTTGTTTCTCTGCCCAATCCCAGATGAGTTTTGCGATGGCATTGCAAGCCGAGGACTTTGTCCCTCCCATGTTACGGATATAGGCCATTGCTGTAGTATTATCCGTTAACACTTGGACAGTAAGTTTTTGTATTTTAACTAAACTTGTGAGACCTAGATAGATGGCTCTTAATTCTAGGACGTTTATGTGATCTTCAATTTCGTTATCTGGCCAGCGGCCCCCTGTGGCTTCATTATCTCTGTGGGCGCCCCAACCCTCTAATGATGCATCAGTAGTGACTGTTGTGTTAGGTTCATCCATACGGATGGGATTATGGGAATTAATTAAATGTTGCATCCACCATTGGATGTTTTCATGTCCTGCTTTGGAAATTGTCATTAGGCATTCGAAATTGCCCTTGGCTTTAGTTAGGGCAATATTTGTATCTATTTCGAGTGATTTAATGTGTGCCTTTCCGTATAATACGGCTGGCGCATAAGCCACCATTAGGCCGATAAGCACTGCTACCTGCCTTATTTTTGGTCTTTTTATGTTTAATAGATCTGAGGATGTAGTACTAAATTTGTCAATTTTGTCTGAAGTTAAGGAAATTGTCATTTGTTGTGTATTGATAATAAACCCCAAGAATTTCAAAAGGGGGGTAGGTTCTAGAACCGATTTTGTCTCGTGAATGAAAAACCCCAAGTGGGTCAAAGTGTTACATAAGTCTGTTATGGCTAAATGGCAATCATCCTCAGTGCGTGCTACGATAAATGAATCATCAATGTAAGGGAACATGACATGGCCTTTCTTGGCCATTTCAGCAAATACGGGTTTCAGTAGCATTGTAAACAAACGTGGGGCACAGGCTAGACCATTAGGTAAACAAGTAAATTGGTAAAGTTTGCCTTGCCAAATGAACCTAAGAAATTTTCTATGTGACTCATAGATCGGTATAGTATAGTAGGCGTCTTTCAGGTCAACACTTGCAAGCCAGCCTCCCGGCATTACTAGGTCACGGGCTGTCTCTAGAGAGAACATTTTGAAATGTTTGTATTCGACTAGGGTATTTAGAATCGTTAAGTCGAGGATCATCCTAATGTCTCCGTTAGGTTTTGGCCTAGAGAAAATATTTGAAATATATTCTCCCTGTGTATGTTGAACGGTAGTAATAATACCTTTACTTTCAAAGTTGGTAACTTCTAGATCTAAGGCCAGTCTTTCGCCTGGTGTTAAGCGGTAGGGGAAAGGTACTTTATTTTATATTGGGGTCTCTATAAATGGAATGAGGACCCCTCTAACAATGTCTAGGATTGTCTGATCTTGTGTGAGTTGCTCCCACTGTCTAATATGGTTAGCCACATTTCCCGCACAAAAGGGGCTTACACTAGGTGGTGTTGCAGGCTCTACTTGTTCCCCGGCTTGGGAAACGGCTTCTGGGAGGGGTTGTCCCTCCTGAAGGGGCGGTTGCGGTCGTTCCAGCCATACTGGTTGCGTTGGCCTCTTCCTCTCGGCTGGTATTGGGTCCGGTTCCCGAATCGGTTTGCTGAGAAGCCGGTCCTGCGCCCTCGAAAATCCGATCTGGATTTCTTGAATTTCGAGGGGTTAGTGTCCTTCTTACTGTCGAGGTGTTTGGACTGCTTAGCGGCGGTTTCGACCTGTTTAAACAGGTATTGGAGTTGACCCCCAAACATCTTGGCGTTATCTAGTGGCTTTCCTTTTATGGGCTTCGGAGCCAGGAAGAGTGTATACTCTTTGCCGTCATTGTCCACAACCTTCTTTGAACGTGCAACCTCTTTCCCTGCGCTCGGTTGTGACCGATTTAAACACGTTCTCGAACCTGCGGTACGAGAGGAAGTTGCTAGTGGCAGTCAGAGCTGCGATGGCTGCGTTCATGTCCGGGGTAACTGTTGTGAACTTGTTACCCACCATCATGCGCTTAGCAACTGGCATGATGGCCGAGAGGGCTATCAGGACTCCTTTGTGCACTATGTGCAAGCACGATTCGAATTTCTTGCGATCCTCACTCATTTTCACGTCATCGTCCATTTCTTTGATGGTCGCCTGAGGAATACCTTTTATGCCAGTGTATTGTTCGGCCAGTTTTGTGAGGGTTTCTGCTGGTTTAAAGGCATCAAAATGGCCCCTCAGGTTTTTGCGCATAAGCGAACAGGTGTTGATTCGCTTTTTCTTGTCCGCTCGGATCTTTTTGGCCACTTTCTCGGTGATATCCGCGAAAGTGCCTGGATGCGGGTCATCAGACTCGGAGCCCGTTGTGGTCGAGTCATTGGACGAGTCTGAGGAGGAAGATTTTGCTTTCTTTTTCTTGGACTTAGACTTCTTCTTCTTAGTCCTTTTGACCTTCCTTGTTTTGTTGCGGGCTTGGTAGTAGTCGTCGCCTTCGGATGAAAACTTTTTATGGCGCCGCTTCTTCCCGATGATGATTTCTGAATCCGTTGTTTGTGGTTCAGATAAGTCCTCCCAGTCTGATTGGTCGGAAGGTGAGGCCCGTTTAGTGGTCGTTTTAGGTGGCGGTGTTGGGAGCAGCTGTTGCAGCTGCTCACGAATGAGCCTCACCATCTGCTCATTGGGGTCTGGTTGGGAAGGCCCTGGCTCCGGGGAGCGGTCACGTGACGCGCCCGATAAGAGACCCGGGGTCGCGTCCCCCTCGCTGAGCGTCTGTGGAGCACCTTTGCTACCCCGCTTCGCGGCCATCTCGAGTCGTCTGAAAACAACCAAAAAGGGTGTTTAGCACGAACTCAAGGAATAACTGAACCAGTGGAACAGTGTGTAAGGGGCATGTAGCCCTTATAGGGTAAGAAAACTGTATATACACCAGTTTTATACCGGGCGTGAGTAAGCTAAGGTATCACGAAAGCGTAACGGTCGGCGAACCGAACCGAAACGAATCGAGGGGTAGGGACCAGTGTACTGTCCCACCCACACTCTCTGTATCATAGACTTCTCCCCCCTGTGGCTTCAACGCCAACAAGTTGGAGAAAATATTATGAAACTCGGAGGTACGCCTCAGAAAAAACTATCATGACGACGAAATGGCTCCAGCCAACATGTCTCTCCGTTGGGCAACGGGCGGCAAAAAATAAATGCTATCTAAGCGACGAAATGACTCCAGCCAACATGTCTCTCCGTTCGGCAACGGGCGGCAAAAATAAAATGGATGCCTCAAACTACGGCACCGGATAAACACAACGCTTGTAAAAGTTACTTAGTACAAGTAAGCTTTGTCTTAAAAAGCTTATAAACGTGTGCTATAAACATTCATAAACCAATATACCAGTTTATGTTCCGGTACTTACTGTAGAAGTGAGTAAATCCGTGGTAAAAACTGCTGAGCTGCTCGTAACGTTCCTCCAGTTATGAGCGGAATATGCTAATTGCTGAACCCGGATGTTGCTTCCTTCTCACTCAGCCTCGAGTAGCCGAGGCGTTGTACCGAGGTAAGTGCGTCATGCCATTCAGTACTAATCTGTCCACACCTGTGCGCTTACATTGAGCCCCGCCAAATACTACCAGACATCAGGGCCGCGTTCAGGGTATGCCTCAGAGGCGCCTCTGAGAAGGCTCCGCAGCGTCTTCAGACTCAAAGCCAAGGAAATCTGAAGCACTGGTGGTGGCTACTGAAGTATTGCTGATGGAAGGCTGGGGTTCAGAAAATAACTAGTTCTCTTAAAGTGCGCAAATGTTCAGATATTCACTCTAGCGGATTGTGTCCATTGGATCCGGAATCCGTTGCATCGGTGTCCGTTGGATCGATATAGACGTGTACTATACATACAGGGTTATACTGTATATACATGTACACTGACCAGATGGGATGGCCAAATGAGTTGACCATCCATCTCCCATTTTGGTAGATTGTGGGATTCGAACCTATGGTAAGGAGAGGAGGAGAGAGAGGCGAGGAGAGGAGAGGAGAGGAGAGTAAAGTAGAGGACAGGAGAGGAGAGTAAAGTAGAGGAGAGGAGATGAGAGGAGATGAGAGGAGATGACAGGAGATGACAGGAGAGGAGAGGAGATGAGGATGAGGAAGGAGAGAGATGGACAGGAGAGGAGAGGAGGAAGAGAGAGGAAGGAGAGGAGAGGAGAGGAGAGGGAAATGAGAGAAAGGGGAAGGGACGAGAGGAGAGGGAATGGGTGGCGAGGAGGGGGAGGGTGGTGGAACGAGGGGTGGGAAATAAGAACCAGATAAGTTTAGATGGAGAGAGAGGGAGAGAAAGGAGAAAAATAGAGAGAGTAAAGATAGGTGAAGGAGGAGGAGGAGAGCAAGGGAGGGAGGGTGAGGGAGGAAGGGATGAGGGAGAGGAGGAGACGAGGAGAAGGGCAGGGGAGAAGGGAGGAAGGAGGAGAATTCCCTGGTTGAGTCAGACCAATGACCTAAAAATAGATATTTGTTGCTTCCTAGCCAGACACTCGGCATTATTAGGATAGGGCAAGGACTGGTAGGTTCAGTGTCAGGATTTTTTTTTTTTTTTTTGGTGACAAGTTTTTTTATTCTGCCCATAACGTGTAAGCTCCCGTGAGGGTGCTTGTTTTCAACGCTGGACAGCTGTGGTACTGGATAATGTGACTGAGTGGGATATCAGGTCATGGTGCATATTCATATATATACTCGAAAACCTCTCTAAATCGACCGACCTTGGGACCGACTTTAAGTGGTCCATTCACGGAGATGGTCGGTTTAGGGAGTTAAAATATGGTTAAAATAGTATTGTTGGGACCCAAATAAAGCGATCGATATAGGGGAGTGGTCGATCTGTGGAGGTGGTCGATTAGAGAGGTTTTACTGTACATATATTCCTGCAATGAAACCAACATAAACGGCTTTGATTTAACATAGAAACATCATATCAGGATGTGTACCAACTTGGGATAATGGCTACTTTTGGTGACTTTATAGTGCTGCTCCATTAGGATACTATGCTAATCGCACCAAGTGTCTATAGGTTCAACGTGAGCTTAAAAAGTTAAAGTACAATACCTATATGTACTAAAGGTCGCAACTTGTCCTTCCATAAGAACAGCCGACTCAGAAAAACCATATCATTAGTTTTAATGAAATTTAAAGCTCTAATGCCTGATACACACCTACCGTATACGATTCGCGCACTAAAACTCGCGACTCGACCCGACCCGACCCGACCCGCTTAAAACTGAAAACGGGCTGATTCATTTTTCGAATCGTGAATCACAATCGTAATCGGCCCGTTTTAGCCCTAAAACTGAGTTTTTAGTCGTGAATCGCAATCGCTAGGTGTGCGCGGGAAGCACACACCTAGCGATTTTTGTGCGCGAAACGGGCAGTTTTAGATCGTATACGGTAGGTGGGTGCGCACAAACGGTAGGTGTGTACTAGGCATAAAGCTGCAGTTGCTGGAGGCGTGGATGGGGGAAGGGAGAGGTGGGGCGTGCCCGTCTGTATTATAAAAGTATTGCCTAAAGCTAAGATTCCTTACATGCGGTATGCGGCATGCTGTATGCGGCAACAAATCAAAACGCCTTAAAGTCAATGGGCTACAACCCTTACACACGGTATGCGAATGCGAATGCGAATGCGACAACTCGATCGGTCCCTGTAGCGATTGGTGCGGCATGCGGCATGTGGTATGCGAATAGAAAACCATCAGTCACGTGTGTCCATTAGGTTTAGACGAGGGGAGGCGACTGAGCATTACGGAACGGTCACACACAAGGGTGCAGAGCGGTATGCGAATAGAAAACCATCAGTAGGCGTGTGTCCATTAGGTTTAGACGAGGGGAGGCGACTGAGCATTACGGAACGGTCACACACAAGGGTGCAGAGGGGAAACATATGGTAGTGGTGGTGGTGTAATTGAATCGAGGTAGTGGCTGGTTCTGGGACTGGGAGTGTGTGAATCAAGAGTGTGCCACATGCCGCATGCCGCATACCGCATAGAAGGAATCCTCCCATTCGCATACCGCATGCCGCATACCGCGTAGAAGGAATCTTAGCTTTACACCTCACCCCCACCCACCCGCCCTTGTCGGCCACAGATATATCCAATAGGCGTGCTCGTTTCTTATCACAGCGTCTCACACAGGGGGCGTGGGCTGTAGTCATGCGCATGGAGCCTGTGACGGGGCGAGGCGAACGGGGAGGGGGGGGGGGGGGGGGGGGGGTAAGATGGGCAGACACCGTGCGCGCACTACGTGGAACAGAGGAGAAGGGAGGAGTGGGGAGGATGAGGGGAGCGGAGGGGAGCGGAGGGATGGGGAGTGGAGGTGAGGGGAGGGAGGGGAGTGAGGGAGGGGGAGTGGAGGGTGGGTGAGTGGGGGTGAGGGAGGAGAGTGGAGGGGGTAGGGGGGAGGGAATGAAGGAGAACGGAGGGGGAGGGGAAGGAGGAGGGGAGAGGGGGGAGGGGGGGAGGGGGGGGGAGAGGAGGTGATGGGATGGGGAGGGGGGGGGGGGGGGGAGATAGGGGGGAAGGGGGGGATGGGAGGATGGGGGAGGGGAAGGGGAGGGGAGGAGAGCAGAGCAGAGGATAGGGGAGGGGAGAGTACATGTCACCGTGCGCGCATGCGTGGAGTGGTGGGGGGGGGGGGGGGGGAGGGAGGGGAGCGGAGGGAGGGATGGGGAGTGGGGGAGGGGGGGATGGGGGGGGGAGGGATGGGAGTGGAGGGTGGGGAGTGGAGGTGAGGGGAGGAGAGTGGAGGTGAGGTCAGGGGAGGGAAGTGAAGGAGAACGGAGGGGAGGGGAGGAGAGAGGGGAGAGGGGGGAGGGGAGGAGAGGGGAGCGGAGAGGAGGGATGGGATGGGGAGGGAAGGAGAGGGGAAGGGGAGGAGGGGAGGGGATGGGGGAGGGGAAGGGGAGAGGGGAGGAGAGCAGAGCAGAGGATAGGGGAGGGGAGGGTAGAGTACATGTCACCGTGCGCGCATGCGTGGAGTGGTGGAGGGAGGAGGTGGTGGTGGTGGTACACTGGTAGCGGTGGCGATGGTGTGTGGCTGTGGTGGTGGTGATGATGATGGTGGCGGTGGTGGTATGTGGTAGTGGTGCTGCTCGTGGTATGTGGTGGTGATACGTGGTAGTGGTGGTATGTGGTGGTGGTGGCGGTGGTAGTGGTATGTGGTGGTGATACGTGGTAGTGGTGGTATGTGGTGGTGGTGGCGGTGGTAGTGGTGGTGTTGGTGGGTGGTGGGTGGTGATGATATGATGATGGTGGTAGTGGTATGTGGTGGGGGTGGTGGTATGTGGGGGTTTTGGTGGTATGTGGTGGGGTCGGTGGTACGTGGTGGTGGTATGTGGTGGTTGGGGTATGTGGTAGTGGTATGTGGTGGTGGTAGTGGTTAGTGGTATGTGGTGGTGGTAGTGGTATGTGGTGGTGGTGGTAGTGGCGGTAGTGGCATGTGGTGGTATGTGGTGGTGGTGGTATATGGTGGTGGTATGTGGTGGTGGTATGTGGTGGTGGTGATGGTGGTATGTGGCAGTGTTAGTGATGGTGGTAGTGGTGGTATGTGGTAGTGGTATGTGGTGGTGGTATGTGGTGGTGGTACTGGTGGTGGTGGTATGTGGTGGTAGTGGTATGTGGTGGTGGTGGTGGTATGTGGTGGTGGTGACGGTGGTATGTGGTGGTGGTAGTGGTATGTGGTGGTGGAGGTGGCAGTAGTGGTATGTGGTGGTGGTATGTGTTAGTGGTATGTGGTAGTGGTGGTGGTATGTGGTGGTGGTATGTGGTGGTGGTATGTGTGGTGGTATGTGGTGGTGGTATGTGTTAGTGGTATGTGGTAGTGGTGGTGGTATGTGGTGGTGGTATGTGGTGGTGGTAGTGGTATGTGGTGGTATGTGGTGGTGGTAGTGGTGGTATGTGGTGGTGGTGGTATATGGTGGTGGTATATGGTGGTGGTATATGGTGGTGGTGACGGTGGCATGTGGTGGTGGTAGTGGTTAGTGGTTAGTGGTATGTGGTGGTGGTAGTGGTATGTGGTGGTGGTGGTAGTGGAGTTAGTGGAATGGGTTGGGTAGGTGGTGGTATGTGGTGGTATGTGGTGGTGGTATATGGTGGTGGTATGTGGTGGTGGTATGTGGTGGTGGTGATGGTGGTATGTGGCAGTGGTAGTGGTGGTAGTATGTGGTAGTGGTATATGGTGGTGGTATGTGGTGGTGGTAGTGATCGTGGTGGTATGTGGTGGTAGTGGTATGTGGTGGTGGTAGTGGTATGTGGTGATGGTGACAGTGGTATGTGGTGGTGGTAGTGGTATGTGGTGGTGGTGGCAGTAGTGGTATATGGTGGTGGTATGTGCTAGTGGTATGTGGTAGTGGTGGTGGTGGTGGTATGTGGTGGTGGTGGTATGTGGTGGTAGTGGTGGTAGTGGTATGTGGTGGTGGTAGTGGTATGTGGTGGTGGTGGTGGTGGTGGTGGGTGGTAGTGGTATGTGGTGGTGGGTAGTGGTATGTGGTGGGTGGTGGGTGGTTATCTCAGTGGAATGCAGTGTAAAGTGCATATTGTAGCGGATGGATGGATGACGGGTGTCCTCACTCCATCGACACCGACAACTTGAGACCACACGCTGATAACCAAACCAAATACAGTACAACCTCTCTAAATCGACCGACCATTGGACCGACTTAAAATGGTCCATTTAGTGAGGTGGTCGATTTAAGCTAGGATTCCTTACACACGGTATGCGGTATGCGGCATGCGGCGTGCGGCCTGATTACTGGATGGGTCCTTTCACCCACACCCACACCCACACCCACACACAGTGTCGGGTTTCCTCACCACTGTTCTCTATGGCAAACGTAGCAGCATTCGCATTCGCATGCCGCACCGATCGGTACATGGACCGATTCAGTATTCACATGCCGCATGCCGCATACCGCGTGTAAGGAATCACCCCCACTGACTTAGATGCTTTTCGATTTTTTGCCGCATTCGCATTCGCATACCGCATACCGCTTACCGCATACCGCGTGTAATGTAGCAGTCACACTACGACGACAAGGGAGGGACGACAGCCCGGCGGCTGGATTTCCGGTTGTCGTTGATTGTCGCACAGATGTCGCACAGATGTCGAGGAGGTGTCGCCGCGGCACCTCCGCGACACTCCACTTTTTCCACACTTTCTCGACGGTCGCCGGGTTGTCGTAGTTGTTTTGGACATGTTGAAAAACTTTGACGACAGCAGACGACAGCCGAGGTTGCGGCACTGTCGCGGCACTGTCGCGGCACTGTCGTCTTGTCGTTAAGCTGTAGTTGCTTCTCTCTCCATGTATGTGTCTCTGTGTGTCTCTGTGTCTGTGTCTATGTGTGTGTCTGTGTCTATGTGTGTGTCTGTGTGTGTCTGTGTCTGTGTGTGTCTGTGTGTGTGTGTGTCTATGTGTGTGTCTCTGTGTGTGTCTGTATGTGTGTCTGTGTGTGTGTCTATGTGTGTCTCTGTGTGTGTGTCTCTGTGTGTGTCTGTGTGTGTCTGTGTGTGTGTCTGTGTGTGTGTCTGTGTGTGTCTGTGTGTCTGTGTGTGTGTCTCTGTGTGTGTGTCTGTTGTCTCTGTGTGTGACTCATTCTCAGTCTGACTCTGACTCTGACTCTCAGTCTGACCCTCACTCTCAGTCTGACTCTGACTCACAGTCTGACTCTGACTCTCAGTCTGACTCTGACTCTGACTCTCAGTCTGACTCTCACTCTCACTCTCACTCTGACTCTCAGAGACACAGAGACACACAGAAACACAGATACACACACAGACACACACACAGACACACAGAAACAGAGTGAGAGTCAGACTGAGAGTGGGAGTGAGAGTCAGACTGAGAGTGAGAGTGAGAGTCAGACTGAGAGTGAGAGTGAGGCACACACAGAGACACAGAGACACAGACACACACACACAGACACACACACATACACACACACAGACACAGACACACACAGCCACACACAGACACACACATACACAGACACACACAGACACACACATAGACACAGACACACAGACACACAGAGACACAGACACACACATAGAGACACACACAGAGACACAGAGTCACACACACAGAGACACAGACAGACACAGACAGACACAGACAGACACACACACAGACACACACACACAGACACACATATAAACACACATAGACACAGACACACACATAGACACAGACACACACACATATAGAGACACACACAGAGACATACACACAGACACAGACACACAGACACACAGACACACAGACACACAGACACTGTCATCCCGCTGTCGTCCCGTCTGTTGTCCCGATGTCGTCCGGATGTCGTCCGATTGTCGTCCAACTTAGCCCGAATTTGCATAGGTCGTCGGGATTTCACAAAATCCCAGCCGCCGGGCTGTCGTCCTTCCCTTGTCGTCGTAGTGTGACTGCTACATTAGGAATCCTAGCTTTAGGGATTTTTTTTTAATCGTTGCAATGGTATTATATGGGCGATCGTTTGGGACCCAAATAAAGCGATCTATATAGGGAAGTGGTCGATCTGTGAAGGTGGTCGGTTAGGGAGGTTTTACTGTAGTTGCTATGGGAACATCTACCAACTGTGAATGTTTCTTTTTCAAAGTGATATCTTTTTGCGTTGTTCACCACCGTTAATGGCGTCACACCCTTTTTGTATGTAAGATATAAGTATAAACAAAACTGGTGATTGTAGTGGCTAAACCTTTTTCCAACTTACCATATACACTTATATAACCCCGTTAAGTGAAACTTGAAGGGACCATAGGGATTTGTTTGGATTAACCAATCATTGCATTGGCTTCGACTTTGAGTTGGCTTTGGCCAAAACGTAGGTGCAATATGAATGTAATATACAATACAGTAAAACCCCGTTAAACCAAGCTTGGTTAAACCAAATGATCAGTTAATCCAAACTTTTTTCGCCGGCCCTGCAAAATAATACCATGTATCATATAAAAAAGTTGGTGGGGTCTCAGATGACCTTCTAACCATATGAAAGTTTGGTTTAACTGTACTGGATGTGGCCTGGGGTCCGAAAATTGTGTTTCGATTAACCGATAATTTGGATTAACCGACTTTGGTTTAACCAAGTTTTTTATATGATAAATGGTAGTATTTTGCCGGGCTTCTGAAAAAGTTTTGATTAACCGATCGTTTGGTTTAACCGTGCTTGGTTTAATGGGGTTATACCTAGATAAAAGATTCACCCGGTACTTGGTACTTGTAGTACACGGGTGAACGACACCATCGTGTAAATACGGGCGAAAATAGCTTTAGTATGGAACATGAAGTAGAAACTGTGGTTCCATGATCAAATGGCTACATATATTGGCACAGATTTGGTGAAATGGGAGAGAATGCAAAAATCCAAGATGGTGGCCATAGAACGCCGTCGATTTCAATTTTAAATCGTATTAAACAAGCTATTTTATTTTATTTTTCAACTCAAAGGTAGCGGGTAAATATGAAGACATCTACAAAGAATAAATGTTGCTTCTTAGATTGTGAAATTAGGCTCTCATTTCATTAACCCGCTTTTTCGACCGTTTTTATGTAGGGTTGGTATTCGCCGGTGTACTGCGAGTACCTGGTGAATCCTTTATCTAGGTTATACCATATTTAGTTCAGTGTCTCAAATGTCATCCAACATGCAATATACTGAATTCATCTTGTGTCAAATGTCGTAAACAGCCGATAAGGAGGCATGTTGAATAACGTATTGAATCTACGCTATACACATTCCCATATTGGCTCATCGTGAGCAGGTTTCTAATGTCGCAAACAGCCGGGATGTGTGAGAATTTCGACGTGCACGCCAACATTAAATTAGCATGTTTTCACTTCAAATAATGTCCAAATTTGACATTCATTGTACAGAGTACGTCACGTGGTAATTATAACAAAAAACCTTGTGTGTTTAACTAAAGAATTAAAGAAATTCAAAACCATCGGACTTTGCCTCAGACTTGCTATCCAGACCGCACTTCATCCACACCTCTCTCTATCTCCTCTCCGCTGGCCTTGCTCCTCCTTGATATGTCTGAAAAGAGTTCCAGGAGGGGGAGCCCACCAGCATTTCACTTTCTACGCTTACTCTGTCCGTGTCTTTGGCTCACCGTCTGGTCACCATAGAGCAAATAGACATGGTCCTTTGACTCAACTCTCCTCATTTCTCTTTCCTAGACTCTACCCTTTTTTTTTCTCCCAGGCATACTCCTCACCCTGACCAGGGGAGTTGTGTGCTTGCATGGGGCCCTGTACCTTTACGTTTTCTTTCTTTGTTATCATTGCTGGAACCACCGCTGCACCCATCTTTACCCGCCCTTCATCAAAACCCTTGCTGCTGTCTGCTGGATACAAGTGCTCAACTACCGCCGGACAGAAAAGATTCGGGGCCGCCCCAATGATTCGCCGTTACAATGTTGTAAAGATGTCCACAGCTTCTACAGCCGCCCCTACTGAAGATTAATCTTCAACCAAAGATTGGGCCGATTTATCAGAGCCTCTCTATAATGTTCCAGTTCTGCAACCAGTAACCGTCGTAAGGTTACAAACCACCCCAAGCTATACAACATTGGACGTGTGATCTTAAAACCAACGATAAATATTACCTCTATTTAAAGTTGCATCATCCGATGGTTTTGAGTTTCAGCCAAATTTTCTAGATGCATGTATTTTGGTTGATTGCTACAACCTACTTTATTTAAATGCTACATAATAAAAAAAATTAAGTGTTAACTTTGGAGGTATTTGAAGTGAACGCACGCTAAATTATCTGTTTTGCTATGTTCTGTTCTCCACACTCCTCCACGCTCCCCTCCACTCTGACCTGTTCTGCTCTGCTCTGTTATGTCCTGTTCTGCTCTGTCCTGTTCTGCTCTGTCCTGTTCTGCTCTGTTCTGCTCTGTCCTTTCTGCTCTGTCCTGTTCTGCTCTGTCCTGTTCTGTTCTGCTCTGTCCTGCTCTGTCCTGTTCTGCACTGTCCTGTTCTGCTCTGTCCAGCTCTGTCCTGTTCTGCTCTGTCCTGTTCTGCTCTGTCCTGTTCTGCTCTGTCCTGCTCTGCTCTGTCCTGCTCTGCTCTGTCCTGCTGTCCTGTTCTGCCCTGTCCTGTTCTGCTCTGTCCTGCTCTCTCCATATCTGCTTTCCCATCTGCCCTGCTCTGTTCTACTCTTCCCTGTTTTGCTCTTCCCTGCTCTCCCCTCTGCTCTGTTCTGCTCTCCCCATCTTCTCTCTCCCCTCCCCATGTCACTTCACCTCCCCCCCCCCCCACACACACAGCCCCCTCGCCCCCTCCCCCGTTCCTTCCCATCCCATGGTGCACCCGGTGGGTGGGTGGTGCCTGACCCATGATGCCGGTGTGGCGTGCTCAGCCGTGTACCGTGCTCAGCCGTGTAGATAGACTCAAACTCAAGGCATTGTCAATGGTTGTAAATCACTATCCTTATAAATTTAATATAATGTTTTTGGTAAAGATGTTTTCTATATGTGTACCAAGCGATTTGTTTCTAGGTGGTGTGGTTTTAGAGATATTTCACTTTTCCTGGATTTTCTGTATGAAGATTGCTCACCACCATTGAAAATGGCTTGAGTTTGATGGTATGCGCAGTGTAAAACATTAATCTTATTCAAAATTAATAGAAATCAAGAACACTAACCTTATAAATGTAATATAATCTTTTCGGTAAAGATGTTTTCTATATGTGTACTAAGCGATTTGTTAATAGGTGGTGTGGTTTTAGAGATATTTCACTTTTTCTGTATTTTCTGTATGAAGATTGCTCACGACCATTGACAATGCCTTCAGTTTGAGTCTATGCGCACGGCTGAACATGGCGCACGGCTGAAAACGCAACACCGGGTCGGTGGGGTCCCCTCGTCGAAAACAACAACCGGACAGGCCCGCCCATAGAGTACGCGGTCCCCCCAGAGACGCCTCGACCCCCCGCCGGCAGAACATGACATTCGCACACCCCTGCCCCGACGCCCGCACTGCACGCACAATGTTCCTATTATCGCCCAGCTGGAGCCCAGACGGGCGGGCGGGCGGACGGGCGGGCAGACGTGCGTGGGTTTGGAGCGGCATGACCCCGGCCGTGCCATTCATCAACACCATACCGCCGACAAACTGGACTTAAAATGGACGCACAGGACTGACTATGTACACGGACTGACTATGTACACGCCTATGTGGTGTTCTATTCAGTGTCTGTGTGCGTGATGTATGTGTGTATGTGTGTGTGCATGTGTGTATGTGTGTATGATTGTGGAGCGGGACCTAGCTCAGGTTGTAGAGTGTCCACCTGTGAAGGTGTGGGTCATCTGATCGATCCTGCTCAGTGGATCACCCATTTGCAGTGTGGGCTATTTTCCGTTCGAACCAGTGGTCCACAACTGCTTCAATAAAATGTGGTATTTGATGTCCTGTCTGTGGGAAAGTACATATAAAAGACCGCTTGCTGCTTATCAGAAAGATTACCTTATGTGGTGGTAGCGGGTTTCCTCCAAAGAAATATGTCAGAATGTCCATATGTTTGACATCCAATAGCCGATGACACAAAAATCAAGCTACTCAAGAGGTATCGTTAAATAAAATAAGCTTTACATTTGTGTGTGTGTATGATTGTATGCATATGTAAGTATGTATGCCTTCCTGCCTGCTTATCTATCTATGTATCTATCTATCTGTACACACATATGCTGGAACTGACTAGAGTTATATTTATATTACATTCATCATCATAATCATCATCATGCTGTCGGTCGTGATGCGACAAAGACTGCTTTCATTATTTGACTGTCGCTCTCCATTTAGCTCCATGAGTCCACGAGTCGGTCTTAATGTCATCCACAAAATAGAATAACAATAACAATGATAAAATAGGAGAGTGCGAAATAGAATAACAATGATATTGATAATGAAACTAAAATATGGGTACCATTGTTATTTATATTCACATATTAGATTACATAACATATATATACACACAAACACAGAATAGTAATTTGGTAGGAAGGACAGGCATAGATAATACTTAGTAGGTTCCCTTCCGTACATTTATACTCGATTAATGCATTGCATATCATATTTATAGGATATATGCTGTAATCATATAATCATAACGATATATATAAAGAAAATTTCTTCCGGTGGGAGTGAGGTTTCCTTCGTCCGTTTGGCACGAGGAGGACCGGTGGCGGCGCCACCGGTTAAGCATGAAGGAGTGGAGGCAGAACATAGAATGATCGGTAGAATATAATAATAATAATAATAATTACCTTCTGTGCCTTTATACTCACATAAACCGCCATAATCACATACCAGCATTGGTAGAGCGCAGACTTCCCGTGCGCAAGGTAGGGAATTTCGAATCCCAGCCAAGTCAAACCAATGACTCATAAAATTGATACCTGTCGCTACCTAGTCTGGCGCTCGACATTACTAGGATAGGGCAAGGACTGGCTAGCACAATATCAGGATAATGATATCAGGTCATGGTGCCAGCGACCTGGTATCGTACTGGGGCAACACCATAAAGTCGCCAAGAGTGATGCCCCACCGGACTCGGAGGTATGCCTAATAAACAATTGAGGAATCTTAACGAAACCCAGGAATAAATCCTAACGATGTAAGTGGCTCCTGCCAAACAACTCTCCATTCGGCAACGGGCGGCATTACAAACAATGGCTCTATTGTTCTAACGATGTTACGACGCATTGTAAAATTAACTGTAAAACAGTAAATATTGAAGGAAAAGTTTCAAAAACTGTATCTATGTGAATGCTAACATGAACTATAACAACATCACCAGTTAAAATGGTACTAACCTGGTTGGTTTAGTAGTTAATGTAGCAAAATGCCAGAGGTACTCAACAAACGTCCTCCTGTTGTGAGTAGTTCCGAGGTAGAAAATATATATACAGTATAACCCTGTTAAACCAAACTTGAAGGGACCCTAGAAATTTGTTTGGATTAACCGATCATTGGTTTAACCGAGCTTTGACTTTGACTTGGCTTTGGCAAAAATGGGGGTGCATTTTGAATGTACAATGTATGTGGACACTATGATTATTGGTTTTTTTAATGTATATACAGTTTAACCCCATTAAATCAACCTCGGTTAAATCAAACGATCGGTTAATCCAAACTTTTTTCGGCGACCTGGCAAAATACTACCATTTATCATATAAAAAAGTCTCAGTGAACTTAAAACCACATGAAAGTCTGGTTTAACTGTACCGGAAGTGGCCTGGGGCCGGCAATTTTGTTTGGATTAACCGATACTTTGGATTAACCGACTTTGGTTTAACCAACTTTTTTATATGATAAATGGTAGTATTTTGCAGGGCCGCCGAAAAAAGTTTGGATTAACCAATCGTTTGGTTTAACCGAGCTTGGTTTAATGGGGTTGTACTGTATATGGTTGGTGTGAGGTGTGTGGGGGTGTGGGAAGTCCTGGGCCACCTTTATTTATAAAACAAGAGAGGACATTCATAGACCCATTTATAACATTGTCCGAGCAGCCAGCACCCACTCAGGCCCACCTCACAAGCCCGAACATTATGGCGGTCCTCTGTTTTAGCTAAAAAAAACATCTGCTGGTCGCGAC
This sequence comes from Branchipolynoe longqiensis, assembly GCA_030323885.1. Taxonomy (NCBI): domain Eukaryota; kingdom Metazoa; phylum Annelida; class Polychaeta; order Phyllodocida; family Polynoidae; genus Branchipolynoe; species Branchipolynoe longqiensis. The sequence goes on from CM059186.1 coordinate 39,592,985, forward strand.
TTGATCCGATAATAATTTATATATATATATACAGTATAACCCCGTTAAACCAAATTTGAAGATTCCCTAGAAATTAGTTTGGATTAACCGATCATTGGTTTAACCGAGCTTTGGCTTCAACTTTGACTTGGCTTTGGCAAAAACGTGGGTGCATTATGAATGCAATATACAATGTATGCGGACACTTTGATTATTGATTTTTATGTATATACAGTATAACCCAGTTAAACGATCGGTTAATCCAAACTTTTTTTCGGCGGCCCGGCAAAATACTACCATTTATCATATTAAAAATGTCCCAGATGACCTTATAGCCACATGAAAGTTTAGTTTAACCATACCTGAAGTGATCTGGGGCCCGACAATTTTGTTTGGATTAACCGATACTTGGGATTCACCAACTTTTGTTTAACCAACTTTTTTATGTGATAATTGGTAGTATTTTGCCAGGCCGCTGAAAAAAGTTTGGATTAACCGATCGTTTGGTTTAACCGAGCTTGGTTTAACGGGGTTGTATATATATACACACATGCTGTCATAACTTATTATTAATTAATATTACAATAACATTTTTGTTATTAGCATGATGCATAAATGGGACCCCGTTCTATATATAGGGGATATGGTCCCATTATATATATGCTGTATAAGAATTATACAAGTATAATAACCTGGAATTCCATACTCGCTCCTCAGCTCGGGTGATGGAGCCTGGGGCTGGTTATCTACTACTCCAACCTACTCAACCTTAGCTTCGACGGTGGCGCCACCTCCCACCGCTCGCTATCTGCTTAAGAGACAGTTGCTGATCGGTATTACATTTGCGATCAATGTTATAAATGGGTCTATACAATTGATACTTGCCTCTTCTTAGCCTGGCCAAAGACCCTATAATACTAAGACGGATCACTCCCTATCTCTCCCATGGTAATGTAAATTTCGCAGTTCCACCTTGTGGTGGGTTTGATCAGCATGGCTGCTGGTTGTTGTTTCACATGTAAAAACATACAATTATATTATACATGAGATAGGTAAGTATGAATACACATCAATATGAAATTGTTATGAACAAATGCACATCATCATCAGCATCGCCATCATCACACATCTTTCACATTCATATATACATTTATACATATACTATAGCAACTGTTTAACCAAGAGAACAGCCAGCGCAGCAAGTGGTGGGTTTGATCATTTTGATTACACAGTACAGGCTGAGTGAGCCGCCTTAGTATTATAGGGTCTTTGGCCTGGCGCTCGGCATTAATAGAATAGGACAAGGACCTAGGGCCAAGCTGACGATGAACATAATCTGACTACCAGGTCTACCAGCCATCTCAACTGGAGCGATCTTAAAGCTCGCCACACACTAGCCTTACGTGAACACCACCGATCTGGGATCGGGGATGAGCAATCGGATTTTAGATTCTAGGAAGAGTCTTTTCCTTTTAATCCGAATTTTAAAAAACCCACCCTGAAATGTCTAAATTACCAGTGTCCAGTAAATTTTAAACAGGCCAAGAACACCCCCCCCCCACCACCGCAGTTCAAATCTACAGTCACTGATACAAGTGATAGGCTAATTCTAGGGAGAATTAAAAAATAATAATTGAATCCCCACAAAAATGTTATCTGATATCATCTGCTATTATTTGGAATGTTTTCACTTTAGGTTTCCACATCATAAAAGTGATGGTGCTGTCACATTACGACGTTTCTCGCCAACGCGCGTCGACATGTGTAATTTTTTGGCGAAACATCGGGAGACGTGTGGAAGCGTTACGCGTGCATTAGGCGCACGTTGGTATTCGTTGATGAACAGCGACGGTCGGCGGCGCGCATCATCGCACGTTGAAAGTTTTGTGCATGCACAAAACTTTCGACGTGTGACGACGCACGGGTGCAGACGTTATGGGCATGTTAGGAGGGCATCAAGACCGCTGGAATAACGTTATGCGAATGCTAGGCAGTCGCCACGCACGCATGACACACGTTGCGCAAAAATGGTGCATTGTTGTTTTATGTTCTACCAACATCTAAGGTCATATGAGGATGGTGTGCCAAACATTTTTCTTTTTTTTCCTCACGCGTCGATATACGTTACCACAACGTCGGCCGCATGCTACCAACATGTTGCGCTGACGTCAAACTTTTTCCCACCGCGCCGAAAAGTTTGACGTTTCTCGACTTCTTTGCGCGTTGGCAGCCCGCCGGCGAGAAGCGTCGTAATGTGACAGGGCCATGACACACAGTTTCTGAGAACGCCAACCCATATATGTAGAATCAAATCTAGATAAGTATATGGATTTAGAAAATGTGACTGTGCAGCTTTAACTCCTGCCAGGAGGTGGGTTGGCAGTGGAAATCTTTTATACCAAGAAATCTTTTGAACCAATATCCCACGCAGTCACATTATCCTGACACTGAGCTAACCAGTCCTTGCCCTATCATATTAATGCTGAGCGCCAGGAAGCGACAAGTATAAATGAAGAATGCAAATGCAAAACCACGTAAACGCCAATCCAAAGATGGAGATAAACATTGGAATCAAACCTTCAAAAAAGTTTATTCCTATGTTTTTGCTCATTGTGCCATGTGATCATATGAAAAGGGGAATTAGTGAGAATTAAAATTATTTTCAGGTAAAAATGTCTTATTTAAGCTACATCTTTGGGTTGGCGTTTACATGGTTTTGCGCTTGAACTCCTTGAAATTTACTAAGTCATTGATTTGACTCGACCGGGAATTGAACGCCCGATCTCCTGCACTGGAGGCCTGTGCTCTACTGATTCGGCCACCGCGCCCAGTTCTAGATCAGTATTTGGGTTTCGGAAAGGTGACCCTTTCATTGGACCTTGCCGCTTTAACTGATGCCAGTAGGTGAGTCTTGACTTGACTTCTGGGGGGGTTGTAACCTCACGACAGTTACCGGCTGCAGAACTGCAGCAATATAGAAAGGCACCGATAAATCGGTCCGATCTTTGGTGTGAAGATTAATCTTCTGGTGGGGCGATTGTAGAAGCTGGGGAGATCTTTACAATCAATCAAACTACGAGTCGTTGTGGTCCCCTTGAATCTCTCCGGTCTGGCAGTAACAGAGTATCCAGTCAACAGCAGCAAGGGCTCAGGAGGAAGGGACGGTAAAGGTGGGTTCAGCAGGTTCCAGCAACAAGAATAAAGCGAGAGAAACGATAAGGTAAAGGGCCCCACCCAAGCAAACAACTCCCTTGATCAGGAGGAGAAGTAAGACCGGGAGGAAAAAAAATGGTAGAGTATATAAAAGAGAAATGAGGAGAGTTGAACCAAAGGGCCGTGTCTCATTGCGCTATGGTGACCAGTCAGCGAGCCAAAGACACGGACAGAGTAAGAGTAGAAAGTGAAATGCTGGTGGGCTCCCCCTCCTGGAACTCTTTTCAGACCTAATTAAGGAGGACCAAGGCCAGCAGAGAGAAGATAGAGAGAGGGGTGGACGAAGAGCGGTCCAGATAGCAAGTGACGAGGTGGGTTGGCAGTGGAAATCTTTTATTATACCATTCAGCCAAGTAAAAAAGAACAAGAAGAAAAGGATGCTATCAGATTTGTTCGGTTACTTCATAACTCAGTCTGCGCACGCAAACAAGAACTGGCGGTACATTTATTTGTTCCACGTGTCCCTGTCGGATCTAATAGCCCTGTTATAAATAATGGCACACCAGGTGGAATTGTGGCGTGGTTCTCCTGATGCCTGCCTACCGGACGCCGTCGCCAAATTGGTAGAGCGCAGGCTTCCCGTGCGGAAATGTCGCGAGTTCGATTTCCGATTGAGTCAAGCCAATGACTGACTTATGAAATAGGATACTTGTGCTACCTAGCCTGGTGCTTGCCATTACTAGGATAGAGCCAGGACTGATTGGCTATGTATCAGGATAATGTGACTGAGTGGAATATTGGGTCATGGTGCTGGCGGCATGATCTCTGAGTGGGGCAGCACTATAATGTCACCATGATTGGAGATTTATACTGCATATCATGGATAAGTCTGAATAGACTTGTTTTCACCATTAGACAGTTTGTCGATAGAAAGCCCGAGCCTACACTTTTACCGACCCAAGGGATTTTTAACCTCCCACACCACATAGACATGGTATGAGAGCAACCGGCCTTTGAAAACGCTGTAAGTTATACACAGCGGTGGAAATCCAAAGTGGCAGAGGTGGGGGCATGGGGCATCGAACCACCGACCTTCAGATTAGGAATCCGACCTAGAAAAAAGTCAGACACTCTAACCACTCCGCCACAGAGAACACCAATGAGTGTGCACTGTCACAAGTCGGTACCCATCCTGATATGACCATAGATGTTGCTATGATGTAAAAAAAACACAAAAAACCACTATGCTAGACATTCCACTCTCTCTAAATATTACCAGATGTGTTCCTCTTTAATGCTTTAATTTGTAAGGGGGGAGGGAATATGAGGTAAAAGAATTCCAGCTAAAATGCAAAATAGCTCAGTACGAAAAAACCAACCCATTAGTAAGTTATTACTCCATTGATTTTTGTTTGTTGTTGTTTTACATCCTAGCAACATCTAAGGTCATATCAGGACGGCTTACTCTTGAATTTGAAGGAGCCTAACTGAAGAATACAAATGGTTGTTGGTTGGTTGTTTGAGTTTGACGTCCTGGCAACATTTAAGGTTATATCAGGACGGGGGAATACATATGAAGAGAGTCTGGTTCACAAAAGACCCACCTTTAGTTTATTATAAATATTAAAAAAGTAATATTCCTATCTGGAATATCTGTTTCACTCGACCTTGCCAATAATTGGATCCCCACAATTACGGGAGGGGTAGTGGAGGAGTAAACAGATCATACCTGCTTGGACATGGCTGTTTGTTGGGATTTTATGTCCTGGCAACATTGAAGGTCACATCAGGAGAGGTACAGACTTGAAACAGTGCACGCTCATGGCGATTTTATAATGCTGCCCAGGATGTCGGCGCCATGACTCGATATCCCACTCAGTCACATTCTCCTGATGCTGTGCTAACCAGGGGGTTTTGGGGTGTTGGGTGTTTTGGCCGGGATTTCTGGGTTAGCGGCGAAAACTCAGTACGCAAGGAGTGCAAACACACCGAGTGTAAGCTAACACCGCATCGTGAATATGGGCCCAGTCCTTGTCCTATCCTATTAATGCCGAGTGCCAGACTATGTAACGACAAGTATCAATTTTGTAAGTCATTGGTTTGACTCGGCTGCGATTCAAAGTCTCGACCTTCCACATGGGAAGCCCGCACTCTTAACGATTCGACCACCGCGTCTGAAAGCTTTGTGCAGACAGAGAGCGTAGATCTCTATATGAGAAGATCAACTCCCAAGAAAACCGTTAATGCGGGTTTCAGTTACGACACTCGCAGTCATTATTGAACAAACCCAAAAGGTCGGTCATAGCATAATATATTTATGTCAAGACGCGCTCCGTGTCACTCTCTGATGTGTGCTTGTCCAGTGCTTTCAACCATTGTGGTTGGTTGTTGGAGTTTTAAATCCTGGCAACATATAAGGTCATATCAGGATGGATACCGACTTGTGACAGTGCGCACTCATAGTGACTTTTATAGTGCTGCCCCACTGGGAGACCAGGCTGCCAGCACCATGACCTGATATCCCACTTAGTCACATTATCCTGACACTGAACCAACCAGTGCTTTCCCTATCCTAATAATGGTTTGACTCGACTAGGGTTTGAATATTGCACAATCTACCAAAATGCGAGCTGGATGCTGAACTCATTCGGCCATCCCATCTGGTCTTCAAATATTGTGAATATAAAAATATTAAAAAACCTATGAACACTGGACCATTAGCCCAGCTGAAAGCAATTTACGATAATATTGGCTCAGTTATTGTTAACATAGAAAATAAAAAGATTAAATAAACGGGTGGTGGCAGTTACAGATAATCACACTAACCACATTCATGCTACTGTGCAGTTATACTTATAGGCATATTTCAAGGTGGTGTTTTTTAATTCCTTTTTAAATATGCAATGTGGGTGGGTGGTTTGAGTATTTCAAAGAACATTTGATATAATATATACAATATATACAATACATAATATTCACAATATATAGAATATATATATATCAGGGATGAAAGTGGTCTCCGCCTAAAATCGCGGAAAGCAGGCCGCCAACGACAAATTTCCGCGATAACGCGGATTTTCTCCCATAGACTTAGCACCGGAAGTCAGTTTTCAACTAACCTTGTTGTGACTGTATTATCGCCCATACCGGAATCACTCTTGTTTGGGTTGGATGTTCTAGCAACATCTAAGGTCATTTAAAAATGGGATTCGAACTCCCCCAAGTGTTGTCATATACATATCATTTTTTTTTATGTTTAAAGTTAATCGGTAAATATAAATAATTGCGGAAATCCGCGAAACCGCGGAGATCTTTCATCCATGATATATATAATATAAATAATATATATATTTATGTAGCTGACGTAAGTTTGCTAACCGATGGAGGAAGGGCCAGGTAGAAGCCCTCAAGCCTTATAAGGCCAATGGATAACAGAGGAGTAAATGAGACAAATCATGGAGGGTGGTAAAAGTTTAGGTTGTTGCTATTGCTGACGGAGAAGTGGCTCAAATCCAGGGGGCGGTCGAGTGGGCAATTTGTGCGAGTTCATTCAGGGAGTGCTGTTGAGCAGCCACCAATTGGCAAAGCCATGGAGATGTGGACGAGTCAAGTCTGGTGGAGGCCGCAGTCGTTGTAAGTGCCGAAAGGGGTGCCTCTTCCTTCGCGGATCAGACATGTCATCATTCACTCATTGCAACATTTCGTGTTGCAAAGCCTGCTGGTTCAATGTCAGGATGGTTTGCAAGCAAGGAAGGAAAAAGGCGAAGTAAGTTCACCAACTGATGGAGGAAGGGCTGGGTAGAAGCCGTCAAGCCTTATAAGGACAACCGACTATGGAGGAGTAAATGAGACAAATCATGGGTGGGTGGTAAAAGTTCAGGTTGTTGCTATTGCTCTATAACTGCCGACGGAGAAGTTGCTCAAACCCAGGGGGGGTCGAAAGGTCAATGTGTGCGAGTTCATTCAGGGAGTGCTGTGGAGCAGCCACCAATTGGCAAAGCCATGGAGATGCGAAAGAGTTAAGTTTGGTGGGAGGCTGCAGTTGCTGTAAATGCAGAAAGGGGCCCAATCTCCACCCACACCCTCCTCCTCCTTTGCGTATCAGACAATAATTCTAACTTATCACAAACCAATGTGACATAATATTGCTGGTACCAGGCATTGGCATCCTAGTCACTATGCACCAGCCTTGAATGCACACCTATCACAGCACTGTGCGCATTCTGATATGATGTTGTGAGGACATAAAACCCCAATCACTCACTCCCATATTCATGAGTGTGTCGCGCCGGAGTTTCACAAAGCGGAAATGCCGACCACAACCGAATTATGTCCCGACTGGCTGATGCTTCTTGAGAACAACAGCAATCTGTCCACACCCTATCCGGGCTCTATCCTCCAATTATATCACGTAGATCACTTATTCCGGCCAGACCACTGCTTCACCATGCAAATTGCCAATAAGCAGTGTGCCGTATGTTATAACGCATATATTGATATAACGCACGGACTGATAGAAGCAATATGAGCAATAATTACAGTCCTTATCTTGTGACTAGATATGAATAAATTAATTTTTATTATCTTTGTCTAGGCAATGTGGAGGTTGCACTTTTGATTTATTTCTTTTTTGTGTGTTCTGTTTTATTTAATGACGTCTCTAGAGCATGTTGAATTTATCATCAGCTATTGGACGTCAAACATATGGTCATTCTGACATATTTCTTTGAAGGAAACCCGCTTCTGCCACATAGGCTACTCTTTCCGATAAGCAGCAAGGGGCCTTTTAAATGTACTTTCCCACAGACAGGACAGTACATACCTTTGATTAACCAGTTGTGCACCACTGGTTGCAACGGAAAATAACCCAAACTGCATTGGAGGTTGCCACGCTCGATAGTCAATGCGGAATTACAATTCTGCCGACCTCGCCCCCTCTCTCTCTCCGTCTCTATCTCTCTCGTTCTCTGATCAGTCTGGATGGCTGAATGAGTTGAGCGTCCGTTTCCCGTTTTGGGAGATGGTGGCATCGAACGCACGGGTTCAAATCCTGGTTGAGTCAAACCAATGACTTCAAAATTGATAGGTGTTGTTTCCTAGCCAGGCGCTCAGAATTATTAGGATAGGGCAAGGACCTGTTGGCTCAGTGTCAGGATAATATGACTCAGTGGGATATCAGGTCATGGTGCTGATGGTCTGGTCTCCCAGTGGGGCAGCATTATAAAGTCACCATGAGTGCGCACTGCAACAAGTCGATACATGTCCTGATATGACCTTAGATGTTGCCAAGACGTAACACTCCAATAACCAACCGACCAATTCTTTCTCTCTTAGTCTTACCCTCTCTCTCTCTCTCACTCTCCCTCCCCCTCTCACATCCTCACACTCCCAGCGAGCAGGCGGTTGAAAAGGAGCCATTGCCCATGTGGGGTCCCCATGTGGGGGCCTCCGCCCTAGTAACACCTGAGGTGACAGTTGCACACTCAGAGCGTCGTTATAGTGCTGCCACCACCGGAGTGAATGAAGTGATACCAGAACAGTGTGACCTGATAGAGCCCCAGACAAGGTAGAAACAAGTATCAATTTAGTAACAATTTGGATTCATTACACCATACAAACAGAATGATACCATCACTACTACTAATAATAATGCGAATTTAAGTGTCCCAGCGAGTAGGAGTCATTCTAATGGTGCTGTCACATTACGACGTATCTCGCTGGCACGCCGCCAATGCGCAAAATCACTTTTAATCATCAAGAGAATCAAACTTTTCAGCGTCAGTGCAACGTATTGGTAGCGTGCGGCCGACATTGTGGTAAAAGTTTGGCACGCCGTCCTGATATGACCGTAGGATGTAAAACAACAGAAAGCAACCGTTTGGCGCAACGTGTGGGAACGAGCCTCACGTGCACGCGGCATATGCCTACCATTCGCATAACGATTTTCCAGCACGTTTAACTTATTTCGACGCGCCCCTAACGTAGCCATAACATTGGCACCCGCGCGTTGTCGCACGTCCAAAGTTTTGTGCAAGCACAAAACTTTTTACGTGTGATGACACGCGCCGACGATCCTCGTCGACCATCACCGTCCATCAACGAATACCAATGCAGGCGTAACGCTTCCTGACGATTCACATTTGCATCAATAGATCCATTGAGCGATCCACTTTGCCCCATTAGCTACTCGCATTTGCATCCGGACATATATGGAAGCATCACCGTGCATTTAAACGCTTTTCCATTTTTTGTCGCATTTGCATACCGCATATATGGAATCTTACCTTTACCCTTGATAGCTTCATAGGCAATTACTAAATTGGGCAACTTCATTTTAGCAGGGAAAATTTCAATTGGAGACAATTGGAGTCTTCCTCATTCCACTGCTCCTTGTCCTTTTCTAGTAATGTAGAGCGCCAGTCTAGATAGTGAAAATAATACATTTTAAATCATGTTTGGACCGTCCTACATGTTTGGACCATCCCATTTTTTCATATATCATATGGAGACTACTTCCTAACAGGTAGTTGCTTTTGATAGTGGTTGGAGCACATGTTTGGACCGTCCTACTCTTCCCATCTGTATGTTAGGTATGTTGTTTGTATCTATGTAGTGTGGATGTATATGTGGCATGTGGATGTATGTGTGGATGTATGTATGTGTGGAAACCCATCCTGATATGACCTTAGATGTTGCTAGGATGTAAAACAACAACAAACAAACATCGATCTGAGCCGGTTTAACACACTTGTCTGAACAGACACACTTTGAAAACTCTGGATGTGTGAACGTGCCGGTAGTTCGACTCATGTAGTTCGGCTCATCTAAGTCGGCCTAACGCTGTACGTGTGAACACGGCTTTAGTCAAGTTTCAGTCCGCACTGGTCAGTGGCTGTCCCTCTGACTGCATTCACTCTTATTATCTTCACCTACCAGTTTTCACTCTCTCAATCCCCTCTCTCAATATTTCCCTATATATGTCCTTACCTCGGTCTCCCACTCTTACTTTATTCGCTCTCACTGTGTTCACTTACTAGCTCTCACTGTCAGTCTCACACTCTCAACCTTTTCCCCATATCCCTCCCTCAGTCTCTCACTCTTAGTCTTACTTTATTGCCTCCCTCAGTCTCTCATTCATTGCTCAGTCTCTTACTTGATTGCCTGTCATTATGTTCACTTAGTAGCTCGGACTCTCTCAATCTTGTCCCTGCATCCCTCCCTCAGCACCAGACGGAATGGCCGAATGAGTTGAGCATCCGTCGTCCGTTTTGGTAGATCGTGGGATTCGAACCCATGGGTTTGAACACATGTCGAGTCAAACCAATGACTTAAAAATTGATACTTGTCACTTCCTAGCCAGGTGCTTGGCATTACTAGGAGAGGGCACGGACTGGTTGGCTCAGTGTCCGGATAATCATGTCACTGAGTGGGATATCAGGTCATGGTGCTGGCAGCCTTGCCTGATTTCCCAGTGGGGCAGCACTATAAAGTCGCCATGAGTGTGCACTGTCACAAGTCGCTACCCGTCCTGATATTACCTCTGATGTTGCCAGGACGCACAACTCCAAAAACCAACCAACCAATCATTCTCACTCTCATCCACTCACTGACCCACTCATTCTCTTCCCCCACACCCTCAATGCACCGTTTTAGTTTCGCTCACTCACCCCACTCCCACTGCCACATCCTCTCCTCTGACCTCTGACCTTTGACCTCTGACCTTCCCAGGCGCATAGTTCTGGCTGAGTGGAAGCAGTGTTGCCCAGTACGCCCCCCCCCCCCTTGTCTCAGCCAGTGAGTGATCCTCTCAGGCACTATGCCTATAATCATCTCCATTTGAACATGCAATTGCTTTCTAAAAATAGCCAGTTGTCCATCACAAAGGCAACTGCTAGGAGCAGCTAAAAGTAACAGGCAGGCGCCGGTGGGG